>CM048610.1:3308125-4548958 GCA_026413675.1 Populus pruinosa | reverse complement strand
GCAATTTTCAGATTCAACCCCTTCCTTACCCTCAGAGATTGACTCATCATCTTTCTCATAAGGTTCAAAAGAGGGTTTTTCAATAACCTTACCGCTGCGCAGAGTAGTGACTGATTTGACTTGATCCATGTGTTGGCTTTCGGAACTACTTGCATTTGCATTGTATTGCCCTTTGGGATTTTGTTGTGTTTGAGATGGAAACTTACCTTTCTCTTGGAAACTGAGAGCAGATGTTAATTTAGCAAGAGTATCTTTAAAATCTGTCATGTTTTGAGCAAGTTGAGTATTGATTGTCTCTTACTTTTCAATGAATGCATGCAATGTTTCCTCAAGATTTCTTCTAGAAGGTGGAGCATAAGAAGGTGCATATCCATGAGAATTTTGGAAATTATGGTGTGCTTGAAACGGTGGTTGTGAAGTTTGTGCATTGTTGTTCTCACTCTTCCAACTGAAATTTGGGTGATTCCTCCAACCAGGGTTGTATGTTTGGGAGTATGGGTTGTGGTTGGCCCTTTGAAAACTATTTAAAGCATGAGCTTGTTCATGGAGACATTCTTTAAAAGAAGGCAAGGTTGGACAATCGTTGGTTGAGTGTTCATTTGTTTCACAGATTTGACACACAATGTTTTCAACAGATTTTAATTGACCACTCTTTTTCAATTCTAGTGCCTCGACTTTTCTAGCTAAAGATGCAAATTTGGCTTGGAGGTCATGATCTTCCCTAAGGTTGTACATACCTCCACTAGATGTATGAAGTTGAGTTTTACTCGGTGCCTCATATGTACCCGCGGTGTCCCAATTTTGAGCATTTTCAGCTAACAAGTCTAAGTACTCCATTGCTTCATCAGGGTCTTTATCTTTAAAAGTTCCATTGCACATCAATTCAACCATTTGCCTATCTTTAGGTGTTAACCCTTCATAGAAATGTGAAACCAATCTCCATGTTTCAAAACCATGATGAGGGCAAGTACTAAGCAAGTCTCGATACCTATCCCAAGATTTGTAAAATGTTTCTCCTGGTTTTTGAGTGAAAGTGGTGATTTGTCTCTTGAAAGAGTTTGTTCTATGAGATGGGAAAAACTTCTTTAAAAACTGTTGTTGCATTTCATCCCAAGCACGAATGGATCCAGGTCTTAAATTTTATAGCCATGTTTTAGCTTTATCTTTTAATGAAAAAGGAAAAAGCTTTAATCTGATGGTGTTCATGCTACAATTTAAGTTATTATATGTGTTGCACACCTCCTCAAATTCCCTTAAATGCAAGTATGGATTTTCCAATTCTAAGCCATGAAAAGAAGGTAAAAGTTGAATAATGCCTGGTTTAAAATTAAAATGAGATGCATCGAGAGGAAAAACTATGCATGATGGTGCACTTGTTCTTGTGGGATTCATGTGGTCTGTAAGTGCTCTAGCACGGTTATTCTCATTATTTTCATTATGAAGTGATTGATTATCTTCTTCGGCCATATTTTCTGAAAATGATGAGGATACCCTACAAAGTCTACCACTTGATGTACGTGACCACACTCTCATGCATGTGTTGGAATACAATAAAATGAAGAAGAAAACAAAAGAAGAAGGAAGAAAACAAAATAAGGAGAAACAAAATAAAAGAGACAAAGTTATATACAAGAAAAGTGAAAAGTGAAAATAAAATAAAAACTATAATTTATACAAGAACTTACCTCCCCGGCAACGGCGCCAAAAACTTGACACGACTAAAAGGTTGATGTCTTCTCCCAAGTGCAGGAGTGTCGAAGTAATAAATAACCCGGCAAGACCGGGGTCGAACCACAGGGAGGTTAATTGTACAAATTATAAACAACAATTATAAAACAACAATAATAGTACTAACAATAACAATAATAATAATAATAATAATAACAATAATAATAATAATAATACTAGTAGTAGTAGTAGTAGTAGTAGTAGTAGTAATAATAATAATAATAAAGAAAGAGAAGAAGAAGAAGATGATGATGATGAGAACTTAGAGATGAAATATTAAAGTAAGGATTAAACAATAATAATAACAAATGTCAAGGTTAGAGGTTCCACTAATGGTATATCAAACAAGTATAGTATAAACTCTTATTATTGAATTGGAAACCACACACAAAGGAGGTTCCAATCAGATTATATATTGTTAACATGATTACATTAGTCATCTTATTCAATTAATGCTAATACTTGTAAATCTCGTCAAGCATTCATGATTATAACTTATGTTAACAACAAATCAAGTTCCTTCCATAGCTCAGGTGTCGGTTATACCATACATTATGGGCTATGAAAGTGCCAAGCATTTGTTGTACCAAGTGTTATACAACATAAATCAAGATTAGTCATTTAACAAGCAAAGTATTAAAGAGTAAATAAGATAACAAATATAAAACATGTTAGTATCAAACATTAAAGTCCATATTAAGTTTACATTATACTTATTCTTCCACCATTAGTGTAACCTTTTCACCTTGACATAATTAACTTAGCTAGACATAATGAAAGAAAGGAAAACAAATAAACAAAATAAAACATAAAAGTTAACTAAGTAAAGGAAAGGAAATGAAAGGCATAAACTTGATATTAATGAAAGTAAAGCATAAACATTACAAAAAATACAAAGAGAGAAAGGAAGAGCATGATCTTGATCTGAACACCAAGATGCCTAAATGCATGGCAAATGCCTCCTTTTATAGGCCAAAATTAGGAACTATTGATTTGATGACTAATTGATAAGTGGGTGGCCAACTTTTGACTTGGTGACAATCCTTATCTTCTCTTGTCTGCCTAAAACGTCATTGATAACGTCAAAACTGGAGCCAGGTGCAAACATGAAAGTTGTAGTCAATTGTCTCAGCTTTCTTGTGTAAAAAATGCAGCTCATTTGGACTTCTAGAACTCCAGATATGGCCAAAATACCGAACAGTGCTCGGGCTGGAAGACAGATTCGGGCTTCTTTGTTGTTGCTACAATTTGGACTTGATAATGGCCTTTTTAGATCTTGGGCTCCATATGAAAGTTGTAGGCCTATGTCTTACATTTCCATCCATATAAATTGGACCTAAATCTGAGATCTGTAGCTCCAGATATGGCCCAATTACCGAACAGTGTTCCGGTTTGGATTGCACCGACATCTCTTCTCTAAGTTTGACCATCTCTTTATCCTTGCAATTTAAGTTCTTCAAGTCATCAATCAATCCTTTCATTTATTTGATAGGCCTGCATTAAAAATAGACATTTACCATAAATTATAGGTATCTTATATTATTAGATACATTATTATAAAACATATTTTAGTTAAGGAGTTATTGATACTTCAAGTGCAAAATGATGATATAAAACCATGATAAAAATGCACTTTTAAGTACTAATCATTCATGCTACAATTTAAGTCATTATAAGTGTTACAAACTTCTTCAAATTCTCTTAAGTGCAAGTATGGATTTTCTAATTCTAAGCCATGAAAAGTGGGTAAAAGTTGAATAATACCTGGCTTAAAATTAAAATGAGATGCATCAGGAGGAAAAACAATACATGATGGTGCACTTGTTCTTGTTGGATTCATATGATCTCTAAGTGTTCTAACACGATTATTCTCATTATTTTCATTATTCTCATTATGAATTGATTGATTATCTTCTTCGGCCATGTTTTCTAAAGAAAATGATGATTTTCTAGAAAGTCTACCACTTAATGTACGTGTCCAAACTCTCATGCAAATACAAAAGAAAAGAAAAGAAAAAAAGAAAAAGAAAAAGAAACAACAATTAGAAAAACAAATAAAAGTGAAAATAAAATAAAATAAAATATTTAATTTATACAATAACTTACCTCCCCGGCAACGGCGCCAAAAACTTGACACGATCAAAGAGTTGATGTCTTATCCCAAGTGCAGGAGTGTCAAAGTAAAATAACCCGGCAAGATCGGGGTCGAACCACAGGGAGGTGAATTATATAAATTACAAATAAAGAAAAAGAGTTGAAGAGAATAATAACAGAAAAAGAGTTGAAGAGAATTTTGGGATGTGATATTGATGTAAGGATTAAACAATAACAAAACATATGTCAAGGTTATAGGATTTACTAATAGTATTTCAAATAAATATAATATAAACTCTTTTTATTACTCAACTAGAAACCACACACAAAGGAGGTTCTAATCGGATGATTTCTCGTTATTAGCTCATTATAAATTACTAACATAATCATATTAATTATCTTATATAAGTAATACCATACTTATAAATATCATCAAGCATTCATGTTGCTAGTTTATGTTAACAACAAATCAAGTTTCTATCATAATAACGATTTCGGCCGAAAACTATGAAAGATCAAGCATTTGATGTACCAAATATTATACAACACAAATCTAAATTAAACATTTAATAAGCAAGGTATTAAGAATTAGTAAGATAAAAAGATAAAACATGTTAATAACAATCTTTCTTGGATATAAACATTTAAAGCTCATGTTGAGTTTATATTATACCTATTCTAACACCATTAGAAAAACCTTTTCACCTTGACATAATTAACTTAGCTAAACATTAAGAAGGAGAAAAACACAAATAAACAATATAAGAATATAAACATAATATAAGCTAACTAAGTATAGGAAAGGAAATGAAAGAGCATAAACAAGAGATTACTATAGCATAAAAGAAAACTTGAACATTACAAAGATGTAGAGAGAAAGCAAGAAGATAACTTTGATCTGAAAATTAATATGACTAAATACATGGACAATGCCTCCTTTTATAGGCTAAGTTTCAGAACTATTGATTGATTGAAGAATTGGTGGGCATCCATTGATTTGGTGGCTGGTTTTTGACATTAATGGCTGCTGGTTTTTTGATATTGTGGGCTGATTTTTGATATTGTTGGCTGGCCAAAACGTCATTGCTCACATCAGAATTATAGCCAACTGAATTGTGGAAGCTGTGGGCAATTATCTCAGCTTTCCATAAAAAAAAACCAGAGCTCATTTGGACTTCTAGAACTCAAGATATGAGCCAAAAACCGAATAGTGCTTGAGCTGCAGGACAGCTTCCGACGTCTTCGTTGTTGCTAAGATTTGGGCTTGAAAACGGCAGAACTGAGTCTTTGACTTCATATGAAAGTTGTAGGTCTATGTCTTACCTTTCCATCGATATAAAATGGACCTAAATCTGATATCTACAGCTCCAGATATGATCAAATTACTGAACGGTGTTCGAGTTTGGAATGCAACAGCAACACTTTGCTAAGTTTGGCCTTCTTTTTATCCTTTCAATTTCAATCCTTAAACTCATCAATCAATCCTTTTATTTATGTGATAGACCTGCATTTAGGATGAACATTTACCATGAATTAAAGGTATATTATATTTTTAGACTTGCTAATATAAAACATGCTTTTGTTAGGGAATTTAATGATACTTTAGGTGCAATATGATGACATAAATCCTTAATGAGAATGCAGTTTTAAGTACTAATCATATGGGTTGTGGTTGGACCTTTGGAAACTGTTTAAAGCATGGGCTTGTTCATGGAGACATTCCTTAAAAGAAGGCAAGGTTGGACAATCATTGGTTAAGTGTTCATTTGTTTCAGAGATTTGACACACAATATTTTCAACAGATTTTAATTGACCACTCTTTTTCAATTCTAGTGCCTCGACTTTTCTAGCTAAAGATGCAAACTTGGCTTGAAGGTCATGATCTTCCCTAAGGTTGTACATACCTCCACTAGATGTATGAGGTTGAGTTTTACTCGGTGCCTCATAAGTACCCGCGGTGTCCCAATTTTGAGCATTTTCAGCTAACAAGTCTAAGTACTCCATTGCTTCATCAGGGTCTTTATCTTCAAAAGTTCCATTGCACATCAATTCAACCATTTGCCTATCTTTAGGTGTTAACCCTTCATAGAAATGTGAAGCCAATCTCCATGTTTCAAAACCATGATGAGGGCAAGTACTAAGCAAGTCTCGATACCTATCCCAACATTTGTAAAATGTTTCTCCTGGTTTTTGAGTGAAAGTGGTGATTTGTCTCTTGAAAGAGTTTGTTCTATGAGATGGGAAAAACTTCTTTAAAAATTGTTGTTGCATTTCATCCCAAGCACGAATGGATCCTGGTCTTAAATTTTATAGCCATGTTTTAGCTTTATCTTTTAATGAAAAAGGAAAAAGCTTTAATCTGATGGTGTTCATGCTACAATTTAAGTTATTATATGTGTTGCACACCTCCTCAAATTCCCTTAAATGCAAGTATGGATTTTCCAATTCTAAACCATGAAAAGAAGGTAAAAGTTGAATAATGCCTGGTTTAAAATTAAAATGAGATGCATCGGGAGGAAAAACTATACATGATGGTGCACTTGTTCTTATGGGATTCATGTGGTCTCTAAGTGTTCTAGCACGGTTATTCTCATTATTTTTATTATGAAGTGATTGATTATCTTCTTCAACCATATTTTCTAAAAATAATGAGGATACCCTATAAAGTCTACCACTTGATGTACGTGACCACACTCTCATGCACGTGTAGGAATAAAATAAAAGGAAGAAGAAAATAAAAGAAGAAGAAGAAACAAGAGAAAAGAAATAAAGTTATATACAAGAAAAGTGAAAAGAGAAAATAAAATAAATACTATAATTTATACAAGAACTTACCTCCCCGGCAACGGCGCCAAAAACTTGACATGACTAAAAGGTTGATGTCTTCTCCCAAGTGCAGGAGTGTCGAAGTAATAAATAACCCGGCAAGACCGGGGTCGAACCACAGGGAGGTTAATTGTACAAATTATAAATAACAATAATAAAACAACAATAACAACAACAACAATAGTAATAATAATAATAATAATAATAATAGTAGTAGTAGTAGTAGTAGTAATAATAATAATAATAATAATAATAATAATAATAATAAAGAAAGAGAAGAAGAAGAAGATGATGATGATGAGAACTTAGAGATGAAATATTAATGTAAGGATTAAGCAATAATAATAACAAATGTCAAGGTTAGAGGTTCCACTAATGGTATATCAAACAAGTATAGTATAAACTCTTATTATTGAATTGGAAACCACACACAAAGGAGGTTCCAATCAGATTATATATTGTTAACATGATTACATTAGTCATCTTATTCAATTAATGCTAATACTTGTAAATTTCATCAAGCATTTATGATTATAACTTATGTTCACAACAAATCAAGTTCCTTTCATAGCTCAGGTGTCGGTTATACCATACATTATGGGCTATGAAAGTGCCAAGCATTTGTTGTACCAAGTGTTATACAACATAAATCAAGATTAGTTATTTAACAAGCAAAGTATTAAAGAGTGAACAAGATAACAAATATAAAACATGTTAGTATCAAACATTAAAGTCCATATTAAGTTTACACTATACTTATTCTCACACCATTAGTGTAACCTTTTCACCTTGACATAACTAACTTAGCTAGACATAATGAAAGAAAGCAAAATAGATAAACAAAATAAGAACATAAAAGTTAACTAAGTAAAAGAAAGGAAATGAAAGGCATAAACTTAATATTAATGAAAGCAAAGCATAAACATTACAAAAAATACAAAGAGAGAAAGGAAGAGCATGATCTTGATCTGGAAATCAAGATGCCTAAATGAATGGCAAATGCCTATTTTTATAGGCCAAAATTGGGAACTATTGATTTGATGACTAATTGATAAGTGGGTGGCCAACTTTTGACTTGGTGACAATCCTTATCTTCTCTTGTCTGCCCAAAACGTCATTGATAACGTCAAAATTGGAGCTAGCTGAAAACATAAAAGTTGTAGGCAATTGTCTCAGCTTTCTTGTGTAAAACATTCAGCTCATTTGGACTTCTAGAACTCCAGATATGGCCAAAATAGCGAACAGTGCTCGGGCTGGAAGACAGATTCAGGCTTCTTTGTTGTTGCTACAATTTGGACTTGATAATGGCCTTTTTAGATTTGGGCTCCATATAAAAGTTGTAGGCCTATGTCTTACCTTTCCATCCATATAAATTGGACCTAAATCTGAGATATATAGCTTCAGATATGACCTAATTACCGAACAGTGTTCCGGTTTGGATCGCACCGACATCTCTTTTCTAAGTTTGGCCATCTCTTTGCCTTTGCAATTTAAGTTCTTCAAGTCATCAATCAATCCTTTCATTTATGTGATAGGCCTGCATTAAAAATAGACATTTACCACAAATTATAGGTATCTTATATTATTAGATACATTATTATAAAACATATTTCAGTTAAGGAGTTATTGATACTTCAAGTGCAAAATGATGATATAAAACCATGATAAAAATGCACTTTTAAGTACTAATCACTAATACACTTTCACGTGGGTATGTTCTTATAAACACCATGAATATTAGATTTCTAGGTTTTGAATATATGAAAGAATTGTATGTTAATGATTCTAACTTTTCTAAGATTTATAATACATGTGGATATTTAGCTTTTGGTAAGTTTTATTTGATGGATGGTTACTTGTTCAGGAAGAATAGATTATGTGTTCTTACTAGTTCTTGTGTGAATTGCTTGTTCATACAGCATATGAGGGTGCTTTAGGACACAACCAAAAGATTGATGTCTTCTCCCAAATACAAGAGTGTCGAAGTAATAAATAAGCCGGCAAAACCAGGGTCGAACCACAGAGAGGTTAATTGTATAAATTATAGATAACAATAATACAACAACAGTAATAACAACAATAATAGTAATAGTAGTAGTAGTAGTAGTAGTAGTAGTAAAGAAGAAGTTGATGAGAACTTTGAGATGGAAGATTAACATAAGGATTAAACAATGATTACAACAAATGTCAAGGTTAGAGAATTCACTAATGGTATGTCAAACAAGTATAGTATAAACTCTTATTATTAATTGGAAACTATACACAAAGGAGATTCCAATTAGATTATAAATTGTTAACATGATCATATTAGTTATCTTATTCGATTAATGCTAATAATATTTCTAAATCTCGTCAGGCATTCATGATTATAACTTATGTTAACAACAAATCAAGTTCTTTTCATAGCTCAAATGTCAGTTATACCATACAATATAGGCTATGAGACTGCGAAGTATTTGTTGTACAAAATTGATGAGAATGACTCAAACAACAACCAAATATCCCAAATATGATGATAATATACTGAAAGGAACAAAATCAACAGAAACAAAACAAGTTTTGAAAGGCAACGCAAAACAAACCGGTTATAGCAAGACAAAACTTGATTCTGTAACCTAAAAAAAACGCAATCCAAATGACCTTGAATTTAATATGTAGTATTAGGATATCAAGAAAACAACAAATATCAGTTTATAGGTCGTTTTGTTATGCCTAGGTACCCAAACCCCATGTATGACCAATTTGCGGTAAAATTGAACCTCCAATTAAAACCTCAAGAAGCCGATATCAAAATAAGCTCAAATTTAACATATTGTGTGATATCATCCCTAATATATAGAATATGAAGTTTGAATTTATTCTAAGATGTTTTGCTTATGGTTGCCTAAGAGTAGTATTTCTGTGGTAGAATTGAACCTAGAATTAAAACCTCAAGTAAACAATATCATAATAAGCCCAAATTTAACATATGGTGTGATCTCATCCCCAATACATAGAATATGAAGTTTTAATTTATTATAAGGTGTTTTTCTTACGGTTCTCTAAGAGTAGTGTTTCTATAGTAGAATTGAATCTCGAATTAAAACCTCAAGTAAACAATATCAAAATATGCCCAAAATTGAGATATGATGTGATATCTCCCCCAATAAATGAAATATAAAGTTTCAATTGTTTCCAAGGTGGTTTGCTTATAGTTCACTAAGAGATGTGTTTCTGCGGCAAAAATTAAATGATCCTTAAAATTTCAACTAATCCCTCTCTCTTTCTTTCTCTCTCTTTTATAATATACTGATATGATTAGAGATAGTAACAAGATGAAATATAACCCAATTTTTTTTGTTGCTTAGATGACGTAGACTCGAAGAACAAGAAAATGGACGCAAACACTGAAAAACTTAAAGGAACACTAAAAAAATGAAAATAATAGAAGGATATGACCTTGCTTTGATACCAACTGATGCAAACCTCATGATCACGTGGTCACACAACCTACAATCAAAATTGAGATATGATCCTAGAAAGCTGAAATAGGTTTGATAGGAGTGTGACACAATAAAAACCTACCCCAAGACAGTAACACTATTGGATTGAGTAGAATGACGCTGTGAAGTCAATTAATCTTCGATAAGTCAGATTCAGTTTGTTCGAGAACTGAAGAATGCAAGAATCACTCTCATATAATAAAACTGAAAAAATTCAGAAGTAATTATCATCAAAGTAGCCGAAATTGTGGCTTATATAAGTTTAAATAGTTTTTGAAAAGTTAACCCCAATAGACCTCTTATGTGGACTTATATGAGGTCCACTTAAAACTGACCTAAAACCCTAAACTAAAAAGCCCATAACCGGATCCAAACAAGCCTTAGATCCTAACTCAAAACAAAGTTTTAATTAAGCCTAAATATTAAAAAAGAAAATAATAAAAATAGGTAATATGTCATTAAATACCACTAGCCCTTCTTTCTCTATGTAGCTAGGATGAATAAGGAATCCTTATAAGAAAAAGATTATAAAATATTAATGAATCCTTACCATAATTGGAGATTATATTGCAACTCATTAAAGATCCTTGTGGAACTAGAAAATTTTCAAAAGAAGCTGCCACATCATTGTAGGAGAAGAATCCCAACCAAATAGGAAATCCACAAGTCAAATGGAAGTAAATAACAAAATTCATACAACCTTTGTTTACCAGTATTGTGGTGCCTTTTCCAACTCCAATTGACTTGAAAGTTTAACCCATAGTAGAAAAACATGTCTCGAGAATCCATATAAAATTTTAGCTCGATCTAACGATCGGATTGAAATTTATAATTGTTGCCATAAACCTGGACCATTACGCTTTTTACGCCTAAATCTGAATCTGACCTTACTTGGTTCGTATGACAAGGCTAAACCATATCATTAACTACATAAAGGAAAGGAAATAAAAGGCATAAACTTGATATTAATGAAAATAAAACCTAAACATTACTGACACGACTAAAAGATTGATGTATTCTCCCAAGTGCAGGAATATCGAAGTAATAAATAACCCGGCAAGACCAGGGTTGAACCACAGGGAGGTTAATTGTACAAATTATAAACGACAATAGTACAACAACAACAATAATAATAATAATAACAACAATAATAACAGTAATAACAATAATAACAACAATGACAATAACAATAATAACTATAATAATAATAATAATAATAATAATAATAATAATAATAATAATAAAGAAAAAGAAGGAGAAGAATAAGAGGATGATAAGAACTTTGAGATGGAATATTTATATAACAATTAAATAATGATAATAACAAATGTCAAGGTTAGAGGATCCACTAATGGTATGTCAAACAAGTATAGTATAAACTCTTATTATTCAATTGGAAACCACACACAAAGGAGGTTCCAATAAGATTATAGATTGTTAACATGACTACATTAGTCATCTTATTCAATTAATGCTAGTACTTGTAAATCTCGTCAAGCATTCATGATTATAACTTATATTAACAACAAATCAAGTTCCTTTCATAGCTCAGGTGTCGGTTATACCATACAATATGAACTATGAAAGTGCCAAGCATTTGTTGTACCAAGTGTTATACAACATAAATCAAGATTAGTCATTTAACAAGTAAAGTATTAAAGAGTGAACAAGATAACAAATACAAAATATGTTAGTATCAAACATTAAAGTCCATATTAAGTTTACACTATACTTATTCTTACACCATTAGTGTAACCTTTTCACCTTGACATAATAAACTTAGCTAGACATAATGAAAGAAAGAAAAATAAATAAACAAAATAAGAACATAAATAAGATAAGAGTTAACTAAGTAAAGGAAAGGAAATGAAAGGCATAAACTTGATATTAATGAAAGCAAAGCATAAACATTACAAAAATACAAAGAGAGAAAGCAAAAGCATGATCTTGACCTGGAGACCAAGATGCCTAAATACATGGCAAATGCCTCCTTTTATAGGCCAAAATTGGAAACTATTGATTTGATGACTAATTGATAAGTGGGTGGCCAATTCTTGACTTGGTGACAATCCTTATCTTCTATTGTCTACCCAAAACATCATTGAGAACGTCAAAACTGGAGCCACTTGAAAACATGAAAGTTATAGGAAATTGTCTCAGCTTTCTTGTGTAAAACATTCCGCTCATTTGGACTTTTAGAACTCCAGATATGGTCAAAATACTGAACAGTGCTCGGGCTGGAGGACAGCTTCGGGCTTTTTTGTTGTTGCAATAATTTGGACTTGAAAGTGACATCTTTAGATCTTGGGCTCCATATGAAAGTTGTAGGCCTATATCTTACCTTTCTAGCCATATAAAGTAGACCTAAATCTGAGATCTATAGCTCCAGATATGACTAAATTACCGAATAGTTTTTCGATTTGGATTGCACTGACATCTCTTTTCTAATTTTGGTCATCTTTTTGCCCTTGCAATTTAAGTTCTTAAAGTCATCAATCAATCCTTTCATTTATGTGATAGGCCTACATTTAAAATGAACATTTACCATAAATTAAAGGTATTAAGTATTATTAGATATATTATTATAAAACATGCTTTAGTTAAGGAGTTATTGATACTTCAAATGCAAAATGATGATATAAAACCATGATAAAAATGCACTTTTAAGTACTAATCACACCCCCCAACTAGCTTATTACTAGTCCCTAGTAATCAAAACGTTAAAATATAAAAACAATTTGCAAATTCCACAAAGCAAGGTATTCATCATTTACTTCCATTAATCTATCTAGATAAACAAACTCTCATTAAATTTATATACCTGCTCAATACCTCTTAACAAGATATTCATAAACCTTTCTTTTGTGCTCAATGTATCAACACATAATTATGGGGCTTTTCTTGGAAGAAAACAAAATTTTTATTCTAATGTTTAAGGTTAACTTCCTTGGGTTGAGATTATTAGTTTTGTTTTTTTTTCTTCCTTTTGTTTTAAATATATATACATATAATTTAAAAACACCATGCATCTTTAACCCATGTAACGAGCTTTCGGCTAATGACTCCCAGACCAGTTGGTCTTAGGGCATTAGGTGTTAAGACAACCGTACGAGCTTAGTAACTCGGGTCGCAGATACTGATATGTAGATAGTGCAATGTTTGATTTCCTTAAGCTTTTCTCCTCAACCCATGTAGCAAGCGTTGGGCCAATAGCTCCCAAGTCCGTTGACTTTAGGGTATTAGGTGTTAAAACACCCCTTCGGGCTTAATTGCTTAGGTTAGGGACGAAACCAAACTTATCTATATTTTTATTATTATCATTTTTTTTCTTTTTTTCTTTTTTTTTAATTATATACAATCCCTTTCCCTTAGTTGTTACCTTTAACAAAAGAACATAAATAATGTAATAATCCAATGTGCAACCCACAATCATATGTTAAAGTGTGTGTGTGAAAATTAAGATTTAAGAATACATGTTAAATGAGTATATGAGCAGAATTAAGTGATAATAATGCGAGAGTTTGTAAATCTGAATATTTCAAGAAGTATTATAATAGACTATGTTAAGAATGGTGACTAAGATGCGTCTCAAGAGTCACTTTAACAAAAGAGCTCCTTTACTCTACCATCCTAGTAACAACAATTATGCACATGCTTTATGAAATGAAAAATAATTTTTTTTATCAACTACTACCCTCTCCCCCCAACCAAAACGAGACATTGTCCTCAATGTTCTACGGTAGAAAGATAGAGTATAGAAGATATCACCTGAAATAACGAACACTGACAAACCTGAAACACACTGAAACAAAAATAAGAAATAACAAAACACAATAATAAAACCAAAAGACACAAAAATTCACAAATGAAGGCTCAAATCCAATCTAAGCTTTTTACGGCTTTCCTTAGTTGACCAATTTATTCGACTCATGTAGGGATCAATTACAGGAATGAAGGATTGTAGTTGGTCAATCAATTGTTCAGCAGTAGCAGCAGAGATTATGATTTGTCGTGCAGAAGATGTTAGAAATTCCTCTTCCACAGCATGATCAAGAAAAGACAACAACTTATCATAATAACCATTAACATTTAACAAACCTATGGGTTTATGGTGAATGTGCAATTGAGCCCAAGAGGAAATATGAAAGATCTCTTCCAATGTGCCTAGACCACCTGGTAAAGCAATGAAAGCATCAGCATGGTTAAACATTTCATTCATTCGAGCCGACATTGTGGAGACCTGAAGTTCCTCTCCAATTGTTTTTCCAATGATGTCCCCTTGTACTAAAGCTTCGGGGACGACCCCCAAAACTTGACTACCTCCTAAAAATGCAACTACTAACACACCTCCCATTAACCCAAGACTGCTTCCCCATACACTAAATGAATCTTTCGCTCAGCTAGCATCTGACCAAGATGATTTGCTAATTCTAAAAACTCCTTTTCTTTCCCAGGACTATATCCACCAAAAACACAAATATTTCTTATATGATGACTTGAGGAACTTGCCATTTCTACACACTTCTGTATTTGTTGAATGTATGGGTTGAGTATAAATGAAAGGAAGGAAGAGAGGGTTTTATAGATGAGAAATTAAAAAGACAATCGCAACACCTATATGTAGGCCAACTGGAGTCTCACTCTCTCTCTCTCTCTCTCTTTATTTATTTATTTATTTGTTTTTGAAAAAGGCATGTGTATGTACAGGTAGTTGTGATTGTGGCTCACATCTTCCCTTGGTTTTACGTCCAAGAACGGCTTAAACGCCCTCTATGGGTCGGGGATAGACTTCCCATCTAATTTTCTTAAAAACTAGCAAACGGGGTCTTTTAGTGTCAGATTCCCAAGACTAAGTTGATCATGTTCTTTATGAAATAGTGGTCATAAATCATGAATTGCACGATGCACATCTCCACTAGGATGCGTCTCAACAGTCAATAGAAGATTATCTAAAGACTCCTTACTCAGGCCATCTTTAATGAATTGTATTTTATCTTCACAGTTTATAGATACCATTCCTAAAGAACGACATTGTGCATTACAAGTCCATCTAACATATCGATGAGAGACTTTTAGTCGTTTTCCACGACGTTTCTTTGCAAAAATGCTTTTACCTGTTCCAGGCATGTGTGAAATAAAGGAGTTAGAGGACTCACCTGATAATCGGACCTTTGCTTCAATCAACCAGCGAATATCTTCAGGAATTCCATGATTCATTAACAATCTCAATCTTGCACATCTAGCATGGTAAATTTTTGTAATTGCATTCTGAGGTAGAGCGGGAAAATACTTTTTCATTTTTTCAAGATTAGTGTCCATTTTCAAATGAGAATTGGAAGAGAGATTCAAAGAATTGCACAAATATATACACAAATATCAGTTATTATGGGAAACTGAAAGAATCGACTTAAGTCACGGAGTACCGTTGTCCGCCATTTGACCGGGGTAAGAGAAACTAGCAAAAATCACTTAAAAAGAAACACAAAAACAATGTAAGAAAAAAAAATCAACCTTTATCTACAAGATCATTCAAACCAGTTGATTCATTTTCACTAGGAAAATTATCAAAGTAAGCTTTCAAACAATGTCCATTTTCCTTAAAAACATTGTTATTAATTGAATTCTCAATATCACAAGCCCCATAAGGATTGTTCCATCTTGATCTTAGCTCTCTAGGGAATGAATAGAGTTGAGAATTATAAAACAAAACTTTTTGACCAGTGTCAACCTTTTGACAATTTTCACAAGTTTTGCAGAATGCATGTCTTTGAACATGGTGGGCCAATAAAATCCATTTTGAAAGATTTTTGCAGCTGTCTTTTCTGACGAGAAATAACTTCCACATGCTTTAGAATGACAAAGTTTAATGACACTACTTACCTCATTGTCGGGAATGAATCTTTGAAATATTTGATGAGGACAATATTTGAATAAGTTAGGGTCATCACAACAAAAATTCTTCACTTCGTTCAAAAACTTTTCTTTGTCTTGAGTAATCCAATCAGCTGGCAACTCTCCTAAAGCAAGAAAATTGATATTTTTATTATACCAAGGCATTGGACTAAGAGAAAGTAAGGATTCGTTAGGAAAGTAATCATTGATTAATGTGATATCATTGTTGACAAAAGATTTACATCAACATTTTCGGTGCTTTTTTCATCCATGATTTTTTCCTCAGAATAAATCATTTGCAAATCTTCAGATTCATCCAACTCATTTTTACGTAAAGTAGATTCAAGTTGATCATAAACTAATTCATCAATATGATCTACTTCCTGTAAATCATTATCATCTCTAGGTTGCTTGCAAATGTTGAAAATATTCATCTCCAATGTCATGTTTCCAAATGATAGCTTCATCAGTCCATTCCTACAATTAATCAATGCATTAGAAGTTGCAAGAAATGGACGTCCTAAAATAACAGGAAATGAATTGCATACTTCAACAGGTTGTGTGTCCAAGACAATAAAATCCACAGGATAAATGAATTTATCAACTTGTACTAATACATCTTCAATTATTCCTCTAGGCACTTTTATAGATCTATCGGCAAGTAAAAGAGTTATAGAAGTTGGTTTTAACTCACCTAGATTGAGACTCTGAAAAACTGAATATGGAAGTAAATTCACACTAGCACCAAGATCAAGTAAGGCTCTTTCAATTTTATGCTCTCTAATAAAGTAGGAAATTGTAGGACAACCAGGGTCTTTATATTTCAAAGCATTATTGTTTTGAAGAATGACACTTACTTGTTCCGCTAGAAAGGCTTTCTTTTTCACATTTAGTTTCCTCTTCACAGTGCAGAGATCTTTCAAAAATTTAGCATAGGAAGAAACTTGTTTAATAGCATCCAACAAAGATATATTGATCCTTACCTGTTTGAAAGTTTCAATGATTTCAGAGTTGTGATTAACTTTCCTTTGTTTGGTCATGGCTTGAGGAAATGGAAGTGCTGACGGTGAATCAGTCGTTTCTTTGTAATTTTCAAATTCAACCCCTTCCTTACCCTCAGAGATTGACTCATCATCTTTCTCATAAGGTTCAAGAGAGGGTTTTTCAATAACCTTACCACTGCGCAGAGTAGTGACTGATTTGACTTGATCCATGTGTTGGCTTCCGGAACTATTTGCATTTGCATTGTATTGCCCCTTGGGATTTTGTTGTGGTTGAGATGGTAACTTACCTTTCTCTTGAAAACTGAGAGCAGATGTTAATTTTGCAAGAGTATCTTTAAAATCTATCATGTTTTGAGCAAGTTGAGTATTGATTGTCTCTTGCTTTTCAATGAATGCATGCAATGTTTCCTCAAGATTTCTTCTAGGAGGTGGAGCATAAGGAAGTGCATATCCATGAGAATTTTGAAAATTTTGGTGTGCTTGAAACGGTGGTTGTGAAGTTTATGCATTGTTGTTCTCACTCTTCCAACTAAAATTTGGGTGATTTCTCCAACCGGGGTTGTATGTTTGTGAGTATGGGTTGTGGTTGGGCCTTTGAAAACTGTTTAAAGCATGGGCTTGTTTATGTAGACATTCCCTAAAAGAAGGCAAGGTTGGACAATCATTGGTTGAGTGTTCATTTGTTTCACAGATTTGACACACAATGTTTTCAACAGATTTTAATTGACCACTCTTTTTCAATTCTAATGCCTCGACTTTTCTAGCTAAAGATGCAAACTTGGCTTGAAGGTTATGATCTTCCCTAAGGTTGTACATGCCTCTACTAGATATGTGAGGTTGAGTTTTACTCGGTGCCTCATAAGTACCCGCAATGTCCCAATTTTGAGCATTTTCAGCTAACAAGTCTAAGTACTCCATTGCTTCATCAGGGTCTTTATCTTTAAAAGTTCTATTGCACATCAATTCAACCATTTGCCTATCTCTAGGTGTTAACCCTTCATAAAAATATGAAACCAATCTCCATGTTTCAAAACCATGATGAGGGCAAGTACTAAGCAAGTCACGATACCTATCCCAACATTGGTAAAATGTTTCTCCTGGTTTTTGAGTGAAAGTGGTGATTTGTCTCTTGAAAGAGTTTGTTCTCTGAGATGGGAAAAACTTCTTTAAAAATTGTTGTTGCATTTCATCCCAAGCACGAATGGATCCTGGTCTTAAATTTTGTAGCCATGTTTTAGCTTTATCTTTTAATGAAAAAGGGAAAAGCTTTAATCTGATGGTGTTCATGCTACAATTTAAATTATTATATGTGTTGCAGACCTCTTCAAATTCCCTTAAATGCAAGTATGGATTTTCTAATTCTAAACCATGAAAAGAAGGTAAAAGTTGAATAATACCTGGTTTAAAATTAAAATGAGATGCATCGGGAGGAAAAACTATGCATGATGGTGCACTTGTTCTGGTGGGATTCATGTGGTCTCTAAGTGTTCTAGCACGGTTATTCTCATTATTTTCATTATGAAGTGATTGATTATCTTCTTCGGCCATATTTTCTGAAAATGATGAGGATACCCTACAAAGTCTACCACCTGATGTACGTGACCACACTCGCATGCACGTGTAGGAATAAAATAAAAAACAAACAGAAAGCAAAAGAAGGAGGAAGAAAACAAAATAAAAAGAAACAAAAGAAAAGAAACAAAGTTATATACAATAAAAGTGAAAAGAGAAAATAACATAAATACCATAATTTATACAAGAAGTTACCTCCCCGGCAACGATGCCAAAAACTTGACACGACCAAAAAATTGATGTCTTCTCCCAAGTGCAGGAGTGTCGAAGTAATAAATAACCCGGCAAGACCGGGGTCGAACCACAGGGAGGTTAATTGTACAAATTATAAATGACAATAGTACAATAACAATCATAACAACAACAACAACAATAATAATAGTAATAACAATAATAACAACAATGACAATAACAATAATAATAATAATAATAATAATAATAATAGTAGTAGTAGTAGTAGTAGTAGTAGTAGTAGTAGTAGTAGTAGTAGTAATAATAAAGAAAGAGAAGAAGAAGAAGATGATGAGAACTTGGAGATGAAAAATTAATGTAAGGATTAAACAATAATAATAATAAATGTCAAGGTTAGAGGTTTCACTAATGGTATGTCAAACAAGTATAGTATAAACTCTTATTATTCAATTGGAAACCACACACAAAGGAGGTTTCAATCAGATTATAGATTGTTAACATGATTACATGAGTCATCTTATTCGATTAATGCTAGTACTTGTAAATCTCGTCAAGCATTCATGATTATAACTTAGGTTGACAACAAATCAAGTTCCTTTCATAGCTCAGGTGTCGGTTATACCATACAGTATGAGCTATGAGAGTGCCAAGCCTTTGTTGTACCAAGTGTTATATAACATAAATCAAGATTAGTCATTTAACAAGTAAAGTATTAAAGAGTGAACAAGATAACAAATATAAAACATGTTAGTATCAAACATTAAAGTCCATATTGAGTTTACACTATACTTATTCTTACACCATTAGTGTAACCTTTTCACCTTTACATAATAAACTTAGCTAGACATAATGAAAGAAAGAAAAATAGATAAACAAAATAAGAACATAAAAGTTAACTAAGTAAAGGAAAGGAAATGAAAGGCATAAACTTGATATTAATGAAAGCAAAGCATAAACATTACAAAAAATACAAAGAGAGAAAGGAAGATCATGATCTTGATCTGGAAACCAAGATGCCTAAATGCATGGCAAATGCCTCCTTTTATAGGCCAAAATTGGGAACTATTGATTTAATGACTAATTGATAAGTGGGTGGCCAACTTTTGACTTGGTGACAATCCTTATCTTCTCTTGTCTGCCCAAAACGTCATTGATAACGTCAAAATGGGAGCCAGTTGCAAACATGCAAGTTGTAGACAATTGTCTCAGATTTCTTGTGTAAAAACTTCAGCTCATTTGGACTTCTAGAACTCCGGATATGGCCAAAATACTGAACAGTGCTCAGGCTGGAAGACAGATTCTGGCTTCTTTATTGTTGCTACAATTTGGACTTGAAAATGGCCTTTTTAGATCTTGGGCTCCATATGAAAGTTGTAGGCCTATGTCTTACCTTTCCATCCATATAAATGTGACCTAAATCTGAGATATATAGCTCCTGATATGACTCAATTACCGAACAGTGTTCTGGTTTGGATTGCACCGACATCTCTTTTCTAAGTTTGGCCATCTCTTTATCCTTGCAATTTAAGTTCTTAAAGTCATCAATCAATCCTTTCATTTATGTGATAAGCCTGCATGTAAAATGAATATTTACCACAAATTAAAGGTATCTTATATTATTAGATATATTATTATAAAACATGCTTTGGTTAAGGAGTTATTGATACTTCAAGTGCAAAATAATGATATAAAACCATGATAAAAATGCACTTTTAAGTACTAATCAACCAGGCATTTTGACTTATCTTAGTTTTTTTTTTAAATACTAATTTTTTATATGTATTTTTTAAAAAAGTTTTTGGCATATATGTTTTTGTAACGACATGAAATTTCCATGTCACTTTTATATTTTTAATTGTTATGTCCAAGTATAATGGAGTAAATTTATTTTTTTAGCAATCTAACTAACAAATACATCTCATTATTGATTCTTTAGTTTACCAAATTTACAGCAAAGTCTCTTCTATAACTTATACATGTTCTCATTTCTTTTCTTATCCTTTTGGGCAACCTAATATCAAATAAGTCCATTACATACACGTAGTAGCCTTCGACCACCAATCAATTCAATTGTTTCTTTATTTGATTCTTTCACATCGATTTTTGTAATTCATCTTATATTTTTCTATTTTTCATTTACTTAAAACATACATGTGATGGATAGATATATACATACAACAAAAGAAATGCAATAACAAATGCTAGAAATACAATCATACTATCTAGTACATTTCAAGGTGAAGTTATTACCACAATTTTAAGTATTCACAGTACATAAAAATAAATACCTATCAAAATTATAAATAATGAAATGACACAATCAGTATTGGCCTATTTTGTGATATAGACCTGCAAAATATATAGCATTATAAGAGTTATTAGTTGTCAAGAAGACTTATGCTCATGATTTTTTTATGAGGGAAATGAATCGTTATGCCTATTAATTCTTTTGAAAATCTTACTCAAAACATTCAACTCAAGCTCCATAATATCTCAACTTATATGGCAATATTCATGCTCATCATTGCAACTAAAATAACATTACAAATTTAACATTTATCCATAAAATACATGTACATGGTTTTTTCATGAGGAAGGAGAACAATATGCTTATCCAGAATTCTTTTAGAATCGATTACATCATATACATATTGAATTACGCATTAGCTGTTATGACATCTAAGTTCATGCTTGTCATTTTTGACATTGCATTTATAATGAAATACGTAATACATTCAAATCTAAGGTTGTCTATATATCACTATGTAGCAACATATTTTCTTAATTTTTAATTCCTCAATCAATAATTAATATTTATTTTCTTAGTTATTGATTTTTTTAGATACTATCCTTGAAGTACCCACACATATTAATCTTATATCTACTCATCACCAACATTACTTAACATAATTTATTTGTAACATTATAATATTTTATATTTTCTAGGTATCACAACTATTTGTTACATTATCACACTATTAACATTTATTTTGACTTAATACTACATCATATAATATTATGTCTTAAGTTGCTAATCAACCTCTCTATCATATACATTTTTAAGCATGGATTAATGGTCTTACGCAATGGTTTCCATTATACAATCGAGAATAGTTTCTATTATTTGGAAACAACAACACCATGGTTTCTACTAATTGAAAACAACAACATGATGGTTTATATCCAAAACAAAGACAATCATAGAAATTCCCTTTTTATTAAGGACAATTAGGAAATATCTTTCATTGTCCATAATTTAATTTAAAGGGCTTGTCAACTTGAATAAAAGCATAAGGAATGGAGAATTTACATTATCTTATAATTAACTAAATCATGTTTTACTTTCTTAGTCATCATTCTTTTGGGCAAGGAAACATCAAAAGTTGTCATATTTATAGATAATTAATCATTAACTATCAATTTATATTTTATCCTTGGTCTTTTATACTATGATCATTATGTATCTTTCCTTTCTTATCCTTAGTCCCTAACATTGCAGCCACTAAGTATCATTCTTATCTCATCCTTAGTCACCGATACTATAGCCACTAAGTATAATCTGATCATCTTCTCATGGATACTAATAATTCTTGCAAACTTATTTGATTGTCAACAAATTCAGCTATTAATATTTTCCTATACCAAGCTATCTTTAATATTTTACACCACATCTTCATACAACCTTATATAATATTATTTTATTTGAGATATATTTAACAAATAATTGATGACATATACTATGGTCTAGGAATCCTTGTATATATAAGATTTTTCCATGCATGACTATTCATTCCTAACTATGATCAATTTTGTACATGGTTTTCTAAACATTGATTTTGATTGTAAATAACACATCATATTTTTCATCTCAACATATTAGTAAATGCTTTCAAATGAGATGGTCCACAAAACGCCTTACCGATAATCTTAGTATAGACCCCATTAACTGGATTTAACCTCATCCTTTACTCCCAGCTATCCAATATGGATATCATTAATCAAAGCTAATCTTTAATGCTTATTCCTAGCTAGCTAACATGGATGCCATTAGTCAAAGTGAATCTTATCATTCATTATTGGCTTTCTAACATGAATATCATTAACCAAAGTTAACCTCATCATTTAATCTCGGCTATCCAACATGGATACCATTAACCGAAACTAATCATATTATTTAATCTTGGTTATCCAATATGGATACCATTGGCCAAAGCTAATCTCATTAATTAATATTGATTATCCAATATAGATATCATTGTTGAAGCTAATCACATCATTATTCATTGCTTTTCCACGAGTAATTTTAATCGATTGAAATAAAGTAGCAATATTATGTATAGATACTTCAAGGATTTAATAATAATTAATTAAAGTTGGAAACCAACTACCTGCCCCTCTTGTAGTATGTCCTCACCTGGTCGAAGATTCAATCCCGATTGCCCCTCTTAACACACAAAATGACTATTACTCAGTATATTTTTATTTAAGTAATGTCAAAGATCATTTCCACACATACACCAGAACACACGTACATTCATTCAAACTTCTCCCATGTTTGTATAACTATACAATAATAATATAAGACATCTCTAATTTTAATGAAGGTCATTTACAGAAATTACATCATTACAACACTAAAATTATCAATAAATTTGAGTAATTTTGACATTAAAAATCATTAGTGAAAGTTAACTAATGTTGACATTGAAAATCATCAATGAAAAACTAAGTCATGCTGCTACTGAAAATCATCAACGAAAACTAAGTCATTCTAACACTAAAAATCATCAATAAAAAAACTAAATCATTTTGACACTAAAAATCATTAATAAAAACCAAGTCATTCTGACATTTCTTTTCCATAAATTCACGTATATGGTCAATACCAAGTTTTCCTCTTAAAGACCATACTTCAACCTAGTTTTGGACATAAACCATAACCAAATTCACTTTTAAAGCTTATGAAGCAAAGAAAACGTATAATGTTTCTATTCCATGATAATATCAAACATTGTTAAAGAGGAACCATCAAAAATTGCAAAGGTCTTTCTTTGCTATAATCTTTTAAAGTGGTTGAAGCTATATCATTCCCCTAACAAACATATTTTTGTGCTCTTCATGTGGCAACATCAAATTCTCATTTATTATCATGTGGTATAAGGTGTTCTAAGTATTCCAATTATGAAGTCCTACTAAATATGTTTAAGGATCGTATTCTTTTTCATAATCTCATCATGTTCATCACAATGTTGTCAAGTAGTACACAATCAAGTTCAATATGTATATTCTCAATGATTCTCCCATCTAAATTTCTATAGGCCAAAACATGGGTATTAACATTAAGTGTTTATTTCATCATTTTTTTACTACGTCATTCCAAGTAAAGAGTAGAGTTTGATTAGTCCTAGCTAGTTTAGTCCACCCAACCCCGAGCACTATTTGGTATTTTAATTGTAACTAAAGTTTCAAAACTCTTTTTAGAGCATGGTTTGTCTATATAAAAAGCTAATACATAGTGCTAAAATTTTTATAAAGGACACAACACCCAGTTTACCATCTATATGTATAAACTTACTCATTACAATAGCATAAAAAATTTATACAGTACTATGTCAGTTTGAACCCTTACTCAGTCTTTTTTTTATATCTGGAGTTCTACAACTCCAACTAAGTCGAGACTAGTTCCATGTAAAAGATAACATCCATACCTACAATGTTTATATAAACACCAACTTCAAATTACATTGTTTTCAAGTTGTAATTTCAACTAGAATTTGGCTAGTAAGACTATCAGAATTTTAATTACATGAGAGATAAATTTGACAAGCACACAAGTGTTTTCATGCATCACAACATCCATTATCATCAATCTATTTAAAGAAACTCTCATTTTCTACATATTTTCAAGAACCCTAAAATCAAAACATTAAAGGTTTTTCAATTATCCATTACTAGCAATGAAATCGAGGAAAATTAAGGAAGAACACTTTTATCAACAATTTCAAGTTTAAATTGAAGAGTTCTTACCAATTTTTTCTTTATTTATATCACTCATACTTGTCCCTTAAGTTCCTTTCCTCCGACCAAACTTTTTAATTTTGGCCTAAAATTGTTTCTCTCATCACATAATTATTTGCAAGCTTCAATCTCATAATTTGAAAAGATTTCTCAAGTTATTTTTATAGAGAGGTAAAAGAAAAGAATCTGTCTCTTTTTAGTTGTTGTTCCATAGAATAGTAGCAGCAAGCATAATGACATTAGATTTTATGCATTAATTACTATTGTACCTCAACTTATTTCCCTTAAATTTCAGTTTATTACATTGACTTGAAACTATGTTTTTTATTTTTAGGATCTTTTCAACCTTTGATTGACTTTAAAGTTTAATCCAAAGTAAAACATTATGTTTTACAACCTCATGTAAAAATTTAGTTTGATCCAACGGTCGGATTATAAGAGATGTTCAATATTGTAAAAATGGACAATTGAAAATCTCATGTTAACAATCTGAATATCACATACCATATTATTTACTTAAATCATATTGGCTCTTAAAATAATTTTTTGGAGATTTCTATTTATAATTATCATAACTTTGTTTTTTGAGTTTCTTATCATTTTTAGTCCTAATAGCACGATTGTACATGGAGATTATACTGAAATTCGATATTTTTTTCACAAAGGGTTATACATTGATTTATTTGACATTTCATTATATTTTACACATAATATCACTCAATTTACAAAATTTTCTCCTTCAAATTTTTTACTTTTACCTAGTCAAGGAATTTATTCCCAATAATGTTCATTCCAATTCATAAGATTTTCTTCTTGATTTATCATTTTTCAATTAATGATTATCTTATTTAACCTAGATTTATCTATTTTTTATTAGGGGTATACAATTTTGATTAGTACTCTTTCTAAGTTATTTTGTTTGGTGTATTTAGCTTTTCTTTAAATAAAAACTATTTTTTAATTATAGTGGGCATGTTTAATTTCTTTTTCAGGTTAGTTTGATTCATTTATAAAATTACATTTATCTTTTTATAATATTTTTAATATGTGCAACCTTATATAACAAATTGTTTCTTTTATTTTATTCAATAAATTTTATATGTTGTGTTGATTTTCGTTAAAAAATGATTTTAATAATAAATTAGTTAAATATAACTAGGTAAATGACTTCTGTTACGATATTAAATATTTTGATTTATATTTGTCTCTCAGTTTTTTTAATTATGTTTTTTATTTATTGTTGATGAATCTTTTTAATTCATTTACAAAATAGTTTGTGAATGATTTAATTAAATATGTGTATAAGTTTTTTAATTTACATTTAAGATTTTTTATGTATAAAAACATGTTCAAAAATTCTACATGTTCAGTTCTTTTATTATGTAATGTTGTTTTCAATTTTTCTTTTCATTACTTATTTTTTTCCTTGACCATTTTTTAAAAGTTCTATTATTTTTAATTTCACCATTCAATCCAAGTTAATTGTGTATTGTTTATTTATTTATTTTAATTTTTTCCTCCTTCTTTTGATTTTTTTTGTTAATGTTTTTATTATTTTCAATTAACTTTCAAAATGAAAATTTGTTGTTGGTCTTTAATTTATTTTTTCTTTCAATTTTAATCCTTATTATTTTAATTATTATTTTTTGAGACTTTTTTTTTGTCTTTTTTTTTCTTTTCAAATCATCTTTTAACGTTTCATTTTTTATAAATTGAGCTTTTTAATTTTTTCATATATAGTACTTCTAGTCTTATAATTTAGGTTATAAGTTTAGAATGTTAATAGGAGATGATATCTTTTTTATTATTTTCTTGTTCAATTTCATTATTTGATATTTAAAAAGAAAAAAATGGTTTTGTGAGTATCTTCAATTTCTTTTTTTTAATCAAATTTTTCTGAATTCATGAATTAAAACACAAGTTTGTCATGCTAATTTATACTAACTTGCTTCTTAATGTTCAAATTACAAGTTTACAGCGCTAACTCAAATTGATTTACACTAGCTTTTTTTTAATCTTATTTTGTTATTTCATATTTAATTAGCTAAAAATTAAATAACATTTTTTTCTCATGTATAAAGTTTTTTTACCATGTTATAATGATGACTTATATATATATATATATATATATATATATATTCATATACATTCATTCATTATTGTGTTTTTTTTTTCAAATATAATTTCAAATGAAATTAATTTATTAAGTTGGTTAGTAAGATAACTTGACTAATTGTATTTTTAAAAAACCACATTTATAATATTTAATAGTTTACTAAAAAAGTAGTGTGAATACTCTGAGGTGTAGGGAAAGTATTATAATTTTCTCCATAGTTTAGTTTTTCCATACCTGTAATTATATATTATAATTATACTTATAATAATATAATAATAACATATACTAAAATACTCTAAGCTATCTTTTTTTTTTAATTTTTTTAATTTTTTATGCCTTTATGGTTTTTTTTTGCTTTTTTCTTTTAATAATTTTTTTAAATCTAGTCTATTAATGTTAATTTTTTGATTTAGTTATTAGATTTTCATAACACGGGTCTCGAGTTTTAAAAGTTCTATTATTTTTAATTTCACTATTCAATCCAAGTTAATTGTGTATTGTTTATTTATTTATTTTAATTTTTTCCTCCTTCTTTTGATTTTTTTTGTTAATGTTTTTATTATTTTCAATTAACTTTCAAAATGAAAATTTGTTGTTGGTCTTTAATTTATTTTTTCTTTCAATTTTAATCCTTATTATTTTAATTGTTATTTTTTGAGACTTTTTTTTTGTTTTTCTTTTCTTTTCAAATCATCTTTTAACGTTTCATTTTCTATAAATTGAGCTTTTTAATTTTTTCATATATAGTACTTCTAGTCTTATAATTTAGGTTATAAGTTTAGAATGTTAATAGGAGATGATATCTTTTTTATTATTTTCTTGTTCAATTTCATTATTTGATATTTAAAAAGAAAAAAATGGTTTTGTGAGTATCTTCAATTTCTTTTTTTTAATCAAATTATTCTGAATTCATGAATTAAGACACAAGTTTGTCATGCTAATTTATACTAACTTGCTTCTTAATGTTCAAATTACAAGTTTACAGCGCTAACTCAAATTGATTTACACTAGCTTTTTTTTAATCTTATTTTGTTATTTCATATTTAATTAGCTAAAAATTAAATAACATTTTTTTCTCATGTATAAAGTTTTTTTACCATGTTATAATGATGACTTATATATATATATATATATATATATATATATATATATATATATATATATATATATATATTCATATACATTCATTCATTATTGTGTTTTTTTTTTCAAATATAATTTCAAATGAAATTAATTTATTAAGTTGGTTAGTAAGATAACTTGACTAATTGTATTTTTAAAAAACCACATTTATAATATTTAATAGTTTACTAAAAAAGTAGTGTGAATACTCTGAGGTGTAGGGAAAGTATTATAGTTTTCTCCATAGTTTAGTTTTTCCACACCTGTAATTATATATTATTATTATACTTATAATAATATAATAATAACATATACTAAAATACTCTAAGCTATCTTTTTTTTTTAATTTTTTTAATTTTTTATGCCTTTATGGTTTTTTTTTGCTTTTTTCTTTTAATAATTTTTTTAAATCTAGTCTATTAATTTTTTGATTTAGTTATTAGATTTTCATAACACGGGTCTCGAGTTTGACGGGTTAACCCGGAATTTTTTTTTTTACTTTTTAATTAATTTTTTGGTTTAGTTTAGTTTATTGATGTTAAATTTGTTTATATTTAATTATTAGACTTTCATGACATATATCCTAGGCTTAATAGGTTAACCCAATTTGATGGTTTAACTTAGTTAACCTGTCAATTTTGTTTTTCTATTTAGTTATCAAGCTTTTATGACACAAATCCAAGGTTTAACAGATTAACCAAGTTTGAAGGGTTAACCCAGTTAATTCAGATTTTTTTATTAATGTTAAATTTTTTTTTATTTAGTTATCAGATTTTTAAGACATAGATCGTGAGTTTGATGGGTTAACTCGAATTGTTTTTTGCTTTTTTATTAATTTTTTCGTTTAGTTTTGTTTGTTAATGTTATATTTTTTTCTATTTAATTATTAAACTTTCATGATACGTTTCTTGGGCTTGATCGATTAATCTGGTTTGACGATTTAACCCAGTTAACCCATTAATTTTGTTTTTTTATTTAGTTATCAAACTTTCATGACACAAATTCCAGGTTTGATGAGTTAACCCGGTTTGAAGGGTTAATCCAGTTAATTCAGATTTTTTTCTTTTTATTTCTTTAGTTTTTTTTCTTTTTTATTAATCTATTTAATTATCATACTTTTATGACACGATGTTGTAGCCAGACTCACATTCAAGGCTATTGAATTTGATATTATAGTCAAACTCACTTAAACTTAAGTCATGCAAGTTTAATATTATTATTAATATTATTTTTGGGTTACACGTTGCAACTAAACTTAAAATTCTTGAATGTAACTTTATAAAAAATTAACCCAGAACTTGTTTTTTAAATTTTAATATTTTTAATATTTTTATATAAAAATTAACCCAGAACTTCACACGTGTATTTTGATTAGTTGATTACATGCAGCGTGGGCTTCTGGTGTTCGAATGAAATGCTGTTATGGAGTCATTAACTACTTCGAATCTCACTCATTGGCTAAAAATTACCAACATTAACTGCTAAACGATACTTATCCTAATCAACTTTACTAATACCTAATTCAATAGTAAGAAAATGAGGGATGCCTATTGCATGACCGTTGAAACATAAATAACTCCATGAAAAATAAAAATAATTTGATGGCATCAACTTTTTTTATTTTTTATTTTTTTTTTGTAAAAATTAGTCTTTTCCTTTCACGTTCAAGCTTCTCTTTCTCTGCTTTTAGTGCAATTACGAAGCCACCTCCCATTTTGATCATCTCTTTCAAATAAAAAAAATTCTATTTCCAAATTGAAGAACACTCTTCAAAAAGAAAGAAAGCTCCCTCTCCATGTCTGTAGCTGACCCAAAAAGAAAAAGAAAAAATCTTTGTTAAAAGAAAGATACAGACAAAAAGGAAAAGAAAAGAGCAAAAGCAGAGGATTCCATTTCCTTCTTTTTTTTTTGAATCCTCTGATCTGTATGTCAATCTGGCAAGTCATTCATTTTATTTCTATCTGTTCCTTTTATGAGTTTCGAACTTTGACATCAATCTCTTGCCTTTCTATTGTGTTCTGCTTCTCAGGCATTGCTGTTATCATTAAGTTGATCATAATTTGATTGGTCTGATTTTCAACTTGATTGATTTGCTTCTCTATCTTTCTTGTCTCTTTTCCGAGCTCTGACCGAAAGCCGTCACTTAGATTTTGTGAATTATTTTATTGGATTTCAGGTGTTGAATTTGATCATCATCTGATGGCTCTGTATTTCATTTGATTGGATTTTTAAGGTGGGTATTTGCTCATATTGCCAATTGTCAACTCCTTGTGTAGGTTTTCTTATGTCATGTTTAGTAATTGAGTTTCATGGATCTAGTGCATTTTAGTTAATTTCTATTTATTTTTTTTAATTTTTTTGCTGAAAAGATGGTTTTGATAGGAGAAGGACAGGGAGTGAGAGAGAGAGCGAGAATGGGTATTGATGTAATGAGAATTAGAGTTCAAATTAGAAACTTTTCGGTGATTTTATTTAGATTATGTTATAGATCAGTTTGTAAACACCCTTTTCTTGTGGGCATGGTTTGTTACTTGTTGTATAGTTCATTTCCTGTCTTGTTTTCCCTTTTAGTCTCTGCATCCCCTGCTTTGATTTGTACTGCAATTTTGCTTGTAACCCTTTTGTGTTTTTGGGAGCCAAATGCACCTGATATTGAAACGGAAAAGGAAGAAGAAGAAGTTAGCCATGAGATTTCGTCCTTGAAAAAGACAAGGGTTGTGGAGGATGCCACTTTTGTTGTTCTGAAAGATGAGAACTTTAGATTAGAGAGATATGTAGGGAACATAGACATTGAAGAAGAGAGCTTGGTAGAGAGCAAAAATAAAATGATTGAGGGTCATGAATATTTCGGAGATTATGTGCCGCTAATTGATGAAACTTTGAGAGGTTCACTTTAATAAGCAAGTTAAAGTGAAGAGTGATTTTGATTATTTAGATTCATGAAAGAAAAAGGAAATTCAAGAGGAGAATCTTGAGATCATGGAAGGGACAAGTCAAGAGTAAGGTAATTAGTATTTAAAAGTGTATTTTTATTAAGGTTTTATATCATCATTTTGCATTCGAAGTATCAATAACTCCTTAACTAAAGCATGTTTTATAATAACGGATCTAATAATATAAGATATCTTTAATTTATAATAAATCTTCATTTTAAATGCAGGCCTATTATATAAATGAAAGGATTGATTGATGAATTTAAGAACTAAAATTGAAAGGACAAAGAGATGACCAAACTTAGAAAAGAGATGTCGGTGCAATCCAAATCGAAACACTGTTCGATAATTGGGTCATATCTGGAGCTGTAGATCTCAGATTTAGGTATACTTTATATGGATGGAAAGATAAGATATAGACCTACATTTTTTATATAGAGTCTAAGACTTAAAAATATCATTTTCAAGTTCAAATTGTAGCAACAACAAAGAAGTCCCAATCTGTCTTCCAGTCCGAGCACTGTTTAGTGTTTGGCACATATCTGGAGTTCTAGAAGTGCAAATGATCTAAATTGTTTACACAAGAAATCTGAGACAATTTCCTACAACTTTCATGTTTTTAAGTGGCTCCAATTTTGACATTATCAATGATGTTGTAGGCAGACAAGTGAAGATAAGCATTCTCATCAAGTCAAGAGTTGGTCACCCACTCATCAATTAGTTATCAAATCAATAGTTCTCAATTTTGACCTATAAAAGGAGGCATTTGCCATCCATTTAGGCATCTTGGTTTTCAGATCAAGATTATGCTCTTGCTTTCTCTCTTTATATTTTTTGTAATGTTTAACCTTTGCTTTCATTAATATCAAGTTTATGCCTTTCATTTCCTTTCCTTTACTTAGTTAACTTTTATCTTATTTATGTTCTTAATTTGTTTATTTATTTTTCTTTCTTTTATTATGTTTAACTAAGTTTATTATGTCAAGGTGAAAAGGTTACACTAATGGTATAAGAATAAGTATAATGTAAACTCAATATGGGCTTTAATGTTTGATATTAACATGTTTTGTATTTGTTATCTTGTTCGCTCTTTAATATTTTACTTGTTAAATGACTAATCTTGATTTATGATGTATAACACTTGGTACAATAAATACTTGGCACTTTCATAGCTCATACTGTATGGTATAACTGACACCTAAGCTATGAAAGGAACTTGATTTATTGTTAACATAAGTTATAATCATGAATGCTTGACGAGATTTACAAGTATTAGCATTAATCGAATAAGATGACTAATGCAATCTTGTTAACAATCTATAATCTGATTGAAACCTCCTTTGTTTGTGGTTTTCAATTGAATAATAAGAGTTTATACTATACTTGTTTGACATACCATTAGTGAAACCTCTAACCTTGACATTTGTTATTATCATTGTTTAATCCTTACATTAATATTCCATCTCAAAATTCTCATCTTCTTCTTTTTCTTCTTCTCCATCTTTCTTTATTATTATTACTACTATTATTACTGTTATTGTTATTGTTATTGTTATTGTTATTGTATTATTGTTATTTATAATTTGTACAATTAACCTCCCTGTGGTTCTACTGTAGTCTTGCCAGGTTATTTATTACTTTGACATTCCTGCACTTGGAAGAAGACATCAATCTTTTAGTCATGTCAGAAGGCACTTAGGATCAATATTCTTTTCTCCAAAACTTTAGAGATGAGAACCTTGAAGATAATTTAATGGTGGAGTTTATTGAAACTCAAAATGGTTACTTAGAATTTTCTCAAGAATCATCGTGGAAATGTGCAAATGATGATGAAGAAGAAGAAGAAGATGATGAGGCTTCTGATTTTGGATCTGACAGGGTGGAAAATTCCTCTCTAGATGCTTCAATAGCAGACATTCTTCCAATGCTCAGAGCTCCTCCCACTTTTAAATGCGGAAGCTCCTCGACTAGCTCATATATCTCATGATGGATCTGATGCTGGTTCAGAGGGGTTTCATAAGAGTGATGTGAGCAGTATTGAGTCAGAGGAGGATGTGGTAAACCAGGTAGATGAGGATGAAGATGGCGATGATGATAATGATAATGAAGAAAAAGCACAGGAAAGTAAAGAGGATGAAAGTAAATTTGCTATCAAATGGATAAAGGATGAATAGAAAAATCTCATGGATTTGGGGACTTTAGAAGTCGAAAGAAACCTATGTTTGGAGAGTCTTATTGCAAGGAGAAAGGCTTGCAGAAACATGAGATTGATGGCTGAGAAGAATCTTATAGACTTGGATGCTACTGATCTTCCCATTAATGTTCCATCCCTTTCAACAGCTAGGCATAACCTGTTTGATTTTGCTTACGATAATGTTCTTGGGTCCACTTCATCTGTATTGATGCCAAGACAAAATCCTTTTGACCTTCCCTACAACTCACATGAGGAAAAGCCTGATCTTAAGGGGGATAGTTTTCAACATAGATTCTCAATAACTCAGCATAGGGAATCATTTTTTCAAAGGCCTGAAAGTTTCAGTGTCAGGCCATCAACTTTGGGGGGTCCCTGGCAAGATAGGCAAGACCTTTAGTGGAAGCCTTATTTTGTTCCTAAACGATTTAGTACTAAAGGAATTAGTTATCACACTTTCCAGCAGCAATTAAGTGAGGCTAGTGACTCAAAGGTGAGCTCAGTTCCAGATAGTGAGCCTGTTAGTTCAGCTCTAAAGGAGGAGGACAAGAGGATCAAGAAGTAGATGTTTCTTATGAAGCAGAAATGATTTCTAATGTTGACCATGCCTATTAGTTCAGCTCTGGAGGAGGAGGATAAGAGGATCAAGAAGTAGATGTTTCTCATGAAGCAGAAATGATTTCCAATGTTGACCATGCCTCTCTCCTTGTTGAACCAAGAAGTTTATCATCTGAAGAGGTTGATTCTATGGATGATAAACAAGTTTGAGGAGGGTGATTTTCACCTTGATACGGTTGAAATCACACGAGGGATCTTTGAAAACGATCATTAAGTAGATTCTAGCTTATCTGAATCAGAAAGGGCAACTCCTAAGGAGCATAACTCAAATGAAATTCTTCTGTGTATGGGACCTGGTGAGGAGGATTACAATAGTAGATCAAGCCTATCCTCATTGTCCGAGATAGATGAAAAAATATCTGATATGAAAAGAGGATCAATGTGTCTTGAGCCAACAAACTTTCAGATTGAGGGTTCTCACATTTCAACCCAAACTTCACTTGATTCTGATTTTCATTTTGTGAGTGGGTTGGTAGATGATAGTGAACACATGGAGCCTATTGATGAATGTGACATCTCAACACAATCTTTTCTTGAACACAAAGAGCCTGATTTGGGGTCAACAGGCTATCAAATTATGGATTCTGGTATTTTGAAGGAAAGTTCATCGGAGTTTGATTTATATGTAATGAGTGGACTGGCAGATGACAATCAAGAACATGTTTTGGAGCCAAGAGGCCATCATGTTGTGGAATCTGGCATTTCATCACAGACTTCTCATAATTCAGATTTCCATTTGACAACTGCAGTGGTGGATGACGGTCAACATAGTGATACTGTTTATGATTCAAGCCCCCATTAATAGAGACTTTTCTTTTTTTTTCCTCTCTTTTTTGACACACATAAATGAGAAATGGGTTTACCTCTAGCAATGGTTGCGGATAAAGAATCTGAAGCACATGTTGAGAGCTTGGAGAAAGGTATTTATGGTTACAAAGAGATGTTTGAAGACTCTTGATTAGTACTTAAAAGTGTATTTTTATCAAGGTTTTATATTATCATTTTGCACTTGAAGTATCAATAACTCCTTAACTAAAGCATGTTTTATAATAACATATCTAATAATATAAGATACTTTTAATTTGTGGTAAATATTTATTTTAAATACAGACATATCACATAAATAAAAGGATTGATTGATGAATTTAAGAACTGAAATTAAAAGGATAAAGAGATAGTCAAACTTAGAAAAGAGATACTAGTGCAGTCCAAATCGGAACACCATTCGGTAATTAGATCATATATAGAACTGTAGATTTTGAATTTAAATCTACTTTATATGGATGGAAAGGTAAGACAAAGGTCTACAACTTTCATATGGAGCCCAAGATTTAAAAAGGCTATTTTCAAGTTCAAATTGTAGCAACAATAAAGAAGTACAAATCTATCCTCCAACCCAAGCACTGTTAAGAGTTTAGCCAATATCTGTAGTTCTAGAAGTCAAAATGACCTCAATTTTTTACCTTAGAAAGTTGAGATAATTTCCTACAACTTTCATGTTTTCAAGTGGTTCTAATTTTGATGTTATTAATAATGTTTTGGGCAGACAGGAGAAGATAAGGATTGTCACCAAGTTAAGAGTTGGTCACCCACTCATCAATTAGTCATCAAATCAACTTAAAACACAATGCATCTTTAACTCATGTAACGAGCTTTCGGCTAATGACTCCTAAATTAGTTGGTCTTAGGGCATTAGGTATTGAGACACCCCTACGAACTTAGTAACTCGAGTTGCAAATACTAATATGTATGTAGTGCAATGTTTAATTCCCATAAGCTTTTCTCCTCAACCCATGTAACAAGCGTTGGGCCAATAGCTCCCAAGTTAGTTGACTTTAGGATATTAGGTGTTAAAACACCCCTTTGGGCTTAATTGCTTAGGTTAGGGAGGCTACAAAACTAAACTTATCTATATTTTTATTATCATCATTTTTTTTTGTTTTTTTTTTCAAATTATATACTATCATTGTCCCTTAGTTGTTACCTTTAAGAAAAGAATATAAATAATGTAATAATCCAATGTGCAACCCACAATCATATGTTAAAGTATGTGTGTGTGAAAATTAAGGTTTAAGAATACATGTTAAATCAGTATATGAGTAGAATTAAGTGATAATAATACGAGAGTTTGTAAACCTGAATATTTCAAGAAGTATTATAATAGACCTTATTAAGAATGGTTACTAAGATGCGTCTCAAGAGTCACTTTAACAAAAGAGCTTATTTACTCTACCATCCTAGTAATAACAATTTTGCACATGCTTTATGAAATAGAAAACACAACTAGTTATTTTTTTTTTTGAAAGTTACTACCCTCTCCCCCCAACCAAAATGAGACATTGTCCTCAATGTCCTAAGATAGAAAGATAGAGTACAGAAGACATCACCTAAAATAACAAACATTGACAAACCTGAAACACACTTAAACAAAATTAAAAAATAACAAAACACAATAATAAAAGCAAAAAGTACAAGGATTCACAAATGAAGACTCAAATCTAATCTAAGCTTTTTATGGCTTTTCTTAAATGACCACTTTATGCGACTTATAGAGGGATCAATTACAGGAATGAAATATTGTAGTTGGTCAATCAATTGTTCAGCAGTAGCAGCAGAGATTATGATTTGTCATGCATAAAATGTTAGAAATTCCTGTTTTACAACATGATCAAGAAAGGATAACAACTTATCATAATAACCATTAACATTTAACAAACCTATGAGTTTATGATGAATGTGCAATTGGACCCAGGAGGAAATATGAAAGATCTCTTCCAATATGCCTAGACCACCTAGTAAGGCAATGAAGGCATCAACATGGTTAAACATTGCATTCATTCAAGTAGACATTGTGAAGACCTACAGTTCCTCTCCAATTATTTTTTCAATGATGACCTCTTGGGCTAAAGCTTCGGGGATGACCCCCAAAACTTGACTATCTCTTAAAAATACAGTTATTGACACACCTTCCATTAACCCAAGACTATATCCCCCATACACTAAATGAATCTTTCTCTTAGTTAGCACCTGACCAAGATGATTTGCTGATTCTAAAAACTCCTTTTCTTTTCTAGGACTAGATCCACCAAAAACACAAATATTTCTTATGTGATAACATGAGAAACTTGTCATTTCTACACACTTCTATATTTGTTGAATGTATGGGTTGAGTAGAAATGAAAGGAAGGAAGAGAGGATCTTATAGATGAGAAATTAAAAAGGCAATCATACCACCTATATGTAGGTCAGCTAGAGTCTCACACACTCTCTTTATTTATTTATTTATTTATTTTTGAAAAAGCATGTGTATGTACAGGTAGTTATGATTATGGCTCATATCTTCCCTTGGTTTTACATCGAAGAACGACTTAAACGCCCTCTATGGGTTGAGGATAGGCTTCCCATCCAATTTTCTTAAAAACTAGCAAACAGGGTCTTTTTTAGTCAGATTCCCAAGATTAAGTCGAGCATGTTCTTTATGAAATAGTGGTCATAAATCATGAATTGCACGATGCATATCTCCACTAGGATGTGTCTCAAGAGTTAATAGAAGATTATCTAAAGACTCCTTACTCAGGTCATCCTTAATGAATTGTATTTTATCTTCACGGTTTATAGATATCATTCCTAAAGAATGACATTGTGCATTCCAAGTCCATCTAGCACATCGATGACAGACTTTCAATCGTTTTGCACGACGTTTCTTTGCAAAAGTGTTTTTACCTGTTCTAGGCATGTGTGAAATAAAGAAATTCAAGGACTCACCTGATAATCAGACCTTTACTTCAGTCAACCATCAAATATCTTCAAAAATTCCATGATTCATTAACAACCTTAATCTTGCACATCTAGCATGGAAAATTTTTGTAATCGTATTCTGAGGCAGAACGGGAAAATACTTTTCAATTTTTCAAGATTAGTGTTTCAAATGAGAATTGAAAGAGAGATTTAAAGAATTGCACAAATATATACACATATATAAGTTATTATAGGAAACTAAAAGAACCGATTTAAGTCACGGGATACCATTGTCCGCCATTTAACCGAGGTGAGAGAAACTAGCAAACCAAGAGTCACAAAAAAAAACACAAAAACAATACGAGAAAAATAAAATAATTAACCTTTATTTACAGGATCAAACAAACCAGTTGATTCATTTTCACTAGGAAAATTATCAAAGTAAGCTTTCAAACGATGTCCATTAAAAACATTGTCATTCTTTGGATTCTTAATATCAAAGGCCCCATAAGGATACACATGTTTCTCAATAAATGAACTGCTCTATCTTAATCTTAGCTCTTTAGGGAATAAATGGAGTCAAGAATTATAAAACAAAACTTTTTGACCAGTATCAACTTTTTGACAATTTTCACAAGTTTTGTAGAATGCATGTGTGTTCTTGAACATAGTGGGCCAATAAAATCTATTTTGAAAAAATTTTGCAGCTATCTTTTTTAATAAAAAATAACTCTCACATGGTTCAGAATAACAAAGTTTAATAACACTATTTACCTCATTATCAGGAATGCATCTTTGAAATATGTGATCAGGACAATATTTGAATAAGTTAGGGTCTAAAAACTTTTCTTTATCTTGGGTACTCAAATCAGCTGGCAAATCTCCTAAAGTAAGAAAATTGATTTTTTTTATCATACCAAGGCATTGGACTAAGAGAAAGTAAGGATTCGTCAAGAAAGTAATCATCAATTAGTGTGATGTTAGATGTCGAATTTGTTATCACTCTTGACAAAATATTCGCATTGACATTTTCAGTGTTTTTTTCATCTATGATTTCTTCCTGAGAATAAATTATTTGCACATCCTCAAATCCTTCCAACTCATTTTTTACTTAAAGTAGATTCAAGTTGATCATAAACTAATTCGTCAATATGATCTACTTCTTGTAAATGATTATCATCTCCAGGTTGCTTGCAAATGTTAAAAATATTCATCTTCAATGTCATGTTTCCAAATGATAGCTTCATCAATCCATTTCTACAATTAATTAATGTGTTAGAAGTTGCAAGAAACGAATATCCTAAAATAACAAGAAATGAATTACATGCTTTAATAGGTTGTGTCCAAGATAATAAAATCCACAGGATAAATGAATTTATCAACTTGTACTAACACATCTTTAATTATTTCTCTAGACACTTTTACAGATCTATCGACAAGTAAAAGAGTTATAGAAGTTGGTTTTAACTCACCTAGATTAAGACTCTAAAAAACTGAATATGAAAGTAAATTCATACTAGCTCCAAGATCAAGTAAGGCTCTTTTAATTTTATGTTCTCCAATAAAGCAAGAAATTGTAGGACAACTAGGGTCTTCATATTTCAAAACATTATTGTTCTTAAGAATGACACTTACTTGTTCGGTTAAAAAGGCTTTCTTTTTCACATTCAGTTTCCTCTTTACAGTGCATAGATCTTTCAAAAATTTAGCATAGGAAGGAACTTATTTAATAGCATCCAGCAAAGATATATTGATCCTTACCTGTTTGAAAGTTTCAATGATTTCAGAGTTGTGATTAACTTTCCTTTGTTTGGTCATGGCTTGAGGAAATGGAAGTGCTGACGGTGAATCAGTCGTTTCTTTGTAATTTTCAGATTCAACCCCTTCCTTATCCTCAGAGATTGACTCATCATCTTTCTCATAAGGTTCAAGAGTGGGTTTTTCAATAACCTTACCACTGCAAAGAGTAGTGACTGATTTGACTTAATCCATGTGTTGGCTTTCGGAACTACTTGCATTTGCATTGTATTACTTCTTGGGATTTTTTTGTGGTTGAGATGGAAACTTACCTTTTGCTTGACCGCTTTTTATGATCGGCTTGTTTTAACTCGCAAGTGCACGAGTGTGCGATGTAGCAATTAACTCGGTAAGATCGAGGTCATATCCACAGAGAGCTAGATATGGAAATTAAGCTAAGTAACAAAAAAAAAAACTCAAGAGAAATTAAATTAACAATAACTTGGTTGAAAATAATTGATGGATTTGTTTTCAAAGATAAAAAAAAATGTAAATAGATTTTAAATGACAAGAAAAGTAAGTCTTGGTCCAAATCAATTTTAATGGTGATGTATTGGTGATTTCTTCAACATATATAAGATAACTCAACCTAATCTCAAAGATGGTGATATTAGATCGGAAGATATTACAATGAAGATTAGAAAGATGAAGATTGATTATTGCTTAAGAATGAACAAGTACTTTCATATTAAGTAAGACATTGAATTAAGCAATCTCTATACCAAAACTAAAGTTTGTGCATAAAAATTCAAGATTATAACATTACCTAAATGATTTCTAAAATTTCTTTACAATAATAAATCATTCATGAAGAAAATAAGAAGATAAACATTAAGATTCATTCATATCCTAAAGAACTCACCTCAATCACCATTATCCTTGATTTGGATCCAAGAAAGAGTTTAGCCAACCATGATTATATATAAGAACACTTCAATAAACATGAAAGAACTTGAATCCAACTGAAAAAATAAGTTTTACAAACTAAAGAACTGAAATCTATAAAGAAGAACACAATACAATTTCAGAAAAAATTCGGACACAAATCTGACTCTAACTTTGGACAGAAATTCGACCCTCTTAGAAGCTTTTTTTCGAGAAGTCTATTAGAGACATATTTATAGAAACTTCTGTCACCTTTCCAGATCATTAAAGAACAGCTCATTTGGACACCTGAATCAAAAGTTATGGGCAAAATACCAAAAGGTGTTCTGAAAAATCAAATTAAGACAGCTTTACAACTACTTTGGTGCACATTTTTCTTCCTCATTTATGAGGTGTCTCCTTGTCCTTTTTGACCCAAAATAATGTTAAAATATCCCCTCCAGCTTTCCATCCATGTGCTTGCCTTCTTAGATCAATGGATTACCCAAAATAAATCAATTGTTATTTGTTGTGTGGACATGTAAGATCATGGATTGTGTTTGGGTTGATTTGAAGGTTGATTTGGGGTTGATTTAGGGCTGATTTGGGGCTGATTTTGGGCTGAATTTGAGCATCAAATAAGTATACAAATGTACTTATTATTTGGGCTAAGATTGACATTGAAACCTTGAGTGTTTAATGGTTGAAGTTTGCACACAACATAAGGCAAGTTTGGGCTTGAAATAAATCATATGATATTCTTTTCTAGAATTGGAATAGAATTGATTTTTGGGACAAATTTGGAGCACTTATTTGAACAAAGATTTGCTTCAATCTTCAACTAAATGTCTCTTCAATTCTTTGTTCTGAATTCCAACGTTGAATTTTCTGAATTAATTCATTTAAGCTCCAAAAACCTATCGAAACATTAAAACAAACTTCATTACTAAAAAACACATCAATTATTATAAAACAACCAAATAAAAACAATAAATACATATGTAAAATAAGAGACTTAATGACACTTTTGATGCACAATCACCTTTCTCTTGGAAACTGAGAGCAAATGTCAATTTTGTAAGAGCATCTTTAAAATCTATCATGTTTTGAGCAAGTTGAGTATTGATTGTCTTTTGCTTTTCAATGAATGCATGCAATGTTTCCTCAAGATTTCTTCTTAGAGGTAAAACATAAGGAGGTGCATATCCATAAGAATTTTAGAAATTATGGTATGCTTGAAATGGTAGCTGTGAAGTTTATACATTGTTATTATCACTTTTCCAACTGAAATTTGGGTGATTTTTCCAACCGGGGTTGTATGTTTGTGAGTATGGGTTGTGGTTGGCCCTTTGAAAATTGTTTAAAGCATGAGTTTGTTCATGGAGACATTCCTTAAAAGAAGGCAATGTTGGACAATTATTGGTCGAGTGTTCATTTGTTTCATATTTTTGACACAATGTTTTCAATAGATTTTAATTGACTACTCTTTTTCAATTTTAGTGCCTCGACTTTTCTAGCTAAAGATGCAAACTTGGCTTGGAGGTCAAGATCTTCTCTAAGGTTGTAAATACCTCCACTAGATATATGAGGTTGAGTTTTACTCGGTGCCTCATAAGTACCCGCGGTGTCTAAATTTTGAGCATTTTCAGCTAACAGGTCTAAGTACTCCATTACTTCATCAGGGTCTTTATCTTCAAAAGTTTCATTGCACATCAATTTAACCATTTGCCTATCTCTAGGTGTTAACCTTTCATAAAAATATGAAACCAATCTTCATGTTTCAAAACCATGATGAGGGCAAGTATTAAGCAAGTCTCGATACCTATCCCAACATTGGTAAAATGTTTCTCCTGGTTTTTGAGTGAAAGTGGTGATTTGTCTTTTGAAAGAATTTGTTCTGTGAGATGGGAAAAACTTCTTTAAAAACTACCGTTGCATTTCATCCCAAGCACGAATGGATCTTGGTCTCAAAATTTTGTAGCCAAGTTTTAGCTTTATCTTTTAATAAAAAAGAAAAAGACTTTAATCTAATGGTGTTCATGCTACAATTTGAATCATTATATGTGTTGTAGATCTCCTCAAATTCCCTTAAATGTAAGTATGAATTTTCCAATTCTAAGCTATGAAAAGAAGGTAAAAGTTGAATAATACGTGGCTTAAAATTAAAATAAGATGCATTAGGAGGAAAAACTATGCATGATGGTGCAATTGTCCTTGTGGGATTCATGTGGTCTCTAAGAGTTCTAACACGGTTATTCTCATTATTCTCATTATGAAGTGATTGATTATCTTCTTCAACTATATTTTCTGAAAATGATGAGGATACCCAATAAAGTCTACCACTTGATGTACGTGACCACACTCTCATGCACGTGTAGAAATAGAATAAAAGAAAGAAGAAAACAAAAGAAGAAGAAACAAGAGACAAGAAATAAAGTTATATACAAGAAAAATAAAAAGAGAAAATAAAATAAATTCTATAATTTGTACAAGAACTTACCCCCCCAGCAACGACATCAAAAACTTGACATGACTAAAAGATTGATGTCTTCTCCCAAGTGCAGGAGTGTCGAAGTAATAAATAACCCAGCAAGACTAGAGTCGAACCACAAGGAGGTTAATTGTATAAATTATAAATGACAATAATACAACAACAACAACAACAACAACAACAACAACAATAATAATAGTAGTAGTAGTAGTAGTAATAAAGAAAAAGAAGGAGGAGAAGAAGAAGATGATGAGAACTTTGAGATGAAATATTAATGTAAGGATTAAATAATAATAATAACAAATGTCAAGGTTAGAGGTTTCACTAATGGTATGTTAAACAAGTATAGTATAAACTCTCATTATTCAATTAGAAACCAAAGACAAAGGAGGTTTCAATTAGATTATAAAATGTTAACATAATCACATTTATCTTATTCGATTAATGCCAATACTTGTAAATCTCGTCAGTCATTTATGATTATAACTTATGTTAACAACAAATCAAGTTTCTTTTATAGCTCAGGCGTCGATTATACGATATAATATGGGCTATAAAAGTGTCAAGCATTTGTTGTACCAAGTGTTATAAAATATAAATCTAGATTAGTCATTTAACATGTAAGTATTAAGTAGTGAATAAGATAATAAATACAAAATATATTAGTATTAAATATTAAAGTTTATATTGAGTTTATATTATTTTTATTTTTATTCTATTAATATAATTTTTTTATCTTAACATAATAAACTTAGTTAAACATAATAAAATAAAATAAAAATTAAAAAACAATTTGCCTGTACTGGAAAAAGATTACCCTCCACTGGTACTTGAGCAGGTTTCAGCAGACACTGAATTATCTGCTTCGGAGGCTAAACCTGTCAAGGACCATGGACTTGCTACTGAATTTCTTGGGCTTGAGCGGGATCAAGTCTTAGAACACTATAATTACCCAGGAGAAACATATGGGCCCCCCTTTTCTGAGGATAATGTGAACGAAGAGGAAGATGAGATGAAGGAGATTGATGAAGAATTGCTGTCAGAATTGGATACAGTTGGGGACTTCAGTGAAAAAGAAGTTGTTGGCGAGTCACTCCATGACGAACAAGTACCTGAAAATACTAGTGTTAGTCCTGAATTTTGCAATGAAGCAAGTCTCAGAAGAGAATTTTGAGGAACTGGTGGATTCAAGGGATGCAACAGCAGAAGTAAATGACTTGGCATCTACCAAGGAGATCCTCGTCCTTAAGCTAAAACGATTGAAGAAATTGACTTGGCTTTAAAGCAACTTCATGAAGGAGTAGAAGTTGAGGAGGTCATCCTTCCCAGTGCAATTGAGCAGCAATTAGTGGCGGATGATACCAAAGATCTTGGGCAAACCTGTTCAGGCTTGCCAGTTGTTGAAGCAAGATCTTTGAAGGATATTCATATCGCCATGAAGCTGGTTTCAGAGGGAAATACTGAGGAGCTGCCGAAGTTGTTGGATCCGAATGATAAACCAGGACATGAAGTGGTTCCTATCAAGGAGATTGATTCTAGGGATTCACAGATAAATGAAGAGGATACCACTGAGGATATTGAATCAAGTACTGTAGAAGTAAATAGAGTGAATTCCACCAAGGCTGTGGAATCAAGCTCTGTACAAGTAACTTAAGTGGCCTCCATCAAGGAAAGTGAACCGAGCACCTCTGAGTTTGGTGTTGGAGAAACCAGTAAAATTGCTTCTCGTGAACCCGAGCATGGATTTGATGAAGCATCTCAAAATTCAAGTTCAAGCATATTGGATAGAAAGGCTGGAAGGAAAAATCTCATAGCTCAAGCGCTAGTTCCAGCTCATGCTTGAGCTCAAGTGATTCAGATGGAGGATAAGCATTGTAGCAGAGAAGAGGGAAAGGAAATTTTGTGGTTTGAGCTCTCCATTTTGGTCTAGTTGTGTGAGAATGAGCTTTTTTCTTTTTAGTTTGGTCTGCCATCTTGGTTTGCTACTAGTAGATGGGTTTTGATCACTTTTTAATTTATTGATCTGATTTCTTCAAGAATGAGTTTTGGTTTGATTTCTTGAAATTTTATTTATTCTTGGTTATTTTTAGCTCAAAGAGTGAGTACTTTGGGAGAGATTTTTTGAAATCCTTGCATATTGTAAATTACAATCTGTAGAATGAATATGATCAATTCCAGATGTATATCGTTTCGTTTCAAATTTTCTCCCCACCTTTTTTTCCCATGTATTATGTGGTCATTTATTAATCTTATAGCAGCCTTTTCTAGCAGACCGGCAAGAGTGATATGCAGCCTGTCGTCTCTCTGCTGACCTGTTGCAACATATTATTGTTTCAGATTTTTTTTAGTGTAGCTGCGCAATTTGGCTGCTCCGAGAAATGCAGCATGTTATTGTATACAGCACCGTGAGTCCATGGTGATGGTTTTGTTACATGTATGTATTGGTTAGGCTGAGGATGTGAATTATTGAACACATTTGACATCAGCAACGCTGCTGACTTTCTACAGCTAGGGTTTATATGTGCTTAGTAGCCAGCTAGGCAACATTTGTACGATGCAGGGAAAGTATCTCCAGCTGGTCATCTTTATCTGTTGATGCCTGAGACAACTTTTAACGATTGCTTCCTTTATATGATTCCGAAACTCAGTTGGCTTTTCCTGGGAACTTTAAAGGGAGGTACTATTTTAACGGAACTTGAAAGAAGCACTCTTGATTTCGGTTTTATGTGAAACATAATCTGTCCTGCCCCCGTGAACCACCATGATGACCCATTTACGTGCCGCAGTGCAGAAATATTGATGCATATCAGTTTATGACATCAACAAATCCAATTAAGGGGTCATTAAGTCCATTATAATTTCAAGAATCAAAATGACTAAATAACTTGTTTTGAGTTTGATGTTTTTTATTTAGTTTTATAATATTAAAAATAACTTTAAATATGATTGTGGAATTAAACTTAAATTTTATCAAATAATTTTAAAAATAATTTATATTAAGGTAAAATTTTAAATCAATCAAGTTAAATAAAATAGTTTGATATTAATAAAAAGTTACAATATGTAAATTGCATATTACATGATTTTTCTAATTAGTTTAGGATTATCTTTTTTTTATGATCAGCAATGATCTTCTATTTTATTTGGAGATATATATGAAAACATATTACTTATATATTTTTAAATGATTCCGCTTGCTAAAAGGTATATAAGATCAATAACCATTTCAAAGTTAAGGAAAGACGGTCAACATCAAACCTTATTCTACAATGATTATTTAGCTACAAACAAGTTTAGGGGATAAATAAGTGGTAGATTCTCCCTTAATTCCAAGGAGACTATATGTAATAATTTTCTACAAACAAGAGATGGTGCATTGGTGGTAGATTCTCCCTTAATTCCAAGGAGACTATATGTAATAATTTTTTCTTGATTCTAAGAAAATAGAAATAAAAAACGACTACTACATGTTATTTAAGCTAAGGATCGAATTGTTCTTGCTTCTTTTTGGTCCTTTAAAATTTGGCGGCCTATATAATCTTATTGTTTTGGATTTTATTTTTTTGGGTAGATTAAGTCACAATGACCTTGATTTTTATCTTAAAATTAATGTTTAATTGTTTAAACATTGATTTTGTTATTTTATAGGCTTAGTTGGTCTTAATTGTTTCAGCTATAGTCCAAGATTGTTTGGACCTAACTTAAATTTAGTTTTAATTGTTTTTAACTACGACCTAAGACCTATTTGAGCTTAATAATTTCTTTAGAATTTCAGGTTTAATTATCTGTTTTGGATCAATTTTATAAGTGAGTTCAAAATAGTCCACTAGGATAGCATTAGGGTATTTTTGTTTGGAGTATAAAAACTCCTTATAAGAAACACTTTTTATTCAATTTATGATATTTTGTTCTTAGTGTTGAGAGGATTTCTCGCATTCTTTAGTTATTTAACAAACTAAATTAATTTATCAAAGATTAATTGATTTTGTGGTATCTTTCTTATATTTCTTATTTGTGAATTAATATTCATAGAATAAGAGTTCTTATTCTAATAGTGCGTGTGCCTCAAAATAATTTTTCATTATATCATATTTCTATCAAACCTGTTTTTATTTTAAAGAATTTGTTATCAATCTTTTTGTAGGTTGCAAGACCACGTGATCACAAGATTTATATCAGTTGGTATCAGAGCCATGCTTCGATATCAGTTCATATCTTTCTAAAAATTTCATTTTCTTATTTGTTTTATAAGTTTAGTTGTGCTTCTAATCTTCTTTTTCTCTTTGTATTTTTGGCATCTTAATACAAAAAAATATGTTATTTTATTTTGTTATTGTCCGTAAACATATCAATAGCATAAAAAGTCAAAAAAAAAAAATAGATGTTATTCAAGCTTGTTTCAATTTTGTCATGAAAACACAAACAATAGAAAAACCAAATCAAACCATCTTGAAATCACCACAAAATTGATATACTGGTTATTTGGGTTGAAATTACACTATATATTAAATTGGTCTCTTTTGATATCATTTGATTGGAGTTTCAATTCTAAGTTAAATTATATTGTAAACTGATCATACACGAGTTTTGGATACCTTGGAATATGATAATGACCTATAAATTGAGATATGTTATTTATTGGTCATAAGGATACTATGTATTATATTTGAAGTTATTCCGATATCATTTGGTTTAGGCATCAATTCTGATGCTTTAAATTATGTAACGGGTCAAATTTTTGTCAAGGTTCAAAAACATATTAACTACTATCTATTTTTACCTAATCAATTTATTTTGGTTATATTTGGGTTATTGAGGATTCAAATAAGTGTTTTCATTAATATTTATTTTTGTTTTATTTCAAGTCTTTATATTGTTGATATTTTATACAACTTCGTTTGCTATTTGTGAAATGATGGTTGTAATTTTATTTTATTTGTTTTTAATAACTTATTGATTATTGAGTTACTTTATATATATTTGAGTTGTGTTATGGCAACTGATTAGTACTTAAAAGTGCATTTTTATCATGGTTTTATATCATCATTTTGCACTTGAAGTATCAATAACTCCTTAACCAAAGCATGTTTTATACTAATATATCTAATAATGTAAGATACCTTTAATTTATGGTAAATGTTCATTTTAAATGCAGGCCTATCACATAAATGAAAATATTGATTGATAACTTTAAGAACTTAAATTGCAAAGGCAAAGAGATGGTCAAACTTAGAAAAGAGATGTCGGTGCAATCCAAACCGGAACACTGTTCGGTAATTGGGTCATATCTGGAGCTACAGATCTCAGATTTAGGTCCAATTTATATGGATGGAAAGGTAAGACATAGGCCTACAACTTTCATATGGAACCCAAGATCTAAAAAGGCCATTTTCAAGTCCAAATTGTAGCAACAACAAAGAAGCCCGAATCTGTCTTCCAGCCCGAGCACTGTTCGGTATTTTGGCCATATCTGGAGTTCTAGAAGTCCAAATGAGCTGAATGTTTTACAAAAGAAAGATGAGACAATTGCCTACAACTTTCATGTTTACAACTGGCTCTACTTTTGACGTTATCAATGATGTTTTGGGCAGACAAGAGAAGATAAGGATTGTCACCAAGTCAAAAGTTGGCCACCCACTTATCAATTAGTCATCAAATCAATAGTTCCCAATTTTGGCCTATAAAAGGAGGCATTTGCCATGAATTTAGGCATCTTGGTTTCCAGATCAAGATCATGCTCTTCCTTTCTCTCTTTGTATTTTTTGTAATGTTTATGCTTTGCTTTCATTAATATTAAGTTTATGCCTTTCATTTCCTTTCTTTTACTTAGTTAACTTTTATGTTCTTATTTTGTTTATCTATTTTGCTTTCTTTCATTATGTCTAGCTAAGTTAGTTATGTCAAGGTGAAAAGGTTACACTAATGGTGTGAGAATAAGTATGATGTAAACTTAATATGGACTTTAATGTTTGATACTAACATGTTTTATATTTGTTATCTTGTTCACTCTTTAATACTTTGCTTGTTAAATGACTAATCTTGATTTATGTTGTATAACACTTGGTACAACAAATGCTTGGCACTTTCATAGCCCATAATGTATGGTATAACCGACACCTGAGCTATGAAAGGAACTTGATTTGTTGTTAACATAAGTTATAATCATGAATGCTTGACGAGATTTACAAGTATTAGCATTAATTGAATAAGATGACTAATGTAATCATGTTAACAATATATAATCTGATTGGAACCTCCTTTGTGTGTGGTTTCCAATTCAATAATAATAGTTTATACTATACTTGTTTGATATACCATTAGTGGAACCTCTAACCTTGACATTTGTTATTAATATTGTTTAATCCTTACATTAATTTTCCATCTCCAAGTTCTCATCATCTTCTTCTTCTTCTCTTTCTTTATTATTATTACTACTACTACTACTACTACTACTATTATTATTATTATTATTATTATTATTATTGTTGTTGTTGTTGTTGTTGTTGTTGTTGTTGTTGTTGTTATTATTATTGTTATTGTTGTTGTATTATTGTTATTTATAATTTGTACAATTAACCTCCCTGTGGTTCGATCCCGGTCTTGCCGGGTTATTTATTACTTCGACACTCCTGCACTTGGGAGAAGACATCAACCTTTTAGTCGTGTCAACAACCATTGACTTTAGTTCATTTATTTTGAGTTTTGAAAGAACCTTAAGAAGTTGAGCCAAGAGGTAAAAAGTATATTTAGTAAGAACAATTAAGTGAAAAACCTTCAATTGTGTGAAACATAAGAGTTGTGAGAATATATTTGTTTTTGCTACATATCAATTTTTTTAATTCAAATATGTCTAAAAATAATGAGTTCGAGATACTAAAAGCGGATACCATTTTCCATATTCAAGTTTTCGTTCAACAACTTGAGTTGTTGCTTAGGGTGATGAAGGATCTAAAAGATGAATTGGCTTCGAAGAGATGATAAAATAGTGTTCATGGATGGTTTAAGGATGAGGGCTAATCAAAGAGGAAACATTGTTCGAAAGACAATTTATGATGTTAAAATTAACTTTGTTGATGAAAACACATGTAGATGATGATGATGATGATGACAATGACGACTTTGCATTTGTGGGATAAAGAAATAAAGTTGGGTCAAATAGGGTTAGGAGGCATGTTAGTGTCAACATGGCCAAACATTCAGCCAGATGGAGAATTGTGATGATTTAGTTGGAGAGATAGTCATCATTAAGTTGTAGATGATGATGATTGTGACTTTGCATCCATGGGATAATGGAATAGAGTTGGGCCGAATAAGGCTAGAAGGCATGTTAGTTTCATCATGGTTGAACATTCAGCCAGATAGAGAATTGCTAGAACTGTATGCATTATGATGATTTAGTTGGAGAGTTAGTCATCATTAAGTTGTAGATGATGATGATTATAACTTTGCATCCATGGGATAAGGGAATAGAATTGGGTTGAACAGGGCTAGGAGGCATGTTAGTTTCAACAAGGTCAAGAGAATTTCTAGGACCTTAGGCATCGCGATGATTTAGTTGGAGAATTAGTCATCATTAAGTTAAAAATACATGTTTTCCAAAGAAAGAATGATTTAAAGGCGTATCTAGAATAGGAAAAGAAGGTTGAATGGATCTTTAATTGTCATCATTACACAAAACAAATAAGGTAAAACTTGTTGTCATTGAGTTTACATATTATGCACTAATATGGTGACATCAACTTGTTTTGAGCAATAAAAGGAATAAAGAAAGGCTATTGATTCATGAGATGACATGAAAACTATAATAAGAAAACAATTTGTTTCTAACTTTTGTTACAAGGAGCTCTTTAAAAAATATAGAGTTTACATCAAGGGCCAAAATGTGTGGAAGATTACCACAAAGAGATAAAAATTGCAATGATCAAGATTTATGTGGTTAAAAATAAGAAAGTTTATAGTTAGGTTCCTTAATGAGCTGAAAAGAGAGATAGATAATGTTGTTGAGCTACAACACTATGAGGAGCTAGAGAGCATTTTTCATATGGCTATAAAAGTGGAAAGACAACTCAGATGGAAGGGGAATGTATGGCTAACTCACAATTCAGGTTCATCATCATCATGTAAGCTAGATTTCAAGAGAGAGGGGGTACCCAACCAAAAACTTTCACTAGCTCCAAAATCAAACCACCAAAAGCTAAGATTGATGTCTCTATGGGTTCTAAAGGTATATATGATACTCAACCTAAATGTACTCATAATGTTAAATGTTTTAGGTTTCAGTGGCTTGGGTATTATGCTTCAAAGTGTCTAAACATAAAAATAATAGTTATCAGAGACAATTGAGTTGTAGAGTCTGAAAGTGACAAAGATCTAATTATAAATACATGCCATCATTAGAGGATTGTATTGATGAAAAGGTTGCATACATGATTTAAAGTGAGGTCGTGGTTATAAGGCGTCCCCTTAGTTTCAAGTCAATAAAGATGATATTGATAAGCAAAGAAGGAACATCTTTCATACATGTTGCTATGTACAAAACAAGATATGTAGTTTGATTATAGATACTGAAAGTATACTAATATAGCTACTACTACCCTTATTATTAAATTGAACTTGTGTACTATTATGCATCATAGACCTTATAGATTATAATGGTTAAATGATTCTGGTGAGGTGAAAGTGACTGAGCAAGTCTTGGTTTCATTTTTTATTGGGAAGTATGTTAATGATGTTCTGTGTAATGTGGTTCCAATGTATACAAGTCATATCTTATTGGGGAGACCATGATAGTTCGATGGGAAGGAAAAACATGATAAGTAATTACTACTTAAAAATGTATTTTTATCAAATTTTTATATCATCATTTTGCACTTAAAGTATCAATAACTCCTTAACTAGAGCATGTTTTATAATATCATGTCTAATATTATAAGATACCTTTAATTTATGGCAAATATTCATCTTAAATGCAGGTCTATCAAATATGTCTAATATTGTAAGATACCTTTAATTGATTGATGAGTTTAACTACTGAAATTGAGAAGATAAAGAGAGGGCTAAGTTTAGAAAAGAGATACTAGTGTAGTCCAAACTAGAACACTGTTTAGTCATTAGGTCATATCTAGAGCTGTAGAATTTAGATTTGGGTCTTCTCTACATGGATGGAAAGTTAATACATAGGCCTAAAACTTTCATGGAAGTCCAAGATTCAAAAAGGTTGTTTTCAAGTTCAAATTATAGCAACAATGGAGAAGTTGAAATATGTCCTACAACCCAAATACTATTTAGCATTCAGCCCATATATCGAGTTTTAGAAATTCAAATTACCTCAATTATTTTTTTATTACAAAGCTAAGACAATTTCCTAGAACTTTCATGAAGACAATCTATTCAAATTCTGATGTTAAAAATAACGTTTTGTTCAAACAAGAAGATAAGGATTGTCATCAAGTCAAAATATGACCACCTACTTAACAATTAATCAACAAATCAATAGTTTCAAATTTTAGTATACAAAAGAAGGCATTTGTCATACATTTAGACATCTTGGTTTTTAGATCAATGATTAGTACTTAAAAGTGCATTTTTATTAAGGTTTTATGTCATCATTTTGCACTTGAAGTATCAATAACACCTTAACTAAAACATGTTTTATAATAATATAGTATACCTTTAATTTATGGTAAATATTCATTTTAAATGTAGGCCTATCACATAAATGAAAGGATTGATTGATGAATTTAAGAACTGAAATTGAAAGGACAAAGAGATTGCCAAACTTAGAAAAGAGATGTTGGTGCAATCCAAATCGGAACAATGTTCAGTAATTGGGTCATATCTAGAGCTGTAGATCTTAGATTTAGGTTTACTTTATATGTATGGAAAGGTAAGACATAGACCTACAACTTTTATATAGAGCCCAAGACTTACAAAGGCCATTTTGAAGTCTAAATTGTAGCAACAACAAAGAAGTCTAAATCTGTCTTCCAACCCGAGCACTGTTCAGTGTTTGGCCCATATCTGGAGTTCTAGAAGTTCAAATGAGTTGAATATTTTACACAAGATAGCTGAGACAATTTCCTACGACTTTCATGTTTTCAAGTGATTCCAATTTCATCGTTATCAATAATGTTTTGGGCAGACAAGAGAAGATAAGGATTGTCACCAAGTCAAGAGTTGATCACCCACTCATCAATTAGTCATCAAATCAATAGTTCCTGATTTTGGCTTATAAAAGGAGGCATTTGCCATACATTTAGACATCTTGCTTTTCAGATCAATATCATACTCTTGCTTTTTCTCTTTGTATTTTTTGTAATGTTTATGCTTTGATTTCATTAATATAAAGTTTATGCCTTTCATTTCCTTTCCTTTACTTAGTTAACTCTTATCTTATTGATGTTCTTATTTTGTTTATTTATTTTTCTTTCTTTCATTATATTTAGGTAAGTTTATTATGTCAAGGTGAAAATGTTACACTAATGGTGTAAGAATAAGTATAGTGTAAACTTAATATGAACTTTAATGTTTGATACTAACATGTTTTGTATTTGTTATCTTATTCACTCTTTAATACTTTGCTTGTTAAATGATTAATCTTGATTTATGTTATATAACACTTGGTACAACAAATGCTTGGCACTTTCATAGCCCATACTGTATGGTATAAGTGACACCTTGCTATGAAAGGAACTTGATTTGTTGTTAACATAAGTTATAATCATGAATGCTTGACGAGATTTACAAGTATTAGCATTAATCAAATAATATGACTAATGTAATCATGTTAACAATATATAATCTAATTGAAACCTCCTTTGTGTGTGGTTTCCAATAGAATAATAAGAGTTTATACTATACTACTTTGATATATCATTAGTGGATCCTCTAACCTTAACATTTGTTATTATCATCATTTAATCCTTACATTAATATTCCATCTCCAAGTTCTCATCATCTTCTTCTTCTTCTCTTTCTTTTTCTTTATTGTTATTATTATTACGACTACTACTACTGCTACTACTACTACTATTATTATTGTTGTTATTGTTATTGTTGTTATTATTGTTGTTATTGCTATTATTGTTGTTTATAATTGTTGTTTATAATTTGTACAATTAACCTCCTTGTGGTTTGACCCCGGTCTTGCCGGGTTATTTATTACTTTGACACTTCTACACTTGAGAGAAGACATTAATCTTTTGCTCATGTCAAGTTTTTGGCACCGTTGCTCATGTCAAGTTTTATTTTCTTTTTTTACTGTATATAACTTTATTTCTTTGTTATTATTTCTTCTTCCTCTTATTCTATTCCTACATGTGCATGAGAGCATGGTCACGTACATTAAGTGGTAGACTTTATAGGGTATCCTCATCATTTTTAGAAAATATGGCCGAAAAAGATAACCAGTCACTTTATAATGAGAATAATGAGAATAACCGTGTTAGAATACTTAGAGACCATATGAATCCAACAAGAACAACTGCATCATCATGCATTGCTTTCCTCCTGATGCATCTCATTTTAATTTTAAACGAGGCATTATTCAACTTTTACCTTATTTTCATGGCTTAGATTTGGAAAATGCATACTTACATTTAAGGGAATTTGAGGAGGTTTGCAACACATATAATGACTTAAATTGTAGCATGAACACCATCAGATTAAAGCTTTTTCCTTTTTCATTAAAAGATAAAGCTAAAACATAGCTACAAAATTTGAGACTAGGATCCATTTATACTTCGGATGAAATGCAACAACAGTTTTTAAATAAGTTTTTCTCATCTCATAGAACAAACTCTTTCAAAAGACAAATCACCACTTTCACTCAAAAACCAAAAGAAACATTTTACCAATGTTGGGATAGGTATCGAGACTTGCTTAATACTTTCCCTTATCATGGTTTTGAAACATGGAGATTGGTTTCACATTTTTATGAAGGGTTAACACCTAGAGATAAGCAAATGGTTGAATTGATGTGCAATGGAACTTTTAAAGATAAAGACCCTGATGAAGCAATGGAGTACTTAAACTTGTTAGCTGAAAATGCTCACAATTGGGACACCGCAGGTACTTATGAGGCATCGAGTAAAACTCAACCTCATACATCTAGTGGAGGTATGTACAACCTTAGGGAAAATCAGGGCCTCCAAGCTAAGTTTGCATCTTTAGTTAGAATGGTCGAGGCACTAGAATTAAAAAAGAGTGGTCAATTAAAATCTGTTGAAAACATTGTGTGTCAAATCTGTGAAATTAATGAACACTCAACCAATAATTATCCAACCTTGCCTTCTTTTAAGGAATGCCTTCATAAACAAGCATATGCTTTAAACAGTTTCCAAAGGGCCAACCATAACCCATACTCACAGACATACAATCCCAGTTGGAGAAATCACCCAAATTTCAGTTGGAAGAGTGATAATAACAATGTACAAACTTCACAACCGCCGTTTCAAGCACATCAAAATTTTCAAAATTCTCATGGATATGTACCTCCTTATACTCCACCTCCTATAAGAAATTTTAAGGGAACTTTGTATGCATTTATTGAAAAGCAAAAGACAATCAACACTCAGCACTCAACTTGCTTAAAACATAACAGATTTTAAAGATACTCTTGCAAAATTCACATCTACTTTTAGTTTTCAAGAGAAAGATAAGTTTCCATCTCAACCACAACAAAATCTCAAGGGGCAATACAATGCAAATGCAAGTAGTCCTGGAAGTCAACATATGGATCAAGTCAAATCAGTCATCACTTTTTGTAGTGGTAAGGTTATTCAAAAACCAATTCTTGAACCTTGTGAGAAAGATGATGAGTCAATCTCTAACGGTAAGGAAGGGGTTGAATCTGAACATTACAAAGAAAAGACTGATTCCCCTCCAGCACTTTCATTTTCACATGCCATGACCAATCAGAAAGAAATCAAGGATGAAAAAAGCACCGAAAATGTTAATGCGGATCTTTTATCAAAAGTGACAATAGATTTGACACCCAACATCACACCAATTTTTGAGTAACATGCAAAATTTTTATTGGGATGACCGTTACTTATTCAATTATTGTCCTGATCAAATATTTCAAAAATACATTCCCGACAATGAGGTAAGTAATTTCATTAAATTTTGTCACTCTAAGGCACGTAAGGATCATTTCTCGCCAAAAAAGAGGACCGTAGAGATCTTACAAAGCGGATTTTACTGGCCCACCATATTCAAGGAATCACATGCACCCCGCAAAACCTGTGAAAATTGTCAAAAGGTGGGATTTATTTCAAAACATACAGAGTCTTTAGATAATCTTTTATTGACTCTTAAGTCTCATCATAGTCGAGATAACCATCGTGCAATTCATGACTTATGAACCCATTTTCATAAAGAGCATGCTTGAAATAGTCTTGGGAATCTGACTAAAAAAGACCCTGTTTGCTAGTTTTTAAGAAAACTAGATGGGAAGTTTATCCCCGACCCATAGAGGGCGTTTAAGCCATTCTTGGAAATAAAACCAAGGGACGATATGAGCCACAATCAACCACCTATACATACATATTTTTTTAATAAATAAATAAAAAGAGAGTGTGTGTATGTGTGTGAGAGAGAGAGACTCCAGCTAGCCTACATATAGATGGTATGATTGCCTTTTGAATGTCTCATCCATAAAATCCTCTCTTTCTTCCTTTCATTTCTACTCAACCCATACATTCAATGAAAATAGAAGTGTGTAGAAATGGCAAGTTCCTTAGGTCATCAAATAAGAAATATTTGTGTTTTCGGTGGATCTAGTCTTAGGAAAGAAAAAGAGTTTTTAGAATCAGCAAATCATCTTGATCAGGTGCTAGCTGAGAGAAAAATTTATTTAGTGTATAGGGGAGGCAGTCTTGGGTTAATAGGAGGTGTGTCAATAGCGGTATTTTTAGGAGGTAGTCAAGTTTTGGGGGTCGTCCCCGAAGCTTAGCACAAGGGGACATCATTGGACAAACAATTGGAAAAGGAACTACAGGTCTCGACAATGTCTGCTCAAATGAATGCAATGTTTAACCATGCTGATGCCTTCATTGCCTTACCAGGTGATTTAGACACAGTAGAAGAGATCTTTCATATTTTCTCTTGGGCCCAACTACACATTCACCATAAAACCATAGGTTTGTTAAATGTTAATGGTTATTATGATAAGTTGTTGTCTTTTCTTGATCATGATGTGGAACAGGAATTTCTAACATCTTCTGCATGAAAAATCATAATCTCTGCCGCTACTGCTTAACAATTGATTGACCAACTACAATCTTTCATTCCTGTAATTGATCCCTCCATGAGTCACATAAATTGGTCATCTAAGAAAGGCCGTAAAAAGCTTAGATTGGATTTGAACCTTCATTTGTGAATTTTTTTTGTCCATTTGTTTTATTATTGTTTTTTGTTATTTTTTATTTTTGTTTCAGTGTGTTTCAGGTTTGTCAATATTCATTATTTCAGGTGATATCTTCTATACTCTATCTTTCTACCTTAGAACATTGAGGATAATGTCTCGTTTTTGTTGGGGAGAGAGGGTGGTAGCTAAAGAAAAAAAATTAACTAACTGTGTTTTCTATTTCATAAAGCATGTGCAAAATTGTTGTTACTATGATGGCAGAGTAAAAGAGATCTTTTTATGACTCTTGAGACGCATCTTAGAAACCATTCTTAATAAGGTCTATCATAATACTTCTTGAAATATTCAGGTTTACAAACTTTCGCATTACTATCACTTAATTCTGCTCATATACTCATTTAACATGTATTCTTAAACCTTAATTTACACACACACACTTTAACATATGATTGTGGGTTATACATTGAATTATTACATTATTTATGTTCTTTTGTTAAAGGTGACAACTAAGGGAAAGGGGTAATATATAATTTAAAAAAAAACAAAAAAAAGAGCAAAAAAAAATAAAATGAAATGAAATGATGATAATAAAAATTGTAGATAAGTTTGGTTTCGTAGCCTTCCTAACCTAAGCAATTAAGCCCAAAGGGGTGTTTTAACACCTAATACCCTAAAGTCAACTGACTTGGGAGTTATTGGTCCAACGCTTGTTACATGGGTTGAGGAGAAAAGCTTAAGGGAATCAAACATTGCACTATCTACATATCAGTATCTGCGACCCGAGTTACTAAGCTCGTAGGAGTGTCTCAACACCTAATGCCCTAAGACCAACTTGTTTGGGAGTCATTAGTCGAAAACTCGTTACATGGGTTAAAGATACATGGTGTTTTAAGTTATATGTATATATATTAAAAAAAAAGGAAAAAAATAATAATCCCAACCCAAAAAAGTTAAACCTTAAACATTAGAACAAAAATTTTGTTTTCTTCCAAGAAAAGCCCCATAATTATGTGTTGATATATTGAGCACAAAAGAAAGGTTTATTAATATCTTGTTAAGAGGTATTGAGCAGATATATATAAATTTAATAAAAGTTTATTTATCTGGATAGATTAAAGGAAGTTGAATGATGAATACCTTGCTTTGTGGAATTTACAAATTGTTTTTCTATTTTAACGTTTTGATTACTATGGACTAGTAATAAGCTTGAGGGGTGTGATTAGTACTTAAAATCGCATTTTTATTAAGGTTTTATGTCATCATTTTGCACTTGAAGTATCAATAACTCCTTAACGAAAGTATGTTTTATAATAATATAAGATACCTTTAATTCGTGGTAAATGTTCATTTTAAATGCAGGACTATCACACAAATGAAAGGATTGATTGATGAATTTAAGAATTGAAATTGAAAGAACAAAGAGATGGCCAAACTTAGAAAAGAGATGTCGGTGCATGATTAGTACTTAAAAGTACATTTTTATCATGGTTTTATATCATCATTTTGCACTTGAAGTATCAATAACTCCTTAACTAAAGCATGTTTTATAATAATATATCGAATAATATAAGATACCTTTAATTTGTGGTAAATGTTCATTTTAAATGCAGGCCTATCATATAAATGAAAGGATTTATTGATGACTTTAAGAACTTAAATTGCAAGGGCAAAAAGTTGACCAAAATTAGAAAAGAAATGTCGGTGCAATCTAAACCGGAACATTGTTCGGTAATTGGGTCATATCTGGAGCTATAGATCTCAGATTTAGGTCTACTTTACATGGATGGAAAGGTAAGACATAGGCCTACAACTTTCATATGGAGCCCAAGATCTGAAGAGGCCATTTTCAACTCTAAATTATTGTAACAACAAAGATGCCCGAAGTTGTCCTCCAGCCCAAGCACTGTTCAGTATTTTGATCATATCTGGAGTTCTAAAAGTCTAAATGAGCTGAATGTTTTACACAAGAAAGCTGAGACAACTGCCTACAACTTTGATGTTTCGAGTGGCTCCAATTTTGACATTATCAATGATGTTTTGGGTAGATAAGAGAAGATAAGGATTGTCACCAAGTCAAGAGTTGGCCACCCACTCATCAATTAGTCATCAAATCAATAGTTCCCAATTTTGGCCTATAAAAGGAGGCATTTGTCATGCATTTAGGCATCTTGGTTTCTAGATCAAGATCATGCTCTTGCTTTCTCTCTTTGTTTTTTTTGTATTGCTTATGCTTTGCTTTCATTAATATCAAGTTTATGCCTTTCATTTCCTTTCCTTTACTTAGTTAACTTTTATGTTATTTATGTTCTTATTTTGTTTATTTATTTTTCTTTCTTTCATTATGTCTAGCTAAGTTTATTATGTCAAGGTGAAAAGGTTACACTAATAGTGTAAGAATAAGTATAGTGTAAACTTAATATGGACTTTAATGTTTGATATTAACATGTTTTGTATTTGTTATCTTGTTCACTCTTTAATACTTTGCTTGTTAAATGACTAATCTTGATTTATGTTGTATAACACTTGGTACAACAAATGCTTGAGACTTTCATAGTTCATACTGTATGGTATAACCGACACTTGAGCTATGAAAGGAACTTGATTTGTTGTTAACATAAGTTATAATCATGAATGCTTGACGAGATTTACAAGTACTAGCATTAATTGAATAAGATGACTAATGTAATCATGTTAACAATCTATAATAAGTTGTGTATCCAAGACAATAAAATCTATAGGATAAATGAATTTATCAACTTGTACTAACATGTATTCAATTATTCCTCTAGGTATTTTTACAGATCTATTGGCAAGTAAAAGAGTTACAGAAGTTGGTTTTAACTCACCTAGATTGAGACTTTAAAAAGCTGAATATGAAAGTAAATTCACATTGGCTCCAAGATCAAGTAAGGCTCTTTTAATTTTATGTTTTCCAATAAAGCAAGAAATTATAGGACAACTAGGGTCTTTATGTTTCCAAGCATTATTGTTTTGAAGAATGACACTTACTTGTTTGGCTAAAATTGCTTTCTTTTTTACATTCATTTTTCTCTTCACAGTGCATAGATCTTTCAAAAAATTAGCTTAGAAAGGAACCTATTTAATAACATCCAGCAAAGGTATATTGATCCTTATCTGTTTGAAAGTTTCAAAGATTTTAGAGTTGTGATTGACTTTTTTTTGTTTGGTCATGGTATGAAGAAATGGAAGTGCTGGCAGGGAATCAGTTTTTTCTTTGCAATTTTCATATTCAACCCCTTTCTTACCCTTAGAGATTGACTCATTATCTTTCTCACAAGGTTCAAGAGTGGGTTTTTTAATAACCTTACCACTATGAAAAGTAGTGACTAATTTGACTTAATATATGTATTGGCTTTCAAAACTACTTGCATTTGCATTGTATTACCCCTTGGGATTTTATTATGGTTAAGATGGAAACTTACCTTTCTCTTGAAAACTGAGAGTAGATGTCAATTTTGCAAAAGTATCTTTAAAATCTATCATGTTTTGAGCAAGTTGAGTATTGATTGTCTCTTGCTTTTCAATGAATGCATGCAATGTTTCCTCAAGATTTCTTCTAGGAGGTGGAGCATAAGGAGGTGCATATCTATGGGAATTTTGAAAATTATGGTTGATGTCTTATCCCAAGTGCAGAAGTGTCAAAGTAATAAATAACCCGGCAAGACCGGGGTCGAACCATAGAGAGGTTAACTATATAAATTATAAATAAAAACAACAACAACAACAATCTCCATGTTTAGGTACTCCATTGCTTCGTCAAGGTCTTTATTTTCAAAAGTTCCATTGCACATCAATTCTACCATTTGTCTATCTTTAGGTGTTAACCCTTCATAAAAATGTGAAACCAATTTCCATGTTTCAAAATCATGATGAGGGCAAGTATTAAGCAAGTCCCGATACCTATCCCAACATTGGTAAAATGTTTCTCCTGGTTTTTGAGTGAATGTGGTGATTTGTCTTTTGAATGAGTTTGTTCTATGAGATGGAAAAAATTTCTTTAAAAATTGTTGTTGCATTTCATCCCAAGCATGAATGGATCCTGACTTAAGATTTTGTAGCCATGTTTTAGCTTTATCTTTTAATGAAAAAGAAAAAAGCTTTAATCTGATGGTGTTCATGCTATAATTTAAGTCATTATAGGTGTTACAAACTTCTTCAAATTCTCTCAAATGCAAGTATGGATTTTCTCGATCTAAGCCATGAAAAGAAGGTAAAAGTTGAATAATGTCTGACTTAAAATTAAAGTGAGATGCATCAGGAGGGAAAATTATGCATGAAGGTGCACTTGTTCTTATAGGGTGCATATGGTCTCTAAGTGTTCTGACTCGGTTATTCTCATTATTCTCATTATAAAGTGACTGGTTATCTTCTTCGACCATTTTTTCTGAAAATGATGAGGATACCCTACAAAGTCTACCACTTAATGTACGTGACCAAACTCATGCACGTGTAGGAAGAAAATAAAAGAAGAAGGAAACAAAACAAAAGAAACAAAAGTTAGATACAAAAACAAAATGAAAAGTGAAAATAAAATAAATATTATAATTTATATACGAATTTACCTCCCCGGCAACGGCGCCAAAAACTTGACACGATCAAAGAGTTGATGTCTTATCCCAAGTGCAGCAGTGTCAAAGTAATAAATAACCCGACAAGACCGGGATCGAACCACAGAGAGGTTAACTATATAAATTATAAATAAAAACAACAACAACAATAAATTATAAATAAAAACAACAACAACAATAAATTATAAATAAAAACAACAACAACAACAACAATGATGATGGTGGTGGTGAAGATGAGTTAAAGAGGACTTTGAGATGTAAAATTAATGTGAAAATTATACAATGATAAAAACAAATGTCAAGGTTAGAGGATACACTAATAGTATTAGAGATAAGTAAGGTATAAACTCTTTATTAATTATCAACATGATCATATTAATCATCTTATTTACATAACACCATACTTATAAATTTTATCAAGTATTCATGATGCTAACTTATGTTGACAACAAATCAAGTTCCTCTTATAATAACGATGTCGGCCGAATACTACGAAGGATCAAGTATTTGATGTACCAATTGTTACACAACACAAATCTAGATTAACCATTTAACAAGTAAGGTATTAAGAATTAATAGGATAAAAATGATAAGACATGTTAATAACAAGTTGTTTAGGATATAAGCATTGAAGTCCATATTGAGTTTATATTTACTTATCCTAACACCATTAGTGAACCCTGTTCACTTTGACATAATTAACTTAGTTAGGCATTATGAAGGAGAAAAACTTAAAGAAACAATATAAGAACTTAAACTTGATATAAGTTAACTAAGTAGAGTAAAGGAAATGAAAAACATGAACAAGAAATTAATGAAAGCAAAACTTAAGCATTACAACAATATAAAGAGAAAGATCAAGAACATGATCTTGATATGGAAAATAATATGCCCAAATAAATGGCAAATGTCTCCTTTTATAGGCTAAAATTCAGAACTATTCATGTGGTAATTCATAATTGATGTAGTAGCCAACTATTGATTAGTGGACTTAATGGACAGCATCACTCAAGCACTTTGGATGGCTGAATTGACATTGATGCAATCAGAATTTGGCAAAGTATTCTTCATGAAAGTTGTTGGTAATTGTCTTTTCCTTCCATCCATCAAATATCAGATCATTTGGATCACTACAGCTCGAGATATGTCTAAACTACTGAGTAGTGCTGCTGGTAGACGTGGTGGATAGCCTTCATGCTCTTGTATGGATGAAATCTCATTTCTACCATCCGAATTTGAGTTTTTTCTCTCATAAAAGTTGTTAGAAATTGTCTTTGCCTTCTACCCACCAAATTTTAGATCATTTGGACTTCTAGAACTCCAGTTATGGGCAAACCTTTGAGTAGTGTTTGGGCTAGATTGCAAAACAGATTCGGACTTCTCTTTTGTGGCCAAACTTTGAATTTAAAAATGGTAAATTTGGGTCTTTCCATACACATAAAAGTTATAGGCCTATTTGTTATCTTTCCATCCATATAAATTAATATGAAATCCAAGATCTATAACTCTAGATATGATCCGATGAATGAATAGTGTTCAAAATTTGAAGTGAATCGGCATCTCCTTTGTACGCTTAGCCTTTTCTTTGTCCTTTCACTTCCAATAGTTAATCACAACAATCAATCCTTTGAATTGTGAGAATACCTACATTTAAAATGAGCATTTACCATAAATTAAATGTATCTTATATTATCAAACTTGTTATTACAAAACATGTTCTAGTTAAGGAGTTATTGATACTTCAAGTGCAAAATGATGATATAAAGCCTTGATAAAAATGCACTTTTAAGTACTAATCAGAGGTCATGATCTTCCCTAAGGTTATACATACATCCACTAGATGTATGAGCTTGAGTTTTACTTAGTACCTCATAAGTACCCGTGGTGTCCTAATTTTGAGCATTTTCAACTAATAAGTCTAAGTACTCCATTACTTCATCAGGGTCTTTATCTTCAAAAGTTTCACTGCACATCAATTCAACCATTTGCCTATCTCTAGGTGTTAACCTTCATAAAAATATGAAACCAATCTCCATGTTTCAAAACCATGATGAGGGCAAATAGTAAGCAATTCTCGATACCTCTCCCAACATTGGTAAAATGTTTCTCCTGGTTTTTGAGTGAAAGTGGTGATTTGTCTTTTGAAAGAATTTGTTTTGTAAGATGGGAAAAACTTCTTTAAAAAATGTTGTTGCATTTCATCCCAAGCACGAATGGATCCTGGTCTCAAATTTTATAGCCATGTTTTAGCTTTATCTTTTAATAAAAAAGAGAAAAGCTTTAATCTGGTGGTATTTATGCTACAATTTAAGTCATTATAGGTGTTACAGACCTCCTTAAATTCCTTTAAATACATGGATTTTCTAAATATAAGCTATGAAAAGAAGGTAAAAGTTGATGCCTGGCTTAAAATTAAAATGAGATGCTGATTAGTACTTAAAAGTGCATTTTTATCATGGTTTTATATCATCATTTTGCACTTGAAGTATCAATAACTCCTTAACTAAAATATGTTTTATAATAATGTATCTAATAATATAAGATACCTATAATTTGTGGTAAATGTCTATTTTTAATGCAGGCCTATCAAATAAATGAAAGGATTGATTGATGACTTGAAGAACTTAAATTGCAAGGATAAAGAGATGGTCAAACTTAGAGAAGAGATGTCGGTGCAATCCAAACCGGAACACTGTTCGGTAATTGGGCCATATCTGGAGCTACAGATCTTAGATTTAGGTCTAATTTATATGGATGGAAAGGTAAGACATAGGCCTACAACTTTCATATGGAGCCCAAGATCTAAAAAGGCCATTATCAAGTCCAAATTGTAGCAACAATAAAGAAGCCCGAATCTGTCTTCCAGCCCGAGCACTGTTCGGTATTTTGGCCATATCTGGAGTTCTAGAAGTCCAAATGAGCTGAAGTTTTTACACAAGAAAGCTGAGACAATTGCCTACAACTTTCATGTTTGCACCTGGCTCCAGTTTTGACGTTATCAATGACGTTTTGGGCAGACAAGAGAAGATAAGGATTGTCACCAAGTCAAAAGTTGGCCACCCACTTATCAATTAGTCATCAAATCAATAGTTCCCAATTTTGGCCTATAAAAGGAGGCATTTGCCATGCATTTAGGCATCTTGGTTTCCAGATCAAGATCATGCTCTTCCTTTCTCTCTTTGTATTTTTTATGCTTTGTTTTCATTAATATTAAGTTTATGCTTTTCATTTCCTTTCCTTTACTTAGTTAGCTTTTATGTTCTTATTTTGTTTATCTATTTTGCTTTCTTTCATTATGTCTAGCTAAGTTAATTATGTCAAGGTGAAAAGGTTACACTAATGGTGTGAGAATAAGTATAATGTAAACTTAATATGGACTTTAATGTTTGATACTAACATGTTTTATATTTGTTATCTTGTTCACTCTTTAATACTTTGCTTGTTAAATGACTAATCTTGATTTATGTTGTATAACACTTGGTACAACAAATGCTTGGTACTTTCATAGCCCATAATGTATGGTATAACCGACACCTGAGCTATGAAAGGAACTTGATTTGTTGTTAACATAAGTTATAATCATGAATGCTTGACGAGATTTACAAGTATTAGCATTAATTGAATAAGATGACTAATGTAATCATGTTAACAATATATAATGTGATTGGAACCTCTTTTGTGTGTGGTTTCCAATTCAATAATAAGAGTTTATATTATACTTGTTTGATATACCATTAGTGGAACCTCTAACCTTGACATTTGTTATTATTATTGTTTAATCCTTACATTAATTTTCCATCTCCAAGTTATCATCATCATCTTCTTCTTCTCTTTCTTTATTATTATTATTATTATTATTACTACTACTATTACTATTATTATTATTATTATTATTATTATTATTATTATTATTATTAGTATTATTAGTATTAGTATTACTATTATTATTGTTATTATTATTATTGTTATTATTGTTGTTGTTATTGTTGTTATTGTTGTTGTATTATTGTTATTTATAATTTGTACAATTAACCTCCCTGTGGTTCGACCCCGGTCTTACCAGGTTATTTATTACTTCGACACTCCTGCACTTGGGAGAAGACATCAACCTTTTAGTCGTGTCAAGTTTTTGGCGCCGTTGCCGGGGAGGTAAGTTCTTGTATAAATTATAGTATTTATTTTATTTTCTCTTTTCACTTTTCTTGTATATAACTTTGTTTCTTTTTATTTTGTTTTCTTCCTTCTTCTTTTGTTTTCTTCTTCCTTTTATTTTATTCCTACACGTGCATGAGAGTGTGGTCACGCACATCAAGTGGTAGACTTTGTAGGGTGTCCTCATCATTTTCAGAAAATATGGCTGAAGAAGATAATCAATCACTTCATAATGAAAATAATGAGAATAACCGTGCTAGAACACTTAGAGACCACATGAATCCCACAAGAACAAGTGCACCATCATGCATAGTTTTTCCTCCCGATGCATCTCATTTTAATTTTAAACCAGGTATTATTCAACTTTTACCTTCTTTTCATGGCTTAGAATTGGAAAATCCATACTTGCATTTAAGGGAATTTGAGGAGGTGTGCAACACATATAATAACTTAAATTGTAGCATGAACACTATCAGATTAAAGCTTTTCCCTTTTTCATTAAAAGATAAAGCTAAAACATGGCTACAAAATTTGAGACCAGGATCCATTCGTGCTTGGGATGAAATGCAACAACAGTTTTTAAAGAAGTTTTTCCCATCTCATAGAACAAACTCTTTCAAGAGACAAATCACCACTTTCACTCAAAAACCAGGAGAAACATTTTACAAATGTTGGGATAGGTATCGAGACTTGCTTAGTACTTGCCCCCATCATGGTTTTGAAACATGGAGATTGGTTTCACATTTCTATGAAGGGTTAACACCTAAAGATAGGCAAATGGTTGAATTGATGTGCAATGGAACTTTTGAAGATAAAGACCCTGATGAAGCAATGGAGTACTTAGACTTGTTAGCTGAAAATGCTCAAAATTGGGACACTGCGGGTACATATGAGGCACCAAGTAAAATTCAACCTCATACATCTAGTGGAGGTATGTACAACCTTAGGGAAGATCATGACCTTCAAGCCAAATTTGCATCTTTAGCTAGAAAAGTTGAGGCACTAGAATTGAAAAAGAGTGGTCAATTAAAATCTGTTGAAAACATTGTGTGTCAAATCTGTGAAACAAATGAACACTCAACCAACGATTGTCCAACCTTGCCTTCTTTTAAGGAATGTCTCCATGAACAAGCCCATGCTTTAAACAGTTTCCAAAGGGCCAACTACAACCCATACTCCCAAACATACAACCCTGGTTGGAGAAATCACCCAAATTTCAATTGGAAGAGTGAGAACAACAATGCACAAACTTCACAACCACCGTTTCAAGCACACCATAATTTCCAAAATTCTCATGGATATGCACCCCCTTATGCTCCACCTCCTAGAAGAAATCTTGAGGAAACATTGCATGCATTCATTGAAAAGCAAGAGACAATTAATACTCAACTTGTTCAAAACATGACAGATTTTAAAGATACTCTTGCTAAATTAACATCTGCTCTTAGTTTCCAAGAGAAAGGTAAGTTTCCATCTCAAACACAACAAAATCCCAAAGGGCAATACAATGCAAATGCAAGTAGTTCCGGAAGCCAACACATGGATCAAGTCAAATCAGTCACTACTCTGCGCAGTGGTAAGGTTATTGAAAAACCCTCTCTGGAACCTTATGAGAAAGATGATGAATCAATCTCTGAGGGTAAGGAAGGGGATGAATTTGAAAATTGCAAAGAAACGACTGATTCACCGCCAGCACTTCCATTTCCTCAAGCCATGACCAAACAAAGGAAAGTCAATCACAATTCTGAAATTTATGAAATTTTCAAACAGGTAAGGATCAATATACCTTTGCTGGATGCTATTAAACAGGTTCCTTCCTATGCTAAATTTTTGAAAGATCTATGCACTGTGAAGAGGAAACTGAATGTGAAAAAGAAAGTCTTTCTAGCCGAACAAGTAAGTGCTATTCTTCAGAACAATAATGCTTTGAAATATAAAGACCCTGGTTGTCCCACAATTTCTTGCTTTATTGGAGAGCATAAAATTGAAAAAGCCTTACTTGATCTTGGTGCTAGTGTGAATCTACTTCCATATTCAGTTTTTCAGAGTCTCAATCTAGGTGAGTTAAAACCAACTTCTATATCTCTTTTACTTGCTGATAGATCTGTAAAAGTGCCTAGAGGAATAATTGAAGATGTGTTAGTACAAGTCGATAAATTCATTTATCCTGTGGATTTTATTGTCTTGGACACAGAACCTGTTGAAGCATGTAATTCATTTCCTGTTATTTTAGGACGTCCATTTCTTGCAACTTCTAACGCATTGATTAATTGTAGGAATGGACTGATGAAGCTATCATTTGGAAACATGACATTGGAGATGAATATTTTCAACATTTGCAAGCAACCTGGAGATGATAATGATTTACAAGAAGTAGATAATATTGATGAATTAGTTTATGATCAACTTGAATCTACTTTAAGTAAAAATGAATTGGATGAAACTGAAGATTTGCAAATGATTTATTCTAAGGAAGAAATCACGGATGAAACAAGCACCGAAAATGTTGATGCAAATCTTTTGTCAACATTGACAACAGATTCGACATCTAACATCACACCAATCGATGATTACTTTCCTAACGAATCCTTACTTTCTCTTAGTCCAATGCCTTGGTATAATAAAAATATCAATTTTCTTGCCTTAGAAGATTTGCCAGCTGATTGGAGTACGCAAGACAAAGAAAAGTTTTTGAACGAAGTGAAGAGATTTTACTGTGATGACCCTAACTTATTCAAATATTGTCCTGATCAAATATTTCAAAGATTCATTCCCGACAATAAGGTAAGTTGTGTCATTAAACTTTGTCATTCTGAAGCATGTGGAAGTTATTTCTCGTCAAAAAAGACAGCTGCAAAAATCTTTCAAAATGGATTTTATTGGCCTACCATGTTCAAGGACACGCATGCATTCTGCAAAACTTGTGAAAATTGTCAAAAAATTGATACTGGTCAAAAAGTTTTGTTTTATAATTCTCAACTTTATGCATTCCCTAGAGAGCTAAGACCAAGATGGAGCAATCCTTATGGGGCCTGTGATATTGAGAATTCAATGAATGACAATGATTTTAAGGAAAATGGACATCGTTTGAAAACTTACTTTGATAATTTTCCTAGTAAAAATGAATCAACTGGTTGGAATGATCTTGTAGATAAAGGTTGATTTTTTTTTTCTCACATTGTTTTTGTGTTTCTCTTTGAGTGATTTTTGCTAGTTTCTCTCGCCCCGGTCAAATGGCGGATAACGGTACTCCGTGACTTAAGTCGGTTCTTTCAGTTTCCCATAATTACTGATATCTGTGTATATATCTGTGCAATTCTTCGAAGATCTCTTCCAATTCTCATTTGAAAATGGACACTAATCTTGAAAAATTGAAAAAGTATTTTCCCGCTCTGCCTCAGAATGCGATTACAAAAATCTACCGTGCTAGATATGCAAGATTGAGATTGTTAATGAATCATGGAATTCCTGAAGATATTCGCTGGTTGATTGAAGCAAAAGTCCGATTATCAGGTGAGTCCTCTAATTTCTTCATTTCACACATGCCTGGAACAGGTAAAAGCACTTTTGCAAAGAAGCGTCGTGCAAAACGACTGGATGTCTGTCATCGATGTGCTAGATGGACTTGTAATACACAATGTCGTTCTTTAGGAATGGTATCTATAAACCGTGAAGATAAAATACAATTCATTAAGGATGGCTTGAGTAAGGAGTCTTTAGATAATCTTCTATTGACTCTTGAGACGCATCCTAGTGGAGATGTGCATCGTGCAATTCATGATTTATGGCCACTATTTCATAAAAAACATGATCGACTTAGTCTTGGGAATCTGACTAAAAAAGACCCTGTTTGCCAGTTTTTAAGAAAACTGGATGGGAAGCCTATCCCCGACCCATAGAGGGCGTTTAAGCCGTTCTTGGACGTAAAACCAAGGGAAGATGTGAGCCACAATCACAACTACCTGTACATACACATGCTTTTTTTCAAAAGTAAATAAATAAATAAATAAAAAGAGAGAGAGAGAGTGTGAGACTCCAGCTGGCCTACATATAGATGTTATGATTGTCTTTCTAATTTATCATCTATAAAACCCTCTTTTCCTTCCTTTCATTTCTACTCAACCCATACCTTTAAGAAATACAGAAGTGTGTAGAAATGGCAAGTTCCTCAAGTCATCAAATAAGAAATATTTGTGTTTTCGGTGGATCTAGTCCTGGGAAAGAAAAAGAGTTTTTAGAATCAGCAAATCATCTTGGTCAGGTGCTAGCTGAGAGAAAGATTCATTTAGTGTATGGGGGAGGCAGTCTTGGGTTAATGGGAGGTGTGTCAATAGCTGCATTTTTAGGAGGTAGTCAAGTTTTAGGAGTCGTCCCTGAAGCTTTGGCACAAGGGGACATCATTGGAAAAACAATTGGAGAGGAACTTCAGGTCTCCACAATATCGGCTCGAATGAATGCAATGTTTAACCATGCTGATGCCTTCATTGCTTTACCAGGTGGTTTAGGCACATTGGAAGAGATCTTTCATATTTCCTCTTGGGCTCAATTGCACATTCACCATAAACCCATAGGTTTGTTAAATGTTAATGATTATTATGATAAGTTGTTGTCTTTTCTTGATCATGCTGTGGAACAGGAATTTTTAACATCTTCTGCACGACAAATCATAATCTCTGCTACTACTGCTGAACAATTGATTGACCAACTACAATCTTTCATTCCTGTGATTGATTGATTAGTACTTAAAAGTGCATTTTTATCATGGTTTTATATCATCATTTTGCACTTGAAGTATCAATAACTCCTTAACTAAAATATGTTTTATAATAATGTATCTAATAATATAAGATACCTATAATTTGTGGTAAATGTCTATTTTTAATGCAGGTCTATCACATAAATGAAAGGATTGATTGATGACTTGAAGAACTTAAATTGCAAGGATAAAGAGATGGCCAAACTTAGAAAAGAGATGTCGGTGCAATCCAAACCGGAACACTGTTTGGTAATTGGGCCATATCTAGAGCTACAGATCTCAGATTTAGGTCCAATTTATATGGATGGAAAGGTAAGACATAGGCCTACAACTTTCATATGGAGCCCAAGATCTAAAAAGGCCATTATCAAGTCCAAATTGTAGCAACAACAAAGAAGCCCGAATCTGTCTTCCAGCCCGAGCACTGTTCGGTATTTTGGCCATATCTGGAGTTCTAGAAGTCCAAATGAGCTGAATTGTTTACACAAGAAAGCTGAGACAATTGCCTACAACTTTCATGTTTGCACCTGGCTCCAGTTTTGACGTTATCAATGACGTTTTGGGCAGACAAGAGAAGATAAGGATTGTCACCAAGTCAAAAGTTGGCCACCCACTTATCAATTAGTCATCAAATCAATAGTTCCCAATTTTGGCCTATAAAAGGAGGCATTTGCCATGCATTTAGGCATCTTGGTGTTCAGATCAAGATCATGCTCTTCCTTTCTCTCTTTGTATTTTTTGTAATGTTTATGCTTTACTTTCATTAATATCAAGTTTATGCCTTTCATTTCCTTTCCTTTACTTAGTTAACTTTTATGTTCTTATTTTGTTTATTTGTTTTCCTTTCTTTCATTATGTCTAGCTAAGTTAATTATGTCAAGGTGAAAAGGTTACACTAATGGTGGAAGAATAAGTATAGTGTAAACTTAATATGGACTTTAATGTTTGATACTAACATGTTTTATATTTGTTATCTTGTTCACTCTTTAATACTTTGCTTGTTAAATGATTAATCTTGATTTATGTTGTATAACACTTGGTACAACAAATGCTTGGCACTTTCATAGCCCATAATGTATGGTATAACCGACACCTGAGCTATGAAAGGAACTTGATTTGTTGTTAACATAAGTTATAATCATGAATGCTTGATGAGATTTACAAGTATTAGCATTAATTGAATAAGATGACTAATGTAATCATGTTAACAACATATAATCTGATTGGAACCTCCTTGGTGTGTGGTTTCCAATTGAATAATAATAGTTTATACTATACTTGTTTGATATACCATTAGTGGAACCTCTAACCTTGACATTTGTTATTATTATTGTTTAATCCTTACATTAATTTTCCATCTCCAAGTTCTCATCATCATCATCTTCTTCTCTTTCTTTATTATTATTATTAGTACTACTACTACTACTACTACTACTACTATTATTATTATTATTTTTATTATTATTGTTATTGTTATTGTTATTGTTATTGTTATTGTTGTTGTATTATTGTTATTTATAATTTGTACAATTAACCTCCCTGTGGTTCGACCCCGGTCTTGCCGGGTTATTTATTACTTCGACACTCCTGCACTTGGGAGAAGACATCAACCTTTTAGTCGTGTCATTGATCCTTCCATGAGTCGCATAAATTGGTCATCTACGGGAAGCCGTAAAAAGCTTAGATTGGATTTGAGCCTTCATTTGTGAACTTTTGTGTATTTTGGTTTTATTATTGTGTTTTGTTATTTTTGTTTCAGTGTGTTTCAGCTTTTGTCAGTGTTCGTTATTTCAGGTGATATCTTCTATACTCTATCTTTATACCTTAGAACATTGAGGACAATGTCTCGTTTTGGTTGGGGGGAGAGGGTAGTAGTTGATAAAAAAAAAAAAAGAATTTGTTTTTCATTTCATAAAGCATGTGCATAATTGTTGTTACTAGGATGGCAGAGTAAAGGAGTTCTTTTGTTAAAGTGACTCTTGAGAAGCATCTTAGTAACCATTTTTAACAAGGTCTATTATAATACTTCCTGAAATATTCAGGTTTACAAACTCTCGTATTGTTACCACTTAATTCTGCTCATATACTTATTTAACATCTATTTTTAAACCTTAATTTACACACACACACTTTAACATATGATTGTGGGTTGCATATTGGATTATTACATTATTTATGTTCTTTTGTTAAAGGTAACAACTAAGGGAAAGGGATTGTATATAATTAAAAAAAAACATGAAAAAAAAAAAGAAAAAAGAAATAAAAAATGATGATAATAAAAATGTAGATAAGTTTGATTTTGTAGCCTCCCTAACCTAAGCAATTAAGCCCGAAGGGGTGTTTTAACACCTAATACCCTAAAGTCAACTGACTTGGGAGCTATTGGCCCAATGCTTGTTACATGGGTTGAGGAGAAAAGCTTAAGGCAATCAAACATTGCACTATCTACATATCAGTATCTGCGACCCGAGTTACTAAGCTCGTAGGGGTGTCTTAACACCTAATGCCCTAAGACCAACTGGTCTGGGAGTCATTAGCTGAAAGCTCGTTACATGGGTTAAAGATGCATGATGTTTTTAAATTATATGTATATAGATTTTTTTTAAAAAAAAAAAGAAAGAAAAAAAAGACAAAAATAATAATCCCAACCCAAGGAAGTTAACCTTAAACATTAGAACAAAAATTTTGTTTTCTTCCAAGAAAAGCCCCATAATTATGTGTTGATACATTGAGCACAAAAGAAAGGTTTATTAATATCTTGTTAAGTGGTATTGAGCAGATATATAAATTTAATGAGAGTTTGTTTATCTGGATAGATTAATGGAAGTTAAATGATGAATACCTTGCTTTGTGAAATTTGCAAATTATTTTAACGCTTTAATTACTAGGGACTAGTAATAAGCTGGTTGAGGGGTGTGATTAGTACTTAAAAGTGCATTTTTATCATGGTTTTATATCATCATTTTGCACTTGAAGTATCAATAACTCCTTAACTAAAATATGTTTTATAATAATGTATCTAATAATATAAGATACCTATAATTTATGGTAAATGTCTATTTTTAATGCAGGTCTATCACATAAATGAAAGGATTGATTGATGACTTGAAGAACTTAAATTGCATGGATAAAGAGATGGTCAAACTTAGAGAAGAGATGTCGGTGCAATCCAAACCGGAACACTGTTCGGTAATTGGGCCATATCTGGAGCTACAGATCTCAGATTTAGGTCCAATCTATATGGATGGAAAGGTAAGACATAGGCCTACAACTTTCATATGGAGCCCAAGATCTAAAAAGGCCATTATCAAGTTCAAATTGTAGCAACAACAAAGAAGCCCGAATCTGTCTTCCAGCCCGAGCACTGTTCGGTATTTTGGCCATATCTGGCGTTCTAGAAGTCCAAATGAGCTGAAGTTTTTACACAAGAAAGCTGAGACAATTGCCTACAACTTTCATGTTTACAACTGGCTCCAATTTGGACGTTATCAATGACGTTTTGGGCAGACAAGAGAAGATAAGGATTGTCACCAAGTCAAAAGTTGGCCACCCACTTATCAATTAGTCATCAAATCAATAGTTCCCAATTTTGGCCTATAAAAGGAGGCATTTGCCATGCATTTAGGCATCTTGGTTTCCAGATCAAGATCATGCTCTTCCTTTCTCTCTTTGTATTTTTTATGCTTTGTTTTCATTAATATTAAGTTTATGCTTTTCATTTCCTTTCCTTTACTTAGTTAGCTTTTATGTTCTTATTTTGTTTATCTATTTTGCTTTCTTTCATTATGTCTAGCTAAGTTAATTATGTCAAGGTGAAAAGGTTACACTAATGGTGTGAGAATAAGTATAATGTAAACTTAATATGGACTTTAATGTTTGATACTAACATGTTTTATATTTGTTATCTTGTTCACTCTTTAATACTTTGCTTGTTAAATGACTAATCTTGATTTATGTTGTATAACACTTGGTACAACAAATGCTTGGTACTTTCATAGCCCATAATGTATGGTATAACCGACACCTGAGCTATGAAAGGAACTTGATTTGTTGTTAACATAAGTTATAATCATGAATGCTTGACGAGATTTACAAGTATTACATTAATTGAATAAGATGACTAATGTAATCATGTTAACAACATATAATCTGATTGGAACCTCTTTTGTGTGTGGTTTCCAATTCAATAATAAGAGTTTATATTATACTTGTTTGATATACCATTAGTGGAACCTCTAACCTTGACATTTGTTATTATTATTGTTTAATCCTTACATTAATTTTCCATCTCCAAGTTATCATCATCATCTTCTTCTTCTCTTTCTTTATTATTATTATTATTATTATTACTACTACTATTACTATTATTATTATTATTATTATTATTATTATTATTATTATTATTATTATTAGTATTATTAGTATTAGTATTACTATTATTATTGTTATTATTATTATTGTTGTTATTATTGTTGTTATTGTTGTTGTATTATTGTTATTTATAATTTGTACAATTAACCTCCCTATGGTTCGACCCCGGTCTTACCGGGTTATTTATTACTTCGACACTCCTGCACTTGGGAGAAGACATCAACCTTTTAGTCGTGTCAGATGCATCACGAGAAAAAACTATGCATAATGGTGCACTGGTTCTTGTGGGATTCATGTGGTCTCTAAGTGTTCTAACACGGTTATTCTCATTATTCTCATTATGAAGTGATTGATTATCTTCTTTGGCCATATTTTCTAAAAATGATAAGGATATCCCACAAAATCTACCACTTAAGTGTTCTGGTTTGGACTGCACCACCATCTCTTTTCCAAGTTTGGTCATCTCTTTGTCCTTTCAATTTCAGTTTTTAAACTCATCAATCAATTTTTTTATTTATGTTATAGGCCTGCATTTAAAATGAATATTTACCATGAATTAAAGTTATCTTATATTATTAGATATGTTATTATAAAACATACTTTAGTTAAGGAGTTATTGATACTTCAAGTGCAAAATGATGATATAAAACCTTGATAAAAATGCACTTTTAAGTACTAATCAACTTTCATCACTGGAAAGCTAATTCCTTTGCTCATCACTGAGCATTAGTCCTCATACAAGGAAATTATTTTCTTTCGCTCATTTATGAGCATTAGTCCCTTTACCAGGAAGTTAATTTCTTCACTCCTTTCCTTCGCTCATCACCAAGCACTAGTCTTATTACTTGGAAGCTAGTTCTTTTGCTCATCACCAAGCATTAGTCCTATTGCCAGAAAGTTAGTCCTTTTGCTTACAGTAGCATTACTTTAATTATTGGAAAGCTAATTCCTTTCTCTTCAATAAAAATTTCATCAATTAAGATCCTACATTGGTAGTTAAAAAAATAAAACTTAATAAACAAAAGAATTAATGTATTAGACACTTACCCACTATCAAAGCTTTCATCATCTCTTTTTACTACTATATAGCTCTCAAAACCTCTCCCGTAATAACAAGTATACACCATTATATCTTGATTCACTTTTATCACCACAAAAATTTAGTTCTTACATTATAACAACTCTTAAGCAAAATAAATGTTAACCAAGCTCGATCAATCCATTTTGACCATTTTAAAACATAGTTTCTTGTTTTGATTATATCTAATGTTATTAAATTCATTTTTAGGTGTGGCTTGTTTCTTGTGAAACCTAAGATTTCAAGCTAAATTTTTAATTAAGAAATAAAGGTCAAGTTTTTCATTAATGCGCCCAAACCTCTTATTATCGTGATTTGTCAAAACTATTCAATATAATTTTTAGCTTGACCTGCTCTTAGATTTTAACCTATATCTAAAGTTTTAGTACTCCAAATTAAATAAAGTCAATCCTGTTAGAAAGCTAACACCTCAAGCTATAACTTTTATAAGAAGCTTATCCCAAATTCTATCCTTTTCTTTTCTTAATCTCCTTCAGACTTTAAGAGATGAAGCTATCTAGTTTTCCTTTATGAGATGAAGCTATCTAGTTTTCCTTTATGTAGTTTTATAATAAGTGAAATGTTTTTATTCAATTTCTCACCTTTCAAAATAATCCTTACTATGTCATTCACTTTGAAATATCATCAAATATAACTTTCTAAAACTTATCACTTGAATTACATCTATTTAAAATAATCAAAACTATTTTAAAAAAGAACATTTTCATCGTAGGAATACCTACTTATTTTAGCTTTCATGATATTAGCATAGTCATATACACTTTTAATTTATCACAAATATTTATTATGATTCACACTAATAATAACAACATAATGAGATAAAAATATATATTCTTTATTAATTCTTCCCTGTACACAAAATCAACCAATTACAATGACTCTTATCTCTAAGTTCTGTAACTATTCTCAAGGTTTCAATTCACAACGATGTAATTAATTCAATCAAGATAGACAAAGTAACTAAACTTATCTAAAATCATTTTACACGCAAGATTATGAGTTGATAGATCACAATTCACTTGAATAAATATATTTTTATCATACATCAATTTGTATCCCATGGCTAGCCATGAATGCCTTTAGGATTACAATGTTTTCTTCCTTAATTTCTACTAATTTACTTAATTGAGTCAATTCATAATTAATTTGCACTTCCCTAAAATTTTTCATAAATCCAAATATAAAATTTATGATTTCTACTCCAAATGTTGTTTGATTTGTATAAGATTGCTATGGTAGGTCTAGAACCCTTAGATGTTATTCTAGTCTTCAAATCATAGTCAATCATCCAGGACATCCATGTACATTCAAGAATATACTCCTGCAATATATATATATATATATATATATATATATATATATATATATAAAGACTTCAAAAGCTAATACACACATCACATTACACTAATAAATAATTAAAATCTTCATTCAATAGGTTAAATAACAGAACTCTTTACTTTGATTACATATTACTCAAATCTTTCTATATAATTAAACATTTGCCTAAAATAATATTCAAGTGATGATAAGTTCATTAATGATTGATTCATCATTCCCTAAATAATATTACATAAGGATGTCTTTCCTACAAGTTGCTCAGTTAGCTTTTATATTTGATTCCTTGATAAAAAATTCATCTCATCTTTTTATAGTTAACTCTTACTCACTTGATTTTTCTGCTTGTATAGCTTCATCAAGACTTTCAGACTCATTATTATATGTCAACAAAATATAATTTAGTGATGTGGAGAAATATTATAGAGGTCTGATATTCCTCCAAGACCTTCTAACAATTTTTGCTTGTGCACTTAGCTCCACTTAGATCAATATTTTATTTGTAATGACCATTGGTTTGTATAATGCTTTCTACAACATCATCCATATTAACCACCTTAATAATCTTTATTTTTGGTATAGACCCACCAGAATTTGTTGTCTCCTTGTCCTTATATATCATTTTCTTATACATTATTTTCTTATTAAATATAACATTTTTACTTCTGATGAATTTTTTTTTTCTCATCTCAAAATCAATATCCAAACTCATTAGTGTTATATACAATAAAGGTAACTTTCATATACTTCAAATCAAGCTTACTTCTAACTACAAAGTCTATATTCCAAGTATATATATATGCAGTAACATAACCAAATATTTTTAAATATGAAAGATTTATCTATTTTCTTGTCCATAACTCTTATAGAATTTTGAAATTCAAAGTATTAAAAAGCCCTTGCTTGATCAAGTTGTTAACTACTTCTAACCCAAATATTGAAGGTAACATAACATGTAACCTCATGCTTCTAAATAGTTCATCGATTGTTCTATTCTTACATTCAATAACACTATTTTGTTATAGTGTGCCTGGAATTATCTTCACCGTTTGAATATTATTAACAACAAATTATGTTCTTAACATCTATTTAATATATTAATGAGATATTTATTATATTAAGTAAATTTCATTTTATGATATGAATGATATTTCAAATATAACAAATATATACATTAAAATGGATAATTATAGATATATCTAAACTAATTTTCTCAAATCATTAAAGGCAATTAAATGATCAAAATATAAGCAACTGCTAATCTTTGTAAAATATAAGCAACTGCTAATCTTTGTAAGTCTTTGAAAGCACCATATTTATATTAATTTTTTTTGTTGTTTTTTTGTTTTGGATTATAAAATAATTTTTTAATTTAAATTTTTGTATTCTTTAATTAAATAATCAAATAAAAACCCTCAAATTACATTCAAGATGAACTAAATGGGAAAAGAATTTTATATCCCTGAACGAGAAAAAGTCGATGAAACTTTGGTCCCGTATGTAAGTGTACAAGTTGCAAAAGGCTAGTACAAGGCGGGATATCGTTCTAGCTAGTTTCTTGTTGCTAGCTTCTGCTCTTGGTTAGACGAAATATAATAAACATAGCACATCCAGGTAGGATTAATCTTGACACCAAAACATTATACAGGGCCACAAACTAAATCACCAACTAGCAGAACGCAGTAGCTTCATGAGTTTCTTCTTTTTCCTTTCCTATTTTACAGTTCTTTGGTCTCTTAAAAACTTACAGAAAAGATAAGGAGAGTACACAGGCGCATGCACAATCCTAGTGTAAACAGTCATCTTCATGAGCCAAACAGAAGTCCAATTCTTTTGAGAACAAAGAGCAAAAGACTTTGTAATCATGTTCGCTAACATTATACAGAACAAAAAAGAGCACAAGAAAAGGTAAGGATCCCAAACCGTATCCATCAGCATCATAGCTAGAGCAACTACTGCCCTGTGTGTATAAGCAGTAACAGCAAAAGAGGAAGCTCCCAGTAGTTGAACGCAACATTTTCTTCACCTGCCTGAAATAGTGGCAGTTCATGGTCTGCAAGTGGCAATATCGAAGGGCCAAGGATGATCAGTCCCGGAACTCCCATCATTGGAGAGGGTACTATTGGCACGGTCCTCGAATCCCCATTCCTCTCTAATCTTTTGGATTCTCCTGTTTCAGTGGATACACAAGGACTACCGTCTTAAGAGGTATTTGTTGTGGTTAGAGATGACAATCTGATTCTTTTCTTGGGTCCAGCATAATTAGTTGACCTATAGCAACCTCCTTCATTAGTTGACCTATGCCAACTTCCTTGCGTAAATATACCTCTGAATTTTTTTTATTTTATTTTACCTTTTGTTTTAATAGTGATTATATCCAAGGTCGACCAAACCAACTAATCCCAAAACAAATTAATTAAACTTCTTCAAGGACATCATAGTGTCATCCCACATGGAAAAAAATTACGGACCATTTGTTTACTTCAGTGACAATAAATAAAATAGCTTTTGAAAATGACAATTGGTTATCTTCAATGCTTCCAATGAGATCAAGTAACTGGTCATGATAAGAAAGGGAGTAATTTGATGTTCAGAAACATCATTCAGCAGAATCATATCCAAAAGCAACAGAGAAAGTTTGTTGTGGAAGGAATAGACAAGATAGAGAAAAAGAGATGACAGCACGATTACAAACTAAGTGAACTTCTCTTGTTCTAGTCTTTGTCATGTAAAATATTTAGATAACCTTAGTTAGATGAAATACCAAAAACCTAATCATATGTGGGGAAAAGTTTGAAATACCGATGCACTAAAGCTATATCAATCAGTTTTGCATTACTGAACTACGACAACACTAATTGTCCTGCACTATCTCCTGCAACTACAGAATTACAGCACTGTACACAGAAAAGCATACAATGGTGCAGATCCCCCATATACAAACTGCCATCCAATCATGTACTGTATTTGAGATGTTGCTCATAAAAGTTGATTAACTGAAATGGAAGGAAAAAGAAAAGACAGTAAATACAACAATAAAAATCATGAAAGATATTTTGAAAAAATCATAAGCAGTTTGAAGGTTGAAGACAGTGCAGTGTGGATGGGGAATAAACTCTAAACATAATCAGCAACATAATAATCATTTACCAGATGTGGATTATTAGCCTTGAGAAACCTGTTATCCACAGTTACTTCTTGTCCATCAGACCTGCAACGTAGGAAACCACTTAAAAAGATGACACCTCACAACCAGAAGACATACATAAATCTGAAATTGCACGAAACACAATCAATACATAATAAGAGAACTCATGTGCTCCAGAAATCTAAACTCTATTTATACTAGAGAAAGCATAAAGACATACTGAAGTAAGCTTTGTTTGATAAAGCTGTACGAGGATGATTTTAAAGGCAGCTAAGGACAGATTGCTGCTGTATTTAGAATTTTAGACTATTATTTAATCATTTAGAGTAAAGGCAGAGGTTTGAAAATTTATTAGGGCTTTGGCAGCAACATTGTTACAACACCATAGTGAGTTATAACTCTTGATGATGTATTGTAGGGTGCAATGATGGGGTGTGTTGGGGGGGTAACAATGAGAAAAGTATGATATAGAAGGCTGTTTGAATGCTGTAAACAGTGACCCAAGGGATTTCTCGACTTATTTGGGATTTGAGATGCTATTCCAGGGAAATGAATGGGGTTTATGTGGTATGCATTTAGGAATTCTGTAATCAAAAGTCAAAAATATCTCAAAATGTCTAATAAACAGCAAGAGATGGATTGGTTGTCAACAGTTAATAAAAAATTAAAAATCTTAAATTGAAGAGCTAAACTTGACAAATCACATGACATAAAGAGTGCCTCAATTGAACATCAAACTTGCCCATCATTGGAAAAATGTCAAAATTAAGAATTGGATAAAAACACAGCTCCTAATTCCTTTTTCCTTGAATGCATCATTTGGACCAATTCATAAGAATTCTGCTTGCTCCCTTTGTCATCATTTCTTTTTTTTCTCAAAAGTCCTCTTGTTGCAGCCCATACACAGACTTTGTAATGCAGTCAATGAGAGACAAGTTTAGAAAGTACAGTTATTTAATCTTTAATTTTATATATTTTGATGTTATATGTAAAATTAGTCTAAGTAATATTATTTAGGAACTAGAACATTAATTAGGATTTTTCTGTTAGATTTTTTGTTTCCTTCTTAGTTTAGAACTAGAAGAGCTTTTGGTGCCTATAGCTATCAAATAAATTTATATATCTAGTAAAATTTTATATAACATTTATATTATATTAATAATTTTGTTATTAGATTAAACTCAACAAAATATATAATAGGTGTCCAAATTCAATACCTAGCAAATATGTATAAACTAGTTACCTAAAGTATTTGTGTTGTTATTAGTAGAAGATATGCCAGTCAATCTAAATATTAAAATGGAGGTATTCAAGTCAAAAAAAAAAAAATTGAATGTTTTGGCATCTCCAATTCCCCTTATTTCAGAAAGGAATCGCATTCCCATATTTATGAGCAATCTAATATCCTAGCACATTCACGATTCCTGAGAGTTCAAGATTTATTGACGTACTAAATGCAAGCATGCTTGACATCTGAATTGCTTTCCCCAGGTAATTCCTGAATGTCCTAATACCAAACACCCCTGAGCTTATTTCTATTCTAAAATCCCTAATGCTCTAAACCTAGCTCACATGTACCCTTTGGGGGACAAAATCCAAAGTTGCCCAACATTATTTGTTAAACATGTAATGGTGACTCAACAAGCTATTTCACTCCTCTCCTTTCATATCAATTCCATGCAAACTACCCAAAATAAAACTAGGGAATTACTCAACATGAAAACAAGGGTATTAATTAACATGAAGAAATATTATTATAGATAATTGGCTAGGTACATCTTGGAAGATGTGTATTCTTCGTGAATGTTGGTTAGAATACACAATAAAATCCAGCTGCTGTCAACATGTTGGTTCCACAAACAGAAGCATGCAAGAAATAGAAATCATTAAATATCATACAAGATAGATGCAAGAAATTGAAGTTAAAAGATAAACAAACCTTAATGCACGAAAGGTTATAAGCACATCCTGGACATTGTCAAACACAGAAGCTGAAAAGCCTGTAGGCTTGAGGATCTTGGTGATAGCTAATGCATTAATGGTATTTTCTGCCATGGGCATGTGACTTGAATTACCCCAAGTTAAGCTAGGATTTTCAATCCCTAGTTGTGCAACTCCACCAGTAGAGCCAACTGAGAAATTTGCAGATGAATTATGTAAAAAATCTGGCTTGACAGAGTCCTTTTTGAACCTCTTCACAGAGCCAGACTTTCTTTTCTTAGCACCTGTGCGTTGACTGTTCTGAACAGGATCATAATCAACCTTGGGAAGCCCATTTGCCAGACCACTACCTTCTAAAGTCTTTTCTTCTTGGAAATGTATTGCAAGATTATTCATGTTTACATCAATGTTAGGAATTGTTCCTCTAAGTTCGCTAAGCTTTGGATCATATTCATTATCCTCTTTCCTTGCAAAAATATGTTTTGAACCATTCATGGATCCATTCTCATCGATTTGCTTGACTGTTTTGACATTGTTTGCTTCTCCATTACTCTCTCCTCTAGGATCTGAGCTGATAAATTGAAGGGGTGAAGGTAGATCACCAAGCAATGAGCTACTAAGAGGCGCAGAAGCGAGATGTTTATCCGCAATACTTATTTCAACATCCAATACATTGTAGGCAGTCGAGGAACGTGATTGCTTCTTCTTTGACTGAGTATGAGGACCCCCATGCTTGCGTTTCCGTTTTCGGAAAGATTTGCCAGATTGCAAGCTTGAAACTCGACAGAAAAACAAGAGAAAAGAGGGACAGGAGAAAGAAAATTCAGTGATTGTTAGTAAATAGATAACTCCACTAAGTTAATATATACTTTACACTTCATTTTGATTGCCCAAAAAAAGAATACTGAAAATAAATTAACTTGAAAATCAAGTTTGTAAATTTATTCTTTCTGCTTGTTATTTGCTACCAAAAAAAAAAGAAGCTAGCCAAGCAAACAACTCATTTATCACTCGGGTTATTTGAATGACAGTTACCTTGAGAAAACTCTAACTGAAAGTTTGAAAACATAATTTCTTTGGCATTGATGTCGTCAGCAAGCAAAGAAGCCTGTGTAAATAAGAAGAAGAAAAGAAACCTACCTCTGTTCAAATGCATCAATGACATCAGAACATGACTGCAAATTCTCCAAAGGTTCCCAGGTGTTGGCTGTTTCAGGCCATCCTCGCCTTTAAAACAAATAGAGCATATCAGTCAAGAAATTACCTGGAATCAATAAAGTGGATTAATAGCTCTTTACATTAGCCCTACCATAATGACATATAAGATAAGAACTAATTGAATACCAATTCGGAAGCAGAAAAATGTAAAGCCTTGACAGGATATAAGAGAAACACTTACCATTTAATAAGATACTGCAACTGACCCTGTTTTTGCAACAATTGGGGAGTCATTTGCCACCATCATCAGCCACAATTAACAAGACAAACACACTCAAATAATCAGCAAAAAATCATCAACATCAAAGAAAAAACACAATTCACTTCTATTCACCAAATAAACCCCTTGTTGTATTCCTTGGTCCCGTACTCTAAACCTCCCCACCAAGAAGCAAAATGTCCCAACAAAAGAGTTAAATACAAGATTCTAAAACATGGGGGCACAAAAATTTCCTATAAAAAAATGTGAATCAGACCTTACGAACTCGTTTTCGACGAATAGCCTCGATTTCGAAGAAACCCTCATCAAGTTTTGTCCTTTCTTCATCAAATAAATTGTCTCTCCCTTGTTCTCCTTTGGAGTCCTCTTCCTCTTCTTCTTCTTCTTCTTCTTCATCATCATCATCTTCTTCTTCTCCTTCAGTTTCCACTCGATTCTCCCCATTATAAGCCCAAATTCTCTCCTCCTCTTCATCAACATTCCCTTCCCTCACTTGGGTCTCAAATAAGTTGCTACTACTGCCCTCTGCAGCATCAGTCAACACAGGATTTGCAGTTGCCTTCCTCTTTCCCTTCATCGTATTCAAAAAAGTATGATTCTTTTTGGAGGGAAGAAATGTGATTTTCTTTTGTTTTGGAGTTTGGGTTTGGTTGTCTCTGTTTATGTATACAATTAAATAAATATATACTGCAGTGGAAAAATGGCAGAGTCTAGACCTACCACACGTACCAACACCAAATGTGTGCGTGTGAGAGAGACAGAGATGGATACCAGACCTGTCAACAAAACTTGGTAACTCTTGACACATGAGACTCTGGGGTTTGGGATGGTAATTTCTGCCCAAATCCGTTCAGCATCGGAATGGCTAGAAAAAAAAAATTATTTGATCGGATTCCGACAAAACTCAAATTCAAAAAGTTTTAGATTGATATGATTAGTTATATCCGAACCTAACCTAAAATGCTTTAATAATTTAAAAAAATTACATTTACACTCTAGTGTTCAAAAAATAGTTTCATTTATAATATTTATATAATTTTACTTCATTCGATCAGTAAAAAATTAATAATATAAATATTATAGATAATAATTAATTAAAAATCTAAAAAATAAATATTATTAGTTGGGTAACATGTTAGAATTTTAAAACTTAATCGGACTCAATTTGTATATCCAATATTCTTTTTGTTTGTATATTTAATAATTTAAAAATATTTCAATTTTAAAACACTTTAAAATACTTGTTTGGTAAATGGACATCGTTTAAAAGTTTACTTTGATAATTTTTCTAATGAAAATAAATCCATTAATTTGAATGATCTTGTAGATAAAGTTTCATTACTTTGTTTTTCTCACATTGTTTTTGTGTTTTTTTTTGTAACTCTTGGATTACTAATCTCTCTCGCCCTAGTTAAATGGCGGATAACGGTACTCCGTGACTTAAGTCGGTTCTTTTAGTTTTTCATAATAACTGATATTTGTGTATATATTTATGCAATTCTTTAAATCTCTCTTCCAATTCTCATTTGAAAATGGACACCACTCTTGAAAAGTTAAAAAGGTATTTTCCCGCTCTGCCTCAGACTGCAATTACAAAAATTTACTGAGTTATGTGTGCAAGATTGAGGTTGTTAATAAACCATGGAATTCCTGAAGAGATTCGCTGGCTAATTGAAGCAAAGGTCCGATTATCAGGTGAGTCTTTTAATTCTTTCATTTCAAACACGCCTAGAACAAGTAAAATCATTTTTGCAAAGAAACGTTGTGCAAAACGACTACAAGTCTGTCACAAATATGCTAGATGGACTTGTATTGCAACATGTTGTTATTTAGAAATGGTATCTGTAAACGGTGAAAATAAAATACAATTCATTAAGGATGGTCTGAGTAAGAAGTCTTTAGATAATCTTCTATTAACTCTTGAGACTCATTCTAATCGAGATGTGCATCATGCAATTCATGATTTATGGCCCTATTTTCCTAAAGAACATAATCGACTTAGTCTTGGGAATCTGATTAAAAAAAGACTATGTTTGCCAGTTTTTAAAAAAACTGGATGAGAAGCCTATCCCCAACACATAGAGGGCATTTCTGCCATTCTTGGACGTAAAACCAAGGAAAAATGCAAGCCACAATACAACTACCTATATATACACATGCTTTTTAATAAATAAATAAATAAATAAAAAGAGAGAAAGTGTGTGTGAGACTTCAGTTGGCCTACATATAGGTAATATGATTGTCTTTTTAATTTTTCATTTATAAAATTCTCTCTTCCTTCCTTTTATTTTTACTCAACTCATACATTTAAGAAATAGAGAAGTGTGTAGAAATGACAAGTTCCTTAGGTCATCACATGAGAAATGTTTGTGTTTTCGGTGGATCTAGTCCTGGGAAAGAAAATGAGTTTTTAGAATCAGCAAATCATCTTGGTCAGGTGTTAGCTAAGAGAAAGATTCATTTAATGTATGGGGGAGGCAGTCTTGGGTTAATGGGAGGTGTGTCAATAGCTGTATTTTTAGGAGGTAGTCAAGTTTTGGAGGTCGTCCCCAAAGCTTTAGCACAAAGAGACATTATTGGAAAAATAACTGGAGAGGAATAATAGGTCTCCACAATGTCTATTCGAATGAATGCAATGTTTAACCATATTGATGCCTTCATTGTCTTACCAGATGGTCTAGGCACATTGGAAGAGATCTTTCATATTTTCTCTTGAGCCGAATTGCACATTCATCATAAACCCATAAGTCTATTAAATGTTAATGGTTATTATGATAAGTTGTTGTCATTTATTGATCATACTGTGGAACAGGAATATCTAATATCTTCGGCATAGCAAATCATAATCTCTGCTGCTATTGCTAAATAATTGATTGACCAACTATAATCTTTCATTCCTGTAATTGATCTCTCCATAAGTCGTATAAATTAGTCATCTAAGGAAAATAATCAAAAGCTTAGATTGGATTTGAGTCTTCATTTGTGAATCTTTGTATGTTTTGGTTTTATTATTGTGTTTTGTTGTTTCTTATATTTATTTAAGTATGTTTCAGGTTTGTTAGTGTTTGTTATTTCAAATGATGTCTTCTATACTCTATCTTTTTACCTTAGGACATTAAGGACAATGTATCATTTTGGTTGGGGGAGAGGGTGGTAGTTAACAAAAAAAATTAACTAACTGTATTTTCTATTTCATAAAGCATGTGCAAAATTATTATTACTAAGATGGGAGAGTAAATGAGTTTTTTTGTTAAAGTGACTCTTGAGGCACATTTTAGTAACCATTTTTAACAAGGTCTATCATAATACTTCTTGAAATATTCAGGTTTACAAACTCTCACATTGTTATCACTTAATTCTGCTCATATACTTATTTAATATGTATTCTTAAATCTTAATTTTCACAGACACACTTTAACATATGATTGTGGGTTGCACATTGGATTATTATATTGTTTATGTTCTTTTGTTAAAGGTAACAACTAAGGGAAAGAGATAATATATAATTTGAAAAAAAAAAAGAGCAAAAAAATGATGATAATAAAAATATAGATAAGTTTAGTTTCACAGCCTCCATAACCTAAGTAATTAAGTACGATAGGGTATTTTAACACCTAATATCCTAAAGTCAACTGACTTCGAAGCTATTCACCCAATGCTTGTTACATGGGTTGAGGAGAAAAGCTTAAGGGAATCAAATATTGCACTATCTACGTATTAATATCTGTAACCCGAATTACTAAACTCATATAGGTGTCTCAACACCTAATGCCCGAAGACCAATAAGTCTGGGAGTCATTAGCTGAAAACTCGTTATATGGGCTAAAGATGCATTGTGTTTTAAGTTATATATATATATATAAAAGAAAAAAAATCTCAATCCAATAAAGTTAACCTTATTAAGCAGGTATTGAGTAAATATATAAATTTTAAGAAAAAAATTTTGTTTTCTTCCAAGTAAAGCCGCATAACTATGCGTTGATATATTGAGCATAAAGAAAGGCTTATTAATAACTTATTTAAGAGGTATTGAGTAGATATATAAATTTAATGAGATTTTGTTTATCTGGATAGATTAATAGAAGTTGAATGATGAATACCTTGCTTTATGGACTTTGCAAATTGTTTTTCTATTCTAACGCTTTGACTACTAGAGACTAATAATAAGCTAGTTGGGTGGTGTGATAAAAGGATTGATTGATGAGTTTAAGTACTGAAATTGAAAGGATAAAGAGATGGCCAAACTTAAAAAAAAGATGTTGGTGTAGTCCAAACTAGAACATTGTTCGGTATTTGGATAATATCCGAAGTTGTAGATATTGGATTTAGGTCTACTTTATATGGATGGAAAGATAAGAGAGGATAAAGATTGTTACCAAGTCAAGAGTTGGTCACCCACTCATCAATTAGTTATCAAATCAATAGTTTCTAATTTTGGCCTATAAATGGAGGCATTTACCCTACATTTAGACATCTTGGTTTCTAGATCAAGATAATGCTCTTGCTTTCTCTCTTTGTATTGCTTATATTTTACTTTCATTAATTTCAAGTTTATGCCTTTCATTTCCTTTCCTTTCCTTTACTTAGTTAACTTTTTTCTTATATATGTTCTTATCTTGTTTATTTATGTCTTTCTCTTTTATTATGTTTAGTTAAGTTTATTATGTCAAGGTGAAAAAGATTACACTAATGGTGTAACAATAAGTATAGTGTAAATTCAATATGGACTTTAATGTTTGATACTAACATATTTTGTATTTATTATCTTGTTCACTTTTAATACTTTGCTTGTTAAATAGTAAGTCTAGATTTGTGTTATATAACACTCGGTATAACAAATACTTGGCACTTTCATAGCCCTACCGTATGGTATAACCGACACTTGTGCTATGAAAGGAAATTGATTTATTATTAACATAAGTTATAAACATGAATACCTGATAATATTTACAAGTATTAACATTATTCGAATAAGATAACTAATGTTATCATGCTAACAACTTATAATTTGATTGGAACCTCTTTTATGTGTGGTTTCCAATTGAATAATAAAAAGAATTTATACTATACTTATTTGAAATACAATTAGTGGATCTTCTAACTTTGACATTTGTTTTTATTATTGTTTGATCCTCACATTGATCTTTTATCTCAAATTTCTTATCAACTTCTTTTTCTTTTTCTTTACTACTACTACTACTATTATTATTGTTATTTATAATTTATACAATTAACCTTTCTGTGGTTTAACCCTGATCTTGGCGGGTTATTTATTACTTCAACACTTCTACACTTAGAAGAATACATCAATTTTTTGGTTGTATCATGTTTTTGGCACCATTACTGAGGAGGTAAATTCTTATAGAAATTATAATATTTATTTTATTTTCTCTTTTTATATTTCTTGTAATTAACTTTGTTTCCTTTGTTTTGTTTCCTTTTCTTTTCTTTTGTTTTCTTCTTCCTTTTATTCTATTCCTCCACGTGCATGAGAGTGTGGTCACGTACATTAAGTGATAGACTTTATAGGGTATCCTTATCATTTCATAAAATATGGCCGAAGAAGATAACCAATCGCTTTATAATGAAAATAACCATGTTAGAACACTTAGAGACCACATGAATCCTACAAGAACAAGTGCACCCTCATACATAGTTTCCCCCCCTGATGCATCTCATTTTAATTTTAAGCTAGACATTATTCTACTTTTACCCTCTTTTCATGGCTTAGATTTATAAAATTCATAGTTGCAGTTAAAGGAATTTAAGGAGGTTTGTAACACCTATAATGATTCAAATTGTAGCATGAACACAATCAGATTAAAGTTTTTTTTTCTTTTTCATTAAAAGATAAAGTTAAAACATGGTTATAAAATTTGAGACTAGGATCCATTCATGCTTGGGATGAAATGCAGCAACAGTTTTTAAAGAAGTTTCTCCCTTCTCACAAAACAAATTCTTTCAAAAGGTAAATCACCACTTTCACCCAAAAACCAGGAGAAACATTTTACCAATGTTGGAATAAATATCAAGACATGCTTACTCATCATGGCTTTGAAACATGGAGATTGGTTTTATATTTTTATGAAGGGTTAATACCTAAAGATAGGCAAATGGTGGAATTGATGTATGATACGACTAAAAGGTTGATGTCTTCTCCCAAGTGCAGGAGTGTCGAAGTAATAAATAACCCGGCAAGACCGGGGTCGAACCACAGGGAGGTTAATTGTACAAATTATAGACAACAATTATAAACAACAATAACAACAATAATAGTAGTAGTAGTGGTAGTAGTAATAATAATAATAATAATAATAATAATAGTAGTAGTAGTACTAATAATAATAATAATAATAATAATAATAATAATAATAATAAAGAAAGAGAAGAAGAAGAAGATGATGATGATGAGAACTTAGAGATGAAATATTAATGTAAGGATTAAACAATAATAATAACAAATGTCAAGGTTAAAGGTTCCACTAATGGTATATCAAACAAGTATAGTATAAACTCTTATTATTGAATTGGAAACCACACACAAAGGAGGTTCCAATCAGATTATATATTGTTAACATGATTACATTAGTCATCTTATTCAATTAATGCTAATACTTGTAAATCTCGTCAAGCATTCATGATTATAACTTATGTTAACAACAAATCAAGTTCCTTTCATAGCTCAGGTGTCGGTTATACCATACATTATGGGCTATGAAAGTGCCAAGCATTTGTTGTACCAAGTGTTATACAACATAAATCAAGATTAGTCATTTAACAAGCAAAGTATTAAAGAGTGAACAAGATAACAAATATAAAACATGTTAGTATCAAACATTAAAGTTCATATTAAGTTTACATTATACTTATTCTCACACCATTAGTGTAACCTTTTCACCTTGACATAATTAACTTAGCTAGACATAATGAAAGAAAGCAAAATAGATAAACAAAATAAGAACATAAAAGTTAACTAAGTAAAGGAAAGGAAATGAAAGGCATAGACTTAATATTAATGAAAGCAAAGCATAAACACTACAAAAAATACAAAGAGAGAAAGGAAGAGCATGATCTTAATCTGGAAACCAAGATGCCTAAATGCATGGCAAATGCCTCCTTTTATAGGCCAAAATTGGGAACTATTGATTTGATGACTAATTGATAAGTGGGTGGCCAACTTTTGACTTGGTGACAATCCTTATCTTCTCTTGTCTACCCAAAACGTCATTGATAACGTCAAAACTGGAGCCAGGTGCAAACATGAAAGTTGTAGGCAATTGTCTCATCTTTCTTGTGTAAAAAATTCAGCTCATTTGGACTTCTAGAACTCCAGATATGGCCAAAATACCGAACAGTACTCGGGCTGGAAGACAGATTCGGGCTTCTTTATTGTTGCTACAATTTGGACTTGATAATGGCCTTTTTAGATCTTGGGCTCCATATGAAAGTTGTAGGCCTATGTCTTACCTTTCCATCCATATAAATTAGACCTAAATCTAAGATCTGTAGCTCCAGATATGGCCCAATTACCGAATAGTGTTCCGGTTTGGATTGCACCGACATCTCTTCTCTAAGTTTGACCATCTCTTTATCCTTGCAATTTAAGTTCTTCAAGTCATCAATCAATCCTTTCATTTATTTGATAGGCCTGCATTAAAAATAGACATTTACCACAAATTATAGGTATCTTATATTATTAGATACATTATTATAAAACATATTTTAGTTAAGGAGTTATTGATACTTCAAGTGCAAAATGATGATATAAAACCATGATAAAAATGCACTTTTAAGTACTAATCACACCCCTCAACCAGCTTATTACTAGTCCCTAGTAATCAAAGCGTTAAAACAATTTGCAAATTTCACAAAGCAAGGTATTCATCATTTAACTTCCATTAATCTATCCAGATAAACAAACTCTCATTAAATTTATATATCTGCTCAATACCACTTAACAAGATATTAATAAACCTTTCTTTTGTGCTCAATGTATCAACACATAATTATGGGGCTTTTCTAGGAAGAAAACAAAATTTTTGTTCTAATGTTTAAGGTTAACTTCCTTGGGTTGGGATTACTATTTTTGTCTTTTTTTTTTTTTAACTCTATATACATATACTTTAAAAACATCATGCATCTTTAACCCATGTAACGAGCTTTCAGCTAATGACTCCCAGACCAGTTGGTCTTAGGGCATTAGGTGTTAAGACACCTCTACGAGCTTAGTAACTCGGGTCGCAGATACTGATATGTAGATAGTGCAATGTTTGATTTCTTTAAGCTTTTCTCCTCAACCCATGTAACAAGCGTTGGGCCAATAGCTCCCAAGTCAGTTGACTTTAGGGTATTAGGTGTTAAAACACCCCTTCGGGCTTAATTGCTTAGGTTAGGGAGGCTACGAAATCAAACTTATCTACATTTTTATTATCATCATTTTTTATTTTTTATTTTTTCTTTTTTTTTCATGTTTTTTCTTTAATTATATACAATCCCTTTCCCTTAGTTGTTACCTTTAACAAAAGAACATAAATAATGTAATAATCCAATATGCAACCCACAATCATATGTTAAAGTGTGTGTGTGTAAATTAAGGTTTAAAAATACATGTTAAATAAGTATATGAGCAGAATTAAGTGGTAACAATACGAGAGTTTGTAAACCTGAATATTTCAGGAAGTATTATAATAGACCTTGTTAAGAATGGTTACTAAGATGCGTCTCAAGAGTCACTTTAACAAAAGAATTCCTTTACTCTGCCATCCTAGTAACAATAATTATGCACATGCTTTATGAAATGAAAAATAATTTTTTTTTTTATCAACTACTACCCTCTCCCCCCAACCAAGACGAGACATTGTCCTCAATGTTCTAAGGTAGAAAGATAGAGTACAGAAGATATCACCTGAAATAACGAACACTGACAAAACCTGAAACACACTGAAACAAAAATAAGAAATAACAAAACACAATAATAAAACCAAAATACATAAAAATTCACAAATGAAGGCTCAAATCCAATCTAAGCTTTTTACGGCTTTCCTTAAATGACCAATTTATGCGACTCATGGAAGGATCAATCACAGGAATGAAAGATTGTAGTTGGTCAATCAATTGTTCAGCAGTAGAAGCAGAGATTATGATTTGTCGTGCAGAAGATGTTAAAAATTCCTGTTCCACAGCATAATCAAGAAAAGACAACAACTTATCATAATAACCATTAACATTTAACAAACCTATGGGTTTATGGTGAATGTGCAATTGAGCCCAAGAGGAAATATGAAAGATCTCTTCCAATGTGCCTAGACCACCTGGTAAAGCAATGAAAGCATCAGCATGGTTAAACATTGCATTCATTCGAGCCGACATTGTAGAGACCTGAAGTTCCTCTCCAATTGTTTTTCCAATGATGTCCCCTTGTGCCAAAGCTTCAGGGACGATTCCTAAAACTTGACTACCTCCTAAAAATGCAGCTATTGACACACCTCCCATTAACCCAAGACTGCCTCCCCCATACACTAAATGAATCTTTCTCTCAGCTAGCACCTGACCAAGATGATTTGCTGATTCTAAAAACTCTTTTTCTTTCCCAGGACTAGATCCACCGAAAACACAAATATTTCTTATTTGATGACTTGAGGAACTTGCCATTTCTACACACTTCTGTATTTGTTGAATGTATGGGTTGAGTAGAAATGAAAGGAAGGAAAATAGGGTTTTATAGATGAGAAAGTAGAAAGGCAATCATAACATCTATATGTAGGCCAGCTAGAGTCTCACACACTCTCTCTCTCTTTTTATTTATTTATTTATTTACTTTTGAAAAAAAGCATGTGTATGTACAGGTAGTTGTGATTGTGGCTCACATCTTCCCTTGGTTTTACGTCCAAGAACGGCTTAAACGCCCTCTATGGGTCGGGGATAGGCTTCCCATCCAGTTTTCTTAAAAACTGGCAAACAGGGTCTTTTTTAGTCAGATTCCCAAGACTAAGTCGATCATGTTCTTTATGAAATAGTGGCCATAAATCATGAATTGCACGATGCACATCTCCACTAGGATGCGTCTCAAGAGCCAATAGAAGATTATCTAAAGACTCCTTACTCAGGCCATCCTTAATGAATTGTATTTTATCTTCACGGTTTATAGATACCATTCCTAAAGAACGACATTGTGTATTACAAGTCCATCTAGCACATCGATGACAGACATCCAGTCGTTTTGCACGACGCTTCTTTGCAAAAGTGCTTTTACCTGTTCCAGGCATGTGTGAAATGAAGTTAGAGGACTCACCTGATAATCGGACCTTTGCTTCAATCAACCAGCGAATATCTTCAGGAATTCCATGATTCATTAACAATCTCAATCTTGCACATCTAGCACGGTAAATTTTTGTAATCGCATTCTGAGGCAGAGCGGGAAAATACTTTTTCAATTTTTCAAGATTAGTGTCCATTTTCAAATGAGGATTGGAAGAGAGCTTCGAAGAATTGCACAAATATATACACAAATATCAGTTATTGTGGGAAACTGAAAGAACCGACTTAAGTGACGGAGTACCGTTGTCCGCCATTTGACCGGGGTGAGAGAAACTAGCAAAAATCACTTAAAAAAAAACCCAAAAAAAATGTGAGAAAAATAAAATAATCAACCTTTATCTACAAGATCATTCAAACCAACTGATTCATTTTCACTAGGAAAATTATCAAAGTAAGCTTTCAAACGATGTCCATTTTCCTTAAAATCATTCTCATTCATTGAATTCTCAATATCACAGGCCCTATAAGGATTGCTCCATCTTGGTCTTAGCTCTCTAGGGAATGCATAGAGTTGAGAATTATAAAACAAAACTTTTTGACCAGTATCAATCTTTTGACAATTTTCACAAGTTTTGCAGAATGCATGTGTGTCCTTGAGCATGGTGGGCCAATAAAATCCATTTTGAAAGATTTTTGCAGCAGTCTTTTTTGACGAGAAATAACTTCCACATGCTTCAGAATGACAAAGTTTAATGACACTACTTACCTCATTGTCGGGAATGAATCTTTGAAATATTTGATCAGGATAATATTTGAATAAGGTAGGGTCATCACAATAAAAATTCTTCACTTCGTTCAAAAACTTTTCATTGTCTTGGGTGCTCCAATCAGCTGGCAAATCTCCTAAAGTAAGAAAATTGATATTTTTATCATACCAAGGCATTGGACTAAGAGAAAGTAAGGATTCGTTAGGAAAGTAATCATCGATTGGTGTGATGTTAGATGTCGAATCTGTTGTCAATGTTGACAAAAGATTTACATCAACATTTTCGGTGCTTGTTTCATCCATGATTTCTTCCTCAGAATAAATCATTTGCAAATCTTCAGTTTCATCCAATTCATTTTTACTTAAAGTAGATTCAAGTTGATCATAAACTAATTCGTCAATATGATCTACTTCTTGTAAATCATTATCATCTCCAGGTTGCTTGCAAATGTTGAAAATATTCATCTCCAATGTCATGTTTCCAAATGATAGCTTCATCAATCCATTCCTACAATTAATCAATGCGTTAGAGGTTGCAAGAAACGGACGTCCTAAAATAACAGGAAATGAATTACATGCTTCAACAGGTTCTGTGTCCAAGACAATAAAATCCACAGGATAAATGAATTTATCGACTTGTACTAACACATCTTCAATTATTCCTCTAGGCACTTTTATAGATCTATCGGCAAGTAAAAGAGATATAGAAGTTGGTTTTAACTCACCTAGATTGAGACTCTGAAAGACTGAATATGGAAGTAAATTCACACTAGCACCAAGATCAAGTAAGGCTCTTTCAATTTTATGCTCTCCAATAAAGCAAGAAATTGTAGGACAACCAGGGTCTTTATATTTCAAAGCATTATTGTTTTGAAGAATGGCACTTACTTGTTCAGCTAGAAAGGCTTTCTTTTTCACATTTAGTTTTCTCTTCACAGTGCATAGATCTTTCAAAAATTTAGCATAGGAAGGAACCTGTTTAATAGCATCCAGCAAAGGTATATTGATCCTTACCTGTTTGAAAATTTCAAAAATTTCAGAGTTTTGATTGACTTTCCTTTGTTTGGTCATGACTTGAGGAAATGGAAGTGCTGGCGGTGAATCAGTCGTTTCTTTGCAATTTTCAGATTCATCCCCTTCCTTACCCTCAGAGATTGACTCATCATCTTTCTCATAAGGTTCAAGAGAGGGTTTTTCAATAACCTTACCACTGCGCAGAGTAGTGACTGATTTGACTTGATTCATATGTTGGCTTCCGGAACTACTTGCATTTGCATTGTATTGCCCTTTGGGATTTTGTTGTGTTTGAGATGGAAACTTACCTTTCTCTTGGAAACTAAGAGCAGATGTTAATTTAGCAAGAGTATCTTTAAAATCTGTCATGTTTTGAACAAGTTGAGTATTAATTGTCTCTTGCTTTTCAATGAATGCATGCAATGTTTCCTCAAGATTTCTTCTAGAAGGTGGAGCATAAGAAGGTGCATATCCATGAGAATTTTGGAAATTATGGTGTCCTTGAAACGGTGGTTGTGAAGTTTGTGCATTGTTGTTCTCACTCTTCCAATTGAAATTTGGGTGATTTCTCCAACCAGGGTTGTATGTTTGGGAGTATGGGTTGTGGTTGGCCCTTTGAAAACTGTTTAAAGCATGGGCTTGTTCATGGAGACATTCTTTAAAAGAAGGCAAGGTTGGACAATCGTTGGTTGAGTGTTCATTTGTTTCACAGATTTGACACACAATGTTTTCAACAGATTTTAATTGACCACTCTTTTTCAATTCTAGTGCCTCGACTTTTCTAGCTAAAGATGCAAATTTGGCTTGAAGGTCATGATCTTCCCTAAGGTTGTACATACCTCCACTAGATGTATGAGGTTGAGTTTTACTCGGTGCCTCATATGTACCTGCAGTGTCCCAATTTTGAGCATTTTCAGCTAACAAGTCTAAGTACTCCATTGCTTCATCAGGGTCTTTATCTTCAAAAGTTCCATTGCACATCAATTCAACCATTTGCCTATCTTTAGGTGTTAACCCTTCATAGAAATGTGAAACCAATCTCCATGTTTCAAAACCATGATGAGGGCAAGTACTAAGCAAGTCTCGATACCTATCCCAACATTTATAAAATGTTTCTCCTGGTTTTTGAGTGAAAGTGGTGATTTGTCTTTTGAAAGAGTTTGTTCTATGAGATGGGAAAAACTTCTTTAAAAATTGTTGTTGCATTTCATCCCAAGCACGAATGGATGCTGGTCTGAAATTTTGTAGCCATGTTTTAGCTTTATCTTTTAATGAAAAAGGAAAAAGCTTTAATCTGATGGTGTTCATGCTACAATTTAAGTTATTATATGTGTTGCACACCTCCTCAAATTTCCTTAAATGCAAGTATGGATTTTCCAATTCCAAACCATGAAAAAAAGGTAAAAGTTGAATAATACCTGGTTTAAAATTAAAATGAGATGCATCGGGAGGAAAAACTATGCATGATGGTGCACTTGTTCTTGTGGGATTCATGTGGTCTCTAAGTGTTCTAGCACGGTTATTCTCATTATTCTCATTTTGAAGTGATTGATTATCTTCTTCGGCCATATTTTCTGAAAATGATGAGGATATCCTACAAAGTCTACCACTTGATGTACGTGACCACACTCTCATGCACGTGTAGGAATAAAATAAAAGGAAGAAGAAAACAAAAGAAGAAAGAAGAAAACAAAATAAGGAGAAACAAAATAAAAGAGACAAAGTTATATATAAGAAAAGTGAAAAGAGAAAATAAAATAAATATTATAATTTATACAAGGACTTACCTCCCCGGCAACGGCGCCAAAAACTTGATACGACTAAAAGGTTGATGTCTTCTCCCAAGTGCAGGAGTGTCGAAGTAATAAATAACCCGGCAAGACTGGGGTCGAACCACAGGGAGGTTAATTGTACAAATTATAGACAATAATTATAAACAACAGTAACAACAACAATAATAGTAGTAGTGGTAGTAGTAATAATAATAATAATAATAATAGTAGTAGTAGTAGTAGTACTAATAATAATAATAATAATAATAATAATAATAATAATAATAAAGAAAGAGAAGAAGAAGAAGATGATGATGATGAGAACTTAGAGATGAAATATTAATGTAAGGATTAAACAATAATAATAACAAATGTCAAGGTTAAAGGTTCCACTAATGGTATATCAAACAAGTATAGTATAAACTCTTATTATTGAATTGGAAACCACACACAAAGGAGGTTCCAATCAGATTATATATTGTTAACATGATTACATTAGTCATCTTATTCAATTAATGCTAATACTTGTAAATCTCGTCAAGCATTCATGATTATAACTTATGTTAACAACAAATCAAGTTCCTTTCATAGCTCAGGTGTCGGTTATACCATACATTATGGGCTATGAAAGTGCCAAGCATTTGTTGTACCAAGTGTTATACAACATAAATCAAGATTAGTCATTTAACAAGCAAAGTATTAAAGAGTGAACAAGATAACAAATATAAAACATGTTAGTTGACACGACTAAAAGATTGATGTCTTCTCCCAAGTGCAGGAGTGTCGAAGTAATAAATAACCCGGCAAGACCGGGGTCGAACCACAGGGAGGTTAATTGTACAAATTATAAACAACAATTATAAAATAACAATAACAACAACAACAATAGTAATAATAATAATAATAATAATAATAATAATAATAATAATAATAGTAGTAGTAGTAGTAGTAGTAGTACTAATAATAATAATAATAATAATAGTAGTAGTAGTAGTAGTAGTACTAATAATAATAATAATAATAATAATAATAAAGAAAGAGAAGAAGAAGAAGATGATGATGATGAGAACTTGGAGATCAAATATTAATGTAAGGATTAAACAATAATAATAACAAATGTCAAGGTTAGAGGTTCCACTAATGGTATATCAAACAAGTATAGTATAAACTCTTATTATTGAATTGGAAACCACACACAAAGGAGGTTCCAATCAGATTATATATTGTTAACATGATTACATTAGTCATCTTATTCAATTAATGCTAATACTTGTAAATCTCGTCAAGCATTCATGATTATAACTTATGTTAACAACAAATCAAGTTCCTTTCATAGCTCAGGTGTCGGTTATACCATACATTATGGGCTATGAAAGTGCCAAGCATTTTTTGTACCAAGTGTTATACAACATAAATCAAGATTAGTCATTTAACAAGCAAAGTATTAAAGAGTGAACAAGATAACAAATATAAAACATGTTAGTATCAAACATTAAAGTCCATATTAAGTTTACATTATACTTATTCTTACACCATTAGTGTAACCTTTTCACCTTGACATAATTAACTTAGCTAGACATAATGAAAGAAAGCAAAATAAATAAACAAAATAAGAACATAAAAGCTAACTAAGTAAAGGAAAGGAAATGAAAGGCATAAACTTGATATTAATGAAAACAAAGCATAAAAAATACAAAGAGAGAAAGGAAGAGCATGATCTTGATCTGAACACCAAGATGCCTAAATGCATGGCAAATGCCTCCTTTTATAGGCCAAAATTGGGAACTATTGATTTGATGACTAATTGATAAGTGGGTGGCCAACTTTTGACTTGGTGACAATCCTTATCTTCTCTTGTCTGCCCAAAACGTCATTGATAACGTCAAAACTGAGGCTAGGTGCAAACATGAAAGTTGTAGGCAATTGTCTCATCTTTCTTGTGTAAAAAATTCAGCTCATTTGAACTTCTAGAACTCCAGATATGGCCAAAATACCGAATAGTGCTCGGGCTGGAAGACAGATTCGGGCTTCTTTGTTGTTGCTACAATTTGGACTTGATAATGGCCTTTTTAGATCTTGGGCTCATATGAAAGTTGTAGGCCTATGTCTTACCTTTCCATCCATATAAATTAGACCTAAATCTGAGATCTGTAGCTCCAGATATGGCCCAATTACCGAACAGTGTTCCGGTTTGGATTGCACCGACATCTCTTCTCTAAGTTTGACCATCTCTTTATCCTTGCAATTTAAGTTCTTCAAGTCATCAATCAATCCTTTCATTTATTTGATAGGCCTGCATTAAAAATAGACATTTACCACAAATTATAGGTATCTTATATTATTAGATACATTATTATAAAACATATTTTAGTTAAGGAGTTATTGATACTTCAAGTGCAAAATGATGATATAAAACCATGATAAAAATGCACTTTTAAGTACTAATCAATGTACAATGAAACTTTTAAAGATAAAGATCCTAATGAAGTAATGAAGTGCTTAGACTTGGTAGCTGAAAATGCTCAAAATTAGGACACTACAGGTACTTATGAGGTGCCAGGTAAAACTCAGCCTCATACATATACAACTTTAAGGAAGATCATGACCTTCAAGCCAAGTTTGCATCTTTAGCTAGAAAAGTTGATGCACTGGAATTAAAAAACAATGGTAAATTAAAATATGTTCAAGACATTATGTGTCAATCTGTGAAACTAATAAACACTCAACTAATGATTGTCCAACTTTGCCTTCTTTTAGGAAATGCATCTATGAATAAACTCATGTTTTAAACAGTTTCTAAAGACCCAATCACAACCCATAATCGTAAACATACAATTCTGGTTGGAGAAATCACTTAAATTTCAGTTGGAAGAGTGATAATAATAATAATGCATAAACTTCACAACCATTGTTTCAAGCACACCATAATTTCCAAAATTTTCATAGATATGCACCTCCTTATGCTCCATATGTAGTTTTTCAAAGTCTTAATCTAAGTGAGTTAAAACCAACTTTTGTAACTTTCTTACTTGCTATAGATCTATAAAAGTGCCTAAAGGAATAGTTGAAGATGTGTTAGTACAAGTCGATAAATTCATTTATCCTGTGGATTTTATTATCTTGGACACATAACCTATTGAAGCATGTGATTCATTTCATGTTATTTTAGGATGTTTGACATGAATAAAAGATTGATATCTTCTCCCAAATGCAGGAGTGTCAAAGTAATAAATAACTCGACAAGACTAGGGTCGAACCACAAGGAGATAATTGTATAAATTACAAAAAACAATAATACAACAACAACAATAACAAGAATAGTAATAGTAATAGTAATAGTAATAGTAATAGTAATAGTAATACTAATAGTAATTATAATAAAGAAGAAGAAGAACAAGTTGATGAGAACTTTGAGATGGAAGATCAATGTGAAGATTAAACAATGACAACAACAAATATTAAGGATATAGGATCCACTAATGGTATTTGAAACAAGTATAGTATAAACTCTTTTTATTACTCAATTGGAAGCCACACATAAAGGAGATTCTAATTAGATTATTGATTAATACTTAAAAGTGTATTTTTATCAAGGTTTTATATCATCATTTTGCATTTGAAGTATCAATAACTCCTTAACTAAATTATGTTTTTATAATAACAAGTCTGATATTATAAAATACCTTTAATTTATAATAAATGTTCATCGTAAATGTAGGCTTATCATATAAATGAAAGGATTAATTAATGAGTTGAAGAACTGAAATTGAAAAGACAAAGAAAGGGTCAAGCTTAAAAAAGAGATGTTGGTTTAGTCCAAACTGGAACACTATTCTGTAATTGGATCATAACTAGAGTTGTAGAACTTGGATTTAGGTCTGCTTTATATGGATGAAAAGCTAAGACATATGCTTAAAACATTCATAAGAAGGCAAGACTCAATTCTACTATTTAGAAGTCCAAATCTTAACGACACGTAGAAGTCTGAATTTGTCCTCCAGCCTAGACATTGTTTAATATTCAGCCCATATCTTAAGTTTTAAAAGTCCAAATAACCTCAATATTTTTTTTTCTAGATAGCTGAGATAATTTCCTAGAATTTCAATGGTAAGGTTGGTTCAAATTCTAATGTTATCAATGATGTTTTCTTCAAACAAGAAGATAAGGATTGTCACCAAGTCAAGATGTGACCACCCACTCAGTAATTAGTCATCAAATCAATAGTTTCTAATTTTGGCCTATAAAAGAAGGTATTTGCCATGCATGTAGGCATCTTGGTTTTCAGATCAAGATCATGCTCTTGCTTACTCTTTATTATAATACTTAAATTTTACTTATATTAATCTCTTGTTTATTCTTCTCATTTTCTTTTCTTTACTTAGTTAACTTTTATCTTATTTATGTTCTTATTTTGTTTATTTATGTCTCTCTTTTTTATTATGTTTAGTTAAGTTTACTTTTATCTTATTTATATTCCTATCTTATTTATTTATGTCTCTCTCTTTTATTATGTTTAGTTAAGTTTATTATATCAAGGTGAAAAGGTTACAATAATGGTTCAAGTATAGTGTAAACTCAATATGGACCTTAATGTTTGATACTAATATGTTTTGTATTTGTTATCTTGTTCACTTTTAATACTTTGCTTATTAAATGGTTAGTCTAGATTTATGTTGTATACCACTTGGAACAACAAATACTTGGCACTTTCATAGCCCAATCGTATGGTATAACCGACACTTGTGCTTTGAAAGGAACTTGATTTGTTGTTAACATAAGTTATAATCATGAATACCTCACAATATTTACAAGTATTATCATTATTTGAATAAGATAACTAATGATCACAAAATAGTGATAAAGTTTTTGAAAGAAAATATTTTAAGTCAATTTGGAATCCCTCGAGCCATGATAAGTAATGGTGTAACACATTTTTACAACAAATCATTTGAGTGTTTAATAAAGAAATATGGAATCACACACAAAGTTGACACCCCTTATCATCCCTAGACAAGTGGATAAGTAGAACCTGCTAATAGGGAGATCAAATAGATCTTGGAGAAAACAATAAACCCTAATAGGAAATACTAGTCTTTAATATTTAACGATGCACTTTGGGCTTATTGAACTGCGTATAAAACATCATTAGGTATGTCACCTTATAGACTAATCTATGGAAAACCTTGTCACTTACCTATGGAACTTGAACATAAAGATTATTGGGCTATTAAAGCATTCAATTCAAATCTTGATGATGCTAGTCAGCTGCGAAAATTACAAATAAATAAGCTTGAGGAAATAAGAAATGATGCATATGAAAATTCAAGAATTCATAAAGCAAGAATCAAAGAGTTTCATGACAAGAAAATACTAAGAAAAGCATTCAATGTTAGTAAAAAAGTATTGCTTTATAATTCTCGACTCCATTTATTTCCTAGAAAACTAAGATTAAGATGGAGTGGTCCTTTTATTGTGAAACATGTGTATCCATATAGGGCCTGTAATATCGAGAATCCAAAGGATGGTAATGTTTTCAAGATAAATGGACATCGTTTGAAAGTTTACTTTGATAATTTTTCAATTGAAAATGACTCTATTGAATTGGGTGATCCTTTATATAAAAATTGATATTTTTTTTCTCACATTAATTTTGTGTTTCTTTTTTGGTGTGACCTATGTTTTGCTAGTTTTTTTTTCCACCCGGGTCAAATGGTAGATAACGGTATTCTATGACTTAAGTCGGTTCTTTCAGTTTCCCATAATAAGTGATATCTGTATATATATTTGATCATTTCTATGATCTTTCTCCCTTCTTTACATCTTTTCTCATTTGAAAATGGACACCACTCTTGAAAAATTAAAAAAGTATTTTTCTACTCTGTCTTAGAATGCGATTACAAAAATACCGTGCTAGATGTGCAAGATTGAGATTGTTAATGAACCATGGAATTCCTGAAGATATTCACTGGCTAATTGAAGCAAAGGTCCAATTATCAAGTAAGTCCTCCAATTCTATCATTTCATACATGCTTGGAATAGGTAAAAGCACTTTTGTAAAGAAACATAATGCAAAACGACTGAAGGTCTATCATAGATGTGCCAGATGGACTTGTAATGCAAAATATCATTCTTTAGGAATAGTATCTGTAAATCATGAAGATAAAATACAGTTTATTATGGATGGCGTGAGTAAGGAGTTTTTAGATAATCTTCTGTTGGCTTTTAAGACGCATTCTAATGGAAGATATGCAACATGCAATTTATGATTTATGGCCACAATTCCATAAAAAACATGCTCGATATAGTCTTGGAAATCTGACTAAAAAAGACCTTGTTTGTCAATTTTTAAGAAAACTAGATGAGAAGCCTATCCCCGACTCATAGTGGGTGTTTAAGCCGTTCTTGGACGTAAAACCAAGGGAATATGTGAGCCACAATCACAACTACTTGTATATACACATGTTTAAAATAAATAAATAAAAGAAAGAGAAAGAGAGAGAGAGAGAAAGAGAGAGAGACTCCATCTGGTCTATATATAGATGGTATGATTGCATTTTTTGTTTCTCATCTATAAAGTTTTCTCTTCCTTCCCTTCATTTATACTCAACCCACACATTCCATAGATATGAAAGTGTATAGAAATGACATGTTTCTCAAGTCATCAAATACAAAATATTTATGTTTTTGGTGGATCGAGTCCTGGGAAAGAAAACGAGTTTTTAGAATCAGCAAATCATCTTGGTCAGGTATTAGGTGCAAGAAAGATTCATTTGATGTATGAAGGAGTCAGCTTTGGGTTAATGGGGGATATGTCAATAGCTGCATTTTTAAGAGGTAGTCAAGTTTTGGGGGTTGTCCCTATAACTTTAGCAAATAGGGATATTATTGGAACAACAATTGGAGAGGAACAACAAGTCTCCACAATGTCTGATTGAATGAATATAATGTTTAAACATGATGATACCTTCATTTCCTTGCCAAGTGGTTTGGGCACATTGGGAAAGATCTTTCATATTTACTCCTGGGACCAACTTCACATTCACCATAAACCCATAGGTTTGTTAAATTGACACGACTAAAAGATTGATGTCTTCTCCCAAGTGCAGGAGTGTCGAAGTAATAAATAACCCGGCAAGACCGGGGTCGAACCACAGGGAGGTTAATTGTACAAATTATAAATACAATAATACAACAATAATAATAACAACAACAACAACAATAATAATAGTAATAACAATAATAATAATAATAACAACAATAACAATAACAATAATAACAATAATAAAGAAAAAGAAAAAGAAGATGAGAACTTTGAGATGGAATATTAATGTAACGATTAAACAATGATAATAACAAATGCCACCACACATAAAGGAGGTTCCAATTAGATTATAGATTGTTAACATGATTATATTAGTCATCTTATTCGATTAATGCTAGTACTTGTAAATCTCGTCAAACATTCATGATTATAACTTATGTTAACAACAAATCAAGTTCCTTTCATAGCTCAGGTGTTGGTTATACCATACAGTATGAACTATGAAAGTGCCAAGCATTTGTTGTATCGAGTGTTATACAACATAAATCAAAATTAATCATTTAACCAGCAAAGTATTAAAGAGTGAACAAGATAACAAATACAAAACATGTTACTATCAAACATTAAAGTCCATATTAAGTTTACACTATACTTATTCTTACACCATTAGTGTAACCTTTTCACCTTGACATAATAAACTTAGTTAAACATAAAGAAAGAAAGAAAAATAAATAAACAAATTAAGAAAATAAATAAGATAAAAGTTAACTAAGTAAATGAAAGAAAATAAAAGGCATAAACTTGATATTAATGAAAGCAAAGCATAAACATTACAAAAAATACAAAGAGAGAAAGCAAAAGCATGATCTTGATTTGGAGACCAAGATGCCTAAATGCATGGAAATGCCTTCTTTTATAGGCCAAAATTGGGAACTATTGATTTGATGACTAATTGATGAGTGGGTGGCCAACTCTTGACTTGGTGACAATCCTTATCTTCTCTTGTTTGCCCAAAATGTCATTGATAACATCAAAATTGGAGCCACTCAAAAACATGAAAGTTGCAGGAAATTATCTCATCTTTCTTGTGTAAACATTTCAGTGCATTTTGACTTGTAGAACTCCAGATATGGCCATAATACTGAACAGTGCTCGGGCTGGAGGACAGATTCAGGCTTCTTTGTTGTTGCAACAATTTGGACTTAAAAATGGCCTTTTTAGATCTTGGGCTCCTATGAAAGTTGTAGCCCTATGTCTTACCTTTCCATCCATATATAGTAGACCTAAATCTGAGATCTACAACTCCAGATATGATTGAATTACCGAACAGTGTTCCGGTTTGGATTGCACCGACATCTCTTTTCTAAGTTGGCCCATCTCTTTATCCTTCTAATTTTAGTTCTTAAATTCATCAATCAATCCTTTCATTTATGTGATAAACCTGCGTTTAAAATGAACATTTACGATAAATTAAAGGTATTTTATATTATTAGATATATTATTATAAAACGTGCTTTAGTTAAGGAGTTATTGATACTTCAAGTGCAAAATAATGATATAAAACCTTAATAAAAATGCACTTTTAAGTACTAATCATAAATGTTAATGGTTTTTATGATAAGTTGTTATCTTTTCTTGATCATGCTGTGTACAAGAATTCCTAACATCTTCAACACGACAAATCATAATCTCTGTTGTTATTACTGAATAATTGATTGACCAACTACAATCTTTCACTTCTGTAATTGATCCCTCCATGAGTCCCATAAATTGGTCAACTAAGAAAAGCCATAAAAAGCTTAGATTGGATTTGAGCTTTCATTGGTGAAACCTTGTGTTTTATTATTTTGTTTTGTTATTTTTTATATTTGTTTAAGTGTGTTTCAGGTTTGTTAGTGTTCGTTGTTTTAGGTGATGTCTTCTATAACTCTATCTTTCTACCTTAGAACATTGAAGATAATGTTTTATTTTGGTTTGGGGGAAGGGATAGTAGTGGATACTTAAAAAAAAATTTAGCAAAATAAAGGTCACACTAAAAGGAAACACAAAATCAATATGATAAAAAAATATCACTCTTTATATAAAGGATCACCGAATTCAATAGAGTCATTTTCAGTTGAAAAATTATCAAAGTAAACTTTCAAACAATGTCCATTTACCTTGAAAACATTATCATTTTTTAGATTTTCGATATCACAGGCCCTATATGGATACACATGTTTCACAATAAAAGGATTGCTCCATCTTGATCTTAATTTTTTAGGATATAAATGGAGTCAAGAATTATAAAGCAATACTTTTTTACTAACATTGAATGCTTTTCTTAGTATTTTCTTGTCATGAAACTCTTTGATTCTTGCTTTATGAATTCTTGAATTTTCATATGCATCATTTCTTATTTCCTCAAGTTTATTTATTTGTAATTTTTACGGCTAACTAGCATCATCAAGATTTGAATTGAAAGCTTTAATAGCCCAATAAGCTTTATGTTTAAGTTCCACAGGCAAGTGACAAGATTTTTCATAGACTAGTATATAAGGTGACATACTTAATGATGTTTTATATGTAGTTCAATAAGCCCAAAGTGCATCATTAAGTCTTAAAGACCAGTATTTTCTATTAGGGTTTACTATTCTTTCTAAGATTTGTTTGATCTCCCTATTAGCAAGTTCTACTTGTCCACTTGTCTGGGGGTGATAAGGGGTGACAACTTTGTGTGTCATTCTATATTTCTTCATTAAACACTTAAATGATTTGTTGTAGAAATATATTCCACCATCACTTATCATGGCTCGAGAGATTCTAAATCGACTTAAAATATTTTCTTTCAAAAACATTATCACTATTTTGTGATCATTATTTCAACTTGAAATTGCCTCTATCCATTTTAAAACATAAACTACTGTGACTAATACATACAAGAAGCCAAATGATGGAGGAGATGGACCCATGAAATCTATAAATTAATCTAAAATGACTAAGAAGTACAAGAAACCAAATGACCCAAAAAATGACTAATAGGCTTATTTCTTATCTTTTCAGCCATATAAATTAATCTGAAATCCAAGATCTATAACTCTAGATATGATCCAATGACTGAACAATATTCAAATTTGAATTGAATCGGCATCTCCTTCTTAAGCTTAATCTTTTCTTTGTCCTTTCACTTTCAATAGTTAATCACAACAATCAATCATTTTAATTGTGAGAATACCTGCATTTAAAATGAGCATTTACCTTAAATTAAATATATCTTATATTATCAAACTTGTTATTATAAAACATGCTCTAGTTAAGGAGTTATTGATACTTTAAGTGCAAAATGATGATATAAAACCTTTATAAAAATGCACTTTTAAGTACTAATCACAAGTGATTAGATCATATCTGGAGCTATAGATCTTGGATTTCAGATTAATTTATATGGCTGGAAAGATAAGAAATAGGCCTACAACTTTTATTAGTATGGAAAGACCCAAATTTACCATTTTTAAATTCAAAGTTTAGCCACAAAAGAGAAGTCTAGATCTGTCTTACAATCCAGCCCAAACATTGCTCAAAGTTTTACCCATAACTGGAGTTTTAGAAGTTCAAATGATCTGAAATTTGATAGGTGGAAGGGAAAGAAAATTTTCAGCAACTTTCATGAAGAAGACCAGCTCAAATTTAGATGGTAGAAATGACATTTCATCTAGACAAGAGCATGAGGGCTATCCACCATGTCCACCAGCAGCATTGCTTAGCATTTTAGACATATCTCGAGCTGTAGTTCTCCAAATGATCTGAAATTTGGTGGGTAGAAGGAAAAGACAATTTCCAACAACTTGTATAAGAACCCTTTGCCAACTTCTGGTTGCATTAATGTCAATTGATCCAGCCAAAATGCTTGAGTGCTGCTGTCCACCAAGTCCACTAATCAATAGTTGGTCACTATATCAATTATCAATTACCAAATGAATAGTTTTGAATTTTAGCCTATAAAAGAAGATATTTACCATTCATTTAGATATCTTGTTTTTCATATCAAGATCATGTTCTTGCTCTCTCTCTTTATATTTTTGTAATGCTTAAGTCTTGCTTTCATTAATCTCTTATTCATGCTTTTCTTTTCCTTTACTATACTTAGTTAATTTATATCATGTTTATGTTCTTATATTGTTTATTTAAGTTTTTTCTTCTTCTTAATGTCTAATTAAGTTAATTATGTCAAGGTGAAAACGTTTCACTAATAGTGTTAGGATAAGTATAATATAAACTCAATATGGACTTCAATGCTTATATCTTAAATAACTTACTATTAACATGTCTTATCATTTTTATCTTATTAATTCTTAATACCTTGCTTGTTAAATGGTTAATCTAGATTTGTGTTGTGACATGACTAAAAGATTAATATCTTCTCCCAAGTGTAGGATTAAACAATGATAACAATGATTAGTACTTAAAAGTGTATTTTTATCATGGTTTTATATCATCATTTTGCACTTGAAGTATCAATAACTCCTTAACTAAAGCATGTTTTATAATAATATATCTAATAATATAAGATACCTTTAATTTATGGTAAATGTTCATTTTAAATGCAGGTCTATCACATAAATGAAAGGATTGATTGATGACTTTAAGAACTTAAATTGCAAGGGCAAAGAGATGACCAAAATTAGAAAAGAGATGTCGGTGCAATCCAAACCGAAATACTGTTTGGTAATTAGGTCATATCTGGAGCTATAGATCTCAGATTTAGGTCTACGTTATATGGATGGAAAGGTAAGATATAGGCCTACAACTTTCATATGGAGCCCAAGATCTAAAAAGGCCATTTTCAAGTCCAAATTATTGCAACAACAAAGAAGCCCGAATCTGTCCTCCAGCCCCAGCACTGTTTAGTATTTTGGCCATATCGGAAGTTCTAGAAGTCCAAATGAGCTGAATGTTTTACACAAGAATCCTAAGACAATTACCTACAACTTCCATGTTTGGAAGTGGTTCCAATTTTGACGTTATCAATGACGTCTTGGGTAGACAAGAGAAGATAAGGATTGTCACCAAGTCAAGAGTTGGTCACCCACTCATCAATTAGTCATCAAATCAATAGTTCCCAATTTTGGCCTATAAAAGGAGGCATTTGCCATGCATTTAGGCATCTTGGTTTTCAGATCAAGATCATGCTTTTGCTTTCTCTGTTTGTAATGTTTATGTTTTGCTTTCATTAATATCAAGTTTATGCCTTTCATTTCCTTTCATTTACTTAGTTAACTTTTATCTTATTTATGTTCTTATTTTTTTTTTCTTTCTTTCATTATGTCTAGCTAAGTTTATTATGTCAAGGTGAAAAGGTTACACTAATGGTGTAAGAATAAGTATAGTATAAACTTAATATGGACTTTAATGTTTGATACTAACATGTTTTATATTTGTTATGTTGTTCACTCTTTAATACTTTGCTTGTTAAATGACTAATCTTGATTTATGTTGTATAACACTTGGTACAACAAATACTTGGCACTCTCATAGCCCATACTGTATGGTATAACGGACACTTGAGCTATGAAAGGAACTTGATTTATTGTTAACATAAGTTATAATCATGAATGCTTGACGAGATTTACAAGTATTAGCATTAATCGAATAAGATGACTAATGTAATCATGTTAACAATTTATAATCAGATTGGAATCTCCTTTATGTGTGGTTTCCAATTGAATAATAAGAGTTTATACTATACTTGTTTGGCATACCATTAGTGGAACCTCTAACCTTGACATTTGTTATTATCATTGTTTAATCCTTACATTAATATTCCATCTCAAAGTTCTCATCATCTTCTTCTTCTTCTCCTTCTTTTTCTTTATTATTATTATTATTATTATTATTATTATTGTTATTATTGTTATTACTACTACTACTACTACTACTACTACTACTAGTATTATTATTATTATTATTATTATTATTATTGTTACTACTATTATTATTGTTGTTGTTGTTGTTGTTGTTGTTATTGTTGTTGTTTATAATTGTTATTTATAATTTGTACAATTAACCTCCTTATGGTTCGACCCTGGTCTTGTTGGGTTATTTATTACTGCGACACTCCTGCACTTGGGAGAAGACATCAATCTTTTAGTCGTGTCAAGTTTTTGGCGCCGTTGCCGGGGAGGTAAGTTCTTGTATAAATTATAGTATTTATTTTATTTTCTCATTTCACTTTTCTTGTATATAACTTTGTTTCTTTTCTCTTGTTTCTTCTTCTTTTGTTTTCTTCTTCCTTTTATTTTATTCCTACACGTGCATGAGAGTGTCGTCACGTATATCAAGTGGTAGACTTTGTAGGGTATCCTCATCATTTTCAGAAAATATGGCCGAAGAAGATAATCAATCACTTCACAATGAGAATAATGAGAATAACCGTGCTAGAACACTTAGAGACCACATGAATCCCACAAGAACAAGTGCACCATCATGCATAGTTTTTCCTTCCGATGCATCTCATTTTAATTTTAAACTAGGTATTATTCAACTTTTACCTTCTTTTCATGGCTTAGAATTGGAAAATCCATACTTGCACTTAAGGGAATTCGAGGAGGTCGGCAACACGTATAATAATTTAAATTGTACCATGAACACCATTAGATTAAAGCTTTTTCCTTTTTCATTAAGAGATAAAGCTAAAACATAGCTACAAAATTTAAGACCAGGATCCATTCGTGCTTGGGATGAAATGCAACAATAGTTTTTCAAGAACTTTTTCCCATCTCACAGAACAAACTCTTTTAAAAGACAAATCACCATTTTCACTCAAAAACCAGGAGAAACATTTTACCAATGTTGGGATAGGTATCGAGATTTGCTAAATACTTGCCCTCATCATGGTTTTGAAACATGGAGATTGGTTTCACATTTTTATGAAGGGTTAACACCTAAAGATAGGCAAATGGTTGAATTGATATGGAATGGAACTTTTGAAGATAGAGACCCTGATGAAGCAATGGAGTACTTAGACTTGTTAGCTAAAAATGCTCAAAATTGGGACACCGCGGGTACTTATGAGGCACCGAGTGAAACTCAACCTCATACATCTAGTGGAGGTATGTACAACCTTAGGGAAGATCATAACCTTCAAGCCAAGTTTGCATCTTTAGCTAGAAAAGTCGAGGCACTAGAATTGAAAAAGAGTGGTCAATTAAAATCTGTTGAAAACATTGTGTGTCAAATCTGTGAAACAAATGAACACTCAACCAATGAGTGTCTAACCTTGCCTTCTTTTAAGGAATGTCTCCATGAACAAGCCCATGCTTTAAACAGTTTCCAAATGGCCAACCACAACCCATACTCCCAAACATACAACCCTAGTTGGAGAAATCACCCAAATTTCAGTTGGAAGAGTGAGAACAACAATGCACCTCCTTATGCTCCACCTTCTAGAAGAAATCTTGAGGAAACATTGCATGCATTCATTGAAAAGCAAGAGACAATCAATACTCAACTTGCTCAAAACATGACAGATTTTAAACATACTCTTGCAAAATTAACATCTGCTCTCAGTTTCTAAGAGAAAGGTAAGTTTCCATATCAACCATAACAAAATCCCAAGGGGCAATACAATGCAAATGCAAGTAGTTCCGGAAGCCAACACATGGATCAAGTCAAATGAGTCACTACTCTGCGCAGTGGTAAGGTTATTAAAAAACCCTCTCTTGAACCTTATAAGAAAGATGATGAGTCAATCTCTGAGGGTAAGGAAGGGGTTGAATCTGAAAATTGCAAAGAAATGACTGATTTACCACCAGCACTTCTATTTCCTCAAGCCCCAAACAAAGGAAAGTCAATCACAACTCTGAAATTTTTGAAATTTTCAAACAGGTAAGGATCAATATACCTTTGCTGGATTCTATTAAACAGGTTCCTTCCTATGCTAAATTTTTGAAAGATCTATGCACTGTGAAGAGGAAACTGAATGTGAAAAAGAAAGCCTTTTTAACTGAACAAGTAAGTGCTATTCTTCAAAATAATAATGCTTTGAAATATAAAGACCCTGGTTTTCCTACAATTTCTTGCTTTATTAGAAAACATAAAATTGAAAGAGCTTTACTTGATCTTGGAGCTAGTGTGAATTTACTTCCATATTCAGTTTTTTAAAGTCTCAATCTAGGTGAGTTAAAACCAACTTCTATATCTCTTTTACTTGCCGATAGATCTGTAAAAGTGCCTAGAGGAATAATTAAAGATGTGTTAGTACAAGTCGATAAATTCATTTATCTTGTGGATTTTATTGTCTTGGACACAGAACCTGTTGAAGCATGTAATTCATTTCCTGTTATTTTAGGACGTCCGTTTCTTGCAACCTCTAACGCATTGATTAATTGTAGGAATGGACTGATGAAGCTATCATTTGGAAACATGACATTGGAGATGAATATTTTCAACATTTGCAAGCAACCTAGAGATGATAATGATTTATAAGAAGTAGATGAATCTGAAGATTTGCAAATGATTTATTCTGAGGAAGAAATCATGGATGAAAAAAGCACTGAAAATATTGATGCAGATCTTTTGTCAAAAGTGACAACAAATTTGACATCTAACATCACACCAATCGATGATTACTTTCCTAACAAATCCTTACTTTCTCTTAGTCCAACGCCTTGGTATGATAAAAATATCAATTTTCTTGCTTTAGGAGATTTGCCAGCTAATTGGAGTACCCAAGACAAAGAAAAGTTTTTGAACGAAGTGAACTTTTATTGTGATGACCTTATCTTATTCAAATATTATCCTGATCAAATATTTCAAAGATTCATTCCCGATAATAAGGTAAGTAGTGTCATTAAACTTTGTCATTCTAAAGGAAGTGGAAGTTATTTCTCCTCAAAAAAGACAGCTGAAAAAATCTTTCAAAATAGATTTTATTGGCCCACCATGTGTTTCTTTTTGAGTGATTTTTGCTAGTTTCTCTCACCCCGGTCAAATGGCGGATAACGGTACTTCGTGACTTAAGTCGGTTCTTTTAGTTTCCCACAATAACTGATATCTGTGTATATATTTGTGCAATTCTTTGAATCTCTCTTCCAATTCTCATTTGAAAATGGACACTAATCTTGAAAATTTTAAAAAGTATTTTCCAGCTCTGCCTCAGAATACGATTACAAAAATTTACCGTGTTAGATGTGCAAGATTGAGATTGTTAATGAATCATGGAATTCCTGAAGATATTCGCAGGTTGATTGAAGCAAAGGTCTGATTATCAGGTGAGTCCTCTAACTCCTTCATTTCACACATGCCGGGAATAGGTAAAAGCACTTTTGCAAAGAAACGTCGTGCAAAATGACTGAAAGTCTGTCATCGATGTGCTAGATGGACTTGTAATGCACAATGTTGTTTTTTAGGAATGGTATATATCAACCGTGAAGATAAAATACAATTCATTAAGGATGGCCTGAGTAAGGAGTCTTTAGATAATCTTCTATTGGCTCTTGAGACGCATTCTAGTGGAGATGTGCATCGTGCAATTCATGATTTATAGCCACTATTTCATAAAGAACATGATCAACTTAGTCTTGAGAATCTGACTAAAAAAGACCTTGTTTGCCAGTTTTTAAGAAAATTGGATGGGAAGCCTATCCCCGACCCATAGAGGGCGTTTAAGCCGTTCTTGGATGTAAAACCAAGAGAAGATGTGAGCCACAATCACAACTACCTGTACATACACATGTTTTTTAAAAAGTAAATAAATAAATAAAGAGAGAGAGAGAGAGTGTGTGAGACTCCAGCTGGCCCACATATAGGTGGTATGATTGCCTTTTCAATTTCTCATCTATAAAATCCTCTCTTCCTTCCTTTCATTTCTACTCAACCCATACATTCATCAAATACAGAAGTGTGTAGAAATAGCAAGTTCCTCAGGTCATCATATAAGAAATGTTAAAATCCTCTCTTCCTTCCTTTCATTTCTACTCAACCCATACATTCATCAAATACAGAAGTGTGTAGAAATGGCAGGTTCCTCAGGTCATAATATAAGAAATGTTTGTGTTTTTAGTGGATCTAGTCCTGGGAAAGAAAAGGAGTTTTTAGAATCAGCAAATCATCTTGGTCAAATGCTAGCTGAGTTTTTAGCATTTAGTGTATGGAGGAGGCAGTTTTAGGTTAATGGGAGGTGTGTCAATAGCTATATTTTTAGGAGGTAGCCAAGTTTTAGGGGTCATCCTCGAAGCTTTGGCACAAGGGAATATCATTGGAAAAACAATTGGAGAGGAACTATAGGTCTCTACAATGTCTGCTCGAATAAATAAAATATTTAACCATGCTGATGCTTTCATTGCCTTACCAGGTAGTCTAGGCACATTGAAAGAGATCTTTCATATTTCTTCTTGGGCCCAACAGCATATTCACCATAAACCTATAGATTTGTTAAATGTTAATGGTTCTTCATCATGCTGTGGAACAAGAATTTCTAACATCTTCTGCACGAAACATCATAATCTCTGCTGTTACTCCTGAACAATTGATTGACCAACTACAATATTTCATTCTTGTAATTGATCCTTTCATGAGTCGTATAAATTGGTCAACTAAGGAAAGCCATAAAAAGCTTAGATTGGATTTAAGCCTTCATTTGTGAATCTTTGTGTCTTTTGGTTTTATTATTGTGTTTTGTTGTTTCTTATATTTGTTTCAATGTGTTTCAGGTTTGTAAGTGTTTGTTATTTCAGGTGATACCTTCTATACTCTATCTTTCTACCTAAGCAATTAAGCCTGAAGGGGTGTTTTAACACTAATACCCTAAAGTCAACTAACTTGAGAGCTATTGGCCCCACGCTTGCTACATGGGTTGAGGAGAAAAGCTTAAGGGAATCAAACATTGCACTATCTACATATCAGTATCTGCGACCCGAGTTACTAAGCTCGTAAGGGTGTCTTAACACCTAATGCCCTAAGACCAACTGGTCTGGGAGTCATTAGTTGAAAGCTCGTTACATGGGTTAAAGATGCATGATGTTTTAAATTATATGTATATATATTAAAAACAAAGAAGACAAAAATAATAATCCCAACCCAAGGAAGTTAACCTTAAACATTAGAACAAAAATTTTACTTTCTTCCAAGAAAAACCCCATAATTATGTGTTGATACATTGAGCATAAAAGAAAGGTTTATGAATATCTTGTTAAAAGGTATTGAGCAGGTATATAAATTTAATAAGAGTTTGTTTATCTAAAAAGATTAATGGAAGTTAAATGATGACTACCTTGCTTTGTGGAATTTGAAAACTATTTTTCTATTTTAAGGCTTTGATTACTAGGGACTAGTAATAAGCTAGTTGGGGGGTGATTAGTACTTAAAAGTGCATTTTTATCATGGTTTTATATCATCATTTAGCATTTGAAGTATCAATAACTCCTTAACTAAAACATGTTTTATAATAATATATCTAATAATATAAGATACCTTTAATTTGTGGTAAATGTTCATTTTAAATGCAGGCCTATCACATAAATGAAAGGATTGATTGATGACTTTAAGAACTTAAATTGCAAGGGCAAAGAGATGACCAAAATTAGAAAAGAGATGTCGGTGCAATCCAAACTGGAACACTATTCGGTAATTGGGTCATATCTGGAGCTATAGATCTCAGATTTAGGTCTACTTTATATGGATGGAAAGGTAAGACATAGGCCTACAACTTTTATATGGAGCCCAAGATCTAAAAAGGCCATTTTCAAGTCCAAATTATAGCAACAACAAAGAATCCCGAATCTGTCCTCCAGCCCGAGCACTATTCAGTATTTTGGCCATATCTAGAGTTTTAGAAGTCCAAATGAGCTGAATGTTTTACACCAGAAAGCTAAGACAATTGCCTACAACTTTTATTTTTCAAGTGGCTCCAATTTTGATGTTATCAATAACGTTTTGGGTAGACAAGAGAAGATAAGGATTGTCATCAAGTCAAGAGTTGGCCACCCACTCATCAATTAGTCATCAAATCAATAGTTCCCAATTTTGGCCTATAAAAGGAGGTATTTGCCATGCATTTAGGCATCTTGGTTTCTAGATTAAGATCATGCTCTTCCTTTCTCTCTTTGTATTTTTTGTAATGTTTATGCTTTGCTTTCATTAATATCAAGTTTATGCCTTTCATTTCCTTTTCTTTACTTAGTTAACTTTTATCTTATTTATGTTCTTATTTTGTTTATCTATTTTTCTTTCTTTCATTATATCTAGCTAAGTTAATTATGTCAAGGTGAAAAGGTTACACTAATGGTGTAAGAATAAGTATAATGTAAACTTAATATGGACTTTAATGTTTAATACTAACATGTTTTATATTTGTTATCTTGTTCACTCTTTAATACTTTGCTTGTTAAATAACTAATCTTGATTTATGTTGTATAACACTTGGTACAACAAATGCTTGGCACTTTCATAGTTCATTTTGTATGGTATAACCGACACCTGAGCTATGAAAGGAACTTGATTTATTGTTAACATAAGTTATAATCATGAATGCTTGACAAAATTTACAAGTATTAGCATTAATTGAATAGGATGACTAATGTAATGATGTTAACAATCTATCATCTGATTGGAACCTCCTTTGTGTGTGGTTTCCAATTGAATAATAAGAGTTTATACTAGTTTGACATACCATTAGTGGATCCTTTAACCTTGACATTGTTTGTTATCGTTGTTAAATCTTTACGTTAATATTTCATCTCAAAGTTCTCATCTTCTTCTTCTTCTTCTTCTTTTTCTTTATTATTATTATTATTATTATTATTATTATTATTATTATTATTGCTGTTATTACTATTATTATTTTTGTTGTTGTTATTGTTATTGTTATTGTATTATTGTTATTTATAATTTATACAATTAACCTCCTTATGGTTCGACCCCGGTCTTACCGGGTTATTTATTACTTCGACACTCCTGCACTTGGGATAAGACATCAATCTTTTAGTCATGTCAAGGGGTGTGATTGATACTTGAAAATGTATTTTTATCAAGGTTTTATATCATCATTTTGCACTTGAAGTATCAATAACTCCTTAACTAAAGCATGTTTTGTAATAATATATCTAATAATATAAGATACCTTTAATTTATGGTAAATGTTCATTTTAAATGCAGGTCTATCACATAAATGAAATGATTGATTGATGAATTTAAGAACTGAAATTGAAAGGATAAAGAGATGGCTAAACTTGAAAAAGAGATGTCGGTGTAGTCCAAACCGGAATACTATTCAGTAATTGGATCATATCTAGGGTTGTAAATCTCAGATTTAAGTCTACTTTATATGGATGGAAAGGTAAGACATAGGCCTACAACTTTCATATAGAGCTCAAGATCTAAAAAGGCCATTTTCAAGTTCAAATTGGAGAAACAACAAAGAAGTCTGAAACTGTCTTCCAGCCCGAGCACTATTCAATGTTTGACCCATATCTAGAGTTTTAGAAGTCCAAATGAACTGAATTGTTTACACAAGAAAGCTGAGACAATTTCTTACAACTTTCATGTTTTCAAGTGGTTCCAATTTTGACGTTATCAATGACGTTTTGGGCAAACAAAAGAAGATAAGGATTGTCACCAAGTCAAGAGTTGGCCACCTACTCATCAATTAGTCATCAAATCAATAGTTCCCAATTTTGGCCTATAAAAGGAGGCATTTTCCATGCATTTAGGCATCTTGGTTTCCAGATCAAAATCATGCTCTTGCTTTCTCTCTTTGTATTTTTTGTAATGTTTATGCTTTGCTTTCATTAATATCAAGTTTATGCCTTTCATTTCCTTTCCTTTACTTAGTTAACTTTTATCTTATTTATGTTCTTATTTTGTTTATTTATTTTTCTTTCTTTCATTATGTTTAGCTCAGTTTATTATGTCAAGATGAAAAGGTTACACTAATGGTGTAAGAATAAATATAGTGTAAACTTAATATGGACTTTAATGTTTGATACTAACATGTTTTGTATTTGTTATCTTGTTCACTCTTTAATACTTTACTTGTTAAATGACTAATCTTGATTTATGTTGTATAACACTTGGTACAACAAATGCTTGACACTTTCATAGCCCATAATGTATGGTATAACCGACACCTGAGCTATGAAAGGAACTTGATTTGTTGTTAACATAAGTTATAACCACTATTAAGAGTTATGACTGATTGGACTTGATCCATGTGTTGACTTCCATAATTACTTGCATTTGTATTGTATTGCTCCTTGGGATTTTGCTGTGGTTGAGATGGAAACTTACCTTTCTCTTAAAAACTGAGAGCAGATGTGAATTTTGCAAGAGTATCTTTAAAATCTGTTATGCTTTGAGCAAGTTGAGTGTTGATTGTCTTTTTCTTTTCAATGAATGCATACAAAGTTTCCTCAAAATTTCTTCTAAGAGGTGGAGCATAAGAAGGTGCATATCCATGGTAATTTCGGAAATTATAGTGTGCTTGAAACTGTGGTGGTGAAGTTTGTGCATTGTCACTCTTCCAACTGAAATTTGGGTGATTTCTCCAACCAGGGTTGTATGTTTGCAAATATGGGTTATGGTTGGCCCTTTGGAAACTGTTCAAAGCATGGGCTTGTTCATGGAGACATTCCTTAAAAGAAGGCGAGGTTGGACAGTTATTGGTTGAGTGTTCATTGGTTTTACAGATTTGACACACAATGTTTTCAACAGATTTTAATTGACCACTCTTTTTCAATTCAAGTGCCTCGACTTTTTTAGCTAAAGATGCAAACTTCGCTTGAAGGTCATCATCTTTCCTAAGGTTGTACATACCTCCACTAGATGTATGAGCTTGAGTTTTACTCGGTGGCTTATAAGTACTCGCGGTATCCCAATTTTGAGCATTTTCAGCTAAAAAGTCTATGTACTCCATTGCTTCATCATGGTCTTTATCTTCAAAAGTTCTATTGCGCATTAATTCTCTAATTGTGGGATTCATGTGGTCTCTAAGTGTTCTATCATGGATATTCTCATTATGAAGTGATTGATTATTTTCTTCGACCATATTTTCTAAAAATGATGAGGATACCCTACAAAGTCTACCACTTAATGTACATGATCACACTCTCATACACGTGTAGGAATAGAATAAAAGGAAGAAGAAAACAAAAGAAGAAGAAAGTAAAAGAGAAAATAAAATAACTATTATAATTTGTAAAAAAACTTACCTTCCTGGCAACGACGCCAAAAACTTGACACAACCAAAAGATTGATGTCTTCTCCCAAGTGCACGGTGTAGAAGTAATAAATAACCTAGCATGATGGGAGTCGAACCACAGGGAGGTTAATTGTATAAATTATACATAGCAATAATATAACAACAATAACAACAACAATAGTAACAATAATAACACTAAATACTAATGCTAATAATAATAGTAATAATATTAATAATAATGATAGTAATAGTATAATAATAATAGTAGTAGTGGTGGTGGTGGTAATAATAACAATAATAAAGAAGAAGAAGAAGTTGATGAGAACTTTGATATAAAAGATTAACGTAAGGATTAAACAATGATAATAACAAATGACAAGGTTAGCGGATCTACTAATAGTATGTCAAACAAGTATAGTATAAACTCTTATTATTCAATTGGAAACCACACACAAAGGAGGTTTCAATCAGATTATAAATTGCTAATATAATTACATTAGTTATCTTATTCGATTAATGCTAATACTTGTAAATCTCATCAGACATTCATGATTATAACTTATGTTAACAATAAATCAAGTTCCTTTCATAGCTCAAGTGTCTATTATACCATACAGTATGGGCTATAAAAGTGTCAAGCATTTGATGTACTAAGTTTTATATAATATAAATCTAGATTAGTCATTTACCAAGCAAAGTATTAAAAAGTGAATAAGATAACAAATACAAAACATGTTAATATCAAACATTAAAGTCCATGTTAAGATTATACTATACTTATTCATACACCATTAGTGTAACCTTTTCATCTTGACATAATAAACTTAACTTAACATAATGAAAGAAAGAAACATAAATAAACAAGATAAGAACATAAATAAGATAAAAGTTAACTGACACGACTAAAAGATTAATGTCTTCTCCCAAGTGCAGGAGTGTCGAAGTAATAAATAACCCGGTAAGACTGGGGTCGAATTGTACAAATTATAAATAACAATAATACAACAACAATAACAATAACAACAACAACAATAATAATAGTAATAACAGCAATAATAATAATAATAATAATACTAGTAGTAGTAGTAGTAGTAGTAAAGAAAAAGAAGATGATGAAGATAAAGATGAGAACTTTGAGATGAAATATTAACGTAAAGATTTAACAACAATAATAATAAATGTCAAGGTTAGAGGATCCACTAATGGTATGTCAAACAAGTATAGTATAAACTCTTATTATTCAATTGGAAACCACACACAAAGGAGGTTCCAATCTGATTATAGATTGTTAACATGGTTACATTAGTCATCTTATTCTATTAATGCTAATACTTGTAAATCTCGTCAAGCATTTATGATTATAACTTATATTAACAACAAATCAAGTTCCTTTCATAGCTCAGGTGTCAGTTATACCATACAGTATGGGCTATGAAAGTGCCAAGCATTTGTTGTACCAAGTGTTATACAACATAAATCAAGATTAGTCATTTAACAAGCAAAGTATTAAAGAGTGAGCAAGATAACAAATATAAAACATGTTAGTATCAAACATTAAAGTCCATATTGAGTTTACAGTATACTTATTATTACACCATTAGTGTAACCCTTTCACCTTGACATAATAAACTTAGCTAGACATAATGAAAGAAAGAAAAATAGATAAACCAAATAAGAACATAAATAAGATAAAAGTTAACTAAGTAAAGGAAAGGAAATGAAAGGCATAAACTTGATATTAATGAAAGCAAAGCATAAACATTATAAAAAATACAAAGAGAGAAAGCAAGAGCATGATCTTGATCTGGAAACCAAGATGCCTAAATGCATGACAAATGCCTCTTTTTATAGGGCAAAATTGGGAACTATTGATTTGATGACTAATTGATGAGTGGGTGGCCAACTCTTGACTTGGTGACAATCCTTATCTTCTCTTGTCTGCCCCAAAACGTCATTGATAACGTCAAAATTAGAGCCAGTTGTAAACATGAAAGTTGTAGCCAATTGTCTCAGCTTTCTTATGTAAAAAATTCAGCTCATTTGGACTTCTAGAACTCCAGATATAGCCCAAATACCGAACAGTGCTCGGGTTGGAAGACAAATTCGGGCTTCTTTGTTGTTGCTACAATTTGGACTTACAAATGGCCTTTTTAGATCTTAGGCTCCATATGAAAGTTGTAGGCCTATGTCTTACCTTTCCATCCATATAAATTGGACCTAAATCTGAGATCTGTAGCTACAGATATGAGCCAATTACCAAATAGTGTTCCGGTTTGGATTGCACCGACATCTCTTTTCTAAGTTTGGCCATCTCTTTGCCTTTGCAATTTAAGTTCTTAAAGTCATCAATCAATATTTTCATTTATGTGATAGGCCTACATTTAAAATGAACATTTACCATAAATTAAAGGTATCTTATATTATTAGATATATTATTATAAAACATGTTTTAGTTAAGGAGTTATTGATACTTCAAGTGCAAAATGATGATATAAAACCATGACAAAAATGCACTTTTAAGTACTAATCACACCTCCCAACCAGCTTATTACTAGTCCCTAGTAATCAAAGCGTTAAAATAGAAAAACAATTTGCAAATTCCACAAAGCAAGGTATTCATCATTTAATTTCCATTAATCTATCGAGATAAACAAACTCTCGTTAAATTTATATACCTACTCAATACATCTTAACAAGATATTCATAAACCTTTTTTTTGTGCTCAATGTATCAACACATAATTATGGGGCTTTTCTTGGAAGAAAACAAAATTTTTGTTCTAATCTTTAAGGTTAACTTCCTTGGGTTAGGATTATTATTTTTGTCTTTTTTTTTCTTCCTTTTGTTTTAAATATATATACATATAATTTAAAAACACCATGCATCTTTAACCCATGTAACGAGCTTTCGGCTAATGACTCCCAGACCAGTTGGTCTTAGGGCATTAGGTGTTAAGACACCCCTACGAGCTTAGTAACTCGGGTCGCAGATACTGATATGTAGATAGTGCAATGTTTGATTCCCTTAAGCTTTTCTCCTCAACCCATGTAACAAGCGTTGGACCAATAGCTCCAAAGTCAGTTGACTTTAGGGTATTAGGTGTTAAAACACCCCTTCGGGCTTAATTGCTTAGGTTAGGGAGGCTACGAAACCAAACTTATCTACATTTTTATTATCATCATTTTTTTTTATTTTTTTTATTTTTTTTTTAATTATATACAATCCCTTTCCCTTAGTTGTTACCTTTAACAAAAGAACATAAATAATATAATAATCCAATATGCAACCCACAATCATATGTTAAAGTGTGTGTGTGTAAATTAAGGTTTAAGAATACATCTTAAATAAGTATATGAGCAGAATTAAGTGGTAACAATACGAGAGTTTGTAAACCTGAATATTTCAGGAAGTATTATAATAGACCTTGTTAAGAATGGTTACTAAGATGCGTCTCAAGAGTCACTTTAACAAAAGAACTCTTTTACTCTGCCATCCTAGTAACAACAATTATGCACATGCTTTATGAAATGAAAAACAATTTTTTTTTTTTATCAACTACTACCCTCTCCCCCCAACCAAAACGAGACATTGTCCTCAATGTTCTAAGGTAGAAAGATAGAGTATAGAAGATATCACCTGAAATAACGAACACTGACAAAACCTGAAACATACTAAAACAAAAATAAGAAATAACAAAACACAATAATAAAACCAAAAGACACAAAAATTCACAAATGAAGGCTCAAATCCAATCTAAGCTTTTTACGGCTTCCCGTAGATGACCAATTTATGCGACTCATGAAAGGATCAATCACAGGAATGAAAGATTGTAGTTGGTCAATCAATTGTTCAGCAGTAGTAGCAGAGATTATGATTTGTCGTGTAGAAGATGTTAGAAATTCCTGTTCCACAGCATGATCAAGAAAAGACAACAACTTATCATAATAACCGTTAACATTTAACAAGCCAATGGGTTTATGGTGAATGTGTGACACGATGAAAAGATTGATGTCTTCTCCCAAGTGCAGGAGGGTCGAAGTAATAAATAACCCGGCAAGACTGGGGTTGAACCACAGGGAGGTTAATTGTACAAATTATAAATAACAACAATACAACAACAACAACAACAACAACAACAACAATATTAATAATAATAGTAGTAGTAGTAGTAGTAGTAGTAGTAATACTAGTAGTAGTAATAATAATAATAATAAAGAAAGAGAAGAAGAAGAAGATGATGAGAACTTGGAGATGAAATATTAATGTAAGGATTTAACAATAATAATAACAAATGTCAAGGTTAGAGGTTCCACTAATGGTATATCAAACAAGTATAGTATAAACTCTTATTATTGAATTGGAAACCACACACAAAGGAGGTTCCAATCAGATTATATATTGTTAACATGATTACATTAGTCAGCTTATTCGATTAATGCTAATGCTTGTAAATCTCATCAAGCATTCATGATTATAACTTATGTTAACAACAAATCAAGTTCCTTTCATAGCTCAGGTGTCGGTTATACCATACAGTATGGGCTATGAAAGTTCCAAGCATTTGTTGTACCAAGTGTTATACAACATAAATCAAGATTAGTCATTTAACAAGCAAAGTATTAAAGAGTGAACAAGATAACAAATATAAAACATGTTAGTATCAAACATTAAAGTCCATATTAAGTTTACACTATACTTATTCTTACACCATTAGTGTAACCTTTTCACCTTGACATAATTAACTTAGCTAGACATAATGAAAGAAATAAAAATAGATAAACAAAATAAGAACATAAACTTGATATTAATGAAAGCAAAGTATAAACATTACAAAAAATACAAAGAGAGAAAGGAAGAGCATGATCTTGATCTGGAAACCAAGATGCCTAAATGCATGGCAAATGCCTCCTTTTATAGGCCAAAATTGGGAACTATTGATTTGATGACTAATTGATAAGTGGGTGGCCAACTTTTGACTTGGTGACAATCCTTATCTTCTCTTGTTTGCCCAAAACGTCATTGATAACGTCAAAACTGGAGCCAGGTGCAAACATGAAAGTTGTAGGCAATTGTCTCAGCTTTCTTATGTAAAACATTCAGCTCATTTGGACTTCTAGAACTCCAGATATGGCCAAAATACCGAACAGTGCTCGGGCTGGAAGACAGATTCGGGCTTCTTTATTGTTGCTACAATTTGGACTTGATAATGGCCTTTTTAGATCTTGGGCTCCATATGAAAGTTGTAGGCCTATGTCCTACCTTTTCATCCATATAAATTGGACCTAAATCTGAGATCTGTAGCTCCAGATATGACCCAATTATCGAACAGTGTTCCGGTTTGGATTGCACCGACATCTCTTTTCTAAGTTTGACCATCTCTTTGCCTTTGTGATTAGTACTTAAAAGTGCATTTTTATCATGGTTTTATATCATCATTTTGCACTTGAAGTATCAATAACTCCTTAACTAAAATATGTTTTATAATAATGTATCTAATAATATAAGATACCTATAATTTGTGGTAAATGTCTATTTTTAATGCAGGTCTATCACATAAATGAAAGGATTGATTGATGACTTGACGAACTTAAATTGCATGGATAAAGAGATGGTCTAACTTAGAGAAGAGATGTCGGTGCAATCCAAACCGGAACACTGTTCGGTAATTGGGCCATATCTGGAGCTACAGATCTCAGATTTAGGCCCAATTTATATGGATGGAAAGGTAAGACATAGGCCTACAACTTTCATATGGAGCCCAAGATCTAAAAAGGCCATTATCAAGTCCAAATTATAGCAACAACAAAGAAGCCCGAATCTGTCTTCCAGCCCGAGCATTGCTCGGTATTTTGGCCATATCTGGAGTTCTAGAAGTCCAAATGAGCTGAATGTTTTACACAAGAAAGCTGAGACAATTGCCTACAACTTTCATGTTTGCACCTGGCTCCAGTTTTGACGTTATCAATGACGTTTTGGGCAGACAAGAGAAGATAAGGATTGTCACCAAGTCAAAAGTTGGCCACCCACTTATCAATTAGTCATCAAATCAATAGTTCCCAATTTTGGCCTATAAAAGGAGGCATTTGCCATGCATTTAGGCATCTTGGTTTCCAGATCAAGATCATGCTCTTCCTTTCTCTCTTTGTATTTTTTGTAATGTTTATACTTTGCTTTCATTAATATCAAGTTTATGTTCTTATTTTGTTTATCTATTTTGCTTTCTTTCATTATGTCTAGCTAAGTTAATTATGTCAAGGTGAAAAGGTTACACTAATGGTGTGAGAATAAGTATAATGTAAACTTAATATGGACTTTAATGTTTGATACTAACATGTTTTATATTTGTTATCTTGTTCACTCTTTAATACTTTGCTTGTTAAATGATTAATCTTGATTTATGTTGTATAACACTTGGTACAACAAATGCTTGGCACTTTCATAGCCCATAATGTATGGTATAACCGACACCTGAGCTATGAAAGGAACTTGATTTATTGTTAACATAAGTTATAATCATGAATGCTTGACGAGATTTACAAGTATTAGCATTAATTGAATAAGATGACTAATGTAATCATCTTAACAATATATAATCTGATTGGAACCTCCTTTGTGTGTGGTTTCCAATTCAATAATAAGAGTTTTATACTATACTTGTTTGATATACCATTAGTGGAACCTCTAACCTTGACATTTGTTATTATTATTGTTTAATCCTTACATTAATATTTCATCTCTAAGTTCTCATCATCATCATCATCTTCTTCTTCTTCTCTTTCTTTATTATTATTATTATTAGTACTACTACTACTACTACTACTACTACTACTATTATTATTATTATTATTATTACTATTGTTGTTGTTGTTGTTGTTGTTTTATAATTGTTGTTTATAATTTGTACAATTAACCTCTCTGTGGTTCGATCCCGGTCTTGCCGGGTTATTTATTACTTCGACACTCCTGCACTTGGGAGAAGACATCAACCTTTTAGTCGTGTCAAGTTTTTGGCGCCGTTGCCGGGGAGGTAAGTTCTTATATAAATTATAGTATTTATTTTATTTTCTCTTTTCACTTTTCTTGTATATAACTTTGTTTCTTTTCTTTTGTTTCTTTTTATTTTGTTTTCTTCCTCCTTCTTTTGCTTTCTTCTTCTTCTTTTTATTTTATTCCTACACGTGCATGAGAGTGTGGTCACGTACATCAAGTGGTATACTTTGTAGGATATCCTCATCATTTTCAGAAAATATGGCCGAAGAAGATAATCAATCACTTCATAATGAAAATAATGAGAATAACCGTGCTAGAACACTTAGAGACCACATGAATCCCACAAGAACAAGTGCACCATCATGCATAGTTTTTCCTCCTGATGCATCTCATTTTAATTTTAAACCAGGTATTATTCAACTTTTACCTTCTTTTCATGGTTTAGAATTGGGAAATCCATACTTGCATTTAAGGGAATTTGAGGAGGTGTGCAACACATATAATAATTTAAATTGTAGCATGAACACCATCAGATTAAAGCTTTTTCCTTTTTCATTAAAAGATAAAGCTAAAACATGGCTACAAAATTTAAGACCAGGATCCATTCGTGCTTGGGATGAAATGCAACAACAATTTTTAAAGAAGTTTTTCCCATCTCATAGAACAAACTCTTTCAAGAGACAAATCACCACTTTCACTCAAAAACCAGGAGAAACATTTTACAAATGTTGGGATAGGTATCGAGACTTGCTTAGTACTTGCCCTCATCATGGTTTTGAAACATAGAGATTGGTTTCGCATTTCTATGAAGGGTTAACACCTAAAGATAGACAAATGGTTGAGTTGATGTGTAATGGAACTTTTGAAGATAAAGACCCTGATGAAGCAATGGAGTACTTAGACTTGTTAGCTGAAAATGCTCAAAATTGGGACACCGCGGGTACTTATGAGGCACTGAGTAAAACTCAACCTCATACATCTAGTGGAGGTATGTACAACCTTAGGGAAGATCATGATCTTCAAGCCAAGTTTGCATCTTTAGCTAGAAAAGTTGAGGCACTAGAATTGAAAAAGAGTGGTCAATTAAAATCTGTTGAAAACATTGTGTGTCAAATCTGTGAAACAAATAAACACTCAACCAACGATTGTCCAACCTTGCCTTCTTTTAAAGAATGTCTCCATGAACAAGCCCATGCATTAAACAGTTTCCAAAGGGCGAACCACAACCCATACTCCCAAACATACAACCCTGGTTGGAGAAATCACCCAAATTTCAGTTGGAAGAGTGAGAACAACAATGCACAAACTTCACAACCACCATTTCAAGCACACCATAATTTCCAAAATTCTCATGGATATGCACCTTCTTATGCTCCACCTTCTAGAAGAAATCTTGAGGAAACATTGCATGCATTCATTGAAAAGCAAGAGACAATCAATACTCAACTTGCTCAAAACATGACAGATTTTAAAGATACTCTTGCTAAATTAACATCTGCTCTCAGTTTCCAAGAGAAAGGTAAGTTTCCATCTCAACCACAGCAAAATCCCAAGGGGCAATACAATGCAAATGCAAGTAGTTCCGGAAGCCAACACATGGATCAACTCAAATCAGTCACTACTCTACGCAGTGGTAAGGTTATTGAAAAACCCTCTCTTGAACCTTATGAGAAAGATGATGAGTCAATCTCTGAGGGTAAGGAAGGGGTTGAATCTGAAAATTGCAAAGAAACGACTGATTCACCGCCAGCACTTCCATTTCCTCATGCCATGACCAAACAAAGGAAAGTCAACCATAACTCTGAAATTTATGAAATTTTCAAACAGGTAAGGATCAATATACCTTTATTGGATGCTATTAAACAAGTTCCTTCCTATGCTAAATTTTTGAAAGATCTCTGCACTGTGAAGAGGAAACTGAATGTGAAAACGAAAGCTTTTCTAGCCGAACAAGTAAGTGCTATTCTTCAAAACAATAATGCTTTGAAATATAAAGACCCTGGTTTTCCTACAATTTCTTGCTTTATTAGAGAGCATAAAATTGAAAGAGCCTTACTTGATCTTGGTGCTAGTGTGAATTTACTTCCATATTCAGTTTTTCAGAGTCTCAATCTAGGTGAGTTAAAACCAACTTCTATATCTCTTTTACTTGCCGATAGATCTATAAAAGTGCCTAGAGGAATAATTGAAGATGTGTTAGTACAAGTCGATAAATTCATTTATCCTGTGGATTTTATTGTCTTGGACACAGAACCTGTTGAAGCATGTAATTCATTTCCTGTTATTTTAGGATGTCCGTTTCTTGCAACCTCTAACGCATTGATTAATTGTAGGAATGGACTGATGAAGCTATCATTTGGAAACATGACATTGGAGATGAATATTTTCAACATTTGCAAGCAACCTAGAGATGATAATGATTTACAAAAAGTAGATCATATTGATGAATTAGTTTATGATCAACTTGAATCTACTTTAAGTAAAAATGAATTGGATGAAACTGAAGATTTGCAAATGGTTTATTCTGAGGAAGAAATCACGGATGAAACAAGCACCGAACATGTTGATGCGAATCTTTTATCAACAGTGACAACAGATTCGACATCTGACATCACACCAATGGATGATTACTTTCCTAACGAATCCTTACTTTCTCTTAGTCCAATGCCTTCGTATAATAAAAATATCAATTTTCTTGCTTTAGGAGATTTGCCAGCTGATTGGAGTACCCAAGACAAAGAAAAGTTTTTGAACGAAGTGAAGAGCTTTTATTGTGATGACCCTACTTTATTCAAATATTGTCCTGATCAAATATTTCAAAGATTCATTCCCGACAATGAGGTAAGTAGTGTCATTAAACTTTGTCATTCTGAAGCATGTGGAAGTTGTTTCTCGTCAAAAAAGACAATTGCAAAAATCTTTCAAAATGGATTTTATTGGCCCACCATGTTCAAGGACACGCATGCATTCTGCAAAACTTGTGAAAATTGTCAAAAGATTGATACTGGTCAAAAAGTTTTGTTTTATGATTCTCAACTCTATGCAGTCCCTAGAGAGCTAAGACCAAGATGGAGCAATCCTTATGGGGCCTGTGATATTGAGAATTCAATGAATGACAATGATTTTAAGGAAAATGGACATCGTTTGAAAGCTTACTTTGATAATTTTCCTAGTGAAAATGAATCAGCTGGTTTGAATGATTTTGTAGATAAAGGTTGATTATTTTTTTTTTCTCACATTGTTTTTGTGTTTCTTTTTGAGTGATTTTTGCTAGTTTCTCTCACCCCGGTCAAATGGCGGATAACGGTACTCCGTGACTTAAGTCGGTTCTTTCAGTTTCCCACAATTACTGATATTTGTGTATATATTTGTGCAATTCTTTGAATCTCTCTTCTAATTCTAATTTAAAAATGGACACTAATCTTGAAAAATTGAAAAAGTATTTTCCCGCTCTGCCTCAGAATGCGATCACAAAAATTTACCGTGCTAGATGTGCAAGATTGAGATTATTAATGAATCATGGAATTCCTGAAGATATTCGTTGGTTGATTGAAGCAAAGGTCCGATTATCAGGTGAGTCCTCTAACTTCTTCATTTCACACATGCCTGGAACAGGTAAAAGCACTTTTGCAAAGAAGCGTCGTGCAAAACGACTAGATGTCTGTCATCGATGTGCTAGATGGACTTGTAATACACAATGTCGTTCTTTAGAAATGGTATCTATAAACCGTGAAGATAAAATACAATTCATTAAGGATGGCCTGAGTAAGGAGTCTTTAGATAATCTTCTATTGACTCTTGAGACGCATCCTAGTGGAGATGTGCATCGTGCAATTCATGATTTATGGCCACTATTTCATAAAGAACATGATCGACTTAGTCTTGGGAATCTGACTAAAAAAGACCATGTTTGCTAGTTTTTAAGAAAACTGGATGGGAAGCCTATCCCCGACCCATAGAGGGCGTTTAAGCCGTTCTTGGACGTAAAACCAAGGGAAGATGTGAGCCACAATCACAACTACCTGTACATACACATGTTTTTTTTTCAAAAGTAAATAAATAAATAAATAAAAAGAGAGAGAGAGAGTGTGAGACTCCAGCTGGCCTACATATAGATGTTGTGATTGCCTTTCCAATTTCTCATCTATAAAACCCTCTTTTCCTTCCTTTCATTTCTACTCAACCCATACATTCAACAAATACAGAAGTGTGTAGAAATGGCAAGTTCCTTAGGTCATCATCAAATGAGAAATATTTGTGTTTTCGGTGGATCTAGTCCTGGGAAAGAAAAAGAGTTTTTAGAATCAGCAAATCATCTTGGTCAGGTGCTAGTTGAGAGAAAGATTCATTTAGTGTATGGGGGAGGCAGTCTTGGGTTAATGGGAGGTGTGTCAATAACTGCATTTTTAGGAGGTAGTCAAGTTTTGGGGGTCGTCCCTGAAGCTTTGGCACAAGGGGACATCATTGGAAAAACAATTGGAGAGGAACTTCAGGTCTCCACAATGTCGGCTCGAATGAATGCAATGTTTAACCATGCTGATGCTTTCATTGCTTTACCAGGTGGTCTAGGCACATTGGAAGAGATCTTTCATATTTCCTCTTGGGCTCAACTGCACATTCACCATAAACCCATAGGTTTGTTAAATGTTAATGGTTATTATGATAAGTTGTTGTCTTTTCTTGATCATGCTGTGGAACAGGAATTTTTAACATCTTCTGCACGACAAATCATAATCTCTGCTTCTACTGCTGAACAATTGATTGACCAACTACAATCTTTCATTCCTGTGATTGATCCTTCCATGAGTCGCATAAATTGGTCATCTAAGGAAAGCTGTAAAAAGCTTAGATTGGATTTGAGCCTTCATTTGTGAATTTTTGTGTCTTTTGGTTTTATTATGTTTTGTTATTTCTTATTTTTGTTTCAGTGTGTTTCAGGTTTTGTCAGTGTTCGTTATTTCAGGTGATATCTTTTATACTTTATCTTTCTACCTTAGAACATTGAGGACAATGTCTCGTTTTGGTTGGGGGGAGAGGGTAGTAGTTGATAAAAAAAAAAAATTGTTTTTCATTTCATAAAGCATGTGCATAATTGTTGTTACTAGGATGGTAGAGTAAAAGAGTTCTTTTGTTAAAGTGACTCTTGAGACGCATCTTAGTAACCATTCTTAACAAGGTCTATTATAATACTTCCTGAAATATTCAGGTTTACAAACTCTCGTATTGTTACCGCTTAATTCTGCTCATATACTTATTTAACATGTATTCTTTAAACCTTAATTTACACACACATACTTTAACATATGATTGTGGGTTGCATATTGGATTATTACATTATTTATGTTCTTTTGTTAAAGGTAACAACTAAGGGAAAGGGATTGTATATAATTAAAAAAAAGAAAAAAAAAATGAAGAAAAAAAAAATGATGATAATAAAAATATAGATAAGTTTGGTTTCGTAGCCTCCCTAACCTAAGCAATTAAGCCCGAAGGGGTGTTTTAACACCTAATACCCTAAAGTCAATTGACTTGGGAGCTATTGGCCCAACGCTTGTTACATGGGTTGAGGAGAAAAGCTTAAGGAAATCAAACATTGCACTATCTACATATCAGTATCTGCGACCCGAGTTACTAAGCTGAAAGCTCGTTACATGGGTTAAAGATGCATGATGTTTTTAAATTATATGTATATAGATTTAAAAACAAAAAAAAAACAAAAAAAAAAGACAAAAATAGTAATCCCAACCCAAGGAAGTTAACCTTAAACATTAGAACAAAAAAATTTTGTTTTCTTCCAAGAAAAGCCCCATAATTATGTGTTGATATATTGAGCACAAAAGAAAGGTTTATTAATATCTTGTTAAGTGGTATTGAGCAGATATATAAATTTAATGAGAGTTTGTTTATCTGGATAGATTAATGGAAGTTAAATGATGAATACCTTGCTTTGTGAAATTTGCAAATTGTTTTAATGCTTTAATTACTAGGGACTAGTAATAAGCTGGTTGAGGGGTGTGATTAGTACTTAAAAGTGCATTTTTATCATGGTTTTATATCATCATTTTGCACTTGAAGTATCAATAACTCCTTAACTAAAATATGTTTTATAATAATGTATCTAATAATATAAGATACCTATAATTTGTGGTAAATGTCTATTTTTAATGCAGGTCTATCACATAAATGAAAGGATTGATTGATGACTGGAAGAACTTAAATTGCATGGATAAAGAGATGGTCTAACTTAGAGAAGAGATGTCGGTGCAATCCAAACCGGAACACTGTTCGGTAATTGGGCCATATCTGGAGCTACAGATCTTAGATTTAGGTCCAATTTATATGGATGGAAAGGTAAGACATAGGTCTATAACTTTCATATGGAGCCCAAGATCTAAAAAGGCCATTATCAAGTCCAAATTGTAGCAACAACAAAGAAGCCCGAATCTGTCTTCCAGCCCGAGCACTGTTCGGTATTTTGGCCATATCTGGAGTTCTAGAAGTCCAAATGAGCTGAAGTTTTTACACAAGAAATCTGAGACAATTGCCTACAACTTTGATGTTTACACCTGGCTCCAGTTTTGACGTTATCAATGACGTTTTGGGCAGACAAGAGAAGATAAGGATTGTCACCAAGTCAAAAGTTGGCCACCCACTTATCAATTAGTCATCAAATCAATAGTTCCCAATTTTGGCCGATAAAAGGAGGCATTTGCCATGCATTTAGGCATCTTAGTTTCCAGATCAAGATCATGCTCTTCCTTTCTCTCTTTGTATTTTTTGTAATGTTTATACTTTGCTTTCATTAATATCAAGTTTATGTTCTTATTTTGTTTATCTATTTTGCTTTCTTTCATTATGTCTAGCTAAGTTAATTATGTCAAGGTGAAAAGGTTACACTAATGGTGTGAGAATAAGTATAATGTAAACTTAATATGGACTTTAATGTTTGATACTAACATGTTTTATATTTGTTATCTTGTTCACTCTTTAATACTTTGCTTGTTAAATGATTAATCTTGATTTATGTTGTATAACACTTGGTACAACAAATGCTTGGCACTTTCATAGCCCATAATGTATGGTATAACCGACACCTGAGCTATGAAAGGAACTTGATTTGTTGTTAACATAAGTTATAATCATGAATGCTTGACGAGATTTACAAGTATTAGCATTAATTGAATAAGATGACTAATGTAATCATGTTAACAATATATAATCTGATTGGAACCTCCTTTGTGTGTGGTTTCCAATTCAATAATAAGAGTTTTATACTATACTTGTTTGATATACCATTAGTGGAACCTCTAAACTTGACATTTGTTATTAGGGCATATAACATCATGCATCTTCAACCCATGTAACGAGCTTTCAGCTAATGACTCCCAGACCAGTTGGTCTTAGGGCATTAGGTGTTAAGACACCCCTACGAGCTTAGTAACACGGGTCACAGATACTGATATGTAGATAGTGCAAGATTTGATTCCCTTAAGCTTTTCTCCTCAACCCATGTAACAAGCGTTGGGCCAATAGCTCCCAAGTCAGTTGACTTTAGGGTATTAGGTGTTAAAACACCCCATTCGGGCTTAATTGCTTAGGTTAGGGAGGCTACGAAACCAAACTTATCTACATTTTTATTATCATCATTTTTTTTTCTTTTTTTCTTTTTTTTTTAATTATATACAATCTCTTTCCCTTAGTTGTTACCTTTAACAAAAGAACATAAATAATATAATAATCCAATATGCAACCCACAATCATATGTTAAAGTGTGTGTGTGTAAATTAAGGTTTAAGAATACATGTTAAATAAGTATATGAGCAGAATTAAGCGGTAACAATACGAGAGTTTGTAAACCTGAATATTTCAGGAAGTATTATAATAGACCTTGTTAAGAATGGTTACTAAGATACGTCTCAAGAGTCACTTTAACAAAAGAACTCCTTTACTCTGCCATCCTAGTAACAACAATTATGCACATGCTTTATGAAATGAATTTTTTTTTTTATCAACTACTACCCTCTCCCCCCAACCAAAACGAGACATTGTCCTCAATGTTCTAAGGTAGAAAGATAGAGTATAGAAGATATCACCTGAAATAACAAACATTGACAAACCTGAAATACACTGAAACAAAAATAAGAAATGACAAAACACAAATATTATGCTATTAATAAAAAGAAAAGACACAAATTTTTACAAGCTAAGACTCAAATCGCAGTTGTGATTGTGGCTCACATCTTCCCTTGGTTTTACGTCCAAGAACGGCTTAAACGCCCTTTATGGGTCGAGGATAGGCTTCCCATCCAGTTTTCTTAAAAACTGGCAAACAGGGTCTTTTTTTTAGTTAGATTCCCAAGACTATGCCAAGCATGTTCTTTATGAAAATGGGTTCCTAAGTCATGAATTACACGATGCTTATCTCGACTATGATGAGACTTAAGAGTCAATAGAAGATTATCTAAAGACTCTCTGTGTTTTGAAATAAATCCCACCTTTTGACAATTTTCATAGTTTTTACGGAATGCATGTGACTCCTTGAATATGGTGGGCCAGTAAAATCCCCTTTGTAAGATTTCTACAATCCTCTTTTTTGACGAGAAATGATCCCCACATGCCTTAGAGTGACAAACATTTTTGAAATATTTGATCAGGACAATAATTGAATAAGTAAGGGTCATCCCAATAAAAATTTTGCTCGTTGCTCAAAAATTTTCTTTTGTCTTCAATACTCCAATGAGTTGGCAAAAATCCTGAAGCAAGAAAATTAATATTTTTAGCAAACCAAGGCATTGAATTAAGAGAAAGTAGAGATTCATCAGGAAAGTAATCATCGATTGGTGTGATGTCGGGTGTCGAATCTGTTGTCACTTTTGATAAAAGATCTGCATCAACCTTTTCGGTGCCTTTTTCATCCTCGATTTCTTCCTGATTGGTCATGGCATGAAAAAATGGAAGTGCTGGCGGAGAATCAGTCTTTTCTTTGTAATTTTTAGATTCAACCCCTTCTTTACCCTTAGAGATTGACTCATCATCTTTCTCACAAGGTTCAAGAATTGGTTTTTGAATAACCTTACCACTACAAAAAGTGATGACTGATTTGACTTGATCCATGTGTTGATTTCCATAACTACTTGCATTTGCATTGTATTGCTCCTTGAGATTTTGTTGTGGTTGAGATGGAAACTTATCTTTCTCTTGAAAATTGAGAGCAGATGTGAATTTTTCAAGAGTATCTTTAAAATCTATTATGCTTTGAGCAAGTTGAGTGTTGATTGTCTCTTGTTTTTCAATGAATGCATACAAGGTTTCCTCAAACTTTCTTGTAGGAGGTGGAGCATAAGGAACAGTGTTCCGATTTGGATTGCACCGACATCTCTTTTCTAAGTTTGACCATCTCTTTGCCTTTGCAATTTAAGTTCTTAAAGTCATTAATCAATATTTTCATTTATGTGATAGGCCTGAATTTAAAATGAACATTTACCATAAATTAAAGGTATCTTATATTATTAGATATATTATTATAAAACATACTTTAGTTAAGGAGTTATTGATACTTCAAGTGCAAAATGATGATATAAAACCATGACAAAAATGCACTTTTAAGTACTAATCATTAATTTAGCAAGAGTATCTTTAAAATCTGTCATGTTTTGAACAAGTTGAGTATTAATTGTCTCTTGCTTTTCAATGAATGCATGCAATGTTTCCTCAAGATTTCTTCTAGGAGGTGGAGCATAAGGAGGTGCATATCCATGAGAATTTTGGAAATTGTGGTGTGCTTGAAACGGTGGTTGTGAAGTTTGTGCATTGTTGTTCTCACTCTTCCAATTGAAATTTGGGTGATTTCTCCAACTAGGGTTGTATGTTTGGGAGTATGGGTTGTAGTTGGCCCTTTGGAAACTGTTTAAAGCATGGGCTTGTTCATGGAGACATTCCTTAAAAGAAGGCAAGGTTGGACACTCATTGGTTGAGTGTTCATTTGTTTCACAGATTTGACACACAATGTTTTCAACAGATTTTAATTGACCACTCTTTTTCAATTCTAGTGCCTCGACTTTTCTAGCTAAAGATGCAAACTTGGCTTGGAGGTCATGATCTTCCCTAAGGTTGTACATGCCTCTACTAGATGTATGAGGTTGGGTTTTACTCGATGCCTCATATGTACCCGCGGTGTCCCAATTTTGAGCATTTTCAGCTAACAAATCTAAGTACTCCATTGCTTCATCAGGGTCTTTATCTTCAAAAGTTCCATTGCACATCAATTCAACCATTTGCCTATCTTTAGGTGTTAACCCTTCATAGAAATGTGAAACCAATCTCCATGTTTCAAAACCATGATGGGGGCAAGTACTAAGCAAGTCTCGATACCTATCCCAACATTTATAAAATGTTTCTCCTGGTTTTTGAGTGAAAGTGGTGATTTGTCTCTTGAAAGAGTTTGTTCTATGAGATGGGAAAAACTTCTTTAAAAATTGTTGTTGCATTTCATCCCAAGCACGAATGGATCCTGGTCTCAAATTTTGTAGCCATGTTTTAGCTTTATCTTTTAATGAAAAAGGAAAAAGCTTTAATCTGATGGTGTTCATGCTACAATTTAAATTATTATATGTGTTGCAGACCTCCTCAAATTCCCTTAAATGCAAGTATGGATTTTCCAATTCCAAGCCATGAAAAGAAGGTAAAAGTTGAATAATGCCTGGCTTAAAATTAAAATGAGATGCATCGAGAGGAAAAACTATGCATGATGGTGCACTTGTTCTTGTGGGATTCATGTGGTCTCTAAGTGTTCTAGCACGGTTATTCTCATTATTCCTATTTTGAAGTGATTGATTATCTTCTTCGGCCATATTTTCTGAAAATGATGAGGATATCCTACAAAGTCTACCACTTGATGTACGTGACCACACTCTCATGCACGTGTAGGAATAAAAAAAAAAAGAAGAAAGCAAAAGAAGGAGGAAGAAAACAAAATAAAAAGAACCAAAAGAAAAGAAACAAAGTTATATACAAGAAAAGTGAAAAGAGAAAATAAAATAAATACTATAATTTATACAAGAACTTACCTCCCCGGCAACGGTGCCAAAAACTTGACACGACGAAAAGATTGATGTCTTCTCCCAAGTGCAGGAGTGTCGAAGTAATAAATAACCCGGCAAGACCAGGGTCGAACCACAGGGAGGTTAATTGTACAAATTATAAATAACAATAATACAACAACAATAACAACAACAACAACAACAACAACAAAAATATTAATAATAATAGTAGTAGTAGTAGTAGGAGTAGTAGTAATACTAGTAGTAGTAATAATAATAATAATAATAAAGAAAGAGAAGAAGAAGAAGATGATGAGAACTTGGAGATGAAATATTAATGTAAGGATTTAACAATAATAATAACAAATGTCAAGGTTAGAGGTTCCACTAATGGTATATCAAACAAGTATAGTATAAACTCTTATTATTGAATTGGAAACCACACACAAAGGAGGTTCCAATCAGATTATATATTGTTAACATGATTACATTAGTCAGCTTATTCGATTAATGCTAATGCTTGTAAATCTCATCAAGCATTCATGATTATAACTTATGTTAACAACAAATCAAGTTCCTTTCATAGCTAAGGTGTCGGTTGTACCATACAGTATGGGCTATGAAAGTGCCAAGCATTTTTTATACCAAGTGTTATACAACATAAATCAAGATTAGTCATTTAACAAGCAAAGTATTAAAGAGTGAACAAGACAACAAATATAAAACATGTTAGTATCAAACATTAAAGTCCATATTAAGTTTATACTATACTTATTCTTACACCATTAGTGTAACCTTTTCACCTTGACATAATTAACTTAGCTAGACATAATGAAAGAAATAAAAATAGATAAACAAAATAAGAACATAAAAGTTAACTAAGTAAAGGAAAGGAAATGAAAGGCATAAACTTAATATTAATGAAAGCAAAGCATAAATATTATAAAAAATACAAAAAGAGAAAGGAAGAGCATGATCTTGATCTGGAAACCAAGATGCCTAAATGCATGGCAAATGCCTCCTTTTATAGGCCAAAATTGGGAACTATTGATTTGATGACTAATTGATAAGTGGGTGGCCAACTTTTGACTTGGTGACAATCCTTATCTTCTCTTGTCTGCCCAAAACGTCATTGATAACGTCAAAACTGGAGCCAGGTGTAAACATCAAAGTTGTAGGCAATTGTCTCAGATTTCTTGTGTAAAAACTTCAGCTCATTTGGACTTCTAGAACTCCAGATATGGCCAAAATACCGAACAGTGCTCGGGCTGGAAGACAGATTCGGGCTTCTTTGTTGTTGCTACAATTTGGACTTGATAATGGCCTTTTTAGATCTTGGGCTCCATATGAAAGTTATAGACCTATGTCTTACCTTTCCATCCATATAAATTGGACCTAAATCTAAGATCTGTAGCTCCAGATATGGCCCAATTACCGAACAGTGTTCCGGTTTGGATTGCACCGACATCTCTTCTCTAAGTTAGACCATCTCTTTATCCATGCAATTTAAGTTCTTCCAGTCATCAATCAATCCTTTCATTTATGTGATAGACCTGCATTAAAAATAGACATTTACCACAAATTATAGGTATCTTATATTATTAGATACATTATTATAAAACATATTTTAGTTAAGGAGTTATTGATACTTCAAGTGCAAAATGATGATATAAAACCATGATAAAAATGCACTTTTAAGTACTAATAAATGTGCAATTGTGCCTAAGAGGAAATATGAAAGATCTCTTCCAATGTGCCTAGACCACCTGGTAAAGCAATGAAAGCATCAGCATGGTTAAACATTGCATTCATTCGAGCCGACATTGTGGAGACCTGAAGTTCCTCTCCAATTGTTTTTCCAATGATGTCCCCTTGTGCTAAAGCTTCAGGGACGATTCCTAAAACTTGACTACCTCCTAAAAATGCAGCTATTGACACACCTCCCCCTAACCCAAGACTGCCTCCCCCATACACTGAATGAATCTTTCTCTCAGCTAGCACCTGACCAAGATGATTTGCTGATTCTAGAAACTCCTTTTCTTTCCCAGGACTAGATCCACCGAAAACACAAATATTTCTTATTTGATGACTTGAGGAACTTGCCATTTCTACACACTTCTGTATTTTTTGAATGTATGGGTTGAGTAGAAATGAAAGGAAGGAAAAGAGGGTTTTATATATGAGAAATTAGAAAGGCAATCATAACACCTATATGTAGGCCAGCTAGAGTCTGACACTCTCTCTCTCTCTTTTTATTTATTTATTTATTTACTTTTGAAAAAAAGCATGTGTATGTACAAGTAGTTGTGATTGTGGCTCACATCTTCCCTTGGTTTTACGTCCAAGAACGGCTTAAACGCCCTCTATGGGTCGGGGATAGGCTTCCCATCTAGTTTTCTTAAAAACTGGCAAACAGGGTCTTTTTTAGTCAGATTCCCAAGACTAAGTCGATCATGTTCTTTATGAAATAGTGGCCATAAATCATGAATTGCACGATGCACATCTCCACTAGGATGCGTCTCAAGAGTCAATAGAATTATCTAATGACTCCTTACTCAGGCCATCCTTAATGAATTGTATTTTATCTTCACGGTTTATAGATACCATTCCTAAAGAACGACATTGTGTATTACAAGTCCATCTAGCACATCGATGACAGACATCCAGTCGTTTTGCACGACGCTTCTTTGCAAAAGTGCTTTTACCTGTTCCAGGCATGTGTGAAATGAAGTTAGAGGACTCACTTGATAATCGGACCTTTACTTCAATCAACCAGCGAATATCTTCAGGAATTCCATGATTTATTAACAATCTCAATCTTGCACATCTAGCACGGTAAATTTTTGTAATCGCATTCTGAGGCATAGCGGGAAAATACTTTTTCAATTTTTCAAGATTAGTGTCCATTTTGAAATGAGAATTGGAAGAGAGATTCAAAGAATTGCACAGATATATACACCGATATCAGTTATTGTGGGAAACTGAAAGAACCGACTTAAGTCACGGAGTACCGTTATCCGTCATTTTACCGGGGTGAAAGAAACTTGCAAAAATCACTCAAAAAGAAACACAAAAACAATGTGAGAAAATAATAATCAACCTTTATCTACAAAATCATTCAAACCAGCTGATTCATTTTCACTAGGAAAATTATCAAAGTGAGCTTTCAAACGATGTCCATTTTCCTTAAAATCATTGTCATTCATTGAATTCTCAATATCACAGGCCCCATAAGGATTGCTCCATCTTGGTCTTAGCTCTCTAAGGACTACATAGAGTTGAGAATCATAAAACAAAACTTTTTGACCAGTATCAATCTTTTGACAATTTTCACAAGTTTTGCAGAATGCATGCGTGTCCTTGAACATGGTAGGCCAATAAAACCCATTTTGAAAGATTTTTGCAATTGTCTTTTTTGACGAGAAACAACTTCCACATGCTTCAGAATGACAAAATTTAATGACACTACTTACCTCATTGTCCGAAATGAATCTTTGAAATATTTGATCACGACAATATTTGAATAAGTTAGGGTCATCACAATAAAAGCTCTTCACTTCGTTTAAAAACTTTTCTTTGTCTTGAATACTCCAATCAGTTGGCAAATCTCCTAAAGCAAGAAAATTGATATTTTTATCATACCAAGGCATTGGACTAAGAGAAAGTAAGGATTCGTTTGGAAAGTAATCATCGATTGGTGTGATGTTAGATGTCGAATCTGTTGTCACTCTTGACAAAAGATTCGCATCAACATTTTCTGTGCGTTTGTTATCCGTGATTTCTTCCTCAGAATAAATCATTTGCAAATCTTTAGATTCATCCAACTCATTTTTACTTAAAGTAGATTCAAGTTGATCATAAACTAATTCGTCAATATGATCTACTTCTTGTAAATCATTATCATCTCCAGGTTGCTTGCAAATGTTGAAAATATTCATCTCCAATGTCATGTTTCCAAATGATAGCTTCATCAGTCCATTCCTACAATTAATCAATGCGTTAGAGGTTGCAAGAAATGGACGTCCTAAAATAACAGGAAATGAATTACATGCTTCAACAGGTTTTGTGTCCAAGACAATAAAATTCACAGGATAAATGAATTTATCGACTTGTACTAACACATCTTCAATTATTCCTCTAGGCACTTTTACAGATCTATCAGCAAGTAAAAGAGATATAGAAGTTGGTTTTAACTCACCTAGATTGAGACTCTGAAAAACTGAATATGCAAGTAAATTCACACTAGCACCAAGATCAAGTAAAGCTCTTTCAATTTTATGCTCTCCAATAAAGCAAGAAATTGTAGGACAACCAGGGTCTTTATATTTCAAAGCATTATTGTTTTGAAGAATAGCACTTACTTGTTCTGCTAGAAAGACTTTCTTTTTCACATTCAGTTTCCTCTTCACAGTGCATAGATCTTTCAAAAATTTAGCATAGGAAGGAACCTGTTTAATAGCATCCACCAAAGGTATATTGATCCTTACCTGTTTGAAAATTTCATAAATTTCAGAGTTGTGATTAACTTTCCTTTGTTTGGTCATGGCTTGAGGAAATGGAAGTGGTGGCGGTGAATCAGTCCTTTCTTTGCAATTTTCAGATTCAACCCCTTCCTTACCCTCAGAGATTGACTCATCATCTTTCTCATAAGGTTCAAGAGAGGGTTTTTCAATAACCTTACCATTGCGCAGAGTAGTGACTGATTTGACTTGATCCATGTGTTGGCTTACAGAACTACTTGTATTCGCATTGTATTGCCCCTTAGGATTTTGTTGTGGTTGAGATGGAAACTTACCTTTCTCTTGGAAACTGAGAGCAGATGTTAATTTAGCAAGAGTATCTTTAAAATCTGTCATGTTTTGAGCAAGTTGAGTATTGATTGTCTCTTGCTTTTCAATGAATGCATGCAATGTTTCCTCAAGATTTCTTCTAGGAGGTGGAGCATAAGGAGGTGTATATCCATGAGAATTTTGGAAATTGTAGGGTGCTTGAAACGGTGGTTGTGAAGTTTGTGCATTGTTGTTCTCACTCTTCCAACTGAAATTTGGGTGATTCCTCCAACCAGGGTTGTATGTTTGGGAGTATGGGTTGTGGTTGGCCCTTTGGAAACTGTTTAAAGCATGGGCTTGTTCATGGAGACATTCTTTAAAAGAAGGCAAGGTTGGACAATCATTGGTTGAGTGTTCATTTGTTTCATAGATTTGACACACAATGTTTTCAACAGATTTTAATTGACCACTCTTTTTCAATTCTAGTGCCTCAACTTTTTTAGCTAAAGATGCAAATTTGGCTTGAAGGTCATGATCATCCCTAAGGTTGTACATACCTTCACTAGATGTATGAGGTTGAGTTTTACTCGGTGCCTCATATGTACCCGCGGTGTCCCAATTTTGAGCATTTTTAGCTAACAAGTCTAAGTACTCCATTGCTTCATCAGGGTCTTTATCTTCAAAAGTTCCATTGCACATCAATTCAACCATTTGCCTATCTTTAGGTGTTAACCCTTCATAGAAATGTGAAACCAATCTCCATGTTTCAAAACCATGATGGGGGCAAGTACTAAGCAAGTCTCGATACCTATCCCAACATTTGTAAAATGTTTCTCCTGGTTTTTGAGTGAAAGTGGTGATTTGTCTCTTGAAAGAGTTTGTTCTATGAGATGGGAAAAACTTCTTTAAAAACTGTTGTTACATTTCATCCCAAGCACGAATGGATCCTGGTCTCAAATTTTGTAGCCATGTTTTAGCTTTATCTTTTAATGAAAAAGGAAAAAGCTTTAATCTGATGGTGTTCATGCTATAATTTAAGTTATTATATGTGTTGCACACCTCCTCAAATTCCCTTAAATACAAGTATGGATTTTCCAATTCTAAACCATGAAAAGAAGGTAAAAGTTGAATAATACCTGGTTTAAAATTAAAATGAGATGCATCAGGAGGAAAAGCTATGCATGATGGTGCACTTGTTCTTGTGGGATTCATGTGGTCTCTAAGTGTTCTAGCACGGTTATTCTCATTATTTTCATTATGAAGTGATTGATTATCTTCTTCGGCCATATTTTCTGAAAATGATGAGGATACCCTACAAAGTATACCACTTGATGTACGTGACCACACTCTCATGCACGTGTTGGGAAAAAAATAAAAAAGAAGAATGCAAAAGAAGGAGGAAGAAAACAAAATAAAAAGAAACAAAAGAAAAGAAACAAAGTTATACACAAGAAAAGTGAAGAGAGAAAATAAGATAAATATTATAATTTATACAAGGACTTACCTCCCCAGCAACGGCGCCAAAAACTTGACACGACTAAAAGGTTGATGTCTTCTCCCAAGTGCAGGAGTGTCGAAGTAATAAATAACCCGGCAAGACCGGGGTCGAACCACAGGGAGGTTAATTGTACAAATTATAGACAACAATTATAAGCAACAATAATAGCAATAACAACAACAACTATAATAATAATAATAATAATAATAATAATACTAGTAGTAGTAGTAGTAGTAGTAGTAATAATAATAATAATAATAATAGTAGTAGTAGTAGTAGTAGTAGTAGTAGTAGTACTAATAACAAAATAAGAACATAAAAGTTAACTAAGTAAAGGAAAGGAAATGAAAGGCATAAACTTAATATTAATGAAAGCAAAGCATAAACATTACAAAAAATACAAAGAGAGAAAGGAAGAGCATGATCTTGATCTGAACACCAAGATGCCTAAATGCATGGCAAATGCCTCCTTTTATAGGCCAAAATTGGGAACTATTGATTTGATGACTAATTGATAAGTGGGTGGCCAACTTTTGACTTGGTGACAATCCTTATCTTCTCTTGTCTGCCCAAAATGTCATTGATAATGTCAAAATTGTAGCCAATTGTCTCAGCTTTCTTGTGTAAAAACTTCAGCTCATTTGGACTTCTAGAACTCCAGATATGGCCAAAATACCGAACAGTGCTCGGGCTGGAAGACAGATTCGGGCTTCTTTGTTGTTGCTACAATTTGCACTTGCAAATGGCCTTTTTAGATCTTGGGCTCCATATGAACGTTGTAGGCCTATGTCTTACCTTTCCATCCATATAAATTGGACCTAAATCTGAGATCTGTAGCTCTAGATATGACCCAATTACCAAACAGTGTTCCAGTTTGGATCGCACCGACATCTCTTTTCTAAGTTTGGCCATCTCTTTGCCTTTGCAATTTAAGTTCTTAAAGTCATCAATCAATATTTTTATTTATGTGATAGGCCTGCATTTAAAATGAACATTTACCATAAATTAAAGGTATCTTATATTATTAGATATATTATTATAAAACATGCTTTAGTTAAGGAGTTATTGATACTTCAAGTGCAAAATGATGATATAAAACCATGACAAAAATGCACTTTTAAGTACTAATCAGCAACCCACAATCATATGTTAAAATTAAGGTTTAAGAATACATGTTAAATGAGTATATGAGTAGAATTAAGTGATAATTGACACGACTAAAAGGTTGATGTCTTCTCCCAAGTGCAGGAATGTCGAAGTAATAAATAACCTGGCAAGACCGGGGTCGAACCACAAGGAGGTTAATTGTACAAATTATAAACAACAATAATAGCAATAATAACAACAACAATAACAATAACAACAACAACTATAATAATAATTGTAATAATAATAATAATAATAATAATAATAGTAGTAGTAGTAGTAGTAGTAGTAGTAGTAGTAATAGTAGTAGTAGTAATAATAATAATAATAAAAGAGAAGAAGAAGAAGATGATGAGAACTTGGAAATGGAAAATTAATGTAAGGATTAAACAATAATAATAACAAATGTCAAGGTTAGAGGTTCCACTAATGGTATATCAAACAAGTATAGTATAAACTCTTATTATTGAATTGGAAACCACACACAAAGGAGGTTCCAATCAGATTATATATTGTTAACATGATTACATTAGTCATCTTATTCAATTAATGCTAATACTTGTAAATCTCGTCAAGCATTCATGATTATAACTTATGTTAACAACAAATCAAGTTCCTTTCATAGCTCAGGTGTCGGATATACCATACATTATGGGCTATGAAAGTGCCAAGCATTTGTTGTACCAAGTGTTATACAACATAAATCAAGATTAGTCATTTAACAAGCAAAGTATTAAAGAGTGAACAAGATAACAAATATAAAACATGTTAGTATCAAACATTAAAGTCCATATTAAGTTTACATTATACTTATTCTTACACCATTAGTGTAACCTTTTCACCTTGACATAATTAACTTAGCTAGACATAATGAAAGAAAGGAAAATAAATAAACAAAATAAGAACATAAAAGTTAACTAAGTAAAGGAAAGGAAATGAAAGGCATAAACTTAATATTAATGAAAGCAAAGCATAAACATTACAAAAAATACAAAGAGAGAAAGGAAGAGCATGATCTTGATCTGAACACCAAGATGCCTAAATGCATGGCAAATACCTCCTTTTATAGGCCAAAATTGGAAACTATTGATTTGATGACTAATTGATAAGTGGGTGGCCAACTTTTGACTTGGTGACAATCCTTATCTTCTCTTGTCTGCCCAAAATGTCATTGATAACGTCAAAATTAGAGCCAGTTGAACATGAAAGTTGTAGCCAATTGTCTCAGCTTTCTTGTGTAAAAACTTCAGCTTATTTGGACTTCTAGAACTCCAGATATGGCCAAAATACCGAACAGTGCTTGGGCTGGAAGACAGATTCGGGCTTCTTTGTTGTTGCAACAATGTAGAGTTGATAATGACCTTTTTAGATCTTGGGCTCCATATGAAAGTTGTAGGCCTATGTCTTACCTTTCCATCCATATAAATTGGACCTAAATCTGAGATATATAGCTCCAGATATGACCCAATTACCGAACAGTGTTCCAGTTTGGATCGCACCGACATCTCTTTTCTAAGTTTGGCCATCTCTTTGCCTTTGCAATTTAAGTTCTTAAAGTCATCAATCAATATTTTCATTTATGTGATAGGCCTGCATTTAAAATGAACATTTACCATAAATTAAAGGTATCTTATATTATTAGATATGTTATTATAAAACATGCTTTAGTTAAGGAGTTATTGATACTTCAAGTGCAAAATGATGATATAAAACCATGATAAAAATGCACTTTTAAGTACTAATCAATAATAATGCGAGAGTTTGTAAATCTAAATATTTCAAGAAGTATTATAATAGACCTTGTTAAAAATGGTTACTAAGATGCGTCTCAAGAGTCACTTTAACAAAATAGCTCCTTTACTCTGCCATCCTAGTAACAACAATTATGCACATGCTTTATGAAATGGAAAACAATTTTTTTTTTAACTACTACCCTCTCCCCCCAACTAAAACAAGACATTGTCCTCAATGTTCTAAGGTAGAAAAATAGAGTATAGAAGATATCACCTGAAATAACGACTACTGACAAACCTGAAACACACTGAAACAAAAATAAGAAATAACAAAACACAATAATAAAACCAAAAGATATAAAAATTCACAAATGAAGGATCAATTACAGGTATGAAGGATTGTAGTTGGTCAATTAATTGTTCAGCAGTAGCAACAGAGATTATGATTTGTCGTGCAGAAGATGTTAGAAATTCCTGTTCCACAGCATGATCAAGAAAAGACAACAACTTATCATAATAACCATTAACATTTAACAAATCTATGGGTTTATGGTGAATGTGCAGTTGAGCCCAAGAGAAAATATGAAAGATCTCTTCCAATGTACCTAGACCACCTGGTAAAGCAAAGAAGGCATCAGCATGGTTAAACATTGCATTCATTCGAGCTGACATTGTGGAGACCTGAAGTTCCTCTCCAATTATTTTTCCAATGATGTCCCCTTGTGCTAAAGCTTCGGGGACAACCCCTAAAACTTGACTACCTCCTAAAAATGCAGCTATTGACACACCTCCCATTAACCCAAGACTGCCTCCCCCATACACTAAATGAATCTTTCTCTCAGCTAGCACTTGACCAAGATGATTTGCTGATTCTAAAAACTCCTTTTCTTTCCCAGGACTAGATCCACCAAAAACACAAATATTTCTTATATGATGACTTGAGGAACTTGCCATTTCTACACACTTCTGTATTTGTTGAATGTATAGGTTGAGTAGAAATGAAAGGAAGGAAGAGAGGGTTTTATAGATGAGAAATTAGAAAGGCAATCATAATACCTATATGTAGGTCAGCTGGAGTCTCACTCTCTCTCTCTCTCTCTCTTTATTTATTTATTTATTTACTTTAAAAAAAAAAATCATGTGTATGTACATGTAGTTGTGATTGTGGCTCACATCTTCCCTTGGTTTTACACTATACTGATTCTTACACCATTAGTGTAACCTTTTCACCTTGACATAATAAACTTAGCTAAACATAATAAAAGAAAGAAAAATAAATAAACAAAATAAGAATATAAATAAGATAAGAGTTAATTAAGTAAAGGAAAGGAAATGAAAGGCATAAACTTGATATTAATGAAAGCAAAGCATAAACATTACAAAAAATACAAAGAGAGAAAGCAAGAGCATGATCTTGATCTGGAAACCAAGATGCCTAAATGCATGGCAAATGCCTTCTTTTATAGGCCAAAATTGAGAACTATTGATTTGAGGACTAATTGATGAGTGGGTGCCCAACTCTTGACTTGGTGACAATCCTTATCTCCTCTTGTCTGCCCAAAATGTCATTGATAACATCAAAATTGAAGCCACTTAAAAGATGAAAGTTGTAGTAAATTATCTCAGCTTTCTTATGAAAAACATTCAGGTCATTTGGACTTTTAGAACTCTAGATATGGGTCAAACACTGAACAGTGCTCACGCTGGAAGACAGATTCGAACTTCTTTGTTGTTGCTACAATTTAGATTTGAAAATAGCCTTTTTAGATCTTGGGCTCCTATGAAAGTTGTAAACCTATGTCTTACGTTTCCATCCATATAAAGTAGACCTAAATCTGAGATCTACAACTCTAGATATGACCCAATTACCGAACAGTGTTCCGGTTTAGATTGCACCGACATCTCTTTTTTCGAAGTTTGGTCATCTTTTATCCTTTCAATTTTAGTTCTTAAATTCATCAATCAATCCTTTCATTTATATGATAGGCCTGCATTTAAAATGAACATTTACCATAAATTAACGGTACCTTATATCATTAGATATATTATTATAAAACATGCTTTAGTTAAGGAGTTATTGATACTTCAATTGCAAAAATGATGATATAAAACCTTGATAAAAATACACTTTTAAGTATTAATCATTTGTTTAACGGAAAGTGATTTTTTAAAATTTATTTTCTAAACTTTTATATATTTGTTTGCTATTAAAAAAGTTGGTCAATGAAAAACACTTTCAGGTCAAAAAAAATTTTATTTGGTTTTCAAGAAATTGTTTTTCTTTTCATTTTGGGAGAAAAATATATTACAAAAGTTGTGAAAAAATTAGAAATCTCATATTATTTACTGATTATATCAAATTTGGTCCTCAAACTTTTGATTGCTATATATATTTTGTTTTGAATATATTTTTTTCAATTTCATCCTTTAGAATTTAATTTTTATATTAACTTTGGCGCGTTAATTTTATGATTGTTATTTACTTTTCTCTTATCATTTTTTAATTGAATTTTTTTATCTATAAAATTTGATTATTATTTTTTTATTGTTATTTATTTTATTTAAAATAATTTATGAAATTATAATTATTATTAGTTTAATTTCATCATCTTTTAATTTTTTTTATTTGTTAGATTTGAGCTTTATTATTTTGATTATTATTTATTTTATTTGAGATAATTTATGAAATTATATTATTTTTTTAATTTTATTCTCATTTAACTTTTTAATTTGTAAGATTTATTTCTTATTATTTTAATAAAAGAAATAAATTTCCTTATTATTTTCAACAAATAAAAGGAATATATGTAATATCATTTTGCAAAATAACTACTTTGAACAAGAAATAAATGCTAAATACATTGAAAAAGTCAAGATTACCATATATAAAGAGTAGCATTTATTGGAAATAAATCAATTTATAGGTAAAATAAATTCAGGGTCTACAAGCTCTTAAAATTGGTTCCACTAGCCTCTTTGCTTCAATTTTGGTCACTCAATAACTCGTATTTTTAGTTATTGTCATTGCATCTAAATCTACCACTAACGGTGAAAGATGCTTATTAGAGTCATTCGCTTTAGGAATCATCCAAATAAAGAAATAAGAAATAAAGAAACAAAAACTAATGAAAAATAAAAATATCAACCATCTGTAAAACTTAATTAACGATTCTTTGATGCAGAATAAATATGTTTAAAACAAAATCGTAAGTCTTAATGATAAGAAAACAATACCTCCAGCCATTGATGTTTCTCACGTATTTGCTGCTCTCTTTTATATATATTTGGCACTTCCAAACTCTACTCACTCTATATAGATGGTGTAAAATTTAAGGTAATTGAGTTAGTGAGTATAGGGACCAAATAACTTTATTTATAGCCAAAGCTTCTATCAAGCTTTAATGGTTATATGTTACACATATTTATTATATTATGGGTAGTTACAAGTGAAACACTTTAAGAGTTTATGAATGTTACATCCTTAAAGCGAACCACTTAAAGAGTTCATAAATGTGAATCTTACATTCTTAAAGTGAATCACTTTAAGATCTCATAAATATAAAGGATACAATCTTTAGAGTGAACCACTTAAATAGTTCATAAGTGTGAAGGAGAGTTAAAGAGTCCTTTATAATGACTCTATAAGAAACGGTCAACATTCTCCCACTTGGTCCATGATTAGTACTTAAAAGTGTATTTTTATCAAGGTTTTATTATTGTGTGTTTCAGGTTTGTCAGTGTTCGTTATTTCAGGTGATATCTTCTATACTCTATCTTTCTACCTTAGAACATTAAGGACAATGTCTCGTTTTGATTGGGGAGAGAGGGTAGTAGCAAAAAAAAAAAAAACTAACTGTGTTTTCTATTTCATAAAGCATGTGCAAAACTATTGTTACTATGATGGTAGAGTAAAAAAGATCTTTTTATGACTCTTGAGACGCATCTTAGTAACCATTCGTAATAAGGTCTATCATAATACTTCTTGAAATATTCAGGTTTACAAACTCTCGCATTACTATCACTTAATTCTGCTCATATACTCATTTAACATATATTCTTAAACTTTAATTTATGATAATAACAAAGAAAAAGAAATGTCAAGGTTAGAGGATCCACTAATGGTATGTCAAACAAGTATAGTATAAACTCTTATTATTCAATTGGAAACCACACACAAAGGAGGTTCCAATCTGATTATAGATTGTTAACATGATTACATTAGTCATCTTATTCAATTAATGCTAATACTTGTAAATCTCGTCAAGCATTCATGATTATAACTTATGTTAACAACAAATCAAGTTCTTTTCATAGCTCAGGCGTGGGTTATACCATACAGTATGAACTATGAAAGTGCCAAGCATTTGTTGTACCAAATGTTATACAACATAAATCAAGATTAGTTATTTAACAAGCAAAGTATTAAAGAGTGAACAAGATAACAAATACAAAACATGTTAGTATCAAACATTAAAGTCCATATTGAGTTTACACTATACTTATTCTTACACCATTAGTATAACCTTTTCACCTTGACATAATAAACTTAGCTAGACATAATGAAAGAAAGAAAAATAAATAAACAAAATAAGAACATAAATAAGATAAAAGTTAACTAAGGAAATGAAAGGCATAAACTTGATATTAATGAAAGCAAAGCATAAACATTACAAAAAATACAAAGAGAGAAAGCAAGAGCATGATCTTGATCTGGAAACCAAGATGCCTAAATGCATGGTAAATGCCTTCTATTATAGGCCAAAATTGGGAACTATTGATTTGATGACTAATTGATGAGTGGGTGACCAACTCTTGACTTGGTGACAATTCTTATCTTCTCTTGTTTGCCCAAAATGTCATTGCTAACAGTGCTCGGGCTGGAGGACAGATTCAGGCTTCTTTGTTGTTGTAAAACTTTACACTTAAAAATGGTCTTTTTAGATCTTGTGCTCCATATGAAAGTTGTAGGCCTATGTCTTACCTTTCCATCCATATAAAGTAGACCTAAATCTGAGATCTATAGCTCCAGATATGACCCAATTACCGAATAGTGTTCCGGTTTGGATTGCACCGACATCTCTTTTCTATGTTTGGCCATCTCTTTATCCTTTCAATTTGAATTCTTAAATTCATCAATCAATCCTTTCATTTATGTGATAGGCCTGCATTTAAAATGAATATTTACCATAAATTAAAGGTATTTTATATTATTAGATATATTATTATAAAACATGTTTTAGTTAAGGAGTTATTGATACTTTAAATGCAAAATGATGATATAAAACCTTGATAAAAATGCACTTTTAAGTACTAATCAACATCAATATGAGAAGAATATCAAAATAGTTAAGAAAATAACATTGTTCAAACAATAAAAAATTATATAATGGAACCAAGTCCCGTATCCACTACATGATCCTTGAATTTCAATGGTGGCATGCCCTAGTCAAAGGATCAACGATCATTAGTTCAGTGCTGATGTGCTCAATGACCACTTTCTTTTCTTTAATACGTTCTCTTATGGCTAAATACTTAATGTCGATGTGTTTACTTTGACATCCACTTTTGTTGTTCTTAGCCATAAAAACAGTAGCTAAATTATCGCAAAACATTCTCAATGGCCTATGGATAGAATCCATAATTCTAAGCCTAGAAATAAAACTTTTAAGCCATACACCAAGTAGCCTCAAAACAAGAGACAAACTCAGCTTCCATGGTGGAAGTTGCAGTCAAGGTCTACTTAGCACTCCTCCATGATACAGCTTCACTAGCCATCAAAAATATATATCCTGATGTTAATTTGCATGAATTAATACAGCCAGCAAAGTCAGAATCCGAGTAGCCAATTACTTACAGATTATTTGTTCGCCTATACATAAACATATAGTTTTTGGTTCCTTGAAGGTACCTCATCACTTTCTTTGTAGCTCTCCAGTGATCTAAACCTAGATTACTCTAATATTGTCCTAACATTCCCACAACAAATGCAATGTCAGGTCTTGTACAGACTTGAGCATACATAAGGCTTCTGACAGCAGAAGCATATGGAATGTTCTTTATTTGTTCCTTTTCAAGATCATTCTTCGGATATTGATTCAAACTGAATCTATCACCCTTCATAATAGGAGCTACACTTGGAGAACAATCCTTCATCCGAAATCTCTCTAAAACTTTATTAATATAGGTTTCCTGAGACAAACCCAAGATATCTCGAAATCTATCTCTATGGATTTTAATGCCAATAACATAAAATGCCTCACCCATATCCTTCATATCAAAAGTTTTAGAGAGGAATTGTTTCACCTCATATAGCAAACCCTTATCATTGGTTGCTAGCAAAATGTCATCCACATATAAAACAACAAAACAAATTTTACTCCCACTGACCTTATGGTATATACATTGATCCATAATGTTTTCTACAAAACTGAATGAAGAAATTACATTATGAAATTTCAAATACCATTGGAGGGATGCTTGTTTTAAACCGTATATAGATTTCTTGAGCTTGCAAACTAATTGCTCATCATCACTAGAGGGGAATCCTTTAGGTTGTTTCATGTAAACCTCCTCCTCTAGATCTCCATTGAAAAATGTTATTTTCACATCCATTTGTTGCAACTTTAAGTCAAAATGGGCTACTAATGCTAAAATAATACGCAAGGAATCTTTCTTAGATGCAAGAGAGAAAGTCTCCGTGTAATCAACTCCTTCTTTCTGAGTGAATCCTTTAGCAACGAGTCTTGCCTTGTATCTCTCAATATTGCCCAATGAGTCTTTCTTTGTTTTAAAGACCCATTTACATCCAATGGCTTTTACACCATTAGGCAACCAACAAGATCTCAGACTTGGTTACTCTTCATAGAATTCATCTCTTCCTTCATGGCATTATACCATAATTCTGTTTCCTTGCAACTCATGGCTTGTGAAAAGGATTCAGGATCATTTTCAGCTCCAATATTATAGTCATATTCTTGCAAATATACAACATAATCATTAGGAATTGTTGATATCTTTGGTCTAATAGATCTTCTTAATGTTGTACCATCTAATTCCTAAGAAGTATGTGGTTCAATTCGTTGTTTAAAAGTTCTTGGCAATTCTTGAACTACTTGATCTATTGGAATATCGTCAGCAATTTATGGAACTTCAATGATTGGTTGTTCAACATCAGTTTGTACTTGAGGGGTGTTGTAAACAATAATCAATTTATCACTTGAAGTAGAAGGTTGAGATTCTGAATGATCATTTTCAGAAACAATGTTTCTAGTTTGATTGCTCTCACTGATCAAGTCATTTTCAAGAAACTTTACATTTCTTGATTCCACAATCCTAGTAATGTGATATGGATAATAAAATCTGTAACCCTGAGACCTTTCAGCATATTCAATGAAATATCCACTAATGGTCCTTGGGTCCAGTTTCTTTTCTTGTGGATTATAAATTCTCACTTCAAACGGACATCCCCAAACACGCATATGTCGCAAACTCGGTTTCCAACCTTTCAGTAATTCAACAGGTGTTTTGGGAACAGCCTTAGTTAGAACTTGATTTAATATATACACTGTCGTCTTAAGTGCTTCAACCCACAAGGATTTAGGAAGTTTGGAGCTGCTGAGCATACTCCGCACCATGGGGTATTGGGCAACAATCCCATGTTCTTGAAGAAACTTTGCAAATGGCCCTGGTGCTTGTCCATCCTCTGTGTATTTACCATAATATTCTCCACCTCTATCTGGTCTCACGATCTTAATTTGTTTATCGCATTGTTTCTCTACTTCAGCCTTAAAATTTTTAAAGGCATCTAATGCTTCATTCTTATTATGAAGCATGTAGAGATACATATATCGAGAGTAATCATTTATAAAAGAAATGAAGTATTTATGACTATGTGAGTCCAAGTCTGGACTACATATATCTGTATGTATGATCTCTAATATGTCTGAACTCCTAGTGGCACCTTTCTTTAACTTGTTGGTCTGTTTTCCTTTTATGCAGTCCACACAAGTCTCAAAATCAGTAAAATCTAAAGTATTAAGTACTCCTTCATTTACTAATCTTTTAATTCTATCTATAGAGATATGATCTAATCTCTGGTGCCATAATTTAGAGGAATTTTTATTAATAACACATCTTTTAATACTAGTGTAAACATGCATTGAATCATAAGTAGTATTATTTTGTAAATTAATACAAAAAAGACCATCAGACAAAATATCATTCCCAACACAATCAGATTTATAAAATAAACTAAATGATGATTCTGAAAAATTAAATGAATATTCAAAAGGCAAAAATCTTGAAACTAAAATCAAGTTTTTAGAGAAACTTGAAACATAAAAGGTCTTTTCTAACTTTAAAATAAAACCACTACTTAAGAATTAAATAGTAAGTTCCTATAGCTTCCACATGTGAGCCCATCTTGTTTCCTGATAAGATGTTTTGCTCACCTCCCACTGGCTTCCTTAGGTTTTGCAAACCTTGCATGGAATTTGAAATATGGATTGTTGATCCAGAATCAATCCACCATGTGTTAATATTAACATTAACCATATTAGATTCATAACAAACAAATGAAGTTGGATTACCTTTGTCCTCAAGCCATTTTTGAAATTTGGCGCATTCCTTCTTCATGTGCCCTTCTTTTTACAAAAGAAACACTTGGAATCTTTCTTGATACCAGCTTGGGGAGGTATTTTACCTTTCCCTTTCTGATTGGCTTGAGATTTTCCCTTCCCACGTATTGCCAACATTGTACTTTCACCCTATTCCATCACTAGTCTCCCTTCTTCTTGCATACACATGGTCATGAGTTCATTAATTGACCAATTTTCTTTATGTGTGCTATATGAGATTTTGAAGGGTCCATATTGATGCGGAAGGGTGTTCAAGACATAGTGCACCAGAAACGACTCTGACATTTCAACCTCGAGTTTCTTCAATTGAGCCACAAGGTCCCTCGTTTACATAATGTGCTCGTGCACACCTCTCACACTAGTGAGCTTCAGGGATGAGAACTTCATGATTAAGGTGCTTGCTAGTGTCTTATCTGAAGTGATAAATTGTTCATCAATGGCTTTCAGCAAGTCTTGAACCTTTTCATGCTGATCGACAAAACCACGAATACCAGCAAAATTCTAGTTTTAATGAATATCATGCTGAGCCAATTAAATCGCTCCCATCGCTTATGAAGCGTGATGTCTGCTGCAGTGCTGGTATTAGTAAGTGCTAGTGGTTCGTCTTTTCTAATAACATAGTCTATGTCCATCCACCCTAAATGAAGAAGAACTCTTTCCTTCCAGATCTTATAATTATTTCCCTTAAGTTTAGGGATATCATAACAAACATCAGAAACATTTATAAGTTGTAAAACTGCATACAATTATAGATTACATGCTTAAGTTAAAACTAAGACAATAAATATTCATGCTTTACCAATGTAAATCATGCTTAAATATCAAATCTAATGACATAAAAATACTTGTGGGCTAAATTCTTAATTCAAGTAGATTCAATTATTCTTTATGATCAAATTATTTACTTAATTCATAATTTTAAAAGGATATATCATGATTATAATTTGATAGATATTTTATCTTTAATTAAACTTTTATGATAAAACTATCAAGTTATTTACTTAATTCATAATTCCTGTGGGTAAGTTATAAATAACTTGATATTTTATCCTAATTAATAATATAAATATAATAAAAATTCCTGTGGGATAAAATTTATTATATTAAGTATAATTAATTACAGTTAATGTCTAATATTTGTGATCCTAATAATTCATAATATATAATTTTAATCAATTAAAGATGTTGTGGCTATTCTCTAATTAATTTAAAATTATATGGATCGTTAGACATTAAATCGCTTAAGACTAACTTAATATTATGAATTCCATAATTTTAACTAATACTAACATATTATTATTATGCACAAAATATTATCATAATATAAGCATAAATATTGCATAATCAAAACTATAATATTATGCATAACATTTAATTTCATACTTTTAACTACACACACACACTCATAAAAATTGCATGTATTAATATAGAGCATAAATAATCAATTCATACAAACTAAATACGAGCATAATAATTAAATTTGTATAATAATAATCTAAATTATATAATTAAATCAAATAAAAATTATAATCACAACAATGTATTATAACAATTATTAATACAATTCCCAACTATTTAAAAAATGGGAACTAAATGTCATTGTTTGTTAAAAATAAAAGTTTGCGTGTTTTTTTTTTTGTTTGTCTTCAGGCCATAAATAAAAATAAACAGAGTAACTTAATAAACCAAGATAGAGATAAATTCTAGCTCTGATACCAAATGTAAAACTTAATTAAAGATTTTTTGATGCGGAATAAATATATTTATAACAGAATCATAAGTCTTAATAACAAGAAAACAATACCTTCAGCCATTGATGTTCCTCACGTATTTGCTGCTCTCTTTTATATATATTTGGCACTTCCAAACTCTACTCACTCTATATAGATGGTGTAAAACTTAAGGTAATTGAGTTTGTGAGTATAGGGACCAAATAACATTATTTATAGTCAAAGCTTTCATTAAGCTTTAATGATTATATGTTACACATATTTATTATATTATGGGTAGTTACAAGTGAAACACTTTAAGAGTTTATGAATATTACATCCTTAAAGTGAATCACTTAAAGAGTTCATAAATGTGAATGTTATATTTTTAAGGTGAATCACTTTAAGATCTCATAAATATAAAGGTTACAATCTTTAGAGTGAACCACTTTAATAATTTATAAGTATGAAGAAGAGTTAGAGAGTCATTTATAATGGCTCTATAAAAAACGGTTAACAGTATTAAATTCGAAAGACAAAAAATCCTTAAGACATTTTGACACTATTAAAACCTAGGGAAAAAAAAAACCAACCAAAAGCTTCATCTCTTTTATTACTTTATCTTTTCTAATTTTTTTTCTAAAGAAACTAAAATTAAACTTTGATAGGTTCATACGAGCCTCAAATTTATTTTCATAAAATTGACATCATAATCGGTTTCAGGGTGTGTTTTGTATTGAATTCTGAAATATTTTTTAAAAAGTTTATATTTTATTTTAAAAGAATATATTTTTTATGTTTTCATATTATTTTAATATATTGATATTAAAAATAATTTTAAAAATTAATAAAATATTATTTAATATATCTTAAAATGAAAAATAATTACTATCATTCGCTGAAAGGGAGTTTGGATTCAAGCCATGTTCTGAGGAATTGTGAACTCCTTCTCCCCCCATGTCATTACCAGTTCATGAAATTCTCGAAAGCCAAAAATGGAAACTATCACAAACATGGACGGAAGCACACGTTCAACTGGAATTTCTCAATGGTGCGTGCATGAAAAAGATGCTAAAAGAAGAAGTTTAAATTTCCTGTTGGGCGTGGCTACAGAGATGCTAATAGGAGAAGGCTAGCCGATATTTAAAAAGAGGAGAATGGGAAAAACACACTTTTGTAAAATATTTTCAATTAGCTTGCCTTTTGTGCACTGTTAAAAAAAAAAACTCAAAGAAAATGATTTGCTTCTATGCACAACTTCTTTCCAAGATCCTGAAACGTAAAATTTCAACTGCTGAAGAAAAATTAAGAAATAAATATACATGAAAGACAGGCCCTTTGGATCCCTAGGCAGGTTACGAGGTTCTTCGGCAAACCAATTCATGAATGATGTGATTTATGAAACCAAATACTGCCTCAACTGTTTGGTTCTATTCTTGTTCTTTAGCTTTCGAAATGCGCTCAGCTCAATTTGCCGGATTCTTTCTCTGCTGACACCCATCAACTCCCCAATCTCCTGCAATGTTTTCATCCTTCCGTGCTCCATACCAAATCTCCACCTGATGACCTGATTCTCCCTTGGACTGAGACTTTCCAGAATCCTCTCCAGGTCCTTTTTCATAAATTCCTTCATTAGCAGATCTTCTGCTGTTTCTGCTTCGGGATCCGCAGTGACTTCCTGGGGAATACGATGCACAAAATTTTCAGCAAACCAAGCAAGCTAAAAGATGCAACGATGACTACAAAAGTTTAAGCAAAAACTGCAACGCCAAGAGTACATTAGAGAAAGAATATTACGGACCGAAAGTTTAAGATCCATGTTAAACCCCATCTTCTGGTCAAGAGATCTTGGGGCTTTTGGAGTTAGTAGTACAGCACTGAGCCTCTTCATCGAGAGCCCAGTTGCCTCTGCAACTTCTTTATCATCAGGATGTCTTCCATTTTCACTATACAATTGTTTTCTAGCCTCCTTCACTCTATAAGTTGCGTCCACCATGTGAAACTGTAAACACAAAATATTGAAAAAAATGTTCGAACAAAAGATATGTATTTAGTACAGGCATAAGCAAATGAGTTGGTCACAGCAAGCATACAGCTACTACCTCATGTTTAGATCACATTTTCTAAAGGCAAATTGTTTAAACTTAGACAAAAGGACAACTGAGAGTTGGAGTAGAGCTTACAGGTAAGCGAATTGTCCTAGATTGATCAGAGAGAGACCTGCGTACTGCCTGTCTAATCCACCAGTGAGCATATGTAGAGAATTTGAAACCTTTTGATGCATCAAACTTCTCTGCACCACGTGCTAGGCCTCGACATCCTTCCTATAAGTAAAAGAATAAGTTTTAGGAATTACACGGTTGATGCCAAGGATTATTACAAGTTTCAGTTTCCTTGTTTCTTCTTTATTAATTAATTCTATTTATTTGGAACCTTATGGTGTAGTTGGAATATTACAGGAGAATCATAAAAGTGTGGCTGGGGTGTATATTGTGTTTTCTTGCTTGCGTTTATTGGCAGTTATCTGGTATTGGGATCTAGAAATATTTTGTGATGAACATACAGGAAAACCCTCTGACCCCATTTGGTGTTTTACACACCTGAACAAGATCTTGGAGATTCATCCCAGCTCCCTGATAATTTCTGGCAATTGAAATAACAAGCCGAATGTTGGATTTTATCATTTTGTCTTTGCAAAGGATACCATAGTTCAAGCGCTTCCTCAAAGTTATCTGATCAACTCTAGCTGCAGCAGCCCATTGTGCAAAGGTGGGCTTGCCTCCAAATCGCTCCTTAAGCTCCTCCTCGATCCTTTCAAGTTTTAGTAGGTCCTGAAGAACATAAACAAAACATGAGACATCCCAAATCTGATTGACATGCAATATATAAGTGCAGCAATAACCTTATTTATCTCTGATTATACAAAATACAAATTTCAACACTTAAGTCTCCACTTCCTCGCAAATGGTCACATAATAGTAATCTTCTTTTGTTATGAATGAAGTAACAGTTTTTCCAGTTACCCATAGCATAAAAACTCGAGGAAGACATGTTGGAAGCTTCCTATTCTAGAAACCTAATGTGCTGGAAGACATTGTCAGGTACACAAAATAGCAAGAGAAAAATTTTCCTTTTCAATTTCAAACAACCAACTAACAAAATTAGCTCCCATTTATAGTGCATCTAGGATAATTTACCTCACTTCTACCAGGTCCTTTAAAGCTTTAGCAGTTATGAGTTTACACTGGACTCTTGGGTGAAAAAGCTCAAAACATGCGAGAACAAATTGCTGAATTACCAGGAATATTCATTCCTGTAAAAATGTATTTCAGTGGTTGACATCTGGAATTTATCAAAGAAGCATTCTTAAACCAAACCCCCATAAAAAAAGAAGTGTTCATTAAATAACATTAAAATTGGTTGTTCATAAATCAGACCTGTATTCCTTCTGACAACTCCACTTCTTCGGTAGCACTGAGAAGCCTGGAAGAGGTGCTGGCTCCTCTAAAAAAATGCAATGGATCAGACTGGTCTACCTCTTGCACGGGCACATGCTTTTTCTTGCAAGCAGAACCGGAGTTCTTGAACACAAAATTTGCAGCAGCCTTTTCAGCTGCTCTTGCACGTTTAGCTTTTCTCTGTGTTTGGCGCTTTGATTGCACAACTATACTCTCAGAAAGCTGTTTCTCCAAAAGTGCAAGTTCTTCATATGTTGGTCCGAAACAATCAGATTCTTCGGTGGGGTATTGAGTTGAACATTCTTCTCTTAGTCCAGTTTCAGCTGAGAAGGAAACTCCAATTATATCAGCTCGTTCTTTTCCATTAAGCAGAGACCACATTGAAGAAAAGAAATCTGCTGTGGATGCAACTGGAATTTTAGTTACTGTATTCACAGAACAGTAATTTTTGGCCATTTCAGCTGCATCTTTTGCAACCTTGACAGCAGCTCTTCCAAGAGCAACTGCTTCAGCAGCAGCTGCAGCAATTACAGCCTCATCATTTACAATAAGCGTTTCAGTGGCTAAACTAGTTCCAAAGAGTGGCTGCCCAAATATCAAAGTAGAAAATAGATTACATCACCATTTATACAGACCATTAACAGATTATTCAGAAACAAACAGACTGCAGAAACTACATATATACAAAAAAATTGTTCAATAATTAGGCCAAGCAATTTTGTAACTTAGATAGCAGGGGATCAACAAAAAAAAAAAAGAAGAAGAAGAAGATCATGAATAGCTTGAAAAAGAAATGAAACTAATAGAAACTAAAAATCTGATTAGAAAGGCCCTGGATGAATGGTAGAAATTTTTTTGACTGTGGTTTGATTGGCAATATGACAAACAAAGCATCTAGGGAGCTTGCTACTAACTTAGTGGACTGTAGTTGCAGTGACATCCCAAATAATGCAAGTCTCACCTCTTTGGGTGGACCAATCCCCCCTATATATGTCCACGGCCTGTTTGCAGCAATTGAATCAGAATGAGATTCTAAAGAAGGCAATCTCAACTTCTCCAGATGGAGCACTGCAGTTGATGTTGATGGTGATGCAGAAGACAAAGCGCATTGTGCTTGGAAACAAAATGGCTCCCCATTCTTTGCTGCCAATTTCCACAAAGCAATCATGACAAAAAATAATGATAATAAGTTCTATGACTTCAAATCATAAATAAACATAAAACCAATATAGTCTTAGCAATGACTGCTCTTCATTCAATAATTATGTTCCAGATAATCTTGACAAATTTATGCTCTATTAAATGAATGTAATCATGAACAAAAGTTCAGCAACTTAACAACAACCCTAGAATCAATATTCTACATAGAGCAACAACAACAAGTGGTAATAGCACCCTTATACAAACTACAATTGCAACAAGTTAAATAATAAAATAACCTGTAGATGCTAGATAAACTTGCATAAAAGTCAGCAAGGAAATTAAACAACAAGAACACTAAGTTTTCTCAAAGCATAAACTTATATTACAAATATTCGGTGATTCCATGTGGCCATAGGAACACAATTAGAATTTGTTTCAATTTCACCATTCATAGGATTTTCTAATCTGGATTTTTAGTGAATAAAATCCATATCACCATTCCTTAACTGCAAAAACTATGTTACTCTGGAAAAGAGGTATGTTGAGGTAATATTATGGTTCTGGATGAAAGAGATCCACCATAGAAAGGAAAGACTGTTATTGTGGAAAGCAGATACAAGAAAGGGGAAATAAGAATGGCTGGTCCCTGTGAAAAATGAGACTCGGAAATTGTGCCGCTGAATAAAGCAACAGATTTCTGCAGGCATGGTTCAGCTTAAAATGTTTATAGAGACTATCTGTTTGCTAGTAATTGTTTCCTCATGTTAAAGTGAAACATCTGTATGATTTCTGAAGGAGAAGTAAAATTAGCTCCTGGAGTTGTAAGCATAGACAATTTGAATGAGGGTAACACATGGGAGTAACCTAATCCTAGGAGCAACAGCAAATGCAAGCTTCTAGATGGGAAAGCTCTGGAGGAAGTGGCAGACAACATGATACTTGGATAATGCAAATGCTTTTTGTTTCAGGAGGAAGGTAATAATAAATTAACACAAATCTGTAATGAAGTCATCAAACCTTGTCAAGGGTAATTAAAGAGTGTTATGATGATTCTAAAATCAGAATAGAGGAGATTAAAGAAGATAATTTAACAGTAGAAAAAAATTTAACATGAAAATGTTTATCAAAACTTGCCTCCAGTTCCCATCTAGCATTTGATTTTTTTTTAATCTCTGAGCCTTCCTTTTGAAAAAACATTGTTTGCCTAGCTATTTCTTGTGCAAAAAACAAATTAGACTTTCCCAAGTAAAAGAGGTCAGTTGCATGAATTTGATGGCCTTTCCAATCAAGGTTCTTCTATTAGAGAAGGGGCATCCTGAAATGGTAATGGGCCATATTGACAAGAGAGAGGAATCTGTTCCAATGAAGTAACAATAGCTCTTGAATATAGTGCTGACACAGCAGGAACACTGGATACCCCACAAAACAAAATCCATTGTCCTGAGGTCCAAGATATGTCTTGCAGTTATCAATATTGGAGATAAGAAGAAAGTTCCCCATATCTTGAAATCCTTGGGAGCTCAACCATTAATTACACTAACAGACATCACTCGATCAACTACTAAATTATTTGGGAAACAATTTGTTTTGGAAAAACATCACAAATTGAAAAGAATGATGATTGGCAAACAAATCCTGATTAGACCTAGAGATACCACACTTTCTTTTGGTAGATATTTTAAATTTTGCCGCAGATCTACCATAGAAAGTAAGTTTAGTTAAAACACTATTTCCCAATTCTAGAAACAGGGATTAATGTGAAAACACAAGATCAGGAATGGAGGAGCAGAACACACCCATCTCAATTCTATTTGAAACAAAGGCATGTACTGAGGATGCCTATCATGCAACTTAACACCAAAATAAACCCACCTCAATTCTTACGGAAACAAATATGCCTACGATTGCTGGCATCAAATACACATTGAACCAGAACCCACCCATTTCAGTTCTGGTTAAAGCATTTGTCATTAGATATCAACCATAAAAACACAAAAACATAATCTTCCAAAAATTATTATCAAAGCCAAGACTTCCATTACTTAACGGCATTCAAAACACACAAAACCAAAACAAGACATCCATTTCAATTCTGATAGAAACGAAAGCACTCAAAATTGCTTTATGGTCAAAACAAAGAGATACCCAGTTCAACTATTGTCAAAACAAAGGCATTTGTGATAAAATATCAAGAAAAGGCAACACCAAAACAAACGCACAAAACCCATTTGAATTCTAACTGAAACAAAGGCATTGGTGAGTAAACAATAAAGAAAAAAGAAAAGAATGCAAGAGAGCAACTCACAGAGCTGGATATGGTTGGTTCTGTGATGTTGAAGATTTCTAAACTGAATAGAGAAAGAGTCTGGTTGGCACTTGAACTGTGGCAGTAAACAAGACATCCTCCACTTAGCTACTAGTCTACCGCTAGCTACTATAATTATTATTACTATATGATTCTTTTATCCTTCAATTCAATTCAGTGTTTTTTCTATAAAGAAATCCATGGAAGAAGAGCCTTCTTATCTGTTTTGTGACAAAGATTTGGAATTTAAACAGAGAGAGGGAGAGGAAGATACGGAGAGAGATAGGTGGGATGTTATTTGTTGGTATTGAGGTGAAAACATGACAGGATAAGGGGAGAGAGGCTTTCTGTCTCTGTCTGCGCACGAGAGAGGAACACTCAGTCCTAGGGAAAGCAAATCCACAGTATTTTCCTCTCTTTGAAACAAGAAATCCATATTTAGGAGTTTGGTCCTAATAACATATACAAATTTATAACAAAATTATAAATTAGGAGACAAATTGTTAAATAATTGCAACGTGTCATGTAAAAGTTTGGAAATCAAAACATTAGCAAGGATACTATGTTATCAATAATTTTTTTTATTTAAAAATAATTTTATATTTATACTTTGATAAATTTAATAAATATTATTGATTAGTACTTAAAAGTGTATTTTTATCATAGTTTTATATCATCATTTTGCACTTGAAGTATCAATAACTCCTTAACTAAAGCATGTTTTATAATAATATATCTAATAATATAAGACACCTTTAATTTGTGGTAAATATTCATTTTAAATACAGGCCTATCACATAAATGAAAGGATTGATTGATAACTTTAAGAACTTAAATTGAAAGGGCAAAGAGATGACCAAAATTAGAAAAGAGATATCGGTGCAATCTAAACCGGAATACTGTTCGATAATTGGATCATATCTGGAGTTATAGATCTCATATTTAAGTCTACTTTATATGGATGAAAAGGTAAGACATAGGCCTACAACTTTCATAGAAGCCCAAGATCTAAAAAGGTCATTTTCAAGTCCAAATTGTATCAACAACAAAGAAGCCCGAATCTGTCCTCTAGCCCGAGCACTGTTCAGTATTTTAGTCATATCTGGAGTTCTAAAAGTCCAAATGAGTTGAATATTTTACACAAGAAAGCTGAGACAATTGCCTACAACTTTCATGTTTTCGAGTGGCTCCAATTTTGAGGCTATCAATGACGTTTTGGGCAGACAAGAGAAGATAAGGATTGTCACCAAGTCATGAGTTGGCCACCCACTCATCAATTAGTCATCAAATCAATAGTTTCTAATTTTGACCTATAAAAGGAGGCATTTGCCATGCATTTAGGCATCTTGGTTTCCAGATCAAGATCATGCTTTTTCTTTCTCTCTTTGTATTTTTTGTAATGTTTATGTTTTGCTTTTATTAATATTAAGTTTATGCATTTTATTTCCTTTCATTTACTTAGTTAACTTCTATCTTAGTTATGTTCTTATTTTGTTTATTTATTTTTCTTTCTTTCATTATGTCTAGTTAAGTTTATTATGTCAAGATGAAAAGGTTACATTAATGGTGTAAAAATAAGTATAATGTAAACTTAATATGGATTTTAATGTTTGATACTAACATGTTTTATATTTGTTATCTTATTCACTCTTTAATACTTTGCTTGTTAAATAATTAATCTTGATTTATGTTGTATAACACTTGGTACAACAAATGCTTGGCACTTTCATAGTTCATATTGTATGGTATAACCGACACCTGAGCTATGAAAGGAACTTGATTTGTTGTTAACATAAGTTATAATCATGAATGCTTGACGAGATTTACAAGTATTAGTATTAATCGAATAAGATGACTAATGTAATCATGTTAACAATTTATAATCTGATTGGAACCTCCTTTATGTGTGGTTTCCAATTAAATAATAAGAGTTTATACTATACTTGTTTGACATACCATTAGTGGAATCTCTAACCTTGACATTTGTTATTATCATTGTTTAATTGTTACATTAATATTCCTTCTCAAAGTTCTCATCTTCATCTTCTTCTTCTCCTTCTTTTTTCTTTATTATTATTATTGTTGTTGTTGTTGTTGTTGTTGTTGTTGTTGTTGTATTATTGTTATTTATAATTTGTACAATTAACCTCCCTGTGATTCGACCCCGATCTTGCCGGGTTATTTATTACTTCGACACTCCTACACTTGGGAAAAGACATCAATATTTTGGTCGTGTCAATTATACATGACGTGATAACATTTTTAATTTAATTTTAATGGCTTAAAGTTCTTAATTGATTGAAATTTTAAAATTAAAAAGTTAGGGTTCTTAAATAAATTTGGAGAAAATAAAAGTCATTGTAATTTATTATGGGGAATAATATGGAAACTAGAGTAAAGTAATTAAATTATTGTAATTAAAATAAAAAAATTATAATTAAATAGAGTTAGTAGTTTGCTAATTATAGGAGATTTTAGAGGATTTAATTGTGAATAAATATTGTTAAGTAATAAGTTCGATTACGAGGTTGTATTAGAATTAGTTTATTAAAGAAATGATTAATTAGATAATGAGAAAAATATCTTCCCTCCATCTATTAAACAATTTTGATTGAGAAAAAAACTAGAAATTAGAAATTTTGATGTAGTGGAAGGAAATTGATAGGAAAGTAATGAAATAATGTTAAATGGATGGTTGGAATAAGAAATTTATGTGTTATCTATTTTGTTTTTATTTTTGGTCAAATAAATGGGAAATAAAAAAATAGAAAATTTAATGTAAATAAATATATTTAAGGAGAATTGTAATTAAAAATAATGATAATAGAAGTTGAGCTTGAATTATAAAATAAAAGAAAAGAAAAGAATGTTTTTGTCTGTGTAAGAGAGGGTGTTAAACCATTACCGCAACAGAGAACTTTAACATGAGCTCAATCATAAAGTATATACAAAGCCTTGAGTTTATTAATAATTAAATTGTATTTTTAGTTTAATTCTAATGAGTTGTTAATTAATTAACAATAGTTATATTGTTTTCTAAGGAAAACAAATATGTAATGTGATGAACTAATTCTTAGGTTAATAAAATTAGTATCTAAGTAAATAAGTAAGTTGATGGGCTAATTTTTTTATTAATGAAACTAATAGCTTGTTGAAGGACGAGTGTGAAAATAATTTATTATGAATGAAATTAGTGTTATAGCTAATAGGCATTGAAAGAAATTATATTTCTTATTAAGGTGCAAGTTAATGTTTTTTGCTTGAATATTGATATTTTGATTTTTTTATATTAAGTATTATATCAAATATTTAATTAAAAAATAATTGTTCTCGAAGTCTAGATAAAAAGACTTATTATATATAGAAAGGATATATCATTCAATTCACTTTACGTGGTGTAAGTTACATTTTTTATTTATCTGATATAAACTATGATATTATTATGTGTTTTCACTGTTGATTTATCTAAGATTTAAAATTATTTTATCAATAAATAGATCATTATTATCTTATCATATTAAAATCTAACTATTCTAATTATTTTTCTTGAATTTTTGTATTTAAAGATGTTAAATCATGTCTTGTATTTTTTTTATTTATAAAAATATGATTTTTATTTTTATTTTTGAGAGACTTGATTATATATATATAAATAAACATTTTTTTTTTCAAAATAAGGATTTTTTTAATTTTTGTCTTTTTTTTTTGCGATTTTAAAGAAAAACAAGTATACTTAATATCAGGTCAATATCTTATAGTATAAGTCTATAACCCCAATATTAAGTGAAATGGTTGAAAAATATATAAGGGACCCACCAATAATTTTAAAATGTTCTTTAATTTTTTTTAGATTTTTTGTAATTATTTTAGGTATACTTGACAAAAACACAAACAATAAAAAAATCAACACTGATAGAAAATGAGTAAAACACACTATTAACTAAGAATCAAAATTTTAAAAAATATTTTAATGTAGTGTTTTTTAAACACACCTTAAGAGCATGAAAAACATTATTTTTCTTGATAAAAAATAACCTTGTCAAATACAACTTTACACAGAATAGACTTAGCCTAGTCTAAAACAAGACCTAGAAACAACAATGAAATTTAAATATCAAACAAAAATTTTTAGCCTGAACTTAATGAAGAACATGAAAAACATGATGATAAAACCCAAAAAATAAATCATGTTACATCTAATAAAAAGAATAAATATATGTGAAATCAACATTCAAGTAAGATTTTGAGGCTATATCATTACAATAATCAAACAAAAATCATGATTATTTAATTTTTATACAAAAAAGAAATGATAGAAATGAAAATCAAAAGCCATTAAATCGATATTTTTAAGCCATAAAAGCTATAGATTAAATATCAACGAGTATGCATACATATATAATAATTATTAATCAATAAAATTAACACTAAAATCAATAATCCAAGGCAAAGTTTATTCGGGGGACACCAACCCAAAATACCTAACAAAGTTAAAACCTAGAAAAAAAAACATCCGACCCCAAAATAAAGGACTTAATCATATTCATGCAAGTCATATATACATATATCTACAAACTTAAACCTTTAGAAGCAACAAAAACCATGCAAGACATAAAAATCAAATTCTATAACCTATTATTAATATTTAGACATGTATCTATATTGGTTTTATCCATTTAAAAACTCATTTAACATTACAAACAACATCTAAATAACCTATGTGAACTCTTAAAATTGAACAAAAACACTAAAATGGTCAAGCATTATTATATGTACCATTTTGACATATAACCACCATAAACTATAAAATATACTTTCCATGCATTAAAAACAAGCATTCAATTATTAAAAGCATATCATTAATCAACCATTAAACATTTAATTAACAACTAATTATGTAACAAACTTGCATTCAAAGAAATTTGAAAATAAATGCTATAAACAAACCAAAATATAGTCAAATTATTTCACAAACATTATGAACAACACTTGAATAAAAAAAATCAAAACTTAAAATATAGAGGGGAGGGGTATTCTTAGTGAGTTATACCCTTCAAAAGAGAACATGACAGGTTTTCGTCCTTTTTTTGCTTGGTTTAAACATATTCTAATAACATTTTTCAAGAGCTTCTAACCTTTTTCTACACGATATATATATATATATATATATATATATATATATATATATATATATATATATTATTGGATTGGTTTTTTTTCCCTTAAGGTTTCTACATAGGATCTATTTTTTTGTTTTTCTATTTCTTTTAAAGCTTTAAAAGGCAAGTGGTTGTAAAACAACTTGTGGGTTGAATGTGGTTTTTTAAAACTAGATCATATGAGATTTTTTTCTATTTTTTAAATTTGATATGTTAAGAGACGATTATTCTTCCTTCTTTTTCTATTTTCCTACTCCTTAAATATTTAACAAACTCCTAGAGTTTCTAGAAAAAAGTTAGTAGTTTCATAGTTGAAACTTTAATTGAAAAATGGTTAACTGATGGTACACTTTTCATAAATTAATTATGGCCAATAAGAGGTTAATAAAGCCAAACAAACCATAGATCTAGTAGAGGCGGCATTATTCTTCAACAAGAATCAAACCATGATTGATTTGGTGGCCTGTAGTTTTCTCACCATTGATCTAAAAGTTGAGTGTAATACAACTAGTATAGTGTGGTCTCGTAAATATAATATTAGCCAACATTTAGCTTGGGTTCTTTTGTCATTATCCTTGTCATTAATAGACTTGAATACACCCCAGCTAATTTCTTCCTTTTTTTTCTTTTTCTTTATTGACACAACTAAAAAATTAATGTTTTTTCCCAAGTGCAGGAGTCTCGAAGTAATAAATAATCCGACAAGACCGGGGTCGAACCACAAGGAGGTTAATTGTACAAATTATAAATAACAATAATACAACAACAACAACAACAACAACAGTAATAATAATAATAATAATAATAATAATAATAATAATAATAATAATAATAATAATAGTAGTAGTAGTAGTAGCAGTAGTAGCAGTAATAATAATAATAATAAAGAAGAAGAAGATGATGAGAACTTTGAGATGGAATATTGACGTAAAGATTTAACAACGATAACAATAAATGTCAAGGTTAGAGGATCCACTAATGGTATGTCAAACAAGTATAGTATAAACTCTTATTAGTCAATTGGGAACCACACACAAAGGAGGTTCCAATCAGATTATAGATTGTTAACATGATTACATTAGTCATCTTATTCAATTAATGTTAATACTTGTAAATCTCGTCAAGCATTCATGATTATAACTTATGTTAACAACAAATCAAGTTCCTTTCATAGCTCAGGTGTCGGTTATACCATACAGTATGGACTATGAAAGTGGCAACCATTTGTTATACCAAGTATTATACAACATAAATCAAGATTAGTCATTTAACAAGCAAAGTATTAAAGAGTGAACAAGATAACAAATATGATCTTGATCTGAAAACCAAGATGCCTAAATGCATGGCAAATGCCTCCTTTTATAGGCCAAAATTGGGAACTATTGATTTGATGACTAATTGATAAGTGGGTGGCCAACTTTTGACTTGGTGACAATCCTTATCTTCTCTTGTCTGCCCAAAACGTCATTGATAACGTCAAAATTGGAGCCAGTTGTAAACATGAAAGTTGTAGGAAATTGTCTCAGCTTTCTTGTGTAAAAACTTCAGCTCATTTGAACTTCTAGAACTCCAGATATGGCCAAAATACCGAACAGTGCTCGGGCTGGAAGGCAGATTCGGTCTTCTTTGTTGTTGCTACAATTTGGACTTGATAATGGCCTTTTTAGATCTTGGGCTCCATATGAAAGTTGTAGGCCTATGTCTTACCTTTCCATCCATATAAATTGGACCTAAATCTGAGATCTGTAGCTCTAGATATGACCCAATTACCGAACAGTGTTCCGGTTTGGATTGCACCGACATCTCTTCTCTTAATTTGTTTTCTTCCAAGAAAAGCCCTATAATTATATGTTGATAAATTGAGCACAAAAGAAAGGTTTATTAATATCTTGTTAAGAGGTATTGAGAGTTTGTTTATCTGGATAGATTAATGAAAGTTAAATGATGACTACTGATTAGTACTTAAAAGTGCATTTTTATCATGGTTTTATATCATCATTTTGCACTTGAAGTATCAATAACTCCTTAACTAAAATATGTTTTATAATAATGTATCTAATAATATAAGATACCTATAATTTGTGGTAAATGTCTATTTTTAATGCAGGCCTATCAAATAAATGAAAGGATTGATTGATGACTTGAAGAACTTAAATTGTAAGGATAAAGAGATGGTCAAACTTAGAGAAGAGATGTCGGTGCAATCCAAACCGGAACACTGTTCGGTAATTGGGTCATATCTGGAGCTACAGATCTCAGATTTAGGTCTAATTTATATGGATGGAAAGTTAAGACATAGGTCTACAACTTTCATATGGAGCCCAAGATCTAAAAAGGCCATTTGCAAGTCCAAATTGTAGCAACAACAAAGAAGCCCGAATCTGTCTTCCAGCCCGAGCACTGTTCGGTATTTTGGCCATATCTGGAGTTCTAGAAGTCCAAATGAGCTGCATTTTTTACAAAAGAAAGCTGAGACAATTGCATACAACTTTCATGTTTGCATCTGGCTCCAGTTTTGACGTTATCAATGACGTTTTGGGCAGACAAGAGAAGATAAGGATTGTCACCAAGTCAAAAGTTGGCCACCCACTTATCAATTAGTCATCATATCAATAGTTCCCAATTTTGGCCTATAAAAGGAGGCATTTGCCATGCATTTAGGCATCTTGGTTTCCAGATGAAGATCATGCTCTTCCTTTCTCTCTTTGTATTTTTTGTAATGTTTATGCTTTACTTTCATTAATATCAAGTTTATGCCTTTCATTTCCTTTTCTTTATTTAGTTAACTTTTATGTTCTTATTTTGTTTATCTATTTTGCTTTCTTTCATTATGTCTAGCTAAGTTAATTATGTCAAGGTGAAAAGGTTACACTAATGGTGTGAGAATAAGTATAATGTAAACTTAATATGAACTTTAATGTTTGATACTAACATGTTTTATATTTGTTATCTTGTTCACTCTTTAATACTTTGCTTGTTAAATGACTAATCTTGATTTATGTTGTATAACACTTGGTACAACAAATGCTTGGCACTTTCATAGCCCATAATGTATGGTATAACCGACACCTGAGCTATGAAAGGAACTTGATTTGTTGTTAACATAAGTTATAATCATGAATGCTTGACGAGATTTACAAGTATTAGCATTAATTGAATAAGATGACTAATGTAATCATGTTAACAATATATAATCTGATTGGAACCTCCTTTGTGTGTGGTTTCCAATTCAATAATAAGAGTTTATACTATACTTGTTTGATATACCATTAGTGGAACCTCTAACCTTGACATTTGTTATTATTATTATTTAATCCTTACATTAATATTTCATCTCTAAGTTCTCATCATCATCATCTTCTTCTTCTTCTCTTTCTTTATTATTATTATTATTATTATTATTATTATTATTATTATTATTATTACTACTACTACTACTACTACTACTACTACTAGTATTATTATTATTATTATTATTATTATTATTATTATTATTATTGTTATCGTTATTACTATTATTGTTGTTTATAATTGTTGTTTATAATTTGTACAATTAACCTCCCTGTGGTTCGACCCCGGTCTTGCCGGGTTATTTATTACTTTGACACTCCTGCACTTGGGAGAAGACATCAACCTTTTAGTCGTGTCAATAACAATACGAGAGTTTGTAAATCTGAATATTTCAAGAAGTATTATGATAGACCTTGTTACGAATTGTTACTAAGATGTGTTTCAAGAGTCATAAAAAGATCTCCTTTACTTTGCCATCATAGTAACAACAATTTTGCACATGCTAAATATGAAATAGAAAACAATTTTTTTTATCAACTACTACCCTCCCCCCCAACTAAAACGAGACATTGTCCTCAATGTTCTAAGGTAGAAAAATAGAGTATATAAGATATCACTTGAAATAACGAACACTGACAAACCTGAAACACAAATAAAAAATAACAAAATACAAATATTATGTTATTAATAAAACCAAAAGACACAAGTTTTTACAAATGAAAATTCAAAGCGCAATTGTGATTGTGGCTCACATCTTCCCTTGGTTTTACGTCCAAGAACGGCTTAAACACCCTCTATGGGTCGGGGATAGGCTTTCCATCCAGTTTTCTTAAAAACCGACAAACAGGATCTTTTTTAGTCAGATTCCCAAAACTATGTCGAGCATGTTCCTTATGGAATATTGACCATAAATCATGAATTGCACGATGCTTATCTCGAGTATGATGAGACTTAAGAGTCAATAGAAGATTATTTAAAGACTCTCTGTGTGTTGAAATAAATCCCACCTTTTGATAATTTTCACAGGTTTTGCGGAATGCATGTGATTCCTTGAATATGGTGGGCCAATAAAATCCACTTTGTAAGATTTCTACAATCCTTTTTTTTTTACGAGAAATGATCCTCACGTGCCTTAGAGTGACAAAATTTAATGAAATTACTTACCTCATTATCGAGAATGCATTTTTGAAATATTTGATCAGAACAATAATTGAATAAGTAGGGGTCATTCTAATAAAAATTTTGCACATTACTCAAAAATTTTCATTTGTCTTCGGTACTCTAGTAAGCTGGCAAAAATCCTGAAGCAAGAAAATAGATATTTTTAGCAAACCAATGCATTGAACTAAGAGAAAGTAGAGATTCATCAGGAAAGTAATCATCGATTGGTGTGATGTCGGGTGTCGAATCTGCTGTCACTTTTGATAAAAGATCCGCATCAATATTTTCGATGCCTTTTTCATCCTTGATTTCTTCTTGATTGGTCATGGTATGAGAAAATGGAAGTGTTGGAGGGGAATCAGTCTTTTCTTTGCAATGTTCAAGAATTGGTTTGTGAATAACCTTACCATTACAAAGAGTGGTGATTGATTTGACTTGATCCATGTGTTGACTTCCAAGACTACTTGCATTTACATTGTATTGCCCCTTGTGATTTTGCTGTGGTTGAGATGGAAACTTACCTTTTTCTTGAAAACTGAGAGCAGATGTGAATTTTGTAAGGGTATCTTTAAAATCTGTTATGCTTTAAGCAAGTTGAGTGTTCATTGTCTCTTGCTTTTCAATGAATGCATACAAAGTTTCCTCAAAATTTCTTATAGGAGGTGAAGCATAAGGAGGTGTATATCCATGAGAATTTTGGAAATTATGGTGTGTTTAAAACTATGGTGGTGAAGTTTGTGCATTGTCACTCTTCCAACTGAAATTTGGGTGATTTCTCCAACCAGGATTGTATGTTTGCAAATATGGGTTATTATTGGGCCTTTTAAAACTGTTTAAAGCATGAGCTTGTTCATGGAGACATTCCTTAAAAGAAGGCAAAGTTGGACAGTTATTGGTTGAGTGTTGATTTGTTTCACATATTTAACACACAATGTTTTTAACATATTTTAATTGACCACTCTTTTTCAATTCTAGTGCCTCAACTTTTCTAGCTAAAGATGCAAACTTGGCTTGGAGGTCATGATCTTCCCTAAGGTTGTATATACCTCCAATAGATGTATGAGGTTGAGTTTTACTCGGTGCCTCATAAGTACCCGTGATGTCCCAATTTTGAGCATTCTCAGCTAACAAGTCTAAGTATTCCATTGCTTCATCAGGGTCTTTATCTTCAAAAGTTCCATTGCACATCAATTCAACCATTTGCCTATCTCTGGGTGTTAACCCTTCATAAAAATATGAAACTAATCTCCATGTTTCAAAACCATGATTAGGGCAAATATTAAGCAAGTCTCGATACCTATCCCAACATTGGTAAAATGTTTCTCCTGGTTTTTGAGTGAAAGTGGCGATTTGTCTTTTGAAAGAGTTTGTTTTGTGAGATGAGAAAAACTTCTTTAAAAACTGTTGTTGTATTTCATCCCAAGCACGAATGGATCCTGGTCTTAAATTTTATAGCCATGTTTTAGCTTTATCTTTTAATGAAAAAGAAAAAAGCTTTAATTTGATGATGTTCATGCTACAATTTGAATCATTATATGTGCTGCAGACCTCCTCAAATTCCCTTAAATGCAAGTATGGATTTTCCAATTCTAAAAAATAAGAAAATAAATAAGATAAGAGTTAACTAGGTAAATGAAAGGAAATGAAAGGCATAAACTTGATATTAATGAAAGCAAAGCATAAACATTACAAAAAAATACAAAGAGAGAAAACAAGAGCATAATCTTGATCTGGAAACCAAGATGCCTAAATGCATGGCAAATGCCTTCTTTTATAGGCTAAAATTGGAAACTATTGATTTGATGACTAAGTGATGAGTGGGTGACCAACTCTTGACTTGGTGACAATATTTATCTTCTCTTGTCTGCCCAAAATGTCATTGATAACGTCAAAATTGGAGCCACTCGAAAACATGAAAGTTGTAGACAATTGTCTCAGATTTCTTGTGTAAACACTTCAGCTCATTTGGACTTCTAGAACTCCATATATGGCCAAAATACTGAACAGTGCTCGGGCTGGAGAACAGATTCGGGCTTCTTTGTTGTTGCAACAATTTGGACTTGAAAATGGTCTTTTTAGATCTTGGGCTCCATATAAAAGTTGTATGCCGATGTCTTACCTTTCTATCCATATAAAGTAGACCTAAATCTAAGATCTATAGCTCCAGATATGACCCAATTACCGAACAGTGTTCCGGTTTGGATTGCACCGACATCTCTTTTCTAAGTTTGGCCATCTCTTTATCCTTTCAATTTCAGTTCTTAAATTCATCAATCAATCCTTTCATTTATGTGATAGGCCTGGATTTAAAATGAACATTTACCACAAATTAAAGGTATCTTATATTATTATATATATATATATTATTATAAAACATGCTTTAGTTAAGGAGTTATTGATACATTAAGTGCAAAATGATGATATAAAACCTTGATAAAAATGCACTTTTAAGTACTAATCAACATGATCACAATCTCATGCATGTTGGAATATAATAAAATGAAGAAGAAAACAAAAGAAGAAGGAAGAAAACAAAATAAGGAGAAACAAAACAAAAGAAACAAAGTTATATACAAGAAAAATGAAAAGAGAAAATAAAATAAAAACTATAATTTATACAAGAACTTACCTCCCTGACAACGGCGCCAAAAACTTGACACGACTAAAAGATTAATGTCTTCTCCCAAGTGCAGGAGTGTCGAAGTAATAAATAACCCGACAAGACCGGGGTCGAACCACAAGGAGGTTAATTGTACAAATTATAAATAACAATAATACAACAACAATAACAATAACAACAATAACAATAATAATAATAGTAGTAGTAGTAGTAGTAGTAGTAGTAGTAGTAGTAGTAATAATAATAATAATAATAGTACTAATAATAGTAGTAGTAGTAGTAATGATGCTACTACTACTAATAATAATAATAATAATAATAATAAAGGAGAAGATGATGAGAACTTTGAGATGAAATATTAACGTAAAGATTTAACAATGATAATAATAAATGTCAAGGTTAGAGGATCCACTAATGGTATGTCAAACAAGTATAGTATAAACTGTTATTAATCAATTGGAAACCACACACAAAGGAGGTTCCAATCAGATTATAGATTGTTAACATGATTACATTAGTCATCTTATTCAATTAATTCTAATACTTGTAAATCTTGTCAAGCATTCATGATTATAACTTATGTTAACTACAAATCAAGTTCCTTTCATAGCTCAGGTGTCGGTTATACCATACAGTATGGACTATGAAAGTGGCAACCATTTGTTATACCAAGTATTATACAACATAAATCAAGATTAGTCATTTAACAAGCAAAGTATTAAAGAGTGAACAAGATAACAAATATAAAACATGTTTGTATCAAACATTAAAGTCCATATTGAGTTTACACTATACTTATTCTTACACCATTAGTGTAACCTTTTCACCTTGACATAATAAACTTAGCTAGACATAATGAAAGAAAGAAAAATAAATAAAAAAAATAAAAATATAAATAAGATAAGAGTTAACTAAGTAAATAAAAGGAAATGAAAGGCATAAACTTGATATTAATGAAAGCAAAGCATAAACATTACAAAAAATACAAAGAGAGAAAACAAGAGGATAATCTTGATCTGGAAACCAAGATGCCTAAATGCATGGCAAATGCCTCCTTTTATAGGCCAAAATTGGGAACTATTGATTTGATGACTAAGTGATGAGTGGGTGACCAACTCTTGACTTGGTAACAATCCTTATCTTCTCTTGTCTGTCGAAAACATCATTGATAATGTCAAAATTGGAGCCACTTGAAAATATGAAAGTTATAGTAAATTATCTCAGCGTTCTTGTGTAAAACATTCAGCTCATTTCAACTTCTAGAGCTCTAGATATGGCCAAAATACTAAATAGTGCTTGGGCTAGAGGATAGATTCAGGCTTCTTTGTTGTTGCAACAATTTGGACTTGTAAATGACCTTTTTAGATCTTGGGCTCCATATGAAAGTTGTAGGCCTATGTCTTACCTTTCCATCCATATAAATTGGATATAAATCTAAGATCTAAAGCTCTAGATATGACCCAATTACCGAACAATGTTCCGGTATGGACTGCACCGGCATCTCTTTTCTAAGTTTGGTCATCTCTTTGCCCTTGCAATTTAAGTTCTTAAATTCATCAATCAATCCTTTCATTTATGTGATAGTCGTGCATTTAAAATGAACATTTACCACAAATTAAAGGTATCTTATATTCTTATATATATTATTACAAAACATGCTTTAGTTAAGAAGTTATTGATACTTCAAGTGCAAAATGATGATATAAAACTTTGATAAAAATACACTTTTAAGTATCAATCACTTATCTTTTATCTTTGATTTTGAAGGGGCTATAACAGACCCATCCTTCATCTCTGTTTTAAAATTACAAACCATTTATGACATCAATTGCTGAAGACAAATCAGTCACCTTTTATTGACTGAATTTTACTTGTGCCCAAGATTGCAAACCAAATAAAAAGTTGAATAATTTGTCCTCTTTAGACATGTTCTTAATGTACAAAATTAGATAACTAAGGTCTTTCACATATTCTTAAACCAATTTGTCCCATTTCAACCATTTCAAATCTTTCCTTGCAATTTTGGACATATTATTTGATAGAAACTATTCTTTTATTCTTTGCTTAAAACACACCCAAGTATCAATCTTTGATCATCTCGTATTCAAATCCTCTCTAATTTTGGTCCTCCACCATAGTTTTGCATCATCGAACAAGTACATCATGGTGATATTCAATCTTAGTAACATTAAAGTATTGTTCTATATCCCACATATAATTTTCCAACTCTTTGGAACTTCTCCCACCACATAATGGATTTGGCTCTAATAGTTTTACTTTGGATGTGCCACCACCCTTAGGAATGTTTGTTATTGCCCTCTTCAAAACATAAATTTCATCCTCAACAACCTACACTTTTTAGCTTGTTTCTACAGTGAATTCCACATACTTCTAGTAGCCTTTTCTACAATATCCATATCCAATTATAATTTCCTATTAATATAGCAATCTACATGTTCTAGGATTGGCCTAATCAAACCTTTTAGACGTGTCAATGTCTCTTGAATTGATTCCATACCTAATGGCATGTGAAGTCAACCACAAGTTTCAGAAACTTACCAGCAATAGCTTTCACAAAACAACCAAATATCATTTTTAGCATGTAACAATGCTCTAATATCACTTGTTACAAGGTTAAATTTTCATCAAAATCTGAATTTTTATTCTTATGTAGTAGTCTAGTTTTCCTCTAGACTCAACCTATCTCACAATTCAACTCATGTTTGGCCTCCAAAAGACTTTCCCTAAGCTCGTACAAGTTATAGACAAACCACAGCAACGAAAGTACATGAATTAGAATCACAAGCATAATTACAATAAAAACTTCTAATCTTTATTAATACCAATAACAAGGATCCACAAAATTCTATGTGTGCAATGCACAATATATTGCATTCTACATAACTCTAGCTTCTATTTATATTACAAAGAATACAGGAGTTACATAGAAACTACCCTAACACAAATCTAAACAAATGTGGACAGTGCTGTCCAAAAACAGTAATTGCTGAAAATTGTGGCCAACTGCCAATTATTGTAACTTGTCTTGATCTGCCATCCATCAAGCAAATCAGTTGATCCCTCTTTACCAGCTCATACATATATTGAACTCCTCACCATCAGTCTAAAGTCTTGTCTGGTATGAATTCGCTACTCATACACACTTGTTATGCACTGCTATCTAATTTACCTCTGCCCACGAGTATTGTCACTGTCCACACATGCTGTTAAGATCTCAATAGTGTTTTACGAGCAAACCCTCGCACCCAGACCTGGGACACATGTATTGATTATTAAATGAACGAACATTATATCGAGCCACAACCGTGCCAAATTAACTTTACATTTTCTTCTTTACTTTTTGTGACCTCGAGCCAGTAGTGGAGTGGTTCCGGGAGAAGAAAATGACAATGAGAATATGGTTACGCGATTTTCAACCCCTACTCCTACTCAATTTGCACCCATCAGCTGTTTTAACTTGCTGCCATATCACAAGTTGAAGCAGTGATAATCTTTCGTGTGATTCCATGTCCAAAGGCGTACTTTTTCTTTCATAAATATAACTTTTGGCTTTGGAGTTCGCCACCACACTATCACTACTTATGTTATTCAGCCTCGGGTAAGAGGATGATCGGGCTAGACTCAAGAAAAGGACATATAATCCAACCCGCTCTAGTTTAGGCAATGGATCATAGAACCCATGCATTTGTCTCTATGAAGTTAGCCAAAATAAATAAATTTCATATTGTATGGTTTTTCCTTGAGAGAAGATTTCTCAATCACGAAAAATATCCAAAATTAAAGAACTTGTTTGAAAACAAAAATAATAAATACATCAATATTATAACTATTTTTAATAAAAAATAACAAAATCATAATTTATAACAATCATCTTAATATTTTATATTCTAGGTATAGAGTATTAATTTTATTTCATCTAGATTAAAAAAATTTAATGAAAAAATTTATATTTTTAACTCAAAACATCTTCATATTAGATTTATCAAAAATTAAATTTATAAAACTAATTAAATATAAAAAAGTAATTTTAATCTTTTGAATTGCTAGAAAATACTTTTATATAAAAGAAAAAAAAATGTTTCATTCATGTTTTTTCATCATTTAAAAAACAATTATAAAACATTTGTATTAAAAACTATGAATAACCTTTTAAAATATATTTCTTAAACTTAGTATAAAGCTAAAAATAAACTATTTTTTTAGTTTTTTAAATTAAAAAATATCTTATTTGAACGAGAAGTTTCATTTTTTTACTCAACTTTTTTAAACAAATTAAAATATTATTTTATTTATGACTCACCTAATCTCACTTTTGTGCCAAACGAAATCCGAACAATAAATGTTCATAGAAATGGTTCAGCTAGAGAAATTCTTGATGAAAAAGAAGGTACATCGACTCCTCTGTTACAAGATATATTTATATAAAACCCACCTCTCCCCCCTCTTCTTCGTTTCTTAACTTTAAAACAATTTCTCTTCCATGAAATCCTTCCCGAATTATAAGAAAACCAGGAAGAATGAGCTCCCTGATACTCTCAATAAAACGTTGTTGCCAGGCCTACCCGACCACCTTTCTCAAAACTGTCTCACTTCTCTCCCACCTTCCGTTCTTTTCTCTGTATCCCATGCATGGCGGCGACTTCTCTATTCTTCATTTTTCGCCCCATTCTTTTCCCTTTACGCCCTTCTCTCTGCATCATCGTCGTATCCTACCACAAAAGACAATCAAGTGGATAGAATCAGTTCAATTGAGCTCATGTCATTTGACCCTATATCATCATTATGGCGATCAGTCCCTAGTATTCCAAAAGATCCCCCACTCGACCTCCTCCCCCGACACCCATCCTTTTTATCAAGAAAGCTCTCAGTACAATCCCTAACAGTCTCTAACCATCTTGTTCTTATATCTGGCACCACTCACCAGTTTGTCCCAGCACTGTCTAGGCCATTAGTCTTCCATCCAGAGTCTAACAAGTGGTTCTTTGGTCCTCCGTTCACTAGCCCTCGGCGTTGGTGTGCCACTGGCTCTGTGGATGGAAGGGTTTACGTGGCGAGTGGGGTTGGTCCACGGTACAGTGGAGAAGTAGCTAGATCAATGGAACAATGGGACTTCAGGCAACAAGTTAACCATTGGAGATGGGAAAACATGGCACAACTGAAAGATGGTAGGTTTAGCAGGGAACCTATTGGGGCTATAGGATACAGAGGCAAGCTTTACATGGTCAACGTTAAAGGCAATGCACCGAAAGAAGGTTTGGTTTATGATGTAGAAGAAAACCAATGGAATGATATGCCTAGAGGGATGCTAGCTGGATGGAATGGACCAGCAGCTACAATGAATGAAGATGCTATCTATGTGGTGAATGAAGTAACAGGAGTTTTGAGTGAGTATGATTTTAAAAAAGATTGTTGGAAGAAGGTCATTGAATTGTCACAGCTTAAACACGCTGAGCAGATCGCCGCAGGAAGAGGGAGAGTTTGTGTGGTTTGCGCGAATGGGGAGACGATTGTTGTGGTGGATGTGATGGTGAGACCTGCACGGTTTTGGGTGGTGGAGCCACCGCAGGGACAGCAAGTAGTTGGACTGCATATACTGCCCAGGATGAGTAGCAGCTACTAGCGTGTTTATAAGCATTAATGACATGCTTTGTAATGTTGTCCACTTAGATGTTTGGTTGATTTTAAAGCATAGATTTCCTGCAGGAGGAAAACTCCATTTTAAATTTGCAACTTCATAAGGAATTGTGATCAGCTAAATGCTTCGAGGAATCAAAGAATGTTTGTCTTGCAAGGGAATGGCAGAAGAGCAGGAATGTTTTGTCTTGCCTGTGTATTTACTTCCTGTACAGTTCTTTTCTTCTACGGGTAATCAATAGGGTATGAGTTCTCATACTAGCCTATGCTCTTAAGAAATATATGCCTTTGGTGAATTTTCTTTCCCTGCACAATCCTATGATTTCCTTCGTTTCAAATCTCATCTAGTTCTTCGGGATAATGTGGTTTGGAAATCTTGATCTAGATATAATTTCATTTTATGACCGGCGGTTATAAGTAAGCTGCAAATTTGTTATAAGCTTCACTTCCGCGACTTGATTCTTTGTGTATTTTCTATCAAGTAAGTTTAAAAAGAGTTCTACAATCATCTATTTTCCAGGATGATAAAATTTTGGCTTCATCTATATAAAAAAATGTCAACCATTAATATTGCAATTCAAGACCTTTCTTCTAGCAGAAACAACATTATTAGTAGAATAAAAAAAGTCTCCCTTAATATTCTTATTTACTTGACTTGGAAAGAGAGAAACAAGAGAATTTTTTATAACTCTTACAATCCAGTGTCTTTTGTTTTTCGCAGATTCCAGATTTTATTTTTCATGATTTTACACTTTCATAAATTAGTTGCTGGCACCTTTTGATTGGAGATACTTATTTGTTTGGATGTTATGCATCCTCTAGGAGTTTGGCTGTGTTACTTATCTTGCTTGATGCTATAGCTAAGAGCTTTTTTTTATTCTAATTGCAGCTTTAGTTATTCCCGTTGTTTTTATTTTTTTATTTCTGCTATGTATTGGATCTGGCACCTTATTCTTGATTAGATTTCTCATCTAATCATTATCAACTAATAAACTTAGGGAGTATGTTCACTTTTTTGTAAATCTTATATATAAACTTAATGGTTCTCTAGTCTTGCATAAGCAGTAAAGCAGATTAGTATGTGGTGTTGTTATACCTGATAATAATCTTAAAAGATCAGGTCACAGGTTTCCAGCCTATATACTGATTTTATGAAACAAAAAATAAGATACAAAAATAAAACTTCAAAAAATATAAATTGCAAAGAGATTTCTGATGCGAATGAATAAGGTAAGATCAACAATGTCAGGATCCTTGGTCAAACACAGAGCATACTTATCAGACATAAAATATAACAAAACCAAAAATATCAACAATAAAATAGAATCTTACGTAAATTTGTAATGTTAACTAATACAAGAGATATTGGATACAGAGGAGAGTGGAGAAGGGTTACAGGTATGTGTTCTAAAGGAGAATGAAATTTTTCCAGGGAAAATGATAGTTTGTCCTGTAAAGATTGACGAGTCTCCTTTTATAGACGAGTTGATATGGAAGAGGCCAAAATGTCTTGTTGGAGATTCCGTCAGAACCCATGTGAACCCATGTGGTGTTGTCTGCCATGATTGAGGGAAGACAAGATGGCAAAAGCCCACGTTTTTTGTTGTTGAACTTTTTTCTGTTGTCTTCTAGTCACTGACAATGGATTTGTAGCAGCAGGTAATATTTGTAAAAAAAAATACTAAAACATAGGGTCTTAAAATTAAAAAGGGACTCAAAACAGGTGAGTCAAAAGATAAAGCTCTAAACAGATGAGCTTGAAAAAGCTGGAAAAATACTCTTTTTTTTTTAGTGTCGCTTAATGGGTGGTAAAATACCAAAACAGTCATCTTCATTATCATTTCCAAGGGAAATGGCAGGAGATATTGATCTGGATGAGCTGGATTGGGACAAGACTGTTTTGGGGTCTTGGCTTTGTATAATATTTTGGACAATTTGTAATTATTCTTCTTCTGTTCTAGCAGAGGCAAGGAGAGTTGTTGTATGAGCCTTTCTGGCTAGAAACTTTGATTGAGGATGATGGTCAATTATGGGAGTTGTCTAATGTTTTTGTAACCATTCCGTAACAGCTAATTTTGAACTTTTGGATTCAGCTGCAAAGGAATCCCATCATTTGATTTTGAATTTACGAACAAGAACTGGATGTCTGTTTTGTAGATTATAATCATAGAACCATGAACATACCCACGGAACAAAAAATTTTTATACAGAAAATGAGTAGAGAAGAGAATTTTCTTTCGAAAGGAGTTGGTTGAAAATTATTTTTGAAATGGAGGTCGCCGTTTTCAACTAGAGTATGGTCTTTGAGTAGTCAACATGACAGCCATAGTAGTCTCACCATTGGAGGAACCAGAGGGGGAGGTTTGTAGTGTCCATGTCATTATGGAAGTTCATTGTGCATCAAAAGTGTCATTAAGTCTCTTATTTTACATATATATTTATTGTTTTTATTTGTTTTTTTTAATAATAATTGATGTGCTTTTTAGTAATGAAGTTTGTTTTAATATTTCGATGGTTTTTGGAGCTTAAATGAATTAATTCAAAAAATTCAATATCGGAATTCAGAACAAAGAACTGAAGAGACATTTAGTTGAAGATTGAAGCAAATCTTGGTTCAAATAAGTGCTCCAAATTTGTCCCAAAAATCATTTATATTCCAATTCTAGAAAAGAATATCATATGATCTATTTCAAACCCAAACTTGCCTTATGTTGTGTGCAAACTTCAACCATTAAAAACTCAAGGTTTCAATGTCAATCTTAGCTCAAATAATAGGTACATTTGTATACTTATTTGATACATAAATTCAGCCCAAAATCAGCCCCAAATCAACCCCAAATCAACTTTCAAATCAGCCCAAACACAATCCATGATCTTACATGTCTACACAACAAATAACAATTGATTTATTTTGGGTAATCCATTGATCCAAGAAGGCAAGCACATGGATGGAAAGCTGGAGGGGACATTTTTACATTATTTTGGGTCAAAAAGAAGAAAGAGACAGCTCATAAATGAGGAAGAAAAACGTGCACCAAAGTGGTTGCAAAGTTGTCCTGATTTGAGTTTTCAGAACACCTTTCGATGTTTTGCCCATAACATTTGACTCAGGTGTCCAAATGAGCTGCTCTTTAATGATCTGGAAAGGTGACATAATTACCTATAAATATGTCTCTAATAGACATCTCGAGGGGAGGCTTCTAAGAGGGTCAAATTGCTGTCCAAAGCTAGAGTCAGATTTGTGTCCGAATTTTTTCTGAAATTGTGTTGTGTTCTTCTTTATAGATTTTGGTTCTTTAGTTTGTAAAACTTATTATTTTAGTTTGATTCAATTTATTTCATGTTTATTGAAGTGTTCTTATATATAATCATGGTTGGTTAATCTCTTTCTTGGATCCAAATCAAGGATGATGGTGATTGAGGTGAGTTCTTTATGATATAAATGAATCTTAATGTTTATCTTCTCATTTTCTTTATGAATGATTTATTATTGCAAAGAAATTTTAGAAATCATTTAGGTAATGTTATAATCTTGAATTTTTATGCACAAACTTTAGTTTTGGTATAGAGATTGCTTGATTCAATGTCTTACTTAATATGAAAGTACTTGTTCATTTTTAAGCAATAATCAATCTTCATCTTTCTAAACTTCATTGTAATATCTTCCGATCTAATATCACCATCATTGATATTAGATTGAGTTATCTTATATATGTTGAAGAAATCACCAATACATCACCATTAAAATTGATTTGGACCAAGACTTACTTTTTCTTGTCATTTAAAATCTATTCACACTTTTTCATCTTTGAAAACAAATCCATCAATTATTTTCAACCAAGTTATTGCTAATTTAATTTCTCTTGAGTTTTTTTTTTGTTACCTAGCTTAATTTCCAGATCTAGCTCTTTGTGGATATGACCTCGATCTTACCGAGTTAATTGCTACATCGCACTCTCGTTCACTTGCGAGTTAAAACAAACCAATCATAAAAAGCAGTCAAGCAATTTTGGCGCCGTTGCCAGGGAGCTAGCAAGCAAAGGTAACAAATTTATATTTGATTATTGGAAAACAAAAAAAAAATACATATAAATAAAAAATCAAGTGGCTAGTTTTACCACCTAAAAAAAAAAATTGACCTCAACTTTTCGAATATTGGACTGTGGACTGGACTATTAATTGTTGGATTTTGGTTGGTTCAATCATTTTTCTTTTATTATCTATTCTTATTAGTTTCTAATATTTTTCTTGTTTATTTTATTTTATTTTATTTTGTTGATATTGTTTTTATTTATTGTCTAAAGTGCTTGGCCAGTATTACTGCCTTTTTATTCATGTTTGTTATAATTATCTTTTAATATTTATTGTTGTTAATATTGCTTATTAGTTAGAGAGTGAATTTCTTAATTTGTTGTATTTTTATTTTTGAGCTATTACTTTTATTTGCAATTTTGTTTCTTTCCTTTCCTTTCATATTCATATAATTATTATTATTATATTATTATTATTATTATTATTATTATTATTATTATTATTATTATTATTTTATCATGGCTAATGTTGAAGATGTAGAGGGTAAAGGGAGAGTTCAAGGTAATGGACCTTCACAATTCAATGATCAACCTAATTTTCAAACTCTTAAAGAGTATCTTCACCCGGCTAGACAAAGTACACCTTTGTGTATTATCTTACCTCTTAACCAACAAGCTTTCAATTTGAAACCGGGCATGATTCAACTTCTTCCCACATTTCATGGTATGGATTCTGAAAACCCATACATACACATTAAAGACTTTGAAGAGGTATGTAATACTTTTATTGATAGAACATGCACCGAGGAAACCATTCGGCTTAAATTGTTCCCATTCTCTCTAAAGGATAAAGTCAAACTTTGGCTAAACTCCTCGCGTCCTAGGTCTATAGGTACATGGAGAGAAATGCAGGCTGAATTTTTGAAAAAATACTTCCCCACTCATAGGACAGCAGCCTTACAACGTCAAATGATGAATTTTTCTTGTAGTCCAAATGAGTCATTTCACCAAGCTTGGGAAAAGTTCAAAGACTTGTTAAATACATGCCCTCACCATGGTTTTGAGATGTGGAGGTTAGTGAGTTTCTTCTATAACTCTCTTACCGCAGATTTTAAAAAGCTAGTGTCAACCATGTGTAATGGTGAGTTTTATGACAAAGAACCAAGTGAGGCCTTTGATTTTTTTGATCAATTGGCTGAAAACACAAAGCAATGGGAGACTTCTCTCTCAGTTCATGTTGAGTCTAGAAACACCATTTCTCATTCAAGTGGGAAGTTTCAATTGAAAGAGACTGATGACCTCAATGCTAGATTAGCCTCATTGGCTAGGAAAGTAGAGTCTCTTGAGATTAAAAAAGTGCATGTCATAAGTGAACAACAAGAGGAAAGTTGTGTTGTTTATGAGAGCAAAGGGCACAGGACAACTGAGTGTCCTACCATTCCAGCCTCTAAGGAAGTGCTATATGGCCAAACTTCTGATTCAAGTAATGTTAGAAAGCCATTTCCAAACCAAGTAGGCAATCCCTACTCTGAGACCTATAATCGTGGATGAAGGAACCACCCAAATTTTGGATGGAGAAATGAGGGCTCTTCAGTACCTGAAACATTTCAACCTCCACCCCAACCATTTCATGCTCTCACACATAACACATACCAACCACCTCATAAGAGATCCCTAGAGGATACTCTTCAACAATTCATGCAAACTCAAGGAGGAATCAATAAATTTCAAGACCAGACTAATAGGACCTTAGATGACATTCGAAGTCAACTAACCAAGTTGACTCAATCACTAAGCATTCAAGAGAAGGGAAAGATCCCAACTCAACCAATGCCAAATCCTAGAGGTCAGGTATACATGAGTGAATCCTCACCTAGTGAACCTTTAAACCATGAACAAGTCCAAGCTAAATGAGAAATCTAAGGTATTGTGGAGGAGAAATCTAAGGAAAGTGAAGAGGGAATCAAAATACAAGTGACAAATGAGAGTTTGAGTGACAAAGAAGGCAAGATAAATGAGAAAAAGATGAGTGAGAAAGGAGATGATTCAAGAAAAATTGAAGTCAAAGTGAGTGATTTAGAATTTATTCCTAGAGCACCATTTCCACAAAGGTTAGGGAAACCTAAACATGATCTTATGAACTCAGAAATCTATGAATTGTTTAAACAAGTGAAAGTCAATATTCCACTCCTTGATGCAATTAAACAAGTTCCATCTTATGCAAAGTCTCTTAAGGATTTATGCACAGTCAAAAGGAGATTGAATGTGAAAGAAAGAGCCTTTCTAACTGAACATGCTAGTGCCATCATCTAGTTTAAGACCCCTCCCAAATACAAAGATCCTGGTTGTCCTACCATTTCATGCATTATTGGAAGTCATAAGATAGATCAAGCTTTGTTGGATTTAGGAGCAAGTGTCAATTTAATACCTTACACTGTTTACAAACAATTAGATTTAGGAGAAATCAAGCCTACTCGAATCACCCTTCAATTAGCTGATAGGTCAATCAAGATTCCCAGGGGTATTGTTGAGGATGTGTTGGTCCAAGTAGATAAATTCTACTTTCTTGTTGATTTTACAGTGGTAGACACCGAACCAATTCAGGATTCTAATGCTCCCATCCCAGTGATCTTAGGGAGACCTTTCTTAGCTACATCCAATACCTTAATTAACTGTAAAAATAGGGTGATAAAATTATCTTTTGGGAATATGACTGTGGAGATGAATATATTCAATGTCTCCAAACAAATTAGGGAACATGAGGACATTAGAGAGGTAGATTTGATCCAAACAGTTTGTCAAGAACACTTTGAGAGCGTGGATCAAGGATGCATTGGAGAGAACACTTTGTTCTTTGAAATGTGTTGATGAGGAAGTAAGAGAACTTGAGACTTATCTAGATCCAATGCCTATTATATCAATAGGTCAATGAACCCCATCGTTTGAGCCTTTGATTTCACCCCAAGTGAAAGTTAAGGCATCTCTTGTCCAACCTTATAAACCAAAAAGGAAGCCTTTACCGAGTGATCTTAAGTATGCATTTCTAGGGGAAGATGAATCATATCCTATTGTGATCTCATCAAAACTTAGCATAGACCAAGAACAGAAAATTTTGAGAGTGGTGAGAAAACTCAAGAAAGCAATTGGGTGGACAATTACTGACTTGAAAGGAATTAGCCATCTTTTATGTACACATAGAATCTATCTTGAAGAAGAGGCTAAATCTGTGAGGCAAATGCAAAGACGATTAAACCTAAAAATGAAGGAAGTAGTGAGAGGTGAAGTGCTTAAGCTACTTAATGCAGGTATCATTTACCCTATTGCAAACTCAAAATGGGTTAGTCCAACCCAAGTTGTCCCTAAAAAATCTAGAGTCACGGTAGTGAAGAATGATAATAATGAGCTAGTACTAACTAGAATCCAAACTGGATGACGTATGTGCATTGATTATCGTAAATTGAACATGGTGACTAGGAAAGACCATTTTCTACTTCCATTTTTAGACCAAGTACTTGAAAGAGTAGCTGAAAGAGCTTTCTATTGTTTTCTTGATGGATACTCAGGTTACAACCAAATTGAGATTTCTTTAGAAGACCAAGAAAAAACCATTGTCACTTGTCCTTTTGGTACCTATGCTTATAGAAGAATGCCTTTTGGTTTGTGTAATGCACCAGCCACTTTTCAAAGGTGTATGATGTGTATCTTTAGTGATATGGTAGAAATTGTTTTGGAAGTTTTCATGGATGATTTTTCAGTTTATGGGGATTCTTATGAGTTATGTCTAATGCATTTAGAAAAAGTTCTTGAAAGGTGTGAAGAGAGCAATCTTGTACTCAATTGGGAGAAGTGTCATTTTAAGGTGACACATGGCATTGTTTTAGGTCACATTGTCTCTTCATAAGGAATAGAGGTAGATAAGTCAAAAGTGGAAATCATTCAAAAATTACCTACCCGTAGGACTGTGAAAAATGTGAGATCCTTTTTAGGACATGCTGGTTTTTATCGAAGATTCATTCATTCTTTTAGTACCATTGTCAAACCATTGTGTAACTTGTTGTCACAAGATGTCCAATTTGATTGGACATCAAAATGTCAAGAAGCTTTTGAAAAGCTTAAAGGGTTGTTGACAACTACACCAATCATGCAAGCTCCTGATTGGTCTTTACCATTTGAACTGATGTGTGATGCTAGTGATTTTGCGGTTGGGGCTGTTTTAGGGCAAAGAAAAGACAAGAAACCTCATGTCATATATTATGCTAGCAAGACTTTGAATGATGCTCACTTGAATTACACTACAACTGAAAAAGAACTCTTAGCTGTGGTCTTTGCATTAGACAAGTTTAGGTCTTATTTGGTTGGATCTCTTGTTATTGTTTTCATTGATCATGCAGCATTGAAATATTTTCTCATAAAACAAGATGTCAAACCACGTTTGATTTGATGGATCCTCTTACTCCAAGAGTTTAACCTTGAAATTCAAGATAAAAAGGGAGTAGAGAATGTAGTGGCTGATCATTTGTCTCGTCTTTCAAGCTATGAGACCATAATTGATGAATCTCCAATAAATGAACTCTTTGCTGATGAAAATTTATTTTATGCCGGTACTGTCTCCTACATTGGTTCTCCATGGTATGTTGACATAGCAAATTACCTAGCCACAAGTCAGATTCCTTTTCATTGGTCTAAACTTGACAAACAAAAATTCTTGCGCAATGAGCGCACTTTTTTTTAGGATGACCCTTACCTATTTAAATATTGTCCTGACCAAATTATTAGGCGGTGCATCCCTGATCATGAAATTCCAAGTGTCATTAATTTTTGTCATGCATTAGCCTGTGGTGGGCATTTTTCTCTCAAGAAAACCATTGCCAAAATCTTAAAGTGTGGTTTTTATTGGCCCACCATGTTTAAAGATGTTCATGCCTTCTGTGTTGCATGTGACCGATGCCAACGACTAGGTAGCCTCACTAGGCGTAACATGATGCCCCTTAACCCCATCCTTGTTTAGAAATATTTGATTGTTGAGGGATTGATTTCATGGGACCTTTTCCAAGCTCATTTGGTTACCAATTCATCCTTGTAACTGTTGATTATGTGTTTAAATGGGTGGAGGCCATTGCATTTCGAACCAATGACCATCGAGTTGTGGTCAAATTCTTGAAAGAAAATATTTTCTCTTGTTTTGGCATGCCCCGAGCTATGATTAGTGATGGGGAAAAATATTTTTGTAACAAGCTCGTTGGGATTTTGATGAGAAAATATAGTGTAATTCACAAGGTCAGTACTCCCTGTCACCTACAAACAAGTGGCCAAACTAAGTTGGCAAATAGGGAGATTAAGAACATTTTAGAGAAAACAGTTAATCCAAACCATAAAGATTGGTCCCTACGACTAGTTGATGCTTTGTGGGCATATCGCACTGCTTATAAGACCTTTTTAGGAATGTCTCTTTATAGGCTAGTTTACGGAAAGCCTTGTCATCTCCCTATTGAGATTGAGCACCGTGCATATTGGGCCATCCGGCAATTTAATGACAATGAAAATGAGGTTGGCAAAAATAGAATGCTTCAATTGGATGAATTAGAGGAGCTGAGAAATGATGCATTTGAAAATGCAAAAATTTCAAAACATAAGATGAAAACTTTGCATGATAAACATATTCTTAGAAAATCCTTTCATGTTGGTCAAAAGGTTCTCTTGTATAATTCACGATTACATCTCTTTCCTGGGAAGTTGAGGACAAAATGGATTGGTCCATGTGTGATTAAATCCATCTCTGAGCATGGTGCATTTGAGGTAGAAAATCCTAAGAATGGAAATATTTTCAAAGTAAATGGTTATCGATTGAAACCTTATTTTGAAAACGTTGTGGCTGAAGTTGAGACATTGGATCTTGAAGATCCAATACCATTGTAGTATCAGAAGTAATGAGTTTTTTTTTCTTCTCATTTTTATTTTTTTTCCTTCTTCCACCTCTTATATTTTCTTATTCATGCATTAGGGACAATGCATTATTTTAAGTTGGGGGGTGTGAGGTTCTTTATGTTTTAAAAAAAAAAACAAAATCAATGTTTTCTTTTAGTTGTGATATGCAGGTTGAAAAAAAAATCAAGCAAGAAGTCAGCTCATGCCCAATTCAATCAGACATTCATTCTTGAAAACAGAAGGGGAGTAACAATTTTCCAATCTTTATACTTTTCTTCTCTTTCTCTTTTACATTGAGGATAATGTAAAACTTAATTTTAGATATTTCATTATGTTGAATGCTTGAGATAACCATGCTTGTTAAAAAAAAAAACTTGCATTCGTATGTGAATGAGACTTGTTTAGGATCATCATTACATTTTTGGGTTCATTATTGTGTTGAACATTGCATGCTTTAATTTGGGATAGATAATATCTTATAAAGCAAGATATAGCATACTTTTTTTTAAGATTACTAAAGTACATCTTTCCTTGTAAAAGTTGTGTGAGTTGTGTGATTATGCATGAAAGATGAGTATGATGCTTTATTTGTGATTATCACTTTTGATCTAGTCCTAAACAAGGTTTAAGTAAATAGAGTAATAATTATTACACAAATAAATAAATAAATATGTACAAAGTTCTATTTACTCCAATGTTTTGAGTTGCTTAGTAACTAGGGGTATTCATCACAAATGTTTATCTTTACATCAAACGGCAACTTGAAATATGAGTATGCAAAGCACTTTAAGTTTCTGACTTTGTGAGTAACCGGGTGCATTCATCACAAATGTTTGTATTCACGTCAAAAGGGAAGTGACTACTTAAAGACAGAATAAATCATATCTTCAAAGAAAAAAGAAGAAGAAGAAGAATATATATATATACATACATATATATATATACATATATATATATACATATATATATATATATATACATATTTCTCTAGTTTGCTACCTTGTTTGTGTTGGTGAGAAGGGAAGATTACAAGTTGAGTTTTCATATGAATCAATTATGTTGATTGCATGATAAATATGATTGAATTTGGAAATTTTGTATGGATGTTTGATTTAGAGAATGTGAGTATGCTTATTTTTCTTTATTTGTTATTGTGTATACTAAGTTAAAGATACCAATGTTTGCAAGATAAGTCCTTCAAGTGTGATGAATCGAGCCTAATTATGATTGTTATTATTCTTTTTATTTCAAAGGTTTTATGTTTTGTTTTGCTTGAGGACTAGCAAAATCTAAGTTGGGGGGTGTGATTGTGCATCAAAAGTATCATTAAGTCTTTTATTTTATATATGTATTTATTATTTTTATTTGGTTTTTTTATAATAATTGATGTGTTTTTTAGTAATGAAGTTTGTTTTAATGTTTCAATAGGTTTTTGGAGCTTAAATGAATTAATTCAGAAAATTCAACATTGAAATTCAGAACAAAGAATTGAAGAGACAATTAGTTGAAGATTGAAGCAAATCTTGGTTCAAATAAGTGCTCCAAATTTGTCCCAAAAATCAATTCTATTCAAATTCTAGAAAAGAATATCATATGATCTATTTCAAGCCCAAAGTTGCCTCATGTTGTGTGCAAACTTCAACCATTAAACACTCAAGGTTTCAATGTCAATCTTAGCCCAAATAATAGGTACATTTGTATACTTATTTGATGCTTAAATTCAGCTCAAAATCAGCCCCAAATCAACCCCAAATCAACCTTCAAATCAGCCCAAACACAATCCATGATCTTACATGTCCACACAACAAATAACAATTGATTTATTTTGGGTAATCCATTAATCCAAGAAGGCAAGCACATGGATGGAAAGCTAGAGGGGATATTTTTACATTATTTTGGATCAAAAAGAAGAAAGAGACAACTCATAAATGAAGAAGAAAAACCTGCACCAAAGTGGTTGCAAAGCTGTCTTGATTTGATTTTCCAGAACACCTTTCAGTGTTTTTCCTATAACTTTTGACTCAGGTGTCCAAATGAGATGCTCTTTAATCATCTGGAAAGGTGATAGAATTTCCTATAAATATGTCTCTAATAGACATCTCAAGGGGAGGCGTCTAAGAGGGTCAAATTGCTGTCCAAAGCTAGAGTCAGATTTGTGTCTGAATTTTTTCTGAAATTGTGTTGTGTTCTTCTTTATAGATTTCTGTTCTTCAGTTTATAAAACTTATTGTTTCAATTTGATTCAAGTTATTTCATGTTTATTGAAGTGTTCTTATATATAATCATGGTTGTCTAATCTCTTTCTTGGATCCAAATCAAGGATGATGGTGATTGAGGTGAGTTCTTTCGGATATGAATGAATCTTAATGTTTATCTTCTCATTTTCTTCATGAATTATTTATTATTGCAAAGAAATTTTAGAAATCATTTAGGTAATTTTATAATCTTGAATTTTTATGCACAAACTTTAGTTTTGGTATAGAGATTGCTTGATTCAATGTCTTACTTAATATGAAAGTACTTGTTCATTTTTAAGCAATAATTAATCTTCATCTTTCTAAACTTCATTGTAATATCTTCCGATCTAATATCACCATCCTTGATATCAGATTGAGTTATCTTATATATGTTGAAGAAATCACCAATACATCACCATTAAAATTGATTTGGACCAAGACTTACTTTTTCTTGTCATTTAAAATCTATTCACACTTTTTCATCTTTGAAAACAAATCCATCAATTATTTTCAACCAAGTTATTGTTAATTTAATTTCTCTTGAGTTTTTTTTTGTTACCTAGCTTAATTTCCAGATCTAGCTCTCTGTAGATATGATCTCGATCTTACCGAGTTAATTGCTACATCACACACTCATGCACTTATGAGTTAAAACAAACCATTCATAAAAAGCAGTCAAGCAGAAGTAAAAAAGCCAAGAATGACTATGGTTTGGATTTTGGAGGAGGAAGGTATTGAACCATGCCTGTTGATAATCCCAATATGTATAGGATGTATTAAATTCTTGGGGGTTTGTACGGAAGTTTATGGGGAAAGAAAGGGGTTGATGTAATGGTTGCCCCTAGTCTTTAGGGTGAATGACTTTTTGAATAATACATGTAGAATATGTCGGTTCACTGTGGCTAGAATGAATTTTGAAGTGTTTGAATTTGATGGAATTAGTGATTTCAAGGATTGTGGCATAATAGGATTGTGGTTTGGCCAAATTCCAAGGTTTGTAGTGCTAGTTGGAGGGGAAAATTTTTGATGCAGTAATGGAAGGGTTTTTTCATGATAAAATCCTTCTTCCATAGTTAAGATATTTTGGAAAGTAGTTTTGAAAATATATTTAGATTTCGTTTTTGGAAAGCTAGTTTGTTGTAAAGAAAGGAGGGGTTTTGAAGTAGAAATGCCTCCTTGAGGTTTTGAAAGAGGTTTTGAAATACTACCTGTTTGAGATACAGAGTCGCTGGATGTCTGTTGAGACACTTTTTGTAACGCCAGAAGTAATTCTGGTGATTTAGATATAGTGTCAACCCATTGTTGAACTGCGTCGGTTTGTATCTGTTAGGGGTTTTGCAGTGTCTTCTTCTTTAATTATTGCCTCATACTAGGATTTGATTGGTTTGACAGCTAAGATGGCTGAGGACATGAGTTTTGTAGAGGGCTTCGGGCTTTCTGGTTTTGTAGGCTGAGTTTGAGAGGCTTTGCCCTTGTCTTTGGCCTTTGCTTTGGGAGGCATCAAGACCTGTTTTGAAGGAATTCGCGGGTTAGGAAGTCAGGAATGGAATTTGAATCTCCTTTAATATAGACAATATCAAAATAAAAAATGCTTAAAATGGCTTTCCATCTAGCAAAAATCTGTTTGGAAGCAAGATTTTGGACATTTTTTTGTAGAACTTCTTTTGCGGATTTGCAATTAACTCGTAAAAGAAATTTTTGATTAAGTAAATCACTTTAAAATTTTGTAATACAGAGAACAATTGAAAGGATCTCCTTTTTTATAGTAGAGTAATTTTTCTGGTAGTCATTCTAGTGAGCGAATGTGTATTGAAGGATTTGTTCTTTGTTATCTTGAATTTGTTTGAGAATGCCGCCATAACCTATGTCAGAGGCATCAGTCTCAACTATCTTAGGGGCTAACGGGTTGGCTAGATGGAGAAGGGGAATGGTCTGAACTTGCTTTTTAATCTCTTTGACTAGGTTGGTATGGAGGTCGGACCAAGGAATGGGATTTGTTTTTAATCTATCATGTAAAGGTTTGGCTAGACAGCTAATATTAGGGTAGTAGTCTAGAACATAATTAAGACTGCTTAAGAACCTTTGTAATTGGGTTTTATCAGTGATCTTATAAGAAAATTTGTTGGTAAAGGTAAGGGACCTCTCTATTGGTGTGACAGTGCCTTGGCATATATAATGGCCTAGGAAACGAACACGAGTTTGGAAGAGGGAGATTTTTGTTTTAGAAACAACTAAACCATTTTGTTTTGCATTATGAAAGAAAGCATGTAGATGTTTAAAATGTTGATCTATAGAATGTGAAAAAAATAAAAACATCATCAATGTAAACAATGCAAAATTTTGAGTGTGCATTAAATATGTCATTCATGATGCGTTGGAATTCAGAAGGAGCATTTTTTAGTCCAAATGGCATAACATTCCATTCGTATTGGCCAAAAGGAACCTGAAAGCAGTTTTGTATCTATCTTTGGGATCAATATGGATTTGCCAGAATCTAAATTTCATATCGAACTTGGAAAATATGAATACAGAATGCAATTTTTGGAGAAGATCTTTTTTGTTGGGGATTCGATATTTGATCCATTTGAGAACATAATTTAGAGGTTTGTAATTGATCACAAGTCGTGGTATACTGACACGACTAAAAGGTTGATGTCTTCTCCCAAGTGCAGGAGTGTCGAAGTAATAAATAACCCGGCAAGACCGAGGTCGAACCACAGGGAAGTTAATTGTACAAATTATAAATAACAATAATACAACAACAATAACAATAACAATAACAATAACAACAATAATAATAATAACAATAATAATAATAATAATAATAATAATAATAATAGTAATAGTAGTAGTAGTAGTAATAATAATAATAATAATAATAATAATAATAAAGAAAGAGAAGAAGAAGAAGATGATGAGAACTTGGAGATGGAAAATTAATGTAAGGATTAAACAATAATAATAACAAATGTCAAGGTTAGAGGTTCCACTAATGGTATATCAAACAAGTATAGTATAAACTCTTATTATTGAATTGGAAACCACACACAAAGGAGGTTCCAATCAGATTATATATTGTTAACATGATTACATTAGTCATCTTATTCAATTAATGCTAATACTTGTAAATCTCGTCAAGCATTCATGATTATAACTTATGTTAACAACAAATCAAGTTCCTTTCATAGCTCAGGTGTCGGTTATACCATACATTATGGGCTATGAAAGTGCCAAGCATTTGTTGTACCAAGTGTTATACAACATAAATCAATATTAGTCATTTAACAAGCAAAGTATTAAAGAGTGAACAAGATAACAAATATAAAACATGTTAGTATCAAACATTAAAGTCCATATTAAGTTTACACTATACTTATTCTTACACCATTAGTGTAACCTTTTCACCTTGACATAATTAACTTAGCTAGACATAATGAAAGAAAGGAAAATAAATAAACAAAATAAGAACATAAAAGTTAACTAAGTAAAGGAAAGGAAATGAAAGGCATAAACTTAATATTAATAAAAGTAAAGCATAAACATTACAAAAAAATACAAAGAGAGAAAGGAAGAGCATGATCTTGATCTGGAAACCAAGATGCCTAAATACATGGCAAATGCCTCTTTTTATAGGCCAAAATTGGGAACTATTGATTTGATGACTAATTGATAAGTGGGTGGCCAACTTTTAACTTGGTGACAATCCTTATCTTCTCTTGTCTACCCAAAACGTCATTGATAACGTCCAAATTGGAGCCAGTTGTAAACATGAAAGTTGTAGGTAATTGTCTCAGCTTTCTTGTGTAAACAATTCAGCTCATTTGGACTTCTAGAACTCCAGATATGGCCAAAATACCGAACAGTGCTCGGGCTGGAAGACAGATTCGGGCTTCTTTGTTGTTGCTACAATTTGGACTTGATAATGGCCTTTTTAGATCTTGGGCTCCATATAAAAGTTGTAGGTCTATGTCTTACCTTTCCATCCATATAAATTGGACCTAAATCTGAGATCTGTAGCTCTAGATATGACCCAATTACCGAACAGTGTTCCGGTTTTTTGTAAGGATGGTGGGTGGCCAGCTCTTGACTTGGTGACAATCCAGCTTGTCATTTAATTCGATTGGATTGTCACCAAGTTTTTTGTAAGGATCATGCTCTTCCTTTTTATCTTTGTATTTTTTGTAATGTTTATGCTTTGCTTTCATTAATATTAAGTTCATGCCTTTCATTTCCTTTCCTTTGCTTTGCTAACTCTTATCTTATCTATGTTCTTATTTTGTTTATTTATTTTTCTTTCTTTCATTATGTCTAGCTAAGTTTATTATGTCAAGGTGAAAAGGTTACACTAATGGTGTAAGAATAAGTATAGTGTAAACTTAATATGGACTTTAATGTTTAATACTAACATGTTTTATATTTGTTATCTTGTTCACTCTTTAATACTTTCCTTGTTAAATGACTAATCTTGATTTGTGTTGTATAACAATTGGTACAACAAATGCTTGGCACTTTCATAGCTCATACTGTATGGTATAACCGATACCTAAGCTATGAAAGGAACTTGATTTGTTGTTAACATAAGTTATAATCATGAATGCTTGATGAAATTTACAAGTATTAGCATTAATTGAATAAGATGACTAATGTAATCATGTTAATAATCTATAATTCGATTGGAGCCTCCTTTGTGCGTGATTTCCAATTGAACAATAAGAGTTTATACTATACTTGTTTGATATACCATTAGTGAATCCTCTAACCTTGACATTTATTGTTATCGTTGTTAAATCTTTACATTAATATTCCATCTCAAAGTTCTTATCTTCTTCTTCTTCTTCTTCATTTTCTTTATTTTTATTATTATTATTAGTACTACTACTACTACTATTAGTAATATTATTATTATTATTATTATTATTATTATTGTTGTTGTTGTTGTTGTTGTTGTTGTTGTTGTTGTTGTTGTTGTTGTTGTTGTTGTTATTACTATTATTGTTGTATTATTGTTATTTATAATTTATACAATTAACCTCCCTGTGGTTCGACCTCGGTCTTGCCGTGTTATTTATTACTTCGACACTCCTACACTTGGGAGAAGACATCAATCTTTTAGTCGTGTCAATAGGGTTTCTTATCTTTTCTTTATTCCAAAACAGCACCCACGGCATAATCTCTAGCATCACACATTATTTCAAAAGGTAATGACCAATCAGGAGGTTGAATGACAGAAGCAAAAGTAAACAAGTTTTTAAGCTTAATAAAGGCTTTTTCACATTATTTAGTCCATTCAAAAACATTTTTTTTATTAGAAGGTTACACAATGGCTTAGATATAACATTAAAATCTTTAATGAATGATTAGTACTTAAAAGTGCATTTTTATCAAGGTTTTATATCATCATTTTGCACTTAAAGTATCAATAACTCCTTAACTAAAGCATGTTTTATAATAATATATCTAATAATATAAGATACCTTTAATTTATAGTAAATATTTATTTTAAATTCAGATCTATCACATAAATAAAAGGATTGATTGATGAGTTTAAGAACTGAAATTGAAAGGACAAAGAGACGGTCAAACTTAGAAAAGAGATGTTGGTGCAGTCCAAACCAGAACATTGTTCGGTAATTGGGTCATATCTGGAGCTGTACATCTCGGATTTAGATTTAATTTATATGGATGGAAAGGTAAGATATAGGCCTACAACTTTCATTAGGAGCCCAAGATTTAAAAATACCATTTTCAAATCCAAATTGTAACCACAACAAAGAAGTCCGAATCTGTCTTATAGCTCGTGCACTATTTAATTTTTGGCCCCTATCTTGAGTTCTAGAAGTCCAAATGACCTCCATGTTTTTTTCCTGGAAAGCTGAGACAATTTCCTACAACTTTCATGTTTTAAGTGGTTCCAATTCTAACGTTATCAATGATGTTTTGGGCAAATAATAGAAGATAAGGATTGTCACCAAGTCAAGAGCTGGCCATCCACTCATCAATTAGTCATCAAATCAATAGTTCCCAATTTTGGCATGTAAAAGGAGGAATTTGCCATACATTTAAGCATCTTGGTTTTTTACAAAATCATGCTCTTGCTATCTCTATTTATATTTTTTGTATTGCTTATGTTTTGCTTTCATTAATATCATATTTATGCCTTTCATTTCCTTTTCTTTACTTAGTTAACTTTTATCTTATTTATGTTCTTATTTTGTTTATTTATTTTTCTTTCTTTCATTATGTTTAACTAAGTTTATTATGTTAAGGTGAAAAGGTTACACTAATGGTGTAAGAATAAGTATAATGTAAACTTAATATGGACTTTAATGTTTGATACTAACATATTTTGCATGTGTAATCTTGTTCACTCTTTAATACTTTGCTTCTTAAATGACTAATCTAGATTTATGTTATATAACACTTGGTATAACAAATGCTTGGCACTTTCATAGCCCATACTATATAGTATAACCAACACTTGAGCTATGAAAGGAACTTGATTTGTTGTTAACATAAGTTATAATCATGAATGTCTGATGAGATTTACAAGTATTAGCATTAATTGAATAAGATAACTAATGTAATCATGTTAACAATTGATAATCTGATTGGAACCTCCTTTGTGTATGGTTTCTAATTAAATAATAAGAGTTTATACTATACTTGTTTGACATACCATTAGTGGATCCTCTTACCTAAATATTTGTTGTTATCATTGTTTAATTCTTACTTTAATCTTTCATCTCAAAGTTCTCATCAACTTCTTCTTCTTCTTCTATAATTATTATTGTTGTTATTGTTCTTATTATTATGATTACTAATATTACTATTATTATTACTATTAATACTGCTATTATTATTATTATTATCATTATTATTGTTATTATTATTCTTACTGTTGTTGTTGTTGTTGTTGTTGTTGTTGTTGTTGTTGTATTATTATTATTATTATCTATAATTTATACAATTAATCTCCTTATGGTTCGACCCCGATCTTACCGGGTTATTTATTACTTTGACACTCCTGTATTTGGGAGAAGACATCAATCTTTTGGTCATGTCAAATTTTTGGCGCCATTGTAGAGAGGTAAGTTCTTGTCCAAATTATAGTTTTTATTTTATTTTTTCTTTTCACTTTTCTTGTATATAACTTTATTTGTTTTGTTTTGTTTCTCCTTCTTTTATTTTTTTCTTTCTTTTATTTTATTCCTACACGTGCATGAAAGCGTAGTCACGCACATTAAGTGGTAAACTTTATAGAGTATCCTTATCATTTTTAGAAAATATGATTGAAGAAGATAATCAATCACTTCATAATGAGAATAACTGTGTTAAAATATTTAGAGACCACATGAATCCCACAAGAACAAGTGCACCATCATGCATAGTTTTCCCTCGTGATACATCTCATTTCAATTTTAAGCTAGGCATTATTCAACTTTTACCTTCTTTCATGGCTTGGATTTAGAAAATCCATATTTGCATTTAAGGGAATTTGAAGAGGTTTGTAACACCTATAATGACACAAATTGTAGCATAAACACCATCAGATTAAAGCTTTTTCCTTTTTCATTAAAAGATAAAGCTAAAACACGGCTACAAAATTTGAGACTAGGATCCATTCGTGCTTGGGATAAAATGCAACAACAGTTTTTAAAGAAGTTTTTTCCATCTCACAGAACAAACTCTTTCAAAAGACAAATCACCACTTTCACTCAAAAACAAAGAGAAACATTTATCAATGTTGGGATAGGTATCTAGACTTGTTTAATACTTGCCCTCATCATGGTTTTGAAACATGGAGATTGGTTTCACATTTTTATGAAGGGTTAACACCTGGAGATAGGCAAATGGTTGAATTGATGTGCAATAGAACTTTTAAAGATAAAGACTCTAATAAAGCAATGGAGTACTTAAACTTGTAAGGTGAAAATGCTCAAAATTAAGACACCACGAGTACTTATGAAGCACCAAGTAAAACTCAATCTCATACATCTAGTGGAGGTATCTATAACCTTAAAAAAGATCATGACCTCCAAGCCAAGTTTGCATTTTTAGCTAGAAAAGTCGAGGCACTAAAATTGAAAAAGAGTAGTCAATTAAAATCTGTTGAAAACATTGTGTGTCAAATATGTGAAACAAATGAACACTTAACCAATAACTATCCAACCTTGCCTTCTTTTAAGGAATGTCTCCATGAACAAGCTCATGCTTTAAACAGTTTTCAAAGGGCCAACCACAACCCATACTCACAAACATACAACCATGGTTGGAGAAATCACCCAAATTTCAATTGGAAGAGTGATAATAACAATGTACAAACATCACAACCACCATTTCAAGCACACCATAATTTCCAAAATTCTCATGGATATGCACCTCCTTATGCTCCACCTCTTAGAAGAAATCTTGAGGAAACATTGTATGAATTTATTGAAAAGCAAGAGACAATCAATACTTAACTTACTCAAAACATGACAAATTTTAAAGATACTCTTGTAAAATTAACATCTGCACTCAGTTTTTAAGAGAAAGGTAAGTTTCTATCTCGACCACAGCAAAATCTCAAGGGGCAATACAATGCAAATGCAAGTAGTTCTGGAAGTCAACACTTGGATCAAGTCAAATCAATCATCACTCCTCGTACTGCTAAGGTTATTCAAAAACCAATTCTTGAACCTTGTAAGAAAAATGATAAGTCAATCTCTAAGGGTAAGGAAGGGGTTGAATTTGAACATTGCAAAGAAGAGACCGATTCTCTGCCAGCACTTTTATTTTCTCATGTTATGACCAATCAGGAAAAAATCGAGGATAAAAAAGGCATCGAAAATATTGATGCGGATCTTTTACCAAAAGTGACAACAGATTCAACACTCGACATCACATCAATCGATGATTACTTTTCTGATGAATCTTTACTTTCTCTTAGTTCAATACCTTGGTTTGCTAAAACTATCAATTTTCTTGCTTCAGGATTTTTGCCAGCTCACTAAAGTACCAAATACAAAATAAATTTTTGAGCAACGTGTAAAAATTTTATTGGGATGACCCTTACTTATTCAATTATTGTCATGATCACATATTTCAAAGATGTATTCCCGACAATGAGATAAGTAATGTCATTAAATTTTGTCACTCTAAGGCACGTGGGGATCATTTCTCGTCAAGAAAAAGGACTGTAGAAATCTTACAAAGTAGATTTTACTGGCCACCATATTTAAGGAATCACATGAATTCCACAGAACTTGTGAAAATTATCAAAAGGTGGGATTTATTTCAAAACATAGAGAGTCTTTAGATAATCTTTTATTAACTCTTAAGTCTCATCATAGTCGAGATCAGCATTGTGCAATTCATGACTTATGAACCCATTTTCATAAAGAACATGATTGGCATAGTCTTGGGAATCTGATTAAAAAAAACCTTATTTACCAGTTTTTTAAGAAAACTGGATGTGAAGCCTATCCCTGACCCATAGAGGGCGTTTCAGCCATTCTTGGACGTAAAACCAAGGGAAGATATGAGCCACAATCATAACCACCTATACATACACATGTTTTTTTTAATAAATAAATAAATAAAGAGAGAGTGTGTGTGTAAGACTCCAACTGGCCTACATGTAGGTGGTATGATTGCCTTTTTAATTTCTCATCTATAAAATCCTCTCTTTCTTCCTTTCATTTCTACTCAACCCATACATTCAACAAATATAGAAGTGTGTAGAAATGGCAAGTTCCTTAGGTCATCACATAAGAAATGTTTGTGTTTTCAATGGATCTAGTCCTAGGAAAGAAAAGGAATTTTTAGAATCAACAAATTATCTTGGTCAGGTGCTAGCTGAGAGAAAGATTCATTTAGTGTATGGAGGAGGCAATCTTGGGTTAATGGGAGGTGTGTCAATAGCTGTAGTTTTAGGAGATAGTCAAGTTTTGGGGGTTATTCCCAAAGTTTTAGCACAAGAAGACATCATTGGAAAAACAATTACAAAGTGACACGATCAAAGAGTTGATGTCTTATCCCAAGTGCAGGAGTGTCAAAGTAAAATAATCCGGCAAGACCAGGGTCGAACCCACAGGGAGGTGAATTATATAAATTACAAATAAAGAAAAAGATTTAAAGAGAATAATAACAGAAAAGGAGTTGAAGAAAGTTTTGGGATGTGATATTGATGTAAGGATTAAACAATAACAAAACATTTGTCAAGGTTATAGGATTCACTAATGGTATTTCAAATAAATATAATATAAACTCTTTTTATTACTCAACTAGAAACCACACACAAAGGAGGTTCTAATCGGATGATTTCTCGTTATTAGCTCATTATAAATTACTAACATGATCATATTAATTATCTTATATAAGTAATACCATACTTATAAATATCATCAAGCATTCATGTTGCTAGTTTATGTTAACAACAAATCAAGTTTCTATCATAATAACGATTTCGGGCCGAAAACTATGAAAGATCAAGCATTTGATGTACCAAATATTATACAACACAAATCTAAATTAAACATTTAATAAGCAAGGTATTAAGAATTAGTAAGATAAAAAGATAAAACATGTTAATAACAATCTTTCTTGGATATAAACATTTAAAGCTCATGTTGAGTTTATATTATACCTATTCTAACACCATTAGAGAAACCTTTTCACCTTGACATAATTAACTTAACTAAACATTAAGAAAGAGAAAAACACAAATAAACAATATAAGAACATAAACATAATATAAGCTAACTAAGTATAGGAAAGGAAATGAAAGAGCATAAACAAGAGATTACTATAGCATAAAAAAAACTTGAACATTACAAAGATGTAGAGAGAAAGCAAGAAGATAACTTTGATCTGAAATTTAATATGACTAAATACATGGACAATGCCTCCTTTTATAGGCTAAGTTTCAGAACTATTGATTGATTGAAGAATTGGTGGGCATCCATTGATTTGGTGGCTGGTTTTTGACATTAATGGCTGCTGGTTTTTTGATATTGTGGGCTGATTTTTGATATTGTTGGCTGGCCAAAACGTCATTGCTCACATCAGAATTATAGCCAACTAAATTGTGGAAGCTGTGGGCAATTGTCTCAGCTTTCCATAAAAAAAAAAAACCAGAGCTCATTTGGACTTCTAGAACTCAAGATATGAGCCAAAAACCGAATAGTGCTTGAGCTGCAGGACAGCTTCCGACGTCTTCGTTGTTGCTAAGATTTGGGCTTGAAAACGGCAGAACTGAGTCTTTGACTTCATATGAAAGTTGTAGGTCTATGTCTTACCTTTCCATTGATATAAAATGGACCTAAATCTGATATTTATAGCTCCAGATATGATCAAATTACTGAACAGTGTTCGAGTTTGGAATGCACCAACAACACTTTGCTAAGTTTGGCCTTCTTTTTATCCTTTCAATTTCAATCCATAAACTCATCAATCAATCCTTTTATTTATGTGATAGACCTGCATTTAGGATGAACATTTACCATGAATTAAAGGTATAATATATTTTTAGACTTGCTAATATAAAACATGCTTTTGTTAGGGAATTTAATGATACTTTAAGTGCAATATGATGACATAAATCCTTAATGAGAATGCACTTTTAAGTACTAATCACAAAGGAACTACATGTCTCTACAATATCTGCTCGAATGAATGCAATGTTTAACCATGTTAATGCCTTCATTGCCTTACTAGGTGGTGTTGGCACATTGGAAGTGATCTTTCAAATCTTATCTTGGGCCCAACTGCACATTCACAATAAACTCATAGGTATGTTAAATATTAATGGTTATTATGATAAATTGTTATCGTTTCTTGATCATGCTGTGGAACATGAATTTCTAACATCTTTGGCACGACAAATCATAATCTCTGCTGCTACTGCTGAACAATTGATTTACCAACTACAATCTTTTATTTTTGTAATTGATCCCTGACACGACTAAAAGATTGATGTCTTCTCCCAAGTGTAGGAGTGTCGAAGTAATAAATAACCCGGCAAGACCGGGGTCGAACCATAGGGAGGTTAATTGTACAAATTATAAATAACAATAAAACAACAACAACAACAACAACAATAATAATAATAATAATAATAATAATAGTAGTAGTAGTAGTAGTAGTAGTAGTAGTAGTAGTAGTAGTAGTAGTAGTAGTAGTAGTAGTAGTAATAATAATAAAGAAAAAGAAGAAGAAAAAGAAGAAGATGAGAACTTTGAGATGAAATATTAACGTAAAGATTTAACAACGATAACAATAAATGTCAAGGTTAGAGGATCCACTAATGGTATGTCAAACAAGTATAGTATAAACTCTTATTAGTCAATTGGAAACACACACAAAGGAGGTTCCAATCAGATTATATATTGTTAACATGATTACATTAGTCATCTTATTCAATTAATGCTAATACTTGTAAATCTCGTCAAGCATTCATGATTATAACTTATGTTAACAACAAATCAAGTTCCTTTTATAGCTCAGGTGTCGGTTATACCATACAGTATGGGCTATGAAAGTGCCAAGCATTTGTTGTACTAGGTGTTATACAATATAAATCAAGATTAGTCATTTAACAAGCAAAGTATTAAAGAGTGAACAAGATAACAAATATAAAACATGTTAGTATCAAACATTAAAGACCAAGATGCCTAAATGCATGGCAAATGCCTCCTTTTATAGGCCAAAATTGGGAACTATTGATTTGATGACTAATTGATGAGTAGGTAGCCAACTCTTGACTTGGTGACAACCCTTATCTTCTTTTGTCTCCCTAAAACGTTATTGATAACGTCAAAATTGGATCCAGTCAAAAACATGAAAGTTGTAGAAAATTGTCTCAGCTTTCTTGTGAAAACATTCAGCTCATTTGGACTTCTAGAACTCTAGATATGGCCAAAATACTAAACAGTGCTCGGGCTGGAGGATAGCTTCGGGCTTCTTTGTTGTTGCAATAATTTGGACTTGAAAATGACCTTTTTAGATCTTAGGCTCCATATAAAAGTTGTAGGCCTATATCTTACCTTTCCATCCATATAAAGTAGACCTAAATCTGAGATCTAGAGCTCTAGATATGACCCAATTACCGAATAGTGTTCCGGTTTGGATTGCACCAACATCTCTTTTCTAATTTTGGTCATCTCTTTGCCCTTGCAATTTAAGTTCTTAAAGTCATCAATCAATCCTTTCATTTATGTGATAGGCCTGCATTTAAAATGAACATTTACCACAAATTAAATGTATCTTATATTATTAGATATATTATTATAAAACATGCTTTAGTTAAGGAGTTATTGATACTTCAAGTGCAAAATGATGATATAAAACCATGATAAAAATAAACTTTTACGTAAAAGATATAAATATTCACAAATGAAGGCTCAAATCCAATCTAAGCTTTTTATGGCTTTTCTTAGATGACTAATTTATGTGACTAATAGTTCTAGAAGTCCAAATGTTAATATCAAGATGTTATCAATGACGTTTTGGGCAGACAAGAGAAGATAAGGATTGTCACCAAGTCAAGAGTTGACCACCCACTCTTCAATTAGTCATCAAATCAATAGTTCCCAATTTTGGCCTATAAAAGGTGGCATTTGCCATGCATTTAGGCATCTTGGTCTCCAGATCAAGATCATGCTCTTGCTTTCTTTCTTTGTATTTTTTGTAATGTTTATGCTTTGCTTTCATTAATATCAAGTTTATGCCTTTCATTTCCTTTCATTTACTTACCTAACTTTTATCTTATTTTGTTTATTTATTTTTCTTTCTTTCATTATGTCTAGCTAAGTTTATTATGTCAAGGTGAAAAGGTTACACTAATGGTGTAAGAATAAGTATAGTGTAAACTCAATATGGACTTTAATGTTTGATACTAACATGTTTTGTATTTGTTATCTTGTTCACTCTTTAATACTTTGCTTGTTAAATGACTAATCTTGATTTATGTTGTATAACACTTGGTACAACAAATGCTTGGCACTTTTATAGCCCACAATGTATGGTATAACCGACACCTGAGCTATGAAAGGAACTTGATTTGTTGTTAACATAAGTTATAATCATGAATGTTTTACGAGATTTACAAGTATTAGCATTAATTGAATAAGATGACTAATGTAATCATGTTAACAATATATAATCTGATTGGAACTTCCTTTGTGTGTGGTTTCCAATTGAATAATAAGAGTTTATCCTATACTTGTTTGACATACCATTAGTGGAATCTCTAACCTTGACATTTGTTATTATCATTATTTAATCGTTACATAAATATTTCATCTCAAAGTTCTCATCATCATCATCTTCTTCTTCTTCTCTTTCTTTTTCTTTATTATTATTATTATTATTATTATTATTATTATTATTATTATTATTATTATTATTATTATTACTACTACTACTACTACTACTCCTACTACTACTACTATTGTTATTGTTATTGTTATTGTTATTGTTATTATTATTGTTATTATTATTATTGTTGTTGTTATTATTGTTGTTGTTCTATTATTTTTATTTATAATTTGTACAATTAACCTCCCTGTGGTTCGACCCCGGTCTTGTCGGGTTATTTATTACTTTGACACTCCTGCACTTGGGAGAAGACATCAATCTTTTCGTCATGTCAAGTTTTTGGCGCCGTTGCCGGGGAGGTAAGTTTTTGTATAAATTATAATATTTATTTTATTTTTTTTTTTACTTTTCTTGTATATAACTTTGTTTCTTTTGTTTTGTTTGTCTTTATTTTGTTTTCTTCCTTCTTCTTTTGTTTTCTTCTTCCTTTTATTCTATTGCTACACGTGCATGAGAGTGTGGTCACGTACATCAAGTGGTAGACTTTGTAGGATATCCTCATCATTTTCAGAAAATATGGCCGAAGAAGATAATCAATCACTTCATAATGAAAATAATGAGAATAGCCGTGCTAGAACACTTAGAGACCACATGAATCCTACAAGAATAGGTGCACCATCATGCATAGTTTTTCCTCCCGATGCATCTCATTTTAATTTTAAACCGGGCATTATTCAACTTTTACCTTCTTTTCATGGATTGGAATTGGAAAATCCATACTTGCATTTAAGGGAATTTGAGGAGGTTTGCAACACATATAATAACTTAAATTGTAGCATGAACACCATCAGATTAAAGCTTTTTCCTTTTTCATTAAAAGATAAAGCTAAAACATGGCTACAAAATTTAACACCAGGATCCATTCGTGCTTGGGATGAAATGCAACAACAATTTTTAAAGAAGTTTTTCCCATCTCATAGAACAAACTCTTTCAAAAGACAAATCACTACTTTCACTCAAAAACCAGGAGAAACATTTTACCAATGTTAGGATAGGTATCGAGACTTGCTTCGTACTTGCCCTCATCATGGTTTTGAAACATGAAGATTGGTTTCACATTTCTATGAAGGGTTAACACCTACAGATAGGTAAATGGTTGAATTGATGTGCAATGGAACTTTTGAAGATAAAGACCCTGATGAAGCAATGGAGTACTTAGACTTGTTAGCTGAAAATGCTCAAAATTAGGACACCGCAGGTACTTATGAGGCACCAATTAAAACTCAACCTCATACATCTAGTAGAGGTATGTACAACCTTAGGGAAGATCATGACCTCCAAGCTAAGTTTGCATCTTTAGCTAGAAAAGTTGAGGCACTATAATTGAAAAAGAGTGGTCAATTTAAATCTATTGAAAACATTGTATGTCAAATATGTGAAACAAATGAACACTCAACTAGTAACTGTCCAACCTTGCCTTCTTTTAACGAATGTCTCCATGAACAAGCCCATGCTTTAAACAGTTTGGAAAGACCCAATCATAACCCATATTTGCAAACATACAACCCTGGTTGGAGAAATCACCAAAATTTCAGTTGGAAGAGTGACAATGCAAAAACTTCACAATCACAGTTTCAAGCACACCATAATTTCCAAAATTATCATGGATATGTACCTCCTCCTACAAGAAATTTTGAGGAAACTTTGTATGCATTCATTCAAAAGCAAGAAACAATCAACACTCAACTTGCTCAAAGCATAACAGATTTTAAAGATACTCTTGCAAAATTCACATCTGCTCTTAATTTTCAAGAGAAAGGTAAGTTTCCATCTCAACCATAGCAAAATCCCAAGGGGCAATGCAATGCAAATGCAAGTAGTTCTGGAAGTCAACACATGGATCAAGTCAAATCAGTCATCACTATTCGCAGTGGTAAGGTTATTAAAACACCCACTCTTGAACCTTGTGAGAAAGATAATGAGTCAATCTCTAAGGGTAAGGAAGGGGTTGAATCTGAATATTGCAAGGAAAAGACTAATTCCCTGCCAGCACTTCCATTTCCTCATGCCATGACCAATTAGGAAAACATCGACGATGAAAAAGGCACCGAAAGTGTTGATATGGATATTTTATCAAAAGTCACAACAGATTCGACACCCGACATCACACCAATCAATTATTCTTTTCCTGATGAATCTCTACTTTCTCTTAGTTCAATGCCTTGGTTTGCTAAAAATATCAATTTTCTTGCTTCAGGATTTTTGCCAGCTCACTAGAGTACTGAAGACAAAAGAAAATTTTTGAGCAACGTGCAAAACCTTTATTAGGATGACCTTTACTTATTCAATTATTGTCCTGATCAAATATTTCAAAGATGCTTTCTCGATAATAAGGTAAGTAATTTCATTAAATTTTATCACTCTAAGGCACGTGGGGATCATTTCTCATCAAAAAAGAGGACTGTAGAAATCTTACAAAGTGGATTTTACTGGCCCACCATATTCAAGGAGTCACATGCATTCTGCAAAAACTGTGAACATTGTCAAAAGGTGGGATTTATTTCAAAACACAGAGAGTCTTTAGATAATGTTCTATTGACTCTTAAGTCTCATCATAGTCGAGATAAGTATCGTGCAATTCATGACTTATGAACCCATTTTCATAAAGAACATGCTTGACATAGTCTTGGGAATCTGACTAAAAAAGACCTTGTTTGCTAGTTTTTAAGAAAACTAGATGGGAAGCCTATCCCCGACCCATAGAGGGCGTTTAAGCCGTTCTTCGACGTAAAACCAAGGGAAGATGTGAGCCACAATCACAACCACCTATACATATGCTTTTTTTAAAAAAAAGAAATAAATAAATAAAGAGAGAGAAAGAGTGTGTGTGAGACTCCAGCTGGCCTACATATTGGTGGTTAGATTAGCTTTTTAATTTCTCATCTATAAAATCCCCTCTTCCTTCCTTTCATTTCTACTCAACCCATACATTCAACAAATACAGAAGTGTGTAGAAATGACAAGTTCCTCAGGTCATAATATAAGAAATATTTGTGTTTTCGGTGGATCTAGTTCTGGAAAAGAAAAGGAGTTTTTAGAATCAGCCAATCATCTTGGTCAAGTGCTAGCTGAGAGAAAGATTCATTTGGTGTATGGGAGAGGCAGTCTAGGGTTAATGGGAGGTGTGTCAATAGCTGCATTTTTAAGAGGTAGCTAAGTTTTGGGGGTCGTCCCTGAAGCTTTAGCACAACGGGACATCATTGGAAAAACAATTGGAGAGGAACTTCAGGTCTCCACAATGTCGGCTCGAATGAATGCAATGTTTAACCATGTTGATGCCTTCATTGCTCTACCAGGTGGTCTAGGTATATTGGAAGAGATCTTTCATATTTTCTCTTGGGCTCAACTGCACATTCACCATAAACCCATAGGTTTGTTAAATGTTAATGGTTATTATGATAAGTTGTTGTCTTTTCTTGATCATGCTGTGGAACAGGAATTTCTAACATCTTCTACACGACAAATCATAATCTCTGCTGCTACTGCTGAACAATTAATTGACCAACTACAATCCTTCATTCCTGTAATTGATCCCTCTATGAATCGCATAAATTGGTCAACTAAGAAAAGCCATAAAAAACTTAGATTGGATTTGAGCCTTCATTTGTGAATTTTTGTGTCTTTTGGTTTTGTTATTGTGTTTTGTTATTTCTTTATTTTTGTTTCAGGTTTGTCAATGTTCGTTATTTCAGGTGATATCTTCTATACTCTATCTTTCTACCTTTAAACATTGAGGACAATGTCTCGTTTTGGTTGGGGGGAGAGGGTAGTAGTTGATAAAAAAAAATTATTTTTCATTTCATAAAGCATGTGCATAATTGTCGTTACTAAGATGGCAGAGTAAAGGAGCTCTTTTACTCTTGACACGCATCTTAGTAACCATTCTTAACAAGGTCTATTATAATAATACTTCTTGAAATATTCAGATGTACAAACTCTCGCATTATTATCACTTAATTCTGCTCATATACTCATTTAACATTTATTCTTAAACCTTAATTTACACACACACACTTTAACATATGATTGTGGGTTGCATATTGGATTATTACATTATTTATGTTCTTTTATTAAAGGTAACAACTAAGGGAAAGGGATTGTATATAATTAAAAAAAATGAAAAAAAAAGAAAAAAAATGATAATAATAAAAATGTAGATAAGTTTGCTTTCGTAGCCTCCCTAACCTAAGCAATTAAGCCTGAAGGGGTGTTTTAACACCTAATACCCTAAAAGTCAACTGACTTGGGAGCTATTGGCTCAACGCTTGTTACATGGGTTAAGGAGAAAAGCTTAAGGAAATCAAACATTGCACTATCTATATATCAGTATCTGCGACCCGAGTTACTAAGCTCGTAAGGGTGTCTTAACACCTAATGCCCTAAGACCAACTGGTCTGGGAGTCATTAGCTGAAAACTCGTTACATGGGTTAAAGATGCATGGTGTTTTTAAATTAAATGTATATATATTTAAAAAAAGAAGAAGAAAAAAAAGGAGACAAAAATAATAATCCCAACCCAAGGAAGTTAACCTTAAACATTAGAAAAAAAATTTTGTTTTCTTCCAAGAAAAGCCCCATAATTATGTGTTGATACATTGAGCACAAAAGAAAGGTTTATTAATATCTTGTTAAGAGGTATTGAGCAGATATATAAATTTAACGAGAGTTTGTTTATCTTGATAGATTAATGGAAGTTAAATGATCAATACCTTGCTTTGTGGAATTTGCAAATTGTTTTTTCTATTTTAACGCTTTGATTACTAGGCACTACTAATAAGCTGGTTGGGGGGTGTGATTAGTACTTAAAAGTGCATTTTTATCATGGTTTTATATCATCGTTTTGCACTTAAAGTATCAATAACTCGTTAACTAAATCATGTTTTATAATAATATATCTAATAATATAAGATACCTTTAATTTATGGTAAATGTTTATTTTAAATGCAGTTCTATCACATAAATGAAAGGATTGATTGATGACTTTAGAACTTAAATTGCAAGGCCAAAAAGATGACCAAAATTAGAAAAGAGATGTCGGTGCAATCCAAACCAGAACACTATTTGGTAATTGGGTCATATCTGGAGCTATAGATCTCATATTTAGGTCTACGTTATATGGATGGAAAGGTAAGACATAGGTCTACAACTTTCATATAGAGCCTAAGATCTAAAAAGGCCATTTTCAAGTCCAAATTATTAGAACAACAAAGAAGCCCGAAGTTGTCCTCCAGCCCGAGCACTGTTTAGTATTTTGGCCATATCTGGAGTTCTAGAAGTCCAAATGAGCTGAATTATTTACACAAGAAAGCTGAGACAATTTCCTACAACTTTCATGTGTTTGAGTGGATCCAATTTTGACATTATCAATGACGTTTTGGGCAGACAAGAGAAGATAAGGATTGTCACCAAGTCAAGAGTTGGCTACCAACTCATCAATTAGTCATCAAATCAATAGTTCCCAATTTTGGCCTATAAAAGGAGGCATTTGCCATGCATTTAGGCATCTTGGTCTCCAGATCAAGATCATGCTCTTGCTTTCTTTCTTTGTATTTTTTGTAATGTTTATGCTTTGTTTTCATTAATATCAAGTTTATGCCTTTCATTTCCTTTCCTTTATTTAGTTAACTTTTATGTTCTTATTTTGTTTATTTATTTTGCTTTCTTTCATTATGTCTAGCAAAGTTTATTATGTCAAGGTGAAAAGGTTACACTAATGGTGTAAGAATAAGTATAATGTAAACTTAATATGGACTTTAATGTTTGATACTAACATGTTTTATATTTGTTATCTTGTTCACTCTTTAATACTTTGCTTGTTAAATGACTAATCTTGATTTATATTGTATAACACTTGGTACAACAAATGCTTGGCACTTTCATAACCCATAATGTATGGTATAACCGACACCTGAGCTATGAAAGGAACTTGATTTGTTGTTAACATAAGTTATAATCATGAATGCTTGACGAGATTTACAAGTATTAGCATTAATTGAATAAGATGACTAATGTAATCATGTTAACAATATATAATCTGATTGGAACTTCCTTTGTGTGTGGTTTCCAATTAAATAATAAGAGATTATACTATACTTGTTTGACATATCATTAGTGGAACCTCTAACCTTGACATTTGTTATTATCATTATTTAATCGTTACATAAATATTTCATCTCAAAGTTCTCATCATCATTTTCTTCTTCTTCTTCTCTTTCTTTCTTTATTATTATTATTATTATTATTATTATTATTACTACAACTAATACTACTACTACTACTACTACTAGTATTATTATTGTTATTGTTATTGTTATTGTTATTGTTATTATCATTGTTATTATTGTTGTTATTATTATTATTATTGTTTTTGTTATTATTATTGTTGTTCTATTATTTTTATTTATAATTTATACAATTACCCTCCCTGTGGTTCGACCCCGGTCTTGACGGGTAATTTATTACTTTAACACTCCTGCACTTGGGAGAAGACATCAATCTTTTCATCATGTCAGTCATCCCAATAAAAATTTTGCACGGCGCTCAAAAATTTTCTTTTGTCTTCGGTACTCCAGTGAGCTGGCAAAAATCCTGAAGCAAGAAAATTGATATTTTCAGCAAACTAAGGCATTGAACTAAGAGAATGTAGAGATTCATTAGGAAAGTAATCATTGATTGGTGTGATGTCGGGTGTCGAATATATTGTCACTTTTGATAAAAGATTCGCACCAACATTTTCGGTGCCTTTTTCATCCTTGATTTCTTCCTGATTGGTCATGGCATGAGAAAATGGAAGTACCAACAGGGAATCAGTCTTTTCCTTGCAATATTCAGATTCAACCCCTTCCTTACCCTTAGAGATTGACTCATCATCTTTCTCACAAGGTTCAAGAGTGGGTTTTTTAATAACCTTACCACTGCGAAGAGTGATGACTGATTTGACTTGATCCATGTGTTGACTTTCATAACTACTTGCATTTGCATTGTATTGCCTCTTGGGATTTTGTTGTGGTTGAGATGGAAACTTACCTTTCTCTTGGAAACTGAGAGCAGATATGAATTTTGCAAGAGTATCTTGAAAATCTGTTATGCTTTGAGCAAGTTGAGTGTTGATTGTCTCTTGCTTTTGAATGAATGCATACAAAGTTTCCTCAAAATTTCCTCTAGAAAGTGAAGCATAAAGAGGTGCATATCCATAAGAATTTTGGAAATTATGGTGTGCTTGAAACTGTGGTGGTGAATTTTGTGCATTGTCACTCTTCCAACTGAAATTTTGGTGATTTCTCCAACCAGGGTTGTATGTTTGGGAGTATGGGTTGTGGTTGGCCCTTTGGAAACTATTTAAAGCATGGGTTTGTTCATGGAGACATTCCTTAAAAGAAGGCAAGGTTGGACAATTATTGGTTGAGTGTTCATTTGTTTCACAAATTTGACACACAATGTTTTCAACAGATTTTAATTGACCACTCTTTCAATTCTAGTGCCTCGACTTTTCTAGCTAAAGATGCAAACTTGGTTCGAAGGTCATGATCTTCCCTAAGGTTGTACATACCTCCACTAGATGTATGAGGTTGAGTTTTACTCGGTGCCTCATAAGTACCCGCGGTGTCCCAATTTTCAGCTAACAAGTCTAAGTACTCCATTGCTTCATTAGGTTCTTTATCTTCAAAAGTTCCATTGCACATCAATTCAACCATTTGCCTATCTCTAGGTGTTAAGCCTTCATAAAAATGTGAAACCAATCTCCATGTTTCAAAACCATGATGAGGGCAAGTAGTACTAAGCAAGTCTCGATACCTATCCCAACATTGATAAAATGTTTCTCCTGGTTTTTGAGTGAAAATGGTAATTTGTCTTTTGAAAGAGTTTGTTCTATGAGATGGGAAAAACTTCTTCAAAAACTGTTGTTGCATTTCATCCCAAGCACGAATGGATCCTGGTCTTAAATTTTATAGCCATCTTTTAGCTTTATCTTTTAATGAAAAAGGAAAAAGCTTTAATCTGATGGTGTTCATGCTACAATTTGAATTATTATATGTGTTGCAGACCTCCTCAAATTCCCTTACATGCAAGTATGGATTTTCCAATTCTAAGCCATGAAAAGAAGGTAAAAGTTGAATAATGCCTGGTTTAAAATTAAAATGAGATGCATTAGGAGGAAAAATTATGCATGATGGTGCACTTGTTCTTGTGGGATTCATGTGGTCTCTAAGTGTTCTAGCACGGTTATTCTCATTATTCTCATTATGAAGTGATTGATTATCTTCTTCGACCATATTTTCTGAAAATGATAAGGATACCCTACAAAGTCTACCACTTGATGTACGTGACCACACTCTCATGCATGTGTAGGAATAGAATAAAAGGAAAACAAAAACAAAAGAAGAAGAAACAAAAGAAAAGAAACAAAGTTATATGCAAGAAAAGTGAAAAGAAAAAATAAAATAAATACTATAATTTATACAAAAACTTACCTCCCTAGTAACTGCGCCAAAAACTTGACATGACGAAAAGATTGATGTCTTCTCCTAAGTGTAGGAGTGTCAAAGTAATAAATAACCCGACAAGACCGGGGTCGAACCATAGGGAGGTTAATTGTACAAATTATAAATAACAATAACAATAACAACAACAACAACAACAACAACAACAACAACAACAACAACAATAACAACAACAACAACAATAATAATAATAATAATAATAATAATAAAGAAAAAGAAAAAGAAGAAGAAGAAAAAGATGAGAACTTTGAGATGAAATATTAACGTAAAGATTTAACAACGATAACAATAAATGTCAAGGTTAGAGGATCCACTAATAGTATGTCAAACAAGTATAGTATAAACTCTTATTATTCAATTGGAAACCACATATAAAGGAGGTTTCAATCAGATTATAGATTGTTAACATGATTACATTAGTCATCTTATTTGATTAATGCTAATACTTGTAAATCTCGTCAAGCATTCATGATTATAACTTATGTTAACAACAAATCAAGTTCCTTTCATAGCTCAGGTGTCGGTTATACCATATAGTATGGGCTATGAAAGTGTCAAGCATTTGTTGTACCAAGTGTTATACAACATAAATCAAGATTAGTCATTTAACAAGCAAAGTATTAAAGAGTGAACAAGATAACAAATACAAAACATGTTAGTATCAAACATTAAAGTCCATATTGAGTTTACACTATACTTATTCTTATACCATTAGTGTAACCTTTTCACCTTGACATAATAAACTTAGCTAGACATAATGAAAGAAATAAAAATAAATAAACAAAATAAGAACATAAATAAGATAAAAGTTAGCTAAGTAAATGAAAGGAAATGAAAGGCATAAACTTGATATTAATGTAAGCAAAGCATAAACATTATAAAAAATACAAAGAAAGAAAGCAAGAGCATGATCTTGATCTGGAGACCAAGATGCCTAAATGCATGGCAAATGCCTCCATTTATAGGCCAAAATTAGAAACTATTGATTTGATGACCAATTGATGAGTAGGTGGCCAACTCTTGACTTGGTGACAATCCTTATCTTCTTTTGTCTGCCCAAAACGTCATTGATAACTTCAAAATTGGAGCCACTTGAAAACATAAAAGTTGTAGAAAATTGTCTCAGCTTTCTTATGTAAACAAATCAGTTCATTTGGACTTCTAGAACTCCAGATATGGCCAAAATACTGAACAGTGCTCGGGCTGGAGGATAGATTCTGGCTTCTTTGTTGTTGCTACAATTTGGACTTGGAAATGGCCTTTTTAGATCTTGGGCTCCATATAAAAGTTGTAGGCCTATGTCTTATCTTTCCATCCATATAAAGTAGACCTAAATCTGAGATCTATAGCTCCAGATATATCCCAATTACCAAACAGTGTTCTGGTTTAGATTACACCGACATCTCTTTTCTAATTTTGGTCATCTCTTTGACCTTGCAATTTAAGTTCTTAAAGTCATCAATCAATCTTTTCATTTATGTGATAGGCCTGCATTTAAAATGAACATTTACCACAAATTAAAGGTATCTTATATTATTAGATATATTATTATAAAACATGTTTTAGTTAAGGAGTTATTGATACTTTAAGTGCAAAATGATGATATAAAACCATGATAAAAATGCACTTTTACGTACTAATCAATCCCTCTATTAGTCGCATAAATTAGTCATCTAAGAAAAGCCATAAAAAGCTTAGATTGGATTTGAGCCTTCATTTGTGAATCTTTATATCTTTTGGTTTTATTATTGTGTTTTGTTATCTTTTTATATTTGTTTAAATGTGTTTCAGGTTTGTTAGTGTTCATTATTTCAGATGATGCCTTCTATACTCTATCTTTCTATGTTAAGACATTGAGAATAATGTCTCATTTTGGTTGAGGGGAGAGGGTAGTAGTTCATAAGAAAAAATTTAACTAATTGTATTTTCTATTTCATAAAGCATGTGCAAAATTGTTGTTACTAGGATGGCTGAGTAAAGGAGCTGTTTTGTTAAAGTGACTCTTGAGACGCATCTCAATAACCATTCTTAACAAGGTCTATTATAATACTTCTTGAAATATTTAGGTTTTCAAACTCTCGAATTGTTATCATTTAATTCTGAAAAGCTGAGACAATTTCATACAACTTTCATGTTTTCAATTGGTTTCAATTTTAACATTATTAATGATGTTTTAGGCAGACAAAAGAAGATAAGGATTGTCACCAAGTCAAGAGTTGGTCACCCACTCATTAATTAGTCATCAAATCAATAGTTCCTAATTTTGGCCTATAAAAGGAGGCATTTGCCATGCATTTAGGCATCTTGGTCTCCATATCAAGATCATGCTTTTGTTTTCTCTCTTTATATTTTTTTTGTATTTTTAAGTTTTATTTTCATTAATATCTTATTCATGCCTTTCATTTCCTTTCCTTTACTTAGTTAACTTTTATCTTATTTATGTTCTTATTTTGTTTATTTATTTTTCTTTCTTTCATTATATTTAGTTACGTTTATTATATCAAACTGAAAAGGTTACATTAATGATGTAAGAATAAGCATAGTGTAAACTTAACATGGATTTTAATTTTTTATACTAACATGTTTTGTATTTGTTATCTTATTCACTCTTTAATACTTTGCTTGTTAAATGTCTAATTCAGATTTATGTTGTATAAGACTTGGTACAACAAATGCTTGACACTTTCATAGTTCATACTGTATGGTATAATCGACACCTGAGCTATGAAAGGAACTTGATTTGTTGTTAAAATAAGTTATAATCATGAATGTCTAATGAGATTTACAAGTATTAGCATTAATCGAATAAGATAACTAATGTAATCATGTTAAAAATTTATAATCTAATTGGAACCTCCTTTGTGTGTAGTTTTCAATTGAATAATAAGAGTTTATACTAGACTTGTTTGACATACTAATAGATCCTCTAACCTTGATATTTGTTGTTATCATTGTTTAATCATTATATTAATCTTTCATCTCAAAGTTCTCATCAACTTTTTCTTCTTCTTTACTACTACTACCACCAGCACCACCACTATTACTATTATTATTAGTATTAGTATTGTTGTTGTTGTTGTTACTATTGTCATTGTTTATAATTGTTATCTATAATTTGTACAATTAACCTCCCTAAGGTTCGACTCTGTTCTTGTCGGATTATTTATTACTTCGACACTCCTGTACTTGGAAGAAGACATCAATTTTTTAGTCGTATTAGTTGGCCTTTGTTCTCTCTAGTTTTTGCCTAAAAGAGAGAGGGGGACGACAACTAGCTTCTGTGGTTTTGGACAGGGAAGAGTGGCAGCTCGAAAAGAAAATAAAGGCTAGGAGAGCAGAGATTGCAAAGAGTTGGGACTCATTTAGGTCAAGGGCCAACTGAGGGGAGATCATGGAAATGAGGACCCTAGTGATGGAGGGGCTGAAGGTTTAAGAAGGAGCCAAAAGGACCCAAAACTGGGGGAGAGATGATTAATTTTTTTGCAAAGGGAGGCAGACAATCGGCTGGCTTGGGAGAAATAATTTAGGTTTAGGGTTTTTGTTTGCCTAAATTTCTCTATCTTAAGATTCTTCCACTGTGAAATTCTTCTCCCTTTTTTTATGTATCCTATAACCTCTATTTATAGGTAAAGTCGTTTGGTCCTCAAAACACATTGGTCCCTTATTGTCTTTATTTTTTATCCATTTTGAATTTTTTTTTTGTATTTTTTAAAGCAAGCAATATCAATGTTGACTCAACAAGAAAAATAAATAATTGTAAAATTAATGCATTAAAAGTTGAACACATTCAAAATGTCTTTGAAAATTTAGATTTTTCTAAGATGACTTTGAAAATGCTAAAAATGATAAAAATATATCAAAAATATATATTTTAGGGTTTTCATTGTTTTTTTGCTATTTTTAATTTCTTTCTGAAAATTTATCAAGAATTGGGTAGTAACAATTCTCAAGTGATGACATCTTCTAATCATCATTTTCATTTTAGGTTTCCACATCCTTATAGTTACATAAGATCATAACTATTTTATTTAGATATTAAAAAGTTATGTGACATATTCCTAAACAACTGAAATATTTGATATTATGATTACAAGGTGATTGAGAATCAGATTTACCTAGAATATCAATGGAGACTTCTTTTCTTTTTTTTTCATTAGTTATCTTAATTTTACTACTTGTATTTGGATTAGTTTGGGCATCCCCGTCATTCTTCTAATTTAGCCTTTCTAATGAAAAGAAAAAAACTCATATTTTAAACTTACCATGAATAACCCATTCTCTTAAATTGTTGTTCCATATTTTTAGCTAAATACACAATGTCTTTTAACTCTATATAATGTTATAACTTTATAACATTTGCTATCTTATAGTTCAAACCATTCAATAATCTAGTCATGGTAGCTTCTTTTTCCTCCCTTATATTTACCAAATCATAATCACCTTCATCTTTTTATAGTTCTCTACACTTTTAGAACATTAAGTTCAGCTTTACAATAGTGACTAGAAACAAATCTCCTCCTCGTAATTGTCTTTATCTCATCTCAAGTATTAAAAGGCCTCTTATGATTCTTTCTTTTACTTAAAACAAGTTGATTCCACTAAATAATAGCATAATTAGTAAATTCATACACAACTGATTTTACCTTTTTCTTATCTGAATAGTTATGGCAATAAAAAATTAACTTCACTTTTTTATCTCATTATAAGTAATTTTCTGAATCATTCCATTATTCCTCTATTAGAAACCAGGAATCTTAATCTAAATTTCTATCCAAACCACCATGAAACTCAATATCTCTCCTATATATTCTACAATTGAGATCCTAGTGATGTCAAAATATATTATCACTAAATGAACCATGTTACCAACTTCTACCTTATTAGCTAAATAAAGCTTGAGCAAGTTCATTCAAATAAGTATCCCCATTCTTATTAGTAAACTCATCTACAAGTATGGTAGAATATCTTTCCATTCTTTTAGCATTAGGAACCCTTTGGGATGGTTCCTTGTGCAAACTAACAATCATGAGATCCTGTTTATCCATTGACACGACTGAAAGATTGATGTCTTCTCCCAAGTGCAGAAGTGTCGAAGTAATAAATAACTCGGCAAGACCGGGTCAAACCACAGAGAGATTAATTGTACAAATTATAAACGACAATAGTAACAACAACAACAACAATAACAACAACAACAATATAATAATAATAATAGCAGTAATAATAATAATAATGATAATAATAATAATAATAATAATAATAATACTAGTAGTAGTAGTAATAATAATAATAATAATAATAATAATAATAATAAAGAAAAAAAGAAGAAGAAGAAGAAGATGAGAACTTTGCGATAGAATATTAACGTAACGATTAAACAATGATAATAACAAATGTCAAGGTTAGAGGTTCCACTAATGGTATCTCAAACAAGTATAGTATAAACTCTTATTATTCAATTGAAAACCACACACAAAGGAGGTTTCAATCTAATTATAGATTGTTAACATGATTCCATTAGTCATCTTATTCGATTAATGCTAATACTTGTAAATCTCGTCAAGCATTCATGATTATAAGTTATATTAACAACAAATCAAGTTCCTTTCATAGCTCAGGTATCGGTTATACCATACAGTATGGGTTATGAGAGTGCCAAGTATTTGTTGTACCAAGTGTTATACAACATAAATCAAGATTATTTATTTAACAAGCAAAGTATTAAAGAGTGAATAAGATAACAAATACAAAACATGTTAGTATCAAACATTAAAGTCCATATTAAATTTACATTATACTTATTCTTACACCATTAGTGTAGCCTTTTCACCTTGACATAATAAACTTAGCTAGACATAATGAAAGAAAGAAAAATAAATAAACAAAATAAAAACATAACTAAGATAAAAGTTAACTAAGAAAATTAAAGGAAATGAAAGACATAAACTTGATATTAATGAAAGCAAAGCATAAGCAATATAAAAATTACTAAGAGAGAAAGGAAGAGCATGATCTTGATCTGGAGACCAAGATGCCTAAATACATGGCAAATTCCTCATTTTATAGGCCAAAATTAGGAACTATTGATTTGATGACTAATTGATGAGTGGGTGGCCAACTCTTGACTTGGTGACAATCTTTATCTTCTCTTGTCTGCCCAAAACGTCATTGCTAACGTCAAAATTGGAGCCACTCGAAAACATGAAAGTTGTAGGAAATTATCTCAGCTTTCTTGTGTAAATAATTTAGCTCATTTGGACTTCTAAAACTCCAAATATGGGTCAAATACTGAACAGTACTCGGGCTGGAAGACAGATTCTAGCTTCTTTGTTGTTGCTATAATTTGGACATGAAAATGACCTTTTTAGATCTTGGGCTCCATATAAAAGTTGTAGGCCTAAGTCGTACCTTTCCATCCATATAAAGTGAACCTAAATCTGAGATCTACAGCTCCAGATATGATCAAATTACCGAATAATATTCTGGTTTGGATTGCACCGACATCTCTTTTCTAAGTTTGGCCATCTCTTTGTCCTTTCAATTTCAGTTCTTAAATTCATCAATCAATCCTTTCATTTATGTGATAGGATTGTATTTAAAATGAATATTTACCACAAATTACAGGTATCTTATATTATTAGATACGTTATTATAAAACATGCTTTAGTTAATGAGTTATTGATACTTCGAGTGCAAAATGATGAAATAAAACCTTGATAAAAATGCACTTTTAAGTACTAATCATCCATTTGATTATTTACTTTGCCAAACAATGCATTTATCCTTTCAAATTATTATTGGATGGCTTATGAAATAAAGAAATCGTTCTTCCTCTTCCTTTTTAGGTTATGATTTGCCTTTAAAAGACAAATATTTTAAAGAAAGTGTGAAATACAAAAAAGTGTTTCACTTGCAATTTGTTTGTTCACAATAATATTCTCACACATTTTTATCTTTTACCATTATAAGCTCAACTCTTCGGTTGTTTAATGAGTTAGAAAAAATTAGTAAGAAATTTGAGATTACAACATTCAATCAATGGATTTAAAAAGACATAATGATAATAAAAAAAATGATAATCAAGCTATAAAAAATGATAATTCAACAAACAAACTAAATTAATACCAAAATCTGAATTCAATAACAAGCCAAATTCAATTTAGAATCAAACCAAACAAACCAATTTCCAATTGAAAAAACTCAAAAACTAGAAATCAATATAGATTCAATAAAACCAAAATCAATTTGGCTATTTCAATTTAAACCAATCTCAATTCTATAATCCCAATAACAAACCGATTTCAATCAACTATGATTTCTAATTTCTTTATTTTTTTTAGTAATTTTAAAAAAACTAAATAAAAAATATTTTTTTCTTATATATATTGACACGACCAAAAGATTGATGTCTTCTTCCAAGTGCAGGAGTGTTGAAGTAATAAATAACCCGGCAAGACTAAGGTCGAACCATAAAGAGGTTAATTGTATAAACTATAGATAGAATAACACAACAACAACAAATTCATAATAATATCAATAATAATACTAAATAATAATAATAATAATAATAAAGAAGAAGAAGATGAGAGCTTTGAGATGGAAGATTAATGTAAGGATTAAACAATGATAACAATAAATGTCAAGGTTAGAGGATCCACTAATGGTATGTCAAACAAGTATAGTATAAACTCTTATTATTCAAGTAGAAACCACACACAGAAGAGGTTTCAATCAAATTATAAATTGTTGACATGATTACATTAGTTATCTTATTCGATTAATGTTAATACTTGTAAATGTTGTTAAGCATTCATGATTACAACTTATGTTGACAACAAATCAAGTTTCATTCATAGCACAAGTATCGGTTATACCATACAATAAGTGGTATGAAAGTACCAAGCATTTATTGTAGTATTTATTGTACCAAGTGTTATACAACATAAACCTAGATTAGTTATTTGACAAGCAAAGTATTAAAGAGTGAAAAAGATAACAAATATAAAACATGTTAAGTTTGCACTATACTAATTCTTATACCATTAGTGTAACCTTTTCACCTTGACATAATAAACTTAGCTAAATATAATGAAACAAAGAAAAATAAATAAACAAAATAAGAACATAAATAAGATAAAAGTTAAGTAAAGGAAAAGAAATGAAAGGCATAAACTTGATATTAATGAAAGTAAAACATAAGCAATAAAAAGACACTAAGAGAGAAAGCAAGAGCATGATCTTGATTTGAAGACCAAGATGCCTAACTACATGGCAAATACCTCCTTTTATAGGCCAAAATTGAAAACTATTAATTTGATGACTAATTGATGAGTGGATGACCAACTCTTGACTTGGTGATAATCCTTATCTTCTCTTGTCTTTCCATCCATATAAAGTAGACCTAAATTTGAGATTTACAGCTCCAGATATGACCCAATTATCAAAGAGTGTTCTTGTTTGGACTATACCAGCATCTCTTTTCTAAGTTTAGTCATCTCTTTGTCCTTTTAATTTCAGTTCTTAAACTCATTAATCAATCATTGCATTTATGTGATAGGCCTGCATTTAAAATGAACATTTACCACAAATTAGAGGTATCTTATATTATTAGATATGTTATTATAAAACATGTTTTAGTTAAGGAGTTATTGATACTTCAAGTACAAAATGATGATATAAAACTTTGATAAAAATGTACTTTTAAATACTAATTATATATATATATATTGGTAGAATACTAGTTTGATAAATAAGGTTTTTTTTTAATCAATGAAACCCAAAACTAGAAAATTAAGATAAAACCAAATTCAAAATCACAAAAAGAAAACTAGAAATTAGGGTAAAGCTAAATCAATAACACAAAGAAAACTAATAAATAGAATAAAGCCAAAATCAAGAAAACTAGGATTAGATAATTTTGAGAGATTGAACTTAATAGTGAAAAACAAGACTCATAACACCAAAAAAATAAACTAAATTTAAAGATGGATAGATAGATAAAACATTATTTTAGTGCCAAATTGATACCAAATGATGCAAACCTACCTGAAAGATAAAAACCTTAGAACCTAATGAAGAATGAACCCAACATATGAAAGCTAAAATCAAGTTAAAAAGAATTGGACCAATGATTATTTGAATAAAAAAAGTGTAGTTCTTGGATGAATATCCTAATCAATTAATTATAACAAACCATGAAATTGAAGTTATAAAGATTATGACACCATAACAGAGGAATCTTTGATAATTTTGAATAATTTAATAAAGAACCAAGTGCAAGAGAAATAATCTCCAATATTATTTTTAAAAATCAATAAGTTGCCTTAACTTACAAACCAAAGAAAATATTTATAGTCCAACAAAATAAACTCTACTAGAATAATGAGTTGAAATTAAAAGTCAAATATAAACTAGTTTAAGAGTACTTTTAAAATAAAATAAAAATGCAAAATTATTACTAAATAAAGCTCAATTCATATGATAACTTTTAAGTCTTATCGAAAGATCTTTCTAATTTCTGATCATCATGTCATTTTAACCCTATACAAAATAGGACCTTTAATAGCCAAACTTTAATACATGTTCATCAACCTCATCTCTTGCTTGGAGTATATTGATTAAAGCTTGATTCTATGTTAAACTCAACTTTATGTTTGACACCACCTTAAAAGGGATTCTCGAATCCTATTTAGCCTAAATGTTATGAATTGTTCCATAAAATACCTCTTTAATCTTTTTGGATGTTGCCTTTGTAATTAGCTTAATTAGAACTTACAATTGGTTTTGTGATGTTGCTTATTAATTCTTATAAGGCATGATTAATTTTGGTTGGCTTTTATAGCCCAAAATGTAAATATATATTGTCAAACCTAGTTTTCAATGGCTAAGTAGAGCTCTAGCTAAGAATGTGATCCTCAATTTACCCTTTTAACTAGATATATATATATATATATATATATATATATATATATACACACACACACACACACACACATCAAGGTCTTGAAATTTCTTCATAAAGAAAGAAAATATATTATTGGTGGAGAAAGTGACTTGTTGTTATTGGCTAGCCATAATAGTTGTTATATCAAATCATAGTTATTTCGTCATGTATTTTATTGATTGACGAAAATATTAGTGATAAATAATGTCATTGATATAGAAAATGATGCACACTCTATATAAAAAACTTGTATATACATAAAAAGTTTAAGTATTATTAGAAACCTGAAAAAATATATAAAGTGATGTGTTGGAACAAGATTGGATAGACTAGGTTATTCTTGGATGACAAATTAAAAATTGTAACCTCCCAAAGAACTAAAAAAGTATTATTATTATTATTATTATTAGAAAAGACTCTGCACTATTATTAAGAAATTATTTTAATTTAATTGAAAGTTTAAATACTTGATTTTGATTTATAAACTTGGATATAATTTAATTTAGTTATCATACTTTATATATTTAATTCAACAAATTAATTCTAAACTAAATAATTACAACCTATAAAATCTCCAATATTAAGTATCAGGCATGCGACCAAAGATATTTTTAAAATGGGAATTTCAAGGGATGTCGTATATTGATGGTCAAATCGATCTCGGTAACATATTAAACCAAGCTTTAACTTGTCTGATACCCACAAAAGCTTATACGTGATGCTTTCATAGCATATTTACATCTCCGAGGCAACGACTTCCAAGTTCATATAAAATCCACGGAAAAATCAGTGGCCACTATTCACACATTCCCTTGCAGCTCTTTCCCAAAAGGCCCTATTTATACCCCTAGTCCTCCGAGTTTCAATTTTTGTTGTAACCACCTTCTAAAATCTTGACATGCAATTTAGGTCCTTATAGTCTTCCAATTTAGGGCCGCATACGCTTCTCATCCAATTTGAGCGTAAACATTAACGAATACACTCTGTATTTATGAAGGCACCAAATATGACACCGAAGTGGAAAAAGAGTGAGGGTCTCCGAGCCCAAAATTAAGTGAAGATGACCAAATAATGTGATCAATCTCCTTCCCATACGTGGCATGATACTAGCAGTCCAGTTGCATATGTGGAAATGCAGATTAGAGTCCCCCTTCACCGATGCTTTACCAACCAATTAAGCTTGCCCATGTGTCTTTGTTTTTCTCTTTATTAAAACTGCCATTAAAAAAATATTAAATTGTTTTTTTATGGTTTTAATATATTAATATAAAAAATTAAAAATTCTTTTAATTAAAAAATACTCTTAAGAAAACTACATTGCTAAAAGCAAGCCAAAATATATAAATAAAAAAAATTAAAGGAAGAGAGAAAAAACTCATAAAGTACAATGAGAGAGATGAGGACTCGGGGGAGAGAGAATCATCAACTTCCCATCTCCTGTTACTTTGCTTACCATCCCTTCTTAACCCTCCATTTGCCACTCGCTTTTTCTAACACCACTTGCTTTCCTCTTCCTCCCCCTCTTTTCTTTCTCTTTTTTTAAGTGATATGGCAGAGACATTCTGATGAAAGCATATCATCCAAAAACTGTTGCAGATTTAGAGGTGTATCAAGATTAAAGAAAATAAAAATGGGTTCTACTGCTGGCAACCAAAATCCTTGGTCACCATATAGCACCTATAAAGATTGTTCACAAGGAATTTGTAGCGTCTATTGTCCACAATGGTGTTACATCATTTTCCCTCCTCCGCCTCCTTTGTCACTCGGTAATGATGCTTCTAATACTGATTTATCCCCTCTTACTATAGCATTTATCGGCATCCTGGCAAGTGCTTTCATCTTGGTAACTTACCACACTCTCGTTTCCAAGTACTGTAGTCGGGGAGGTCATGGCAATGGTACCATTGAATTGAATGACAATCAAGATCAGATGAGAAATGAAGCATCGCAAGGTATCCCAGGTGGACTAGATGAGGCCGTTTTAAATTCTATCACAATTTGCAAGTACAAGAAAGGTGATGGTTTCGTTGAAGGCACAGATTGCTCAGTCTGTCTTGGTGAATTTCAAGAAAACGAGAGCTTAAGGGTTTTGCCAAAGTGTAGCCATGCATTTCATCTCCCTTGCATTGATACATGGCTAAAATCTCATGCAAGTTGTCCTCTGTGCCGTGCCAATATTGCTGATCCCACTAATGTTTTGCCCGGTACTCAAGCTCCACCAGCTGTGCCCGTCCAAGAAAATCTGCCAGGCGCTAATGTTTCAACACTTCAATACCAGCACAGGACTAATGATGCTGTTTTAGTGATTCAAGATTTAGAAGGGAGTGTTGGGCAAGAGGGTAGTGATGATCTAGACCCAGGACTCCAGTTAATCAAGATCTTGAAAGTATTATGGAAGCAAATGACCGATCCAACCAATTAGAAGGTCAGTCTCACTGAGTTTTTCTCTATGTCAAAACCAGATTTCCATTGCTGATATATTACGGACCGGTGAAGATGATGAGGATAGTGATGGAGGTGGCATCTTGAATCTAGTTACCAGTCCATTTCTACAGGAAGATTTATGTTCACAAGGTATGACAAAGGTTGAGTTCTATGATTTCAAATTGATGAGCATATAGCTTTTTCCTCGTGTTCAATTCCATCTCTTTTTTGTAACTAATATATTAAAGCTCCCCAATATAAAGATCTGGCATTCAAAACTCGACACTACTGTTTAGTTGAATTTGCGCTTCGATCATTTATTTATTTATTATTATTAATATTATTATTTTATCAATTCATGGAGTATGTGCTGTTATTGAAATGGATAACTGTTTGTGTATGGCGGCCACACCCTATTCACTCCATACTTCAGTTTCCCACGACAGATGGCAGCCCTCTGCTGCGAGGCAGGCTTTTTCTTTTTAATTTTATGTTGCATAAATATTTTTTTTACAATGTAATAAAGATATTCATGCAACATAAAGCAAGAAACATCTATAATTCAGATAATTGAAAAAATCATTTATGTTGTCAGAATAATAAAAAAAAAAATAAACAGGTTCTTTTATTTTATTATATCATTTTTAGTTAGCTCATTAAGATGTCTTCTACAATAAAATGACTAGTGGAGAAATAATTTAAACAAAAAGATTACTATGCTAATGAAAACTTATAATATTATTTAGGAATATGTTAAAATTTAATAATAGATGAATTAAATGTAAAAAAATATATATTGAAATAAAAAGAAAGAAAGGTTGAGGCTTAATGTTTAGTCTAATAAAAATAATTTGAAAAAAAAAAGGTGTAAATAACATTGCACGTCATATGTCAATCAAGATTAGGTGATTGAAAAATTAAGCTTTAGGTTTAAATTTTATTTTTAACCTGTTTTAATATAAAAACATTTAAGAAACATATTAAAAACTTCAATAAACTAATTTTTCAACTCAAAATATATTTAAATCAATTTCAAAATATAAAATCAAATAAAAAAAATTATCTCAGAAGCACGACCTACTTTTTAAAGGGAAATAAGGGTAAAAAACACCACCATTAAACTCGTTTCATTGAATGAAACTCTTTGAGATCAAGTTTGGCTATATTTGTTGTCAAAATCATGATATCATAACTTTCTTTCTTTCTTTCTTGTCATTTTTTAATGAATTTCTCTCTCTCTACTCAGCCTAAGTATCAAAAAATGAAGAAAATACAATTTTAGACCAATATAAAATATTATCAGGAATTTGGGATTAACCATGGATTGTTTTGTTTTCACAATTTTGATATAATCAAAACTAACCAAAAGATCCATTAAATTTCAATAAGGTAATTACAAAATCAAGGGTAAAGAAGCTCAAATATGTATTAAATAAACTTATTCAAAATATTTGGGTCAGAGTGGGTGACCTTAGTCGATTTGATTCATGCTCAAGAGAGGTCTAATTCATCTACTTCATGAGATAATTAATTTCAGCTATTAAAGATTTATTTTTTTTAATGTACAATTTTACTTGAGCTGGCATAATTTTACTTGATTAAGCCTTATTTGTGATAAGATCCACAAGCTATTATGTATAAATTGTATTAATTTTCTAGTTGATTTCAGACTTTTTTTTTAAAAAAAAATTAGAACTCTTTTAATATTTTTTTCAATATTGTTTGGGATATTTTTATCCACTACAAATAGATTTAGCTTTATTTTAACTTTTTTTTACATGTATAAATTTTGATTTCAGCAATTATTAATGTGCGAATGAGGTTTTCCTCATATTTTTTGGTTTTTTATTGAATTATTTTAACTTATTAAAGAATTAACCTATACTTTTTATTCACATCTTGGTGCCTTGATATATATTATCATTGTGTCTAACTCAATTCTAAACTTGATCTTAACTTTCTTGAAGAGTCGATTTGATTGTGAGTTTATGAATTATATTCACAAGATTCACATAAAATTCAATCCATTGTATTTTAATTTGGTATTTGTACCATAATTACAAACCTTATTTCATCTAATTAGGCCATAAAAGGAATTTAATTGAAAAAAAAAGTTTGAAAACTAGAAAGCTTCACAATTTATATGAATAATGAAGCATCATAAGATTTTTTTTTCTTTTAATATATTAGTGGTTAGATTCCTCATGCTATTTAATAAGGTGAAGTAGTTTTTTTTTTAACTAAAAAAGACTCGAATGTTGTTAAAATCTTTTTCAAGAAAAACTTTAACCAAAAACTAAAACATTAATAATTGAATTTAATAAAATAAATCAAGCATTATATATGTTAATAAATCATAAAAAAATTATTTATTCCAATAAAAGATTGAATTAAAAAATTAAAATAAATATGTATATTAAGATATATAATCTCATGTTACAGGGAGCTTTCAGTTTTTTTGTTAGAACATATATAATTTAACCTCCATTGAAAAGTATTTCTAGTATGATTCCTACTTTGCTTATTAATATAATAGTTAAAAAAAATTTTTTTATCATGGGTTCTTAATTGATAAAACATAAAAATAATTAGTGTATGGGTGTGTTATTCAATAGTAATGAGCACATTATTATCACATATTGTGCTAATAATCAATGATATTGTTTTTTTATTTGGATCACACTTTTTTACTAAAAAAGAATTATATTTAAAATAAAGTTTTGTTAAAAATTTAAACCACTTGAAATAAGTAGTAGAAAACATATCTTTCTCAAATCTAAATTCAATTCCTTTATTAACATTAGTATCTTTTGATTATTTTAGTGAAGGAATTTTTTCTTTATCATAATTGCAAACCCTATTTCCTTTAATTATGCCATTAAAAGATCTAATTGAAAAAGAAAAAAATTGAAAACTACAAAAAATTCAAGTGAATAGTGAAGCTTAATAAGGTTTCCCATTTCTTTTCGATTGGTATTTGTATCAAAATTTCAAATCTAATCTCATCTAATTAGTCCATAAAAAATGCATTTGAAAAAAGAGAAAATTAAAAAAAAGAGAGTTCAAGTGAATATTATAATGCAAACAATAAAGTAGTTACCCATTTATTTTAGTATATAAAACTAAGTCAGGTACCTACACTTTGTTGCAGGTTGGAGCAGAAGTCAATTATTACATAAAAAATACAGACACCATTAACTTTTTCTACATATGAAAAATTTTAAATGTTAATTGAAAACTTGACATATGTGCTAGTAATATTAATTGTCCACTATATACATTAATAAACACAAATAAAAATTGATATCTCGTTTAACTTATTAGGTCAAAAAACAAACTAGTCACCTTGTTCAAATATCAATTTGGCTCCCAGAAAATTTTCATGTCGCCTTCAGTTTAACATCTACCTAATCTTATCAAGCTTAAATTCAAAACACCAAATTATTCAAGGATTAAATCATAAAAAAATATAACAATATATTATATTAACCCTGATTAACTAGCAAAATCTACTATGGGGGTAATGTATATGACAATAATAAGCTAATATGGCTACGCAATTAATTGATATTTAAAAGTATATTTTTATCAAGGTTTTATATTATCATTTTTCACTTAAAGTATCAATAACTCCTTAACTAAAACATGTTTTATAATAATATATCTAATAATATAAGATACCTTTAATTTATGGTAAATATTCATTTTAAATATAGGCCTATCACATAAATGAAAGGATTGATTGATGAATTTAAGAACTGAAATTGAAAGGACAAAGAGATGGTCAAACTTATAAAAGAGATGTCGGTGCAATCCAAACTGGAACACTGTTCGGTAATTGGGTCATATCTGGAGTTGTAGGTCTCAGATTTAGGTCTACTTTATATGAATGGAAAGGTAAGACATAGGCCTACAACTTTCATAAGAGCTCAAGATCTAAAAAGGTCATTTTCAAGTCCAAATTGTAGCAACAACAAAGAAGTCTGAATCTGCCTTCTAGCCCGAGCACTATTCAGTTTTTGGTCCATATCTGGAGTTCTAGAAGTCCAAATGAGCTGAATTTTTTACACAAGAAAACTGAGACAATTTCCTATAACTTTCATTTTCAAGTGGCTCCAATTTTAACATTATCAATGATGTTTTGGGCAGACAAGAGGAGATAAGGATTGTCACCAAATCAAGAGTTGGTCACCCCCTCATCAATTAGTCATCAAATTAATAGTTTCTAATTTTGGCCTATAAAAGTAGGCATTTGTCATGCATTTAGGAATCTTGGTCTCCAGATCAAGATCATGCTCTTGCTTTCTGTCATTGTATTTTTTGTAATATTTATGCTTTGCTTTCATTAATATCAAGTTTATGCCTTTCATTTCCTTTCATTTACTTAGCCAACTTTTATCTTATTTATGTTCTTATTTTGTTTATTTATTTTTCTTTCTTTCATTATGTCTAGCTAAGTTTATTATGTCAAGGTGAAAAGGTTACACTAATGGTGTAAGAATAAGTATAGTGTAAACTCAATATGGACTTTAATGTTTGATACTAACATGTTTTGTATTTGTTATCTTGTTCACTCTTTAATGCTTTGCTTGTTAAATGACTAATCTTGATTTATGTTGTATAACACCTAGTACAACAAATGCTTGGCACTTTCATAGCCCATACTGTATGGTATAACCGACACCTAAGCTATGAAAGGAACTTGATTTGTTGTTAACATAAGTTATAATCATGAATGCTTGACGAGATTTATAAGTATTAGCATTAATTGAATAAGATGACTAATGTAATCATGTTAACAATCTATAATCTGAGTGGAACCTCCTTTGTGTGTAGTTTCCAATTGACTAATAAGAGTTTATACTATACTTGTTTGACATACCGTTAGTAGATCCTCTAACCTTGAGATTTATTGTTATTGTTGTTAAATCTTTACATTAATATTTCATCTCAAAGTTCGCATCTTCTTTTTCTTTTTCTTTATTATTATTATTATTATTATTATTATTATTATTATTATTATTATTATTAGTATTACTACTACTACTACTACTACTACTACTAGTATTATTATTATTATTATTATTATTATTATTATTATTATTATTATTATTACTACTACTACTACTACTACTACTACTACTACTACTACTAGTACTATTATTATTATTATTATTATTGCTGTTATTACTATTATTATTGTTGTTATTGTTATTGTTGTTGTTGTTCTATTATTTTTATTTATAATTTGTACAATTAACCTCCCTGTGGTTCGACCCCGGTCTTGTCAGGTTATTTATTACTTTGACACTCCTGCACTTGGGAGAAGACATCAATCTTTTAGTCATGTCAAGTTTTTGGCACCGTTGCCGGGGAGGTAAGTTTTGTATAAATTATAATATTTATTTTATTTTATCTTTTCACTTTTCTTGTATATAACTTTGTTTCTTTTCTCTTGTTTCTTCTTCTTTTGTTTTTTTTTCTTTTATTCTATTCCTACACGTGCATGAGAGTGTGGTCATGTACATCAAGTGGTAGACTTTGTAGGGTATCCTCATCATTTTCAGAAAATATGACCGAAGAAGATAATCAATCACTTTATAATGAGAATAATGAGAATAACCGTGATAGAACACTTAGAGACCACATGAATCCCACAAGAACAAGTGCACCATCATGCATAGTTTTTCCTCCCGATGCATCTCATTTTCATTTTAAGCCAGACATTATTCAACTTTTACCTTCTTTTAATGGCTTAGAATTGGAAAATCCATACTTGCATTTAAGAGAATTTGAGAAGGTTTGTAACACATATAATAATTCAAATTGTAGCATGAACACCATCAGATTAAAGCTCTTTTCTTTTTCATTAAAAGATAAAGCTAAAACATGGCTACAAAATTTGAGACTAGGATCCATTCGTGCTTGGGATGAAATGCAACAACAGTTTTTAAAGAAGTTTTTCCCATCTCATAGAACAAACTCTTTCAAAAGACAAATCACCACTTTCACTCAAAAACCAGATGAAACATTTTACCAATGTTGGGATAGGTATCGAGACTTGCTTAGTATTTGCCCTCATCATGGTTTTGAAACATGGAGATTGGTTTCATATTTTTATGAAGGGTTAACACCTAGAGATAGACAAATGGTTGAATTGATGTGCAATGGAACTTTTGAAGATAAAGACCTAGATGAAGCAATGGAGTACTTAGACTTGTTAGCTGAAAATGTCATCTAAGGAAAGCCGTAAAAAGCTTAGATTGGATTTGAGCCTTCATTTGTGAATTTTTGTGTCTTTTGGTTTTATTATGTTTTGTTATTTCTTATTTTTGTTTCAGTGTGTTTCAGGTTTTGTCAATGTTCGTTATTTCAGGTGATATCTTTTATACTCTATCTTTCTACCTTAGAACATTGAGGACAATGTCTCGTTTTGGTTGGGGGGAGAGGGTAGTAGTTGATAAAAAAAAAAATAGTTTTTCATTTCATAAAGCATGTGCATAATTGTTGTTACTAGGATGGCAGAGTAAAGGAGTTCTTTTGTTAAAGTGACTCTTGAGATGCATCTTAGTAACCATTCTTAACAAGGTCTATTATAATACTTCCTGAAATATTCAGGTTTACAAACTCTCGTATTGTTACCACTTAATTCTGCTCATATACTTATTTAACATGTATTTTTAAACCTTAATTTACACACACACACTTTAACATATGATTGTGGGTTGCATATTGGATTATTATATTATTTATGTTCTTTTGTTAAAGGTAACAACTAAGGGAAAGAGATTGTATATAATTAAAAAAAAAACATGAAAAAAAAAGAAAAAAATAAAAAATAAAAAATGATGATAATAAAAATGTAGATAAGTTTGATTTCGTAGCCTCCCTAACCTAAGCAATTAAGCCCGAAGGGGTGTTTTAACACCTAATACCCTAAAGTCAACTGACTTGGGAGCTATTGGCCCAACGCTTGTTACATGGGTTGAGGAGAAAAGCTTAAAGAAATCAAACATTGCACTATCTACATATCAGTATCTGCGACCCGAGTTACTAAGCTCGTAGGGGTGTCTTAACACCTAATGCCCTAAGACCAACTGGTCTGGGAGTCATTAGCTGAAAGCTCGTTACATGGGTTAAAGATGCATGTTGTTTTTAAAGTATATGTATATAGAGTTAAAAAAAAAAAAAAAGACAAAAATAGTAATCCCAACCCAAGGAAGTTAACCTTAAACATTAGAACAAAAATTTTGTTTTCTTCCAAGAAAAGCCCCATAATTATGTGTTGATACATTGAGCACAAAAGAAAGGTTTATTAATATCTTGTTAAGTGGTATTGAGCAGATATATAAATTTAATGAGAGTTTGTTTATCTGGATAGATTAATGGAAGTTAAATGATGAATACCTTGCTTTGTGAAATTTGCAAATTGTTTTAACGCTTTAATTACTAGGGACTAGTAATAAGCTGGTTGAGGGGTGTGATTAGTACTTAAAAGTGCATTTTTATCATGGTTTTATATCATCATTTTGCACTTGAAGTATCAATAACTCCTTAACTAAAATATGTTTTATAATAATGTATCTAATAATATAAGATACCTATAATTTGTGGTAAATGTCTATTTTTAATGCAGGCCTATCAAATAAATGAAAGGATTGATTGATGACTTGAAGAACTTAAATTGCAAGGATAAAGATATGGTCAAACTTAGAGAAGAGATGTCGGTGCAATCCAAACCGGAACACTGTTCGGTAATTGGGTCATATCTGGAGCTACAGATCTCAGATTTAGGTCCAATTTCTATGGATGGAAAGTTAAGACATAGGCCTACAACTTTCATATGGAGCCCAAGATCTAAAAAGGCCATTATCAAGTCCAAATTGTAGCAACAACAAAGAAGCCCGAATCTGTCTTCCAGCCCGAGCACTGTTCGGTATTTTGGCCATATCTGGAGTTCTAGAAGTCCAAATGAGCTGAATTTTTTACACAAGAAAGCTGAGACAATTGCCTACAACTTTCATGTTTGCACCTGGCTCCAGTTTTGACGTTATCAATGACGTTTTAGGCAGACAAGAGAAGATAAGGATTGTCACCAAGTCAAAAGTTGGCCACCCACTTATCAATTAGTCATCAAATCAATAGTTCCCAATTTTGGCCTATAAAAGGAGGCATTTGCCATGCATTTAGGCATCTTGGTTTCCAGATCAAGATCATGCTCTTCCTTTCTCTCTTTGTATTTTTTGTAATGTTTATGCTTTACTTTCATTAATATCAAGTTTATGCCTTTCATTTCCTTTCCTTTACTTAGTTAGCTTTTATGTTGTTATTTTGTTTATCTATTTTTCTTTCTTTCATTATGTCTAGCTAAGTTAATTATGTCAAGGTGAAAAGGTTACACTAATGGTGTAAGAATAAGTATAATGTAAACTTAATATGGACTTTAATGTTTGATACTAACATGTTTTATATTTGTTATCTTGTTCACTCTTTAATACTTTGCTTGTTAAATGACTAATCTTGATTTATGTTGTATAACACTTGGTACAATAAATGCTTGGTACTTTCATAGCCCATAATGTATGGTATAACCGACACCTGAGCTATGAAAGGAACTTGATTTGTTGTTAACATAAGTTATAATCATGAATGCTTGACGAGATTTACAAGTATTAGTATTAATTGAATAAGATGACTAATGTAATCATGTTAACAATATATAATCTGATTGGAACCTCCTTTGTGTGTGGTTTCCAATTCAATAATAAGAGTTTATACTATACTTGTTTGATATACCATTAGTGGAACCTCTAACCTTGACATTTGTTATTATTATTGTTTAATCCTTACATTAATTTTCCATCTCCAAGTTCTCATTATCTACTTCTTCTTCTCTTTCTTTATTATTATTATTATTACTACTACTACTACTAATATTACTACTACTACTACTACTACTACTACTACTATTATTATTGTTGTTGTTGTTGTTATTGTTGTTGTTATTGTTATTGTTGTTGTTGTTAATGTTGTTGTATTATTGTTATTTATAATTTGTACAATTAACCTCCCTGTGGTTCGACCCCGGTCTTGCCGGGTTATTTATTACTTCGACACTCCTGCACTTGGGAGAAGACATCAACCTTTTCGTCGTGTCAAGTTTTTGGTGCCGTTGCCGGGGAGGTAAGTTCTTGTATAAATTATAGTATTTATTTTATTTTCTCTTTTCACTTTTCTTGTATATAACTTTGTTTCTTTTCTTTTGTTTCTTTTTATTTTGTTTTCTTCCTCCTTCTTTTGCTTTCTTCTTCTTCTTTTTATTTTATTCCTACACGTGCATGAGAGTGTGGTCACGTACATCAAGTGGTAGACTTTGTAGGGCATCCTCATCATTTTCAGAAAATATGGCCGAAGAAGATAATCAATCACTTCATAATGAAAATAATGAGAATAACCGTGCTAGAACACTTAGAGACCACATGAATCCCACAAGAACAAGTGCACCATCATGCATAGTTTTTCCTCCTGATGCATCTCATTTTAATTTTAAACCAGGCATTATTCAACTTTTACCTTCTTTTCATGGCTTAGAATTGGAAAATCCATACTTGCATTTAAGGGAATTTGAGGAGGTGTGCAACACATATAATAACTTAAATTGTAGCATGAACACCATCAGATTAAAGCTTTTTCCTTTTTCATTAAAAGATAAAGCTAAAACATGGCTACAAAATTTAAGACCTGGATCCATTCGTGCTTGGGATGAAATGCAACAACAGTTTTTAAAGAAGTTTTTCCCATCTCATAGAACAAACTCTTTCAAGAGACAAATCACCACTTTCACTCAAAAACCAGGAGAAACATTTTACAAATGTTGGGATAGGTATCGAGACTTGCTTAGTACTTGCCCTCATCATGGTTTTGAAACATGGAGATTGGTTTCACATTTCTATGAAGGGTTAACACCTAAAGATAGGCAAATGGTTGAATTGATGTGCAATGGAACTTTTAAAGATAAAGACCCTGATGAAGCAATGGAGTACTTAGACTTGTTAGCTGAAAATGCTCAAAATTGGGACACTGCGGGTACATATGAGGCACCGAGTAAAACTCAACTTCATACATCTAGTGGAGGTATGTACAACCTTAGGGAAGATCATGACCTCCAAGCCAAATTTGCATCTTTAGCTAGAAAAGTCGAGGCACTAGAATTGAAAAAGAGTGGTCAATTAAAATCTGTTGAAAACATTGTGTGTCAAATCTGTGAAACAAATGAACACTCAACCAACGATTGTCCAACCTTGCCTTCTTTTAAGGAATGTCTCCATGAACAAGCCCATGCTTTAAACAGTTTCCAAAGGCCCAACCACAACCCATACTCCCAAATATACAACCCTGGTTGGAGAAATCACCCAAATTTCAGTTGGAAGAGTGAGAACAACAATGCACAAACTTCACAACCACCGTTTCAAGCACACCACAATTTCCAAAATTATCATGGATATGCATTTCCTTATGCCCCACCTCCTAGAAGAAATCTTGAGGAAACATTGCATGCATTCATTGAAAAGCAAGAGACAATCAATACTCAACTTGCTCAAAACATGACAGATTTTAAAGATACTCTTGCTAAATTAACATCTGCTCTTAGTTTCCAAGAGAAAGGTAAGTTTCCATCTCAAACACAACAAAATCCCAAAGGGCAATACAATGCAAATGCAAGTAGTTCCGAAAGCCAACACATGGATCAAGTCAAATTAGTCACTACTCTGCGCAGCGGTAAGGTTATTGAAAAACCCTCTTTTGAACCTTATGAGAAAGATGATGAGTCAATCTCTGAGGGTAAGGAAGGGGTTGAATCTGAAAATTGCAACGAAACGACTGATTCACCGCCAGCACTTCCATTTCCTCATGCCATGACTAAACAAAGGAAAGTCAATCACAACTCAGAAATTTTTGAAATTTTCAAACAGGTAAGGATCAATATACCTTTGTTGGATGCTATTAAACAGGTTCCTTCCTATGCTAAATTTTTGAAAGATCTATGCACTGTGAAGAGGAAACTTAATGTGAAAAAGAAAGCCTTTCTAGCTGAACAAGTAAGTGCTATTCTTCAAAACAATAATGCTTTGAAATATAAAGACCCTGGTTGTCCTACAATTTCTTGCTTTATTGGAGAGCATAAAATTGAAAGAGCTTTACTTGATCTTGGTGCTAGTGTGAATTTACTTCCATATTCAGTCTTTCAGAGTCTCAATCTAGGTGAGTTAAAACCAACTTCTATATCTCTTTTACTTGCTGATAGATCTGTAAAAGTGCCTAGAGGAATAATTGAAGATGTGTTAGTACAAGTTGATAAATTCATTTATCCTGTGGATTTTATTGTCTTGGACACAGAACCTGTTGAAGCATGTAATTCATTTCCTGTTATTTTAGGACGTCCGTTTCTTGCAACCTCTAACGCATTGATTAATTGTAGGAATGGACTGATGAAGCTATCATTTGGAAACATGACATTGGAGATGAATATTTTCAATATTTGCAAGCAACCTGGAGATGATAATGATTTACAAGAAGTAGATCATATTGACGAATTAGTTTATGATCAACTTGAATCTACTTTAAGTAAAAATGAATTGGATGAAACTGAAGATTTGCAAATGATTTATTCTGAGGAAGAAATCATGGATGAAACAAGCACCGAAAATGTTGATGTAAATCTTTTGTCAACATTGACAACAGATTCGACATCTAACATCACACCAATCGATGATTACTTTCCTAACGAATCCTTACTTTCTCTTAGTCCAATGCCTTGGTATGATAAAAATATCAATTTTCTTGCTTTAGGAGATTTGCCAACTGATTGGAGTATTCAAGACAAAGAAAAGTTTTTGAACGAAGTGAAGAGCTTTTATTGTGATGACCCTAACTTATTCAAATATTGTCCTAATCAAATCTTTCAAAGATTCATTCCCGACAATGAGGTAAGTAGTGTCATTAAACTTTGTCATTCTGAAGCATGTGGGAGTTATTTTTCTTTAAAAAAGACAGCTGCAAAAATCTTTCAAAATGGATTTTATTGGCCCACCATGTTCAAGGACACGCATGCATTCTGCAAAACTTGTGAAAATTGTCAAAAGATTGATACTGGTCAAAAAGTTTTGTTTTATAATTCTCAACTCTATGCACTCCCTAGAGAGCTAAGAACAAGATGGAGCAATCCCTATGGGGCCTGTGATATTGAGAATTCAATGAATGACAATGATTTTAAGGAAAATGGACATCGTTTGAAAGCTTACTTTGATAATTTTCCTAGTGAAAATGAATCAGCTGGTTTGAATGATCTTGTAGATAAAGGTTGATTATTTTGTTTTTCTCACATTTTCTTTTTTATGTTTCTTTTTGAGTGATTTTTGCAAGTTTCTTTCACCCCGGTCAAATGGCGGATAACGGTACTCCGTGACTTAAGTCGGTTCTTTCAGTTTCCCATAATTACTGATATCTGTGTATATATTTGTGCAATTCTTTGAATCTCTCTTCCAATTCTCATTTGAAAATGGACACTAATCTTGAAAAATTGAAAAAGTATTTTCCCGCTCTGCCTCAGAATGCGATTACAAAACTTTACCGTGCTAGATGTGCAAGATTGAGATTGTTAATGAATCATGGAATTCCTGAAGATATTCGCTGGTTGATTGAAGCAAAAGGTTCGATTATCAGGTGAGTCCTCTAATTCCTTCATTTCACACATGCCTGGAACAGGTAAAAGCACTTTTGCAAAGAAACGTCGTGCAAAACGACTAGAAGTCTGTCATCGATGTGCTAGATGGACTTGTAATACACCATGTCATTCTTTAGGAATGGTATCTATAAACCGTGAAGATAAAATACAATTCATTAAGGATGGCCTGAGTAAGGAGTCTTTAGATAATCTTCTATTGACTCTTGAGACGCATCCTAGTGGAGATGTGCATCGTGCAATTCATGATTTATGGCCACTATTTCATAAAGAACATGATCGACTTAGTCTTGGGAATCTGACTAAAAAAGACCCTGTTTGCCAGTTTTTAAGAAAATTGGATGGGAAGCCTATCCCCGACCGATAGAGGGCGTTTAAGCCGTTCTTGGACGTAAAACCAAGGGAAGATGTGAGCCACAATCACAACTACCTGTACATACACATGTTTTTTTTCAAAAGTAAATAAATAAATAAATAAAAAGAGAGAGAGAGTGTGTCAGACTCTAGCTGGCCTACATATAGATGTTATGATTGCCTTTCTACTTTCTCATCTATAAAACCCTCTTTTCCTTCCTTTCATTTCTACTCAACCCATACATTCAACAAATACAGAAGTGTGTAGAAATGGCAAGTTCCTCAAGTCATCAAATAAGAAATATTTGTGTTTTCGGTGGATCTAGTCCTGGGAAAGAAAAGGAGTTTTTAGAATCAGCAAATCATCTTGGTCAGGTGCTAGCTGAGAGAAAGATTCATTTAGTGTATGGGGGAGGCAGTCTTGGGTTAATGGGAGGTGTGTCAATAGCTGCATTTTTAGGAGGTAGTCAAGTTTTAGGAGTCGTCCCTGAAGCTTTGGCACAAGGGGACATCATTGGAAAAACAATTGGCGAGGAACTTCAGGTCTCCACAATGTCGGCTCGAATGAATGCAATGTTTAACCATGCTGATGCTTTCATTGCTTTACCAGGTGGTCTAGGCACATTGGAAGAGATCTTTCATATTTCCTCTTGGGCTCAATTGCACATTCACCATAAACCCATAGGTTTGTTAAATGTTAATGGTTATTATGATAAGTTGTTGTCTTTTCTTGATCATGCTGTGGAACAGGAATTTCTAACATCTTCTGCACGACAAATCATAATCTCTGCTTCTACTGCTGAACAATTGATTGACCAACTACAATCTTTCATTCCTGTGATTGATCCTTCCATGAGTCGCATAAATTGGTCATCTAAGGAAAGCCGTAAAAAGCTTAGATTGGATTTGAGCCTTCATTTGTGAATTTTTGTGTCTTTTGGTTTTATTATGTTTTGTTATTTCTTATTTTTGTTTCAGTGTGTTTCAGGTTTTGTCAATGTTCGTTATTTCAGGTGATATCTTTTATACTCTATCTTTCTACCTTAGAACATTGAGGACAATGTCTCGTTTTGGTTGGGGGGAGAGGGTAGTAGTTGATAAAAAAAAAAATAGTTTTTCATTTCATAAAGCATGTGCATAATTGTTGTTACTAGGATGGCAGAGTAAAGGAGTTCTTTTGTTAAAGTGACTCTTGAGATGCATCTTAGTAACCATTCTTAACAAGGTCTATTATAATACTTCCTGAAATATTCAGGTTTACAAACTCTCGTATTGTTACCACTTAATTCTGCTCATATACTTATTTAACATGTATTTTTAAACCTTAATTTACACACACACACTTTAACATATGATTGTGGGTTGCATATTGGATTATTATATTATTTATGTTCTTTTGTTAAAGGTAACAACTAAGGGAAAGAGATTGTATATAATTAAAAAAAAAACATGAAAAAAAAAGAAAAAAATAAAAAATAAAAAATGATGATAATAAAAATGTAGATAAGTTTGATTTCGTAGCCTCCCTAACCTAAGCAATTAAGCCCGAAGGGGTGTTTTAACACCTAATACCCTAAAGTCAACTGACTTGGGAGCTATTGGCCCAACGCTTGTTACATGGGTTGAGGAGAAAAGCTTAAAGAAATCAAACATTGCACTATCTACATATCAGTATCTGCGACCCGAGTTACTAAGCTCGTAGGGGTGTCTTAACACCTAATGCCCTAAGACCAACTGGTCTGGGAGTCATTAGCTGAAAGCTCGTTACATGGGTTAAAGATGCATGTTGTTTTTAAAGTATATGTATATAGAGTTAAAAAAAAAAAAAAAGACAAAAATAGTAATCCCAACCCAAGGAAGTTAACCTTAAACATTAGAACAAAAATTTTGTTTTCTTCCAAGAAAAGCCCCATAATTATGTGTTGATACATTGAGCACAAAAGAAAGGTTTATTAATATCTTGTTAAGTGGTATTGAGCAGATATATAAATTTAATGAGAGTTTGTTTATCTGGATAGATTAATGGAAGTTAAATGATGAATACCTTGCTTTGTGAAATTTGCAAATTGTTTTAACGCTTTAATTACTAGGGACTAGTAATAAGCTGGTTGAGGGGTGTGATTAGTACTTAAAAGTGCATTTTTATCATGGTTTTATATCATCATTTTGCACTTGAAGTATCAATAACTCCTTAACTAAAATATGTTTTATAATAATGTATCTAATAATATAAGATACCTATAATTTGTGGTAAATGTCTATTTTTAATGCAGGCCTATCAAATAAATGAAAGGATTGATTGATGACTTGAAGAACTTAAATTGCAAGGATAAAGATATGGTCAAACTTAGAGAAGAGATGTCGGTGCAATCCAAACCGGAACACTGTTCGGTAATTGGGTCATATCTGGAGCTACAGATCTCAGATTTAGGTCCAATTTCTATGGATGGAAAGTTAAGACATAGGCCTACAACTTTCATATGGAGCCCAAGATCTAAAAAGGCCATTATCAAGTCCAAATTGTAGCAACAACAAAGAAGCCCGAATCTGTCTTCCAGCCCGAGCACTGTTCGGTATTTTGGCCATATCTGGAGTTCTAGAAGTCCAAATGAGCTGAATTTTTTACACAAGAAAGCTGAGACAATTGCCTACAACTTTCATGTTTGCACCTGGCTCCAGTTTTGACGTTATCAATGACGTTTTAGGCAGACAAGAGAAGATAAGGATTGTCACCAAGTCAAAAGTTGGCCACCCACTTATCAATTAGTCATCAAATCAATAGTTCCCAATTTTGGCCTATAAAAGGAGGCATTTGCCATGCATTTAGGCATCTTGGTTTCCAGATCAAGATCATGCTCTTCCTTTCTCTCTTTGTATTTTTTGTAATGTTTATGCTTTACTTTCATTAATATCAAGTTTATGCCTTTCATTTCCTTTCCTTTACTTAGTTAGCTTTTATGTTGTTATTTTGTTTATCTATTTTTCTTTCTTTCATTATGTCTAGCTAAGTTAATTATGTCAAGGTGAAAAGGTTACACTAATGGTGTAAGAATAAGTATAATGTAAACTTAATATGGACTTTAATGTTTGATACTAACATGTTTTATATTTGTTATCTTGTTCACTCTTTAATACTTTGCTTGTTAAATGACTAATCTTGATTTATGTTGTATAACACTTGGTACAATAAATGCTTGGTACTTTCATAGCCCATAATGTATGGTATAACCGACACCTGAGCTATGAAAGGAACTTGATTTGTTGTTAACATAAGTTATAATCATGAATGCTTGACGAGATTTACAAGTATTAGTATTAATTGAATAAGATGACTAATGTAATCATGTTAACAATATATAATCTGATTGGAACCTCCTTTGTGTGTGGTTTCCAATTCAATAATAAGAGTTTATACTATACTTGTTTGATATACCATTAGTGGAACCTCTAACCTTGACATTTGTTATTATTATTGTTTAATCCTTACATTAATTTTCCATCTCCAAGTTCTCATTATCTACTTCTTCTTCTCTTTCTTTATTATTATTATTATTACTACTACTACTACTAATATTACTACTACTACTACTACTACTACTACTACTATTATTATTGTTGTTGTTGTTGTTATTGTTGTTGTTATTGTTATTGTTGTTGTTGTTAATGTTGTTGTATTATTGTTATTTATAATTTGTACAATTAACCTCCCTGTGGTTCGACCCCGGTCTTGCCGGGTTATTTATTACTTCGACACTCCTGCACTTGGGAGAAGACATCAACCTTTTCGTCGTGTCACCAAGTTTGCATCTTTAGCTAGAAAAGTCGAGGCACTAGAATTGAAAAAGAGTGGCCAATTAAAATTTGTTGAAAACATTGTGTGTCAAATGTGTGAAACAAATAAACAATCAACCAATAATTGTCCAACCTTGCCTTCTTTTAAGGAATGTCTCCATGAACAAGCTCATGCTTTAAACAGTTTTCAAAGGCCCAATCATAACCTATACTCGCAAACATACAACCCTGGTTGGAGAAATCACCTAAATTTCAATTAGAAGAGTGATAATGCATAAACTTCACCACCACAGTTTCAAGCACACCATAATTTCCAAAACTCTTATGGATATGCACCTTCTTATGCTCTACCTCTTAAAAGTAATTTTAAGGAAACTTTGTATGCATTCATTGAAAAGCAAGAGATAATCAACACGCAATTTACTCAAAGCATAACAAATTTTAAAGACACTCTTGCAAAATTCACATCTGCTCTCAGTTTTCAAGAGCAAGGTAAGTTTCCATCTCAACCACAGCAAAATCCCAAGGGGCAATACAATGCAAATACAAGTAGTTCTGGAAGTCAACACATGGATCAAGTCAAATCAGTCATCACTCTTCGTAGTGGTAAGGTTATTCAAAAACCAATTCTTGAACCTTGTGAGAAAGACGATGAGTCATTCTCTAAGGGTAAGGAAGGGGTTGAATCTGAACATTGCAAAGAAAAGACTGATTCCCCCCCATCACTTCCATTTTCTCATGCCATGACCAATCAGGAAGAAATCAAGGATGAAAAAGGCACTGAAAATATTGATGCAGATCTTTGATCAAAAGTGACAACAGATTTGACACCCGACATCACACCAATCGATGATTACTTTCCTGATGAATCTTTACTTTCTCTTAGTTTAATGCCTTGGTTTGCTAAAAATATCAATTTTCTTGTTTTAGGATTTTTGCCAGCTCACTGGAGTACCGAAGATAAAAGACAATTTTTGAGCAACGTGCAAAATTTTTATTGGGATGACCCTTACTTATTCAATTATTGTCCTGATCAGATATTTTAAAAATGCATTCCCAACAATGAGGTAACTAATTTCATTAAATTTTGTCACTCTAAGGCACGCAGGGATCATTTCTCGTAAAAAAAAAGGACTGTAGAGATCTTACAAAGTGGATTTTACTGGCCCACCATGTTCAAGGAATCACATGCATCCCGCAAAACCTGTGAAAATTGTCAAAAGGTAGGATTTATTTCAAAACACAGAGAGTCTTTAGATAATCTTCTATTGACTCTTAAGTCTCATCATAGTCAAGATAAGCATCGTGCAATTCATGACTTATGAACCTATTTTCATAAAGAACATGCTTGACATAGTCTTGGGAATCTGACTAAAAAAGACCTTGTTTGCTAGTTTTTAAGAAAACTGGATTGGAAGCCTATCCCCAACCTATAGAGGGCGTTTAAGTCGTTCTTGGACGTAAAACCAACGGAAGATGTGAGCCACAATAAGTGGTATGATTTCCTTTCTAATTTCTCATATATAAAATCCTCTCTTCCTTCCTTTCATTTCTAGTCAACCCATACATTCATCAAACATAGAAGTGTGTAGAAATGACAATTTCCTCAAGTCATCAAATAAAAAATATTTGTGTTTTCGGTGGATCTAGTCCTGGGAAAGAAAAGGAGTTTTTAGAATTAGCAAATCATCTTGGTCAGTGCTTGATCGCTTTTTATGATCGGCTTGTTTTAACTCGCAAGTGCACGAGTGTGCGATGTAGCAATTAACTTGGTAAGATCGAGGTCATATCCACAGAGAGCTAGATCTAGAAAATAAGCTAGGTAACAAAAAAAATCAAAAGAAATTAAATTAATAATAACTTGGTTGAAAATAATTGATGGATTTGTTTTCAAAGATGAAAATGTGTAAATAGATTTTAAATGATAAGAAAAAGTAAGTCTTGGTCCAAATCAATTTTAATGGTGTTGTATTGGTGATTCCTTCAAGATATATAAGATAACTCAACCTAATATCAACAATGGTGATATTAGATCGGAAGATATTACAATGAAGTTTAAAAGGATGAAGATTGATTATTGCTTAAGAATGAACAAGTACTTTCATATTAAGTAAGACATTGAATCAAACAATCTCTATACCAAAACTAAAGTTTGTGCATAAAAATTCAAGATTATAACATTACCTAAATGGTTTCTAAAATTTCTTTGCAATAATAAATCATTCATGAAGAAAATGAGAAGATAAACATTAAGATTCATTCATATCTTAAAGAACTCACCTCAACCACCATCATCCTTGATTTGGATCCAAGAAATAGATTAGCCAACCATGATTATATATAAGAACACTTCAATAAACATGAAATAACTTGAATCAAACTGAAATAATAAGTTTTACAAGCTAAAGAACCGAAATAATAAGACCCTCTAAGAAGCCTTTTCACGAGATGTCTATTAGAGATATATTTATAGGAAATTCTGTTACCTTTCCAGATCATGAAAGAACACCTCATTTGGACACCTAAGTCAAAAGTTATGGGCAAAACACCAAAAGGTGTTCTGAAAAATCAAATCAGGACAACTTTACAACCACTTTGGTGCACGTTTTTCTTCCTCATTTATGAGCTATCTCTTTCTTCTTTTTGACCCAAAATAATGTAAAAATGTCCCCTCCAGCTTTCCATCCATGTACTTGCCTTCTTGGATCAATGGATTACCTAAAATAAATCAATTGTTGTTGTGTGGACATGTAAGATCATGGATTGTGCTTGGGCTGATTTGAAGGTTGATTTGGGGCTGAATTTAAGCATCAAATATGTATACAAATATACCTATTATTTGGGCTAAGATTGACATTGAAACCTTGAGTGTTTAATGGTTGAAGTTTGCACACAACATAAGGCAAGTTTGGGCTTAAAATAGATCACATGATATTCTTTTCTAGAATTGGAATAGAATTGATTTTTGGGACAAATTTGGAGCACTTATTTGAACCAAGATTTGCTTCAATCTTCAACTAAATGTCTCTTCAATTCTTTGTTCTGAATTCCGACGTTGAATTTCTTGAATTAATTCATTTAAACTCCAAAAACCTATCGAAACATTAAAACAAACTTCCTTACTGAAAAGCACATCAATTATTATAAAAAAACCAAATAAAAACAATAAATACATATGTAAAATAAGAGACTTAATGACACTTTTGATGCACAATCACACCCCCTAACTTAGATTTTGCTAGTCCTCAAGCAAAACAAAACATAAAACCTTTGAAATAAAATGAATAATAACAATCCTACTTAGGCTCGATTCATCACACTTGAAGGACCTATCATGCAAACATTGGTATCTTTAACTTAGTGTACACAATAGCAAATAAAGAAAAATAAGCATACTCACATTCTCTAAATCAAACATCCATACAAAATTTCCAAATTCGGTCATATTTATCGTGCAACCAACATAATTGATTCATATGAAAACTCAACTTGTAATCTTCCCTTCTCACCAACACAAACAAGGTAGCAAACTAGAGAAATATCTATATTTTTTTTCTTTTTTCTTTCTTTGTTTTTTTTTGAAGATATGATTTATTCTTTGTCTTTAAGTAGTCACTTCCCTTTTGACGCGAATACAAACATTTGTGATGACTGCACCTGGTTACTCATAAAATCACAAACTTAAAATGCTTTGCATACTCATATTTTAAGCTGCTGTTTGACATAAAGATAAACATTTGTGATGAATACCCCTAGTTACTGAGCAACTCAAAACATTAGAGTAGATAGAACTTTGTACACATTTATTTATTTATTTATTTGTGTAATAATTATTACTCTATTTACTTAAACTTTGTTTAGGACTGGATCAAAAGGGATAATCACAAGTAAAGCATCATACTCATCTTTCATGCATAATCATACAACTCACACAACTTTTACAAGGAAAGATGTACTTCAGTAATCTTAAAAAAAGTATGATATATCTTGCTTTATAAGATATTATCTATCCCAAATTAAAGCATGCAATGTTCAACACAATAATGAACCCAAAAATGTAATGATGATCCTAAACAAGTCTCATTCACATACGAATGCAAGTTTTTTTTTTTTTTAACAAGCATGGTTATCTCAAGCATTCAACATAATGAAATATCTAAAATTAAGTTTTACATTATCCTCAATGTAAAAGAGAAAGAGAAGAAAAGTATAAAGATTAGAAAATTGTTACTCCCCTTCTGTTTTGAAGGATGAATGTCTGATTGAATTGGGCATGAGCTGACTTCTTGCTTGATTTTTTTTTTAACCTGTATATCACAACTAAAAGAAAACATTGATTTTTTTTTAAAAAAATAAAGAACCTCACACCCCCCAACTTAAAATAATGCATTGTCCTAAATGCATGAACATAAAATATAAGAGATGGAAGAAAGAAGAAAAAAATGAAAATGAAAAAAATAATAAAAATGAAAAATAAAAATAAAAACTCATTACTTGTAATACTATAATGGTATTGGATCTTCAAGATCCAATGTTTCAACTTCAGCCACAACGTTTTCAAGATAAGGTTTTAATTGATGACCATTTACTTTGAAAATATTTCCATTCTTGGGATTTTCTACCTTAAATGCACCATGCTCAGAGATGGATTTAATCACAAATGGACCAATCCATTTTGTCCTCAACTTCCCAGGAAAGAGATGTAATCGTGAATTATACAAGAGAACCTTTTAACCAACATGAAAGGATTTTCTAAGAATATGTTTATCATGCAAAGTTTTCATCTTATGTTTTGAAATTTTTACATTTTCAAATGCATCATTTCTCAACTCCTCTAATTCATCCAATTGAAGCTTTCTATTTTTGCCAACCTCGTTTTCATTGTCATTGAATTGTCGAATGACCCAATATGCACGGTGCTCAATCTCAACAGGGAGATGACAAGGCTTTCCATAAACTAGCCTATAAGAAGACATTCCTAAAGAGGTCTTATAAGCAGTGTGATATGCCCACAAAGCATCAACTAGTTGTAGGGACCAATCTTTACGGTTTGGATTGACTGTTTTCTCTAAAATGTTCTTGATCTCCCTATTTGCCAACTCAGCTTGGCCACTAGTTTGTGGGTGATAAGGGGTACTGACCTTGTGGATTACACCATATTTTCTCATCAAAATCCCAACGGGTTTGTTACAAAAATGTTTTCCCCCATCACTAATCATAGCCCGGGGCATGCCAAAACGAGAGAATATATTTTCTTTCAAGAATTTGACCACAACTCGATGGTCATTGGTTCGAGATGCAATGGCCTCCACCCATTTAGACACATAATCAACAGCTACAAGGATGAATTGGTAACCAAATGAACTTGGAAAAGGTCCCATGAAATCAATCCCCCAACAATCAAATATTTCCAAAACAAGGATGGGGTTAAGGGGCATCATGTTACGCCTAGTGAGGCTACCTAGTCGTTGGCATCGGTCACATGTAACACAGAAGGCATGAACATCTTTAAACATGGTGGGCCAATAAAAACCACACTGCAAGATTTTGGCAATGGTTTTCTTGGAAGAGAAATGCCCACCACAGACTAATGCATGATAAAAATTAATGACACTTGGAATTTCATGATCAGGGATGCACCGCCTAATAATTTGGTCAGGATAGTATTTAAATAGGTAGGGTTCATCCCAAAAAAAGGTGAGCACACTGCGCAAGAATTTTTGTTTGTCAAGTTTAGACCAATGAGAAGGAATCTGACTTGTGGCTAGGTAATTTGCTATGTCAGCATACCATGGAGAACCAATGTAGGAGACAATACCTGCACAAAATAAATTTTCATCAGCAAAGAGTTCATTTATTGGGGATTCATCAAGTATGGTCTCATAGCTTGAAAGATGAGACAAATGATCAGCCACTACATTCTCTACTCCCTTTTTATCTCGAATTTCAAGGTTAAACTCTTGGAGTAGGAGGATCCATCGAATCAAACGTGGTTTGGCATCTTGTTTTGTGAGCAAATATTTCAATGTTGCATGATCAGTGAAAACAATAACAAGAGATCCAACCAAATAAGACCTAAACTTGTCTAATTCAAAGACCACAGACAAGAGTTCTTTTTCAGTTGTAGTGTAATTCAATTGAGCATCATTCAAAGTCTTGCTAGCATAATATATAACATGAGGTTTCTTGTCTTTTCTTTGCCCTAAAACAGCCCCAACCGCAAAATCACTAGCATCGCATATCAGTTCAAATGGTAAAGACCAATCAGGAGCTTGCATGATTGGTGCAGTTGTCAACAACCCTTTAAGCTTTTCAAAAGCTTCTTGACATTTTGATGTCTAATCAAATTGGACATCTTGTGACAACAAGTTACACAATGGTTTGGCAATGGTACTAAAAGAGTGAATGAATCTTCGATAAAAACCAGCATGTCCTAAAAAGGATCTCACATCTTTCACAGTCCTAGGGATAGGTAATTTTTGAATGATTTCCACTTTTGACTTATCTACCTCTTTTCCTTTTGAAGAGACAATGTGACCTAAGACAATGCCATGTGTCACCATAAAATGACACTTCTCCCAATTGAGTACAAGATTGCTCTCTTCACATCTTTTAAGGACTTTTTCTAAATGCATTAGACACAACTCATAAGAATCCCCATAAACTGAAAAATCATCCATGAAAACTTCCAAAAATTTTTACACCATGTCACTAAAAATACTCATCATACACCTTTGAAAAGTGGCTGGTGCATTACACAAACCAAAAGGCATTCTTCTATAAGCATAGGTACCAAAAGGAAAGTGAAAGTGGTTTTTTCTTGGTCTTCTAAAGAAATCTCAATTTGGTTGTAACCTGAGTATCCATCAAGAAAACAATAGAAAGCTCTTCCAGCTACTCTTTCAAGCACTTGGTCTAAAAATGGAAGCGAAAAATGGTCCTTCCTAGTCACCATGTTCAATTTACGATAATCAATACACATACGCCATCCAGTTTGGATTCTAGTTGGTACCAGCTCATTATTTTCATTCTTCACTACCGTGACTCCAGATTTTTTAAGGACAACTTGGGTTGGACTAACCCATTTTGAGTTTGCAATAGGGTAAATGATACCTACATCAAGTAGCTTAAGCACTTCACCTCTCACTACTTCCTTCATGTTTGGGTTCAATCATCTTTACATTTGCCTCACAGATTTAGCCTCTTCTTCAAGATAGATTCTATGTGTATATAAAAGAGGGCTAATTCCTTTCAAGTCAGTAATTTTCCACCCAATTGCTTTCTTGTGTTTTCTTACCACTCTCAAAAGTTTTTGTTCTTGCTCTATGCTAAGTTTTGATGAGATCACAATAGGATATGATTCATCTTCCCCTAGAAATGCATACTTAAGATCACTCGGTAAAGGCTTCCTTTCTGGTTTATAAGGTTGGACAAGAGATGCCTTAACTTTCACATAGGGTGAAATCAAAGGCTCAAACGATGGGGTCCATTGACCTATTGATATAGTAGGCATTGGATCTAGATAAGTCTCGAGTTCTCTTACTTCCTCATCAACATATTCCAAATAACAAAATCTTTCACCTTGAATTAAAGTTCTCTCCAATGGATCCTTGATCCACACTCTCTCAAAGTGTTCTTGACAAACTGTTTGGATCAAATCTACCTCTCTAATGTCCTCATGTTCTCCAATTTGTTTGGAGACATTAAATATATTCATCTCCATAGTCATATTCTCAAAAGACAATTTCATCACCCCATTCCTATAATTAATTAAGGCATTGGATGTAGCTAGGAAAGGTCTCCCTAAAATGACTGGGATGGGAGCATTAGAACCTTGAATTGGTGCAGTGTCTAACACTATAAAATCAATAGGAAAGTAGAATTTATCTACTTGGACCAACACATCCTCAATGATACCCCTGGGAATCTTGATTGACATATCAGCTAATTGAAGGGTGATTCGAGTAAGCTTGATTTCTCCTAAACCTAATTGTTCGCAAACAGTGTAGGGTATTAAATTCACACTTGCTCCTAAATCCAACAAAGCTTGATCTATCTTATGACTTCCAATAATGCATGAAATGGTAGGACAACCAGGATCTTTGTATTTGGGAGGGGTCTTAAACTGGATGATAGCACTAGCATGTTCAGTCAGAAAAGCTCTTTCTTTCACATTCAATCTCCTTTTGACTGTGCATAAATCCTTAAGAAACTTTGCATAAGATGGAACTTGTTTAATTGCATCAAGGAGTGGAATATTGACTTTCACTTGTTTGAACAATTCATAGATTTCTGAGTTCATAAGATCTTGTTTAGGTTTCCCTAACCTTTGTGGAAATGGTGCTCTAGGAACAAATTCTAAATCACTCACTTTGACTTCAATTTTTCTTGAATCATCTCCTTTCTCACTCATCTCATTCTCATTTATCTTGCTTTCTTTGTCACTCAAACTCTCATTTGTCACTTGTGTTTTGATTCCCTCTTCACTTTCCCTAGATTTCTCCTCCAAAATACCTTTAGGAATCCTAAAACCTATACCTTTGTCAACAATCTTTCCACTTCTAAGGGTAGTGATGGCCTGGACTTGTTCATGGTTTGAAGGTTCACTAGGTGAGGATTTACTCATGTGTACCTGACCTCTAGGATTGGGCATTGGTTGAGCTGGGATTTTTCCCTTCTCTTGAATGCTTAGTGATTGAGTCAACTTAGTTAGTTGACTTCGAATGTCATCTAAGGTCCTATTGGTCTCGTCTTGGAATTTGTAAGCTTGGTTGTTGATTCCTCCTTGTGTTTGCATGAATTGTTGAAGAGTATCCTCTAGGGATCTCTTATGAGGTGGTTGGTATGTGTTATGTGTGGGACCATGAAATGGTTGGGGTGGAGGTTGAAATGTTTGAGGTACTAAAGAGCCCTCATTTCTCCATCCAAAATTTGGGTGGTTCCTCCATCCAGGATTATAGGTCTTAGAGTAGGGATTGCCTACTTGGTTTGGAAATGGCTTTCTAACATTACTTAAATCAGAAGTTTGGCCATATAGCACTTCCTCAGTTGTCTTATGCCCTTTGCTCTCATAAACAACACAACTTTCCTCTTGTTGTTCACTCATGACATGCACTTTTTTAATCTCAAGAGACTCTACTTTCCTAGCCAATGAGACTAATCTAGCATTGAGGTCATCAGTCTCTTTCAATTGAAACTTCCCACTTGAATGAGAAATGGTGTTTCTAGACTCAACATGAATTGGGAGAGAAGTCTCCCATTGCTTTGTGTTTTCAGCTAATTGATCAAAAAAATCAAAGGCCTCACTTGGTTCTTTGTCATAAAACTCACCATTACACATGGTTGACATTAGCTTTTTAAAATCTGTGGTAAGAGAGTCATAGAAGAAACTCACTAACCTTCACATCTCAAAACCATGGTGGGGGCATGCATTTAACAAGTCTTTGAACCTTTCCCAAGCTTGGTGAAATGACTCATTTGGACTACAAGAAAAATTCATCATTTGACGTTCTAAAGCTGCTATCCTATGAGTGGGGAAGTATTTTTTCAAAAATTCAGCTTGCATTTCTCTCCATGTACCTACCCACTCATCAATTAGTCATCAAATCAATAGTTCCTAATTTTGGCCTATAAAAGGAGGCATTTGCCATGCATTTAGGCATCTTGGTTTCCAGATCAAGATCATGCTCTTCCTTTCTCTCTTTGTATTTTTTATATTGTTTATGCTTTGCTTTTATTAATATCAAGTTTATGCCTTTCATTTCCTTTCCTTTACTTAATTAACTTTTATCTTATTTATGTTCTTATTTTGTTTATCTATTTTTCTTTCTTTCATTATGTCTAGCTAATTTTATTATGTCAAGGTGAAAAGGTTACACTAATGGTGTAATAATAAGTATAGTGTAAACTTAATATGGACTTTAATGTTTGATACTAACATGTTTTGTATTTGTTATCTTGTTCACTCTTTAATACTTTGCTTGTTAAATGACTAATCTTGATTTATGTTGTATAACACTTGGTACAACAAATACTTGGCACTCTCATAGCTCATATTGTATGGTATAACCGACACCTAAGCTATGAAAGGAACTTGATTTGTTGTTAACATAAGTTATAATCATGAATGCTTAACGAGATTTACAAGTATTAGCATTAATCGAATAAGATGACTAATGTAATCATGTTAACAATCTATAATTAGATTGGAACCTCCTTTATGTGTGGTTTTCAATTGAATAATAAGAGTTTATACTATACTTGTTTGACATACCATTAGTGGAACCTCTAACCTTGACATTTGTTATTATCATTGTTTAATCCCTACATTAATATTCCATCTCAAAGTTCTCATCTTCTTCTTCTTCTCCTTCTTTTTCTTTATTATTGTTACTACTACTACTACTACTACTACTACTACTACTACTACTACTATTGTTATTGTTGTTGTTATTGTTACTATTGTTGTTACTACTATTGTTGTTGTTTATAATTTATACAATTAACCTTCCTGTGGTTCAACCCCGGTCTTGCCGGGTTATTTATTACTTCGACACTCCTGCACTTGGGAGAAGAAATCAATTTTTTAGTCGTGTCAACCATAAACCCATAGGTTTGTTAAATGTTAATGGTTATTATGATAAGTTGTTGTCCTTTCTTGATCATGCTGTATAACATGAATTTGTAACATCTTCTGCATGACAAATCATAACTCTGCTGCTACTGCTGAACAATTAATTAACCAACTACAATCTTTCATTCTTGTAATTGATCCTTCCATGAGTCGCATAAATTGGTCAACTAAGAAAAGCTGTAAAAAGCTTAGATTGGATTTGAGCCTTCAATTGTGAATCTTTGTGTCTTTTAGTTTTATTATTATGTTTGTGGTTTCTTATATTTGTTTCAGTGTGTTTCAGGTTTGTTAGTGTTCGTTATTTCAGGTGATATCTTCTATACTCTATCTTTCTACCTTTAAACATTGAGGACAATGTCTCGTTTTGGTTGGGGGGAGAGGATAGTAGCTAAAAAAAAAAACTAACTGTGCTTTCTATTTCATAAAGCATGTGCAAAATTGTTGTTACTATGATGGCAAAGTAAGGAGAACTTTTTATGACTCTTGAAACGCATCTTAGAAATCATTCATAACAAGATCTAGCATAATACTTCTTGAAATATTCAGATTTACAAACTCTCGCATTGTTATCACTTAATTCTACTCATATACTTATTTAACATCTATTCTTAAACCTTAATTTACACACACACACTTTAAATATATGATTGTGGGTTGCATATTGGATTATTATATTGTTTATGTTCTTTTGTTAAAGGTAACAACAAAGAGAAATAGATAGTATATAATTAAAAAAGAGAAAAAAGAAAGAAAGAAAAAAAAGAAAAAAGAAAAAATGATAATAATAAAAATATAGATAAGTTTGGTTTCGTAGTCTCCCTAACCTAAGCAATTAAGCTCGAAGGGGTGTTTTAACACCTAATACCCTAAAGTCACCTGACTTGGGAGCTATTAGCCCAACGCTTGTTACATGGGTTGAGGAGAAAAGCTTAAGGGAATCAAATATTGCACTATCTACATATCAATATGGACTTTAATGTTTGATACTAACATGTTTTGTATTTGTTATCTTGTTCACTCTTTAATACTTTGCTTGTTAAATGACTAATCTTGATTTATATTGTATAACACTTAGTACAACAAATACTTGGCACTTTCATAGCCCATACTGTATGGTATAACCGACACCTAAGCTATGAAAAGAACTTGATTTGTTGTTAACATAAGTTATAATCATGAATGCTTGACGAGATTTACAAGTATTAGCATTAATTGAATAAGATGACTAATGTAATCATGTTAACAATCTATAATCTGATTGGAACCTCTTTTGTGTGTGGTTTTCAATTGACTAATAAGAGTTTATACTATACTTGTTTGACATACCATTAGTAGATCCTCTAACCTTGACATTTATTGTTATCATTGTTAAATCTTTACGTTAATATTCCATCTCAAAGTTCTCATCTTCTTTTTATTTTTCTTTATTATTATTATTATTATTATTATTATTATTATTATTAATATCACTACTACTACTAGTATTATTATTATTATTATTATTATTATTATTATTGCTGTTATTACTATTATTGTTGTTGTTATTGTTATTGTTGTTGTTGTTGTATTATTGTTATTTATAATTTGTACAATTAACCTCCTTGTGGTTCGACTCTGGTCTTGCCGGGTTATTTATTACTTTGACACTCCTGCTATTGGGAGAAGACATCAATCTTTTAGTTGTGTCAGCAATCTATACCTTTTCCTTTCTTTATTTTCTCCCTGATTAAGCTTTAATCAAGTATTAACTAAATTAAATAGTTATAAAAGAAATAGGGATGAGTTAGAAGACGAAAAGGTAGCTCACTTGTATATAACACGCCAACAATTTTATTTTTATTTTTTTATTAAGTAAATGACCAAATTTCCCTTGGACCATATGATAATTACTAAAAACCAAAGTGAAATGACTAATAAGACTCCTAAAAACAAGCCTAATATTATTTTAAAAAAATTTCAAGGATAATAGAGTAGTTAGAGTTTGCATGCTGAAAGGAGATATTAAAAAAAGTTTGTAGACCAAAGTTATTATTTTTTAAAAATAATCAAATAATTTAATTATGTAAAAAGTTATGAAAGAACTAAATTAGCTTGAACAAATCTAAATAACAAATACACCAATAATAATTAAGGCATAACTATAATGTTTTTTTTTTAACTCGGCCTATGTTTTGTTAATAATTATAATAATTGCAATTATAATGTAAAATGTTATTGTAATTTACTATAATATAATGTAATAATTCATATCTAATATAATATAATAATTCATATTTGAAACATCTTTTTCACAGGATAATTTATTATAGTTAGTTACATGTGCCATCTAAAAATAATGACATGCTGATTTGCTAATATCTTATCACTAGTTTTCAAGTTGGTTTTTTAGTATTTATAGATTTTTTTATCAATATTTTTTTAATATTATTAGAAATATCTTTATCAGAGCTTTGGTATTTTTTTTATTTTTTTTCTTTCTTGTCTTTTCATATCATATCATGTTATTTTTTTATGAATATTAATTTTGTTTTCATTTTATTATTTATAAAATATGAAGGTTGATTTTTGAAAAGATAAATTAATTTGCTAAAGAAAAAAAAAAAGAGGTATGCGTATGTTACATTCATATAAATAACACCGCACTTGTACATATTACAACAAAACTAAAAGTCACTAATCTTTTACTATGCAAGAATTACTATGCACTTTCTTACAATTTATGTGAATTGAAATAATGTATTTTTTTTATAATTTTTATTTTGATCTTCAAACTTTTATTTTGAATGATTTCGATTTTTTGAACCGGAATTAGCTTTTAATTACATATTTTTTAGGAGGGAGGGTTGAATTGAAAGTTAAGGGATTAAAGTGAAAATCACTAGTAACATGAGAGGTGAGTTGAAAGTTTTATTAAGACATTCATTTTAATCCTTCATGTTTTTTAGATAATACATGTCCAGTCCTTTGAATTTGAAGATAATGTATTTTGATATCTAATTTTATTTTTCTCTTTTTTTCAGTCCTTTTTTACTAGGAGGGAAGAAAAGAAGTCGCCTAATTCCGGTTTAGAAAGAAAATAGCCATCAAAAAAGATTCCACCTACCAAAATAGTTGATTTTTATGTCAAAAGATTCTATATGATGAGGGGGGTTACGTTTAAGTGTTTGTTTACCTTAAAAACACTTAAAACAATATATTTGAGCTCAATAAAAACAAATTTCAAATAGATTTTTGGGGGGTTTATTGGTCTTTTGGTGGCCATTTATTGGTTTAACAAGGGGTTTTAGGGTTTTTTTAGGTGTTTTAAGTAAAAAAATAAATAAATAATAGAATTTTGGGTGAAAAAACAAACTCTATTTTCCACCTACCACAATGACCAGATTATAGGTTTAAAAGATAACATGTGATTTTTTTTTAATAACTAGGGCCACTGACACGACGAAAAGATTAATGTCTTCTCCCAAGTGCAGGAGTGTCGAAGTAATAAATAACCCGGCAAGACTGGGGTCGAACCACAAGGAGGTTAATTGTACAAATTATAATAACAATAATACAACAACAATAATAATAATAACAACAACAACAATAGTAATAGTAATAACAATAACAACAACAACAATAACAATAATAATAATAATAGCAGTAATAATAACAATAATAAAGAAAAAGAAGGAGAAGAAGAACAAGAAGATGATGAGAACTTGGAGATGGAATATTAATGTAATGATTAAATGATGATAATAACAAATGTTAAGGTTAGAGGATCCACTAATGGTATGTTGATTAGTACTTAAAAGTGCATTTTTATCATGGTTTTATATCATCATTTTGCACTTGAAGTATCAATAACTCCTTAACTAAAGCATGTTTTATAATAATATATCTAATAATATAAGATACCTTTAATTTGTGGTAAATGTTCATTTTAAATGCAGGTCTATCACATAAATGAAAATATTGATTGATGACTTTAAGAACTTAAATTGCAAAGGCAAAGAGATGGTCAAACTTAGAAAAGAGATGTCAGTGCAATCCAAACCGGAACATTGTTCGGTAATTGGGCCATATCTGGAGCTACAGATCTCAGATTTAGGTCCAATTTATATGGATGGAAAGGTAAGACATAGGCCTACAACTTTCATATGGAGCCCAAGATCTAAAAAGGCCATTATCAAGTCCAAATTATAGCAACAACAAAGAAGCCCGAATCTGTCTTCCAGCCCGAGCACTGTTCGGTATTTTGGTCATATCTAGAGTTCTAGAAGTCCAAATAAGCTGAATTTGTTACACAGGAAAGCTGACATAATTGCCTACAACTTTCATGTTTGCAACTGGCTCCAATTTTGACGTTATCAATGACGTTTTGGGCAGACAAGAGAAGATAAGGATTGTAACCAAGTCAAAAGTTGGTCACCCACTTATCAATTAGTCATCAAATCAATAGTTCCCAATTTTGGCCTATAAAAGGAGGCATTTGCCATGCATTTAGGCATCTTGGTTTCCAGATCAAGATCATGCTCTTCCTTTCTCTCTTTGTATTTTTTGTAATGTTTATGCTTTGCTTTCATTAATATCAAGTTTATGCCTTTCATTTCCTTTCCTTTACTTAGTTAGCTTTTATGTTCTTATTTTGTTTATCTATTTTGCTTTCTTTCATTATGTCTAGCTAAGTTAATTATGTCAAGGTGAAAAGGTTACACTAATGGTGTAAGAATAAGTATAGTGTAAACTTAATATGGACTTTAATGTTTGATACTAACATGTTTTATATTTGTTATCTTGTTCACTCTTTAATACTTTGCTTGTTAAATGACTAATCTTGATTTATGTTGTATAACACTTGGTACAACAAATGCTTGGCACTTTCATAGCCCATAATGTATGGTATAACCGACACCTGAGCTATGAAAGGAACTTGATTTGTTGTTAACATAAGTTATAATCATGAATGCTTGACGAGATTTACAAGTATTAGCATTAATTGAATAAGATGACTAATGTAATCATGTTAATAATATATAATCTGATTGGAACCTCCTTGTGTGTGGTATCCAATTCAATAATAAGAGTTTATACTATACTTGTTTGATATACCATTAGTGGAACCTCTAACCTTGACATTTGTTATTATTATTGTTTAATCCTTACATTAATTTTCCATCTCCAAGTTCTCATCATCTTCATCTTTTTCTCTTTCTTTATTACTACTACTACTACTACTACTACTACTACTACTACTACTACTACTACTACTACTACTATTATTATTATTATTATAGTTGTTGTTGTTATTATTATTGTTGTTGTTATTATTGCTATTATTGTTACTTATAATTGTTGTCTATAATTTGTACAATTAACCTCCCTGTGGTTCGACCCCGGTCTTGCTGGGTTATTTATTACTTCGACACTCCTGCACTTGGGAGAAGACATCAACCTTTTAGTCGTGTCATATGTCAAACAAGTATAGTATAAACTCTTATTAGTCAATTGGAAACCACACACAAAGGAGGTTCCAATCTGATGATAGATTGTTAACATGATTACATTAGTCATCTTATTCAATTAATGCTAATACTTGTAAATCTTATCAAGCATTCATGATTATAACTTATGTTAACAACAAATCAAGTTCCTTTCATAGCTCAGGTGTCGGTTATACCATATAGTATGGGCTATGAAAGTGCCAAGCATTTGTTGTACCAAGTGTTATACAACATAAATCAAGATTAGTCATTTAACAAGCAAAGTATTAAAGAGTGAACAAGATAACAAATATAAAACATGTTAGTATCAAACATTAAAGTCCATATTAAGTTTATACTATACTTATTCTTACACCATTAGTGTAACCTTTTTACCTTGACATGATAAACTTAGCTAGACATAATGAAAGAAATAAAAATAAATAAACAAAATAAAAACATGAATAAGATAAAAGTTAACTAAGTAAATGCAAAGAAATGAAAGACATACACTTGATATTAATGAAAGTAAAGCATAAACATTACAAAAAAAACAAAGAGAGAAAGCAAGAGCATGATCTTAATCTGGACACCAAGATGTCTAAATGCATGGCAAATACCTCCTTTTATAGGCCAAAATTGGGAACTATTGATTTGATGACTAATTGATGAGTGGGTAGTCAACTCTTGACTTGGTGATAATCCTTCTCTTCTATTGTCTGCCCAAAACGTCATTGATAACGTCCAAATTGGAGCCACTTGAAAACATGAAGGTTGTAGGTAATTGTCTCAGCTTTCTTGTGTAAAAAATTCAGCTCATTTGGACTTCTAGAACTCCAGATATGGCCAAAATACTGAACAGTGCTCGGGATGGAGGACATCTTCGGGCTTCTTTGTTGTTGCAACAATTTGGACTTGAAAATGACCTTTTTAGATCTTGGGCTCCACATGAAAGTTGTAGGCCTATGTCTTACCTTTCCATCCATATAAAGTAGATCTAAATATGAGATCTATAACTCAAGATATGACCCAATTACCGAACAGTGTTCTGGTTTGGATTGCATCGACATCTCTTTTCTAATTTTGATCATCTTTTTGCCATTGCAATTTAAGTTCTTAAAGTTATCAATCAATTATTTCATTTATGTGATAGGCCTGCATTTAAAATGAACATTTACCATAAATTAAAGGTATCTTATATTATTAGATGTATTATTATAAAACATTCTTTAGTTAAGGAGTTATTGATACTTCAAGTGCAAAATAATGATATAAAACCATGATAAAAATACACTTTTAAGTACTAATCAGCCACAATTAAACTTTTTTAAATAATAAAGGCTCATGCATGGGCTGTTGCTTTATTGCTCTAGGTGTTGAGCCTGACTTACTAGACTCAGCAACACCTAACCTTGTTTTTTAGATATATTTTTTAATCCTCATTTAAAATAAAATAATGCATTATTTGTGTATATATTTTTAAATAAATTTTGGATTTATGCTTTAATTAGATTATGATTATTTTTAAATGATATTGAGTGTGTTAAATTTTTAGATAGGTTGGTATGATTCATTTGTGATTTTTTTTAATTTTATATAAATTAAATTTGTTTTTTTAATGTTGATTTTTTATAAGAATTTTCACACATGTAGTCTTGTATTTTTTTTTAATTATTGTTGATAAATTTTTATATTTGTGTTGATTTCTATTACAAATTTTATGTATTTTTTCTATTTCAAATTTATTTTAATAGAGTAATTCATTAAATATAACTAATTAAATTACCTGTATTGTAACATTAAATATTTTAATTTTAATTTTTCTTTTGGTTTTTTTAATTTTATTTTTGTTTATTGTTAATGATTTTTTTTTCATTGTATTATACAATGGTTATTTGATTATTTAATTAAATTCATGTATAAAGTTTTTGATTTACTTGTAGAAGTTTTGTTTAATGTAAAAAAACAAGTTGAAGAATTCTATATATATATATAGATATATTATGTTTTAATATTTATTCTTATGATTTTTTTTAGTTTTTTCCTTTAATGTTTTATGAAAATTTTATTATTTTTAATTATACCCTTCAACCCAAGTTTATAATGTGTGTGTGTATATATATATATATTTGTTTTTGTTGTTTTAATTTGTCCATTTATTAATGTTTTTTAACTTTTCAATTTAACTTTTGAATTTAAAATTTGTTGTTGTTTTTTGATTTATTTTTATTTCAATTTGAACATTCATTATTTTTATTATATTTTTTTATTTTGGATTTTTTGTGCTATTTTTTTGTAATTTTAATATTTTTTATACTAAAAAAATGAATTACCCAGATACAGAATGGAACACTTAACTAGTTAACTCCTATAATAAATTGATGGTGCTAGTTTGAAAAATATTTTATTTGACAGTCTGTGCAGTGCTAGTATAAGAAAAAACTCCTAGTTAGAACATCCTATCTTCACTCCGCTATAAATAACTTTCAAAACCAAAATTCAAGTAGAGGACCCAAAACGAAAACAATGAGCCATTGCAGTGGAAGCTCTGGAAGCCAAGAGAAGCAGCTGCAGCATCATCAGAAGCATAAGCATTGCTGCTTATCACACCTCTTTCTTAGAGCAGCAGCTCAAAACCCCCCAAAAGTCGCTGTCATACATGCTGCACCATCTTCTTCTTCTGCTGCTGCTTCTAGTGGGCCCCAAACTCAAATCTCTAGAGAATTGATCACTTCTACTACTCCTCCAATTTATGAAGGCGACCAATGTTTCTCTTTCGCTAATGTTTTCAGCTCCGTTGATTCCCTCTCCTATCGCCTCCGCTCCATTCTTGATGGTGCTGATGATCCTCACCTTGTCAAACCCCAATCCCTTCCAGGTAATTATCTTATTTTTTTTTGACAGTGAAGAAACTAGAGAATTTAATAGCTAAGCATGGACTTCAAAAAGAATTCACAATTTTTGTTTATTTTAAAATATCTTTAGGTAAAGGCAGCAACAATCCTAGCAAGAATCAAGCTGAGACCGCGAGCGCATATAACCCAAAAATAGTGGGAATATATATGCCACCTTCAGTGGAATACATAATTTCTGTTTTCTCAATTTTGAGGTGTGGAGAAGCGTTCTTGCCTATTGATCCATCGTGGCCGAGAGATAGAGTATTGTCAATTGTTGCTTCAGCCAATGCGGCCCTTATCATTACTTCTCGATCGTTGTTTGGTAAAGGTGGTAAAAGGGATATTAATGAAGCAGATTGGCTTGTGGATCGTAGTGGTTGTCGTGTCTTGTGTTTTTCGATGGAAGACAGCGAGTGTAGTGGTCCGATGGAGTTAGCTTGGCCTTGTGAAAATGAGAAAGAGAGATTGTTCTGTTATTTGATGTACACTTCTGGATCGACGGGGAAGCCTAAAGGCGTGTGTGGGACAGAACAAGGTAAGCGGTTAGTGTAGTTTGTTATTTGCCATATAAAAAAGCTGCAGTTTATTGTCTGCATTTGGCTTCACTGGTTGCATTGTGCTATGCATATGGATCAGATGGAAGATTTTGCCCTACAAAAGGGGGGCCTCTTTTGATATTATCGTTCATACTCTACTGTTGGATTTTGAAGATATCTATGTTACCGTAGCATGTTTGGTCCTCTTAAGTGCAATGCCAAACCATGTCAGCAATTCAAGTTGTTCCTCCCCAAGAATTGCTTTCAAGAGATCCAAATGCTTTATCATCTTTCTAGGTCATTTATTCATAATCATAGGAGACAAGCTTATTCCTATGGCTGCTTGATCTTTCCACTTTGGCTACCTGCAGCTTGGTAGCCATTAGCATGAGATGAAAACTTTGAAAGTTCTTAACATTGAAAGTTATTGAGCTTACAGTTTGGTTTTATTTTATTCAATTCATTGGTTTTTATGTAGTTTTTTGATTGATTTTATTTATTTTTTGTGATGCTATCATTCATTAATGTACTCTTTATATCCTGACTTGATATTTGTCTTCTAGGGAGGCATTAACCTGCATAATTGTGGGGAACATTTTCTTTAGTTTTATAGTTGGGACATTTTTGGTTTAGAAAGCTTCAAGAGGGAAAAGTGCTGATTTATGGTAAACGTTTTCTTATTTGCTACTTGAAGATGATTGGACATCTTGCATCTCTCTCTAACAGCTCCTTCCATTCATTGCTTGTTTTCTCATGTCTTTGGAAACATTAGAGATTCTATACTTACCTGTCTCAAAAAATAAGTAAACCACAGCTTCATATCTTTTTCTAGTTCTTTGCTATCCCATCTCTGGGCTTCAGAATAGGGAGCCTCTCTCGCTTAACATCTCCCAATTGTGAAAAGAATTCCATCCTAGATCACTTGGTAAACTTTACCAGCTATGCTAATGATTATTTGATTTCATTCTGATCAATTGATCACTTCCTTAACCTAGTTTCTTTGTAGTTATATGTGTTTTGATGATGTGATCTCGTTTTATTTCTCTTAAGGCCTCTTAAATCGCTTTTGGTGGATGCAAGAATTGTATCCCCTACATGGAGAGGAAGCTCTATTGTTCAAAACATCGATAAGCTTTATCGACCACCTGCAAGAATTTCTCAGTGCTATGCTTACTACATGTACACTGGTTATACCTCCTTTCCATGAGCTGAAACAGTATCCATTTTCTCTTGTCAATGTTCTACAGGTACACTACCTTCTTAAGGTTTTAAACATTTCTTTAAGTCTTTTCTTTGTTTCTTGAGGTTTCCCAGTTTAAATTACAGTTACTTTTGCATGGTAATGTTATTAAAAATTTATTTTATTTAAGAGTCAAAATTCATTTTAAATTTAAAGCACATATTTTTTTCCCCCATTCAGTATTTCTGTCCTAAAATTCTTAATACTTGTCTTTCTGCTATTTCATTAAATATAACTGGAAGTTTTCCTTTTCTTGTTAAATTGAGAATTGCTTTTGCATCTGGACTACCCTTGTAATTTCCAAAATGTTTCCTCAAATTAATGGATGTTTTCTTCATCTATGGATTCAACTGGAACAATTAAATTTGCACATTAATGAAGATTCAATCAGAATTTAAATTTAATTTAAATGCTCAACTTCTTGCATTTAACTATCCCTAGACTATGATATAAAAGAGCATTCTTTCTTCTCTACTAGAAAGAGGCTGTCATTTTATACCTGCAATTATCATTTATATATCTGCTCAAACTTTTTTTTTCTCTAGAAAATATGAAAGTTTTTATTATTTTATTTTTCTCTAGTTTCAGTAAGTTTAGTCTTATGAGGCTCCACCTTTTTGTGCATGTACTGGGCCACCTGAACAAGGTATTCGCTGCAATCTAGTTATTCCCTGATAAAGGTTGTGTTTATGAGTGCACTGTGCACTGTGCACTGTCTTTTGTAGGGAATCTGCAGTCATCGCTTGTAGCTATCTATGCAATGCAAGCACTTTAGTTTTTTTAATGTCCATCAGGAAAGTCTAGATTCTGAAGTGTTGGTTTAAGTCACATGCACTCCTACATTTCTACGTCCATATGAATAAACACAAGGACTATTTATTATGAGTAAAACTATTCACTATATGATGAAAATTTCTGTTTTGAAGTTTGTACAGTAGTACATTCTGAATGTTCATTCCATATGTGCCTTTGACTTTCTTTCTTGTTTTACCTTTTTCTTTCTTTTGGTTTTGGTACTTATTAGTCTTGCAGTTACTTATATTCCAATTTAATTTGTGATCAGTATATAAATTATTGCTGTAGGCATACTCTATAAATAGACTTACAGTTGTCCCTTCCCTTATGAGAGCAATCCTTCCTGTTTTGCAAAGGCAACATAGCATGCAGATTCAGACTTCGTTGAAATTGCTAGTACTGAGTGGTGAAGTTTTTTCTCTATCCTTGTGGGATGCGCTTTCAACCTTACTACCTAGGACCACAATTTTGAATTTATATGGGACTACTGAGGTAAGCAATCTAGAGTCCACTTTATTTTTTTGCTGTCCAGATCAATAAGTTCACTCATAAATATTATCCATGTCTTTTGGTAAATACTTTATACATTCAATAATGAAATTGAAGGTCATTTTCACTTATAAGATGCATCGTGTTTGTATAGGATATTGGCACTGGTTATATTAATGGTTTTGTAATGGTTTATCACTCATGGTTTTGTATGTTTGCAAGTATTGTTTTGTACTCACCCTGAATAAATATTACAGTTTGGTTTATACTGCTAATGAAGTCTGGAATTTAGGTATCTGGTGACTGTACATATTTTGATTGCAAGAGGTTGCCTGAGATTTTGGAGACAGAGGCACTAACAAGCATTCCAATTGGTTTGCCTATTTCTAACTGTGATGTGGCACTAATTTGTGAATCTGATACATCTAATAAGGGAGAGATCTATGTTGGTGGTCTCTGTGTTTCTAATGGTTACTATTCTGAATCCACTGTTACATCCTTTATCTCTGCAAATCCACACATGGACAACATCTGTAATAGCTCTGTAGATAACTGGGGATGCCAAGCTTATTATAGAACTGGTGATTTTGCACAAAGGCTTCAGAATGGTGACTTGGTATTCTTAGGAAGAACAGATCGGACTGTAAAAATCAATGGTCAACGCATTGTTCTAGAGGAGATTGAAAATACACTCAGGGGACATGCTGATGTTGCTGATGCTGCTGTAATTTCTCGTGAAGGTCCAGGGGAGCTTTTGTTTCTTGATGCAATTTTGCTGTTCAAAGAGAGAGAAAAATCTGAGGATTTTTTTGTCAGGTCTTCAATAAGAAAGTGGATGGTCGACAAAGTTCCATTAGCAATGGTTCCTAATCGCTTTGTAATCACAGAATCGTTGCCCATTTCTTCAACTGGAAAAGTTGATTATGCTTTATTGGCACGTTCTAAGTTTCTCAACTTGCATGTCCAAGATGAGATTGGCAATGCGACAAGTGATCTCCTGCAAATTATCAAAAAGGTTTGTGCTGAACCTGCACTAAGATTTTTAATCTTTCAAGATCTCAATATTTCCTAGATAATGGTATTTTGGTCGCTTAAGCATTTTCCAAATTTAGTGGTAGTTTTGGATTACAGAATCCTTAATGAACTGCAATGCAAAGTTTTTTGAAGTGGAGGATATAAAACTTTACCCAAAGTTATTAGGTGAGGTTACAAAATATGATTTATATTATTCTCTAACACACCCCTGCAAGTGAAAGCTCTTTTGACTTGAAACTTGCACAGACCCACATTATCTTATGCTTAATTTTTATCAAATAAATGGATGGTAAGATTCGAACTTGAGACCACTTGGTCATTAAGACTATGATATTATGTCAAAGAACCAACTCAACCCAATAGTTTAAACTGTTAGGTGAGGTTCCATGATATGATTTATATTATTCTCTAACAAAAACAATACTCCCTCTATCTGAAAGAGAGTGTCCTACTTTCATTTCCATTTGTTCCACAGTAGATAACTAGTTTGAAAGGTTCATTGAACTTTACTTTTTTGACATGACGCTTATATGAATCTGGATTCATTATCTAGTGTAGTTTTGAAAAGTTTTGATGAAATAAATGATCTGGCACAACATTTACTATCTTAGTAGGAAAAAGTACTATTTTCAACACTTCATGCTAGTTGGCTGAAGGCATTTTCAGATGACCATCTAATAATGAATTCATGTAACATATGTAAGCTCTGCCTTTGTACATTTCATTAAAAAATTCGTAATATGTTACTATTTAATGTTGATTGGAATCATGACATACCATTCATTCAGTTTCTCATTTCTCCAGCATCCTCTTTTTTTTTAGGGAAAATGCCTATTACACCTATTTGGGACTAGATAGAATTTTCAGCCATAATCTGTATATATATTATGCCAAATGAGAGCCACTTTTCCTTGTTAACCAAATATCTGGGTACCTATCCTTAATTTTAGGAGCCATCAGAATTTAATTCACTTTAGTTTTTCTTTAAATCTACATAATATTAATAATTCTCCAATAAAATAAGGCAGGCCTAAATTGGGTTGATGCATAAATTTTAATCCCATGGACCTCTTTGCTTTTGTTCCTCAGAAGCATTACTGCCTGCATAATAGAAAGATAAGGGATTGTCTAGCTTGGGAATTTGATAAGATGCTAAGTCCCCAGCCTTGAACTCCCATACCCTAGTAAAGGCTGACTATGCTCTTCTAGAATCAGAATCATGATTTTTGGATGCATTGGCAGCATTTGAACCATTCAGATGCCATGAAGCTTAATATTCTTTGACATTTGAAACATTTTGGATAGTAATAATATTCAATAATGTTTTAACGTTTTGGGATGTGCTAATTATTGTAGTGGACTAGTAAACAAATCATCTCTAATTTTTACTTTCGATTATCTTCAGACCTTATTAATCATATGCCCAATGATTATAATGAAACTTGATGAATATGTTCCTACAGGCATTTTGTGATGGTTTGATGGTTGAAGAAGTTTCTTGTGATGATGATTTCTTTGCAATGGGTGGTAATTCCATTTCTGCAGCACATGTTTCTTACAATCTAGGGATCAATATGAGATTGCTTTATAACTTCCCTACTCCCTCTAAGCTTCATGCTGCTCTTCTAGAGAAAAAGGAATCTTACCGTCTGGAAGTGAGAGCTGATGCTAATTCACAATTGAAGCCAAAAAAAGATAGCTTGGTTTCAGATATGGCTTATTCTCCTAATCCTACAACTCCTGTTGTTCCTGGTCTCAAATCAATGAAGCAGCCATCAAAAAACCCTCATCAAAATAATGATGATCATACTGTTGCATCTAAACGCTTCAAGGAAGATTTGGATATTAATATTTCTTCTGCATCTGTTAAGCCTAGTGATGGACAACCATCGTCTAGTTCAATATCAATGTTATGTTCATTCAGCCGGTGCAACAAGGTTATCTATGATGAAAATTGCAGGTCACGAAAATCACATCAAATCAATCGGTTAGTAAAAGTTCCGAGAAATGGACAAGGTTCTAGTATGCATGAATTATGGAAGGTTTATATGGAGTCTTGTGTAGATGCATCACCACTGGTTGTGGTTAAACAGCAGGATGTCTATCTCTTCATTGGATCTCATTCGCACAAATTTGTTTGTGTTAATGCCCTAAGGTAAAGACCATTTTCTGGCTCTGAAATAATATGATAATGATATGTATTAGTGATAATTCTATCACTCTTACTGAAACCATTATATTTCCATATTTTGAATGTCATGCTATATTTTGAATGGATCATGGCTGTATAAAAGCAGTGAAAAGAACTCCTTGGGATTTTTTTTGTGGCTTTAAAGTCTATTAAAGGTCAGTTTTTGTGGAGGGTTATGGTAATGTGATTGGTTTCATTGAATTAACACAAGAAAACATGTGTTTGGTCTGTTGCTGATGCCTGATGCAGGTTTATTGGTATGCTTAAACACTAATCCAAGATACCAGTCTTCTTTCAATAAGGATTTCAAAAAGGAGATCTTTAAGGTCTCTTGGATTGAAAATCAAATTTATTCTAAGATTGGTTATGCGATCTTGAACAGAGTATTTGGGTTTAAAAATGATGCTTGACCCACACACAGCTTCTGGTTGTGTGTTCTTTTTACTCATTTTATTTTATTGTTTTTACATTTTTGAATTTCATGATCTTGTTTTTAAACATGGTTCAAATGTTCAAAATAAATTTCTTTCAAGTACCTAGAATTTTTGAAGTGCTATGGAATTTTTTTCCTACAAACTACTATCTACAATTTTAAGCATGGAGAGTATTAACTTCATTGAAAAAAAAAGAAAAAGAAAGAAAAGAACAATGAATGGTCTCTGAATTCTCTCATGAGACCCTACTTCAATGGGACAATGTGATGACCATATTTTCTTTCCCCTGCTAATAAGTATTACATCATTACATGGAGTCTATAAATAGGCATGGAAGTGAAAAAAAGAAAAGACTACTTTTGATTACAATAATCTAGAGGTTGTTTTTCCTCTTGTGGTTTTTAGATACATTCTGAAGTCCAAAAAAACCCATGCATATAAATAAATGCTCGAGCTTGTGGTCTCATTATTACTTTTTATTAGATCAATTATATTTACATATTAAGAAGGCCAGACTTGTACATCTTTCAGATTGGGTAGGTTCTACCTGTCCAAGTTCAATGAAATTAGGGGAAACTAACAATTGAGTGCCATGAACTTGGAGTATTCTTGGTATGGAAGCTGACTCACTGCCTTGCAACCTCTCTGATCTTTTAATGTTTTCCCAAGTTAACTATTAGCAATAATGCTTAGCATGTTTGGTGTTGCTGCTTTCTGATTTGCATATCATCATCATCTTCTCTCTCTCCTTCTTTGTGCATGAGTGTGTTCGTGGTATGAGAGGGAAATCCTGGAAATATCACTTTACATGCACGATGCAAGAGTTTAGTGGTAACATGTAACTGTCCTTTTTCTGATTCAAGTGTGAAGTTTTTATTTTCTGACTCAAGTGAGGTGTCTTTTCCTTTTTCTGATTTTTTACATCTTCTCTCTCCCCTTTGTGCGTGAGTTTGTTCATGTTATCCTGGAAAACATCATTTTTTACATGTACTATGCAAGAATTTAGCGGTCACATGAGCTGTACTTTTTCTGACTCAAGCGTTATACCATAACATAATTTGGTGCAGTGGTTCTATCCAGTGGGAAGTCAAGCTAGAGGGACGAATTGAAAGCTCTGCTGCAATTGTAGGCGACTTTTCTCAGGTTGTTCTTACCGTGTATAATCTAAGATATTTCATTATCTTCTCCATTGCATGGGCTCTTTTAATCTTTTCAATTTGTCATGTCTTGTCAGGTTGTAGTTGGCTGCTACAGTGGGAAAATATATTTTCTTGATTTTCTTGATGGCAGCATCTGCTGGACTTTCCAAACATGTGGTGAGGTATGATGATATAATGACCATGCTACTTGCTTCCTCCTTCCACTTTGTTAATGGGAATTATTCTTGGTTCATTTTATTTTTTCATGTAGTCTAGTTAGTTATATTTCCTTTTTGTGCTTTCTTCAACTTTAGGAGCTTTTTGAGATGGTTGGCATTAAACAATGCTAAAAGTTTAGATGATACCCAATGGATGAACCTTTTGATGGTATGGAAAATGCTCATCATGGAGTCTCTATAACTATGGTGTTATAACATGGCCTTCCAGCAATGTCAAAAGAAACATTGATGGTTACTTGGACTTCGAAAAAAGTCTCTTTGTAAAACTATCGTGTGGAAAAGTACTGAATGATTGATTATATATATCCATTTGATAAAAACTTAGATCAGGCCAACACACTGCAGAATGTTTTACAATTTCACAATTTTCAATTGCTTTTAAACACATCATCTAAACTTTGGAAGTTCTATTCTAAATTATTTCTGCTGTTTCTTCAACTTAATGATACTCCATAAACAGCTGTTTTTTTAACTACTAAAAAATAAATACTAATATTCCTAAATAATATTAAAAATTTAAAATAATCATAGATCAGAAATTCATAAATTTTCAAACATTATCTCTACTGTTGTCTTTCCTAATTATCAATCACATAGCATTTTAAAGTTTCTTTGTTTTGCTCTTGATTTTAATTTCTTTCAACATTTGAAGGTGAAGTGCCAGCCAGTTGTGGACATACACAGACAGTTAATCTGGTAAATTGTTGGGTTCTCATCATCTTTCCATCAGCAGATTTCATTAGTATTTTTGTTGATTTTATTGTTGGGAGATTGTGTTGTGCATCTCTTGCAATGAATCAACAATTTAAAGTGCTTTTCCTGTGTATTCTTGACAAACCAGCTAGTTCTACATGAGGAATACCGTGTTTCTTCTCATACATTTTAATAGGTCATCTCACTGCCTATCATGTCACTATCTCATAATGTAAGTTAGGCTTGAAATACTGAGCATCCCAGAATATCAAACATGTCCATGTAGCCTCCTGCCTTTTGAGCATGTGAGATTGGTGGGCATGGATATTCTCAAGTCTGATCAGATTTTAGCGTGGTAATTGTTGACTAATTCAAAAGAAATATTAGGTCAAGGCACATTATGGTGTTTGGTAGTTAAAGCATCTTTTGTATGCACTGATTAACCACTTTTGATATTATGATTAATGTACCGTTGTCATTGCTGTTGGTTAAATCACAGCAGATTTGGAAGTCTGCTTTCTATGGAGAATGAAGGACCTTCTGAAATAAATGACTTTCAACTTTGGGGAATGGATTGGATAATATGAAGATAGAATAATTTTATCACCTAAATATTGGTTTGCTACGATTGTGTTACCTTGAGCAATTATTTGTACTGAACTGCACCTAAAAAAAAAAAAAAAATTCTAATACAATGGAATGTCTCATTATTTGAAGTAATATTCAATTTGATATTTGGTTGGTAGAGTTTGTGGTTGTGGAGATTGTGGCATTGGCAAGAGTCTGTTTTAAGAACGTGGATTTTTCTCTTTAAGGTTTGTTTTCAGAATGATGTTTGTTCCAGGGAGAGGCCTTTGAAATGCTCCTCACGTAATAAATTGAGGGTAAGAATGCTTTCGCAAGATCTGTCACTGGAGTTAAGGATTAGTGGTAGGGACAAATTAAAGTGAAAGGAGAGAATATCCTAGGATGGTGAGATTGTCTCATGTTGTGAACCTCATGAACGAAGTATGAACATGACATTTATGAAAATCTTTTTCTCTAAAGTTGGTGTTTGCTGATATCATTATCCCCCCGCCCCCTCCCCCTCCCCCTCCTATAAAAGAGTAATGAATGCTCCTCTTTGAAATTCATTTGGTTCCCTCATAGGTGACTAATTTGGTATGGGACCAGCTCATAAAAATTTAGTGCACCTCACATCCTAATTATAATGCTTAAACTCGTTGACTGACCGGAGGATCTGCTTTCATGCTTTGTTTCCTATTCTGAATTTCCAGTCTTCGATTGGAAAACCTTATTAAAATGTTCTGAATGATTGAAAATCTTTCATTGAAATTCCTGAACTCCTTATATAACTCATGGAAATATGGCCAGCAGAATCGATGCAAAGCATGGCACTGCTTCGAATGCTGCAAATAAGTTGGATTTGATTTTGTAGTTATCTTTTTTTCTTGTTAAAAGATATTTGATGGGTACTAATTTGAAAGACACCATTCTTCAACAAAGAATTGATCTGTGTAACAAAACATTTGCAGGTGTGGTTCTCATGACCACAATTTATATGCGCTTGACTACAGAAATTATTGCTGTCTTTATAAGCTCTCATGTGATGGGAGTATATATGGGTCTCCTGCAATTGATGAGGTGAATATTAGAATTAAATTTATTTTTCACATGTTTCTTATTTGTTTCTGCATGTAGACACTATGTGAAACATAATATAGCATGCACTTGTGTTCATTCTGATTATGGTTGGCTTTTTTCAGGTTCTTTTATTGCACAGTATGCTAACTATATTCTTATATTCATTTTACTCTGTTTCGCTTTTCTTTTTGTCCTTTTTGTTGGTAGGTATTGTCTTCGTCTTTTGTTCTCTTCTTATAACTTTTATGTTCACCAGTTTCTTTATAGTTGCATTTTTTACTGAACAGGTATTTGGAACTCTAGATTTCATGTCAAAATAAATCTGTATGTATTGACTATGGTTTTTCTTTCTTTATAAGTTTTTAAGAGTAGTTTTCTTCCATATGCTAGAACTTGAAGAACTCCCAGAGGGCCATCATATTCATCACTATCTTGTGTCACAAGCCATTTTTTATTGCACCAGATTACATACTATAAAAATAGCAATTTGATTCGAAATACTTTATGCAACAACAGGACTAACTTTTTTCATTACACATCATCTATAAAGTTGGGATCTTGTTCCCTTCCCTCTTTTTTTTTTGGTAAGTATTGAATCTAAAGACTTGTCCCGATCACAAGCAGAGCTTATGCCTTGTTACACTCTGATAATCATTTATTTCCCATTGTCAAAATATGATATACTTGTATCGGAAATTACTGAAATCATTTTACTCTATCACCTGATTTAATGTCGAATTGCTTTCATGTAGGTGCACAACACTCTTTATGTGGCATCTACTAGTGGCCATGTGACAGCTATATCAATAAAGGTGTGCAAATTCAATTCTCTCCTTCTAGATTAGATTTCACTTCCTGAGAAGCCAATCTGTTTTAACTGAACTTCACCTTCTTCAAAAGAGAACTTAGAGATACGTCTATAAGTGGATGTTCAACATATCATAAGTGTTCCTTTTTATTTCTTTAACATGCTTGAGGCACTTTTCTGGTTATAAACTAAATTTTATTTGCTTGTTTTCTGTAGGTTAATGGTTACTTGGCTTTGTTTTGTAAATGTAGGCTTTGCCATTTAATACTTTATGGGAGCATGAGCTAAAGGTCCCAGTTTTTGGGTCACTTTCACTTTGTCCTTTAAGTGGAAATGGTGTGTGCATGGTTCATTTGTATATTTCTCTTCTAAGTAATTTTTTTTTTTTATTAATCACTTTATAAATCATCCATCTGGTCTGTTTTCCCTTTTCTGTGGGTGCAGTTATTTGTTGTTTAGTGGACGGGAACATTGTTGTGTTGGATTTCTGTGGCTCCATCATTTGGAGGGTAGGCATTTTCTCAGTTGTGCAGTATACAATTTTTTTTATATATAATATTACTTTGATTCAGCAGCATCGCACTATGCGTGCTCAGATTTATTCATTTTCTTTCCAACACTCGTACATCCTGATTTGCCCCCAATTCTGACCAGCATACTTTTACCTGAAGCATCCAGGGAGCTGCAGTAGCAACCCCAAACAGCCTCTATATCATCATGTAACTCATCATAGATTTATATGTTAGCAAATATTCTTTTCTCAAACCGGAGTAAGAAATGTGTGTGTATTTTCCTTTGCCATGGTGGGGTCCTCTTTTTTTCCATGGAGATAGATAGTTGCCACATTGCTTGTTTTTCCACAGCTCAGATATGGCAAAAAAACATATATAATTGCACAGTAAGTGTTGTATTGAAGGATCTGGCCAAATTATTCAGTGACTCATTGAGACTAGTGTAGCTCTTTGGATTTCCATATCTTTATGCTTTTTTATTATAGAGTTTTCATTTTAGGCCTTTTATTTTCCTATTTGCATATGTGGAAATTCTGTAGTATAGATACCCAAATTATACATGTAATGCATATGTTGTTTAGTTGAATACTTTGAGATTTTAATATGGAATCATACATAGCAGAACCAGACAATTGTAATTATAACCAAAATTGGGTGCAATCAAATTTTTTAAGTTGCCAAAATATAATCTTGAATTTTCAGGCAGCTACTTCACAATTGAGGTAAATTTGTAACGTAATAAGTGCTGCAGTCTTGTTTTATATTCCATGACTAAACTGTAGCTTTTTTTCTTTCTTTCTTTGTTATTTAGTATATTAAAATATGTGACATGGATATTTCTCCTCCCTGTCATGGTCTTGCCTGAACTCCAATGGTGATGATTGTGCTTCTGGTACGACTACTGATCCATGTTTCTGAAAATGATTTTTTGCTTCAGTGTGGAACTGGTGGTCCTGTTTTTGCTGGAGCCTGTATATCTTGCGTGCTTCCTTCTCAGGTATAGGCAGTATATTGATCTTCATTCCTGTACTCAGAAAAGTTAATCCTGTTTCTGTTTCTGTATCAAGTTCAACTGTTCTCCTTTGGATTTGTTTTGTTTTCTTATCATGTAAGGAATAAGCAAACAAAGTTACTTCTACCATTAGCTTTCCTGCTTGTGTATCTGATGCACAAGTCAGAGGCTTGAGGATTTAAATGTTCAGGAATTTGGAATTTGCAGCTTAGGTATTCGAAACTTGGAGCTAGGAGGACAGTAGGTTAGAAGAGGATCATGCAAAGAATAAGAAATCATAAGCCATAAAGATATCAACAAAACATTCAGTAGTAAAACATTATATGCCTCTTTCTGTTGCCTCTGCATGGACTTGCAACAAAGGAATGATAACGTTCTTTCACATAAATATTTAATCACATCACTTCACTAAAGTCCAAAATAAAGAAGCCAATAAAGACGACGACAAACTTGCTTCCTGCTAACATAACCAGATATATAGCCAGATCAGCACCTAACCGGATGCCTGCAGCACCATCACCTATTTTTTTATTTCTTTTATGACTCTTTAAATAAACAAAATAAAGAAAAAATGGCAGGAAAAGTAACTGCACTCTTTTGTTAAATATCTGGTTTGCTGATGTCTTGTTTTGTCATGTAGATCCTGCTTGTTTTATTTTCTAGTGATTTTTTTTTTGGCATAAGTTTCTTTCAATAATCGATGCAATGATCTTGAATGCTTTCATAGTGGATATTTAGAAAACTTGTAAAACAATTAGATGGTACAGGAGGATACCCCAACAGCATTCTAGTTATCCTTCCGTTTCTGATCTTTTAAGCTTGTCTAACATATTATTCATATGCCCATGCACATCTCAGGGTAAACATTCAATTAGAACTGCTTGATGTTAATGGTTCCAGAGACCTTAAACTTCTCCCTTGTGTAATAATATCAGTTTTGATGACAATAGTTTTTTCATGCTATTATCTGTATGGCATATATTAATCCAGGACTTTCCTTGACTTGTGAATTCTCATATACTCATTGGCTAAAAAATACATGTTGCTGATTTCGAAGTTCATTCTTCTACAGGTTCTGATATGCTCTAGAAATGGATGTGTTTATTCATTTGAAATGGTAAGATCCTGTATTAACATTGTATTTTGTGTGAATATTTGCAGAAATGTTTATGGTTTTGTTGCTGGTTATTTCCAACATTGCTTCTGGGATCAACTCTTGTGTTGCTATTTTAAGACCTCCATCTTTTGAGATCTGACTGCAATCTATATAGCCTTAGCCTTTTGCTAAAATTACAAGCACATTTACCAAGCACTTAAATTTATATTTTCATTTCAACACACCTCACATGTGCAGATCCATGGTGTGCCTTTTGGAGAGGAATATTGGAATTTAAAAACCAGTACACTTAGAGATGATTGTTGTAGGATATGATAGTTTTCAGTGGAGTGGGTTGCTCTTTTATGGATTTCCATTTACGTTCTTATTTGGGAGGATGTTTTATTCTCCATCAAGCTTTTGTAGTCCTTTTGGCTATTAATACAATTTTCTCTTATCTAATAAAAGAAATTGTAGCATACCTCATATGTGCTTTGTCATTGACAACCTATCAACATGTCATTTTGTTACAGAACTTAATTTTCTTTTTTATAATTTCACAAATTTATCATTTTGATCTCAAAACATTAAATTTAGGCTAAAGTAAAATATTGACAGCATGACATTTATCTGCTGCACAACCAGCCTTAATTTTACTTCCATTGCAGTGCATTTTCTCTTTCAATGTCAGGAACTTGGAGTTGGGAAGTTTAAGATTTTCAAGAGTGATTGATAAATGCAACTGTAATTACTAGGTTATGTACATTATTTAGTGATGCATCAATCTGAAATTTATGCCAAGCTATAATTTGTTGTCAATTTAGTTCATTACATGAGCTTGTGATCTTTAAAAAACTTGGTCTACTAGTATTAAACGTATCTCACTGGACTTTAGTTTGACTTAATTATATAAAGGGAATTTAGAAATTAGCTCTTGGGCAAGAAGGTGTTATGACAAGCATCAATCCATTGAGGTGAGTTGAAGAGAGGTTGTTTGAAATGGTATGGCCGTGTACAACATAAACATTCAGATATACTAGTGTGAAAGAGTTACTATGTTTAGGCACATGGAGGGAGAAAGGAGAGAGCTAGGCAAAAAGTGACGTGCACTGAAACAGTAACAATGTTTAGTATCATAATTTTATTCACGGCACTATGCTTTCTTGGCAAACTTTATTTGATTCTTGTGTTCCTTTCAGGAAACGGGAGATTTACTTTGGGAGTATAATGTTGGAGATCCAATTACTGCATCTGCATATGTCGACGAGCACTTGCAGCTGCTATCTGATCCCTGCCTTTTGTCAGACAGGTAAAGAAGTTGTACAAATCTGTAAGAAATTTCACACACACACACACACATATATTTTCAATTAGTTTATTTGTTTGCAACACTTTTCCAGGTTGGTGTGTGTATGTACCAGTTCTGGACACGTACATCTGCTTCAGATTAACTTGGATGATTCCGGAAAGCAAAATCAACCTGGTTTAAATATAGTTCAGGAATTTGCAAGGTTGGAGCTCCCTGGAGACATTTTCTCTTCACCTGTGATGATTGGTGGCAGGATTTTTGTTGGATGCCGGGATGATTATGTCCACTGCATTTCTGTTGAAGATCTAAGTTCGATGTATGAAGGTGCTGGTTATTAATTATTCCCTCAATGCAAAGTGTTTGACCAATCTCTGTAATTTCAAAAAGAAAGAGCTCCTCACATCCTGCAATTGGACCTTGCTGCTGAATGACTTCCATTGCTGCCGGGGGAGATGAGATATAACTTCTCAAGAGACATCATAGCACAGGAGAAGTTCTACAGTCGTCTCCCAAGAACCATCCAGCAGGACCATCTTTTAGTTCAAAATTCTCTGGACATCATAGCAGCGAAGCATCTAGCAGGACATAATTGATAATTCTTCCAAAAACGTCGGAAGTACTTCCAATGGAGTAATGAATTTCTATCTCCTGTTTTTTTCTTTCTTTTTTTTTCCCTTTCTTGTAGGTGTAAATAGAAAAATGAACTCAATTCAATTGAAGCACATTCAGGGATTTTTTTTTCCCTACACGGAAAATTTGGTGTGATTAATGAGGCCTTTACAGAGGATCTACGAGATTTTGTTAATTAATATAAACATTAACATTATTAGCATTAACAAATTAACTAAATTCCTGATATTTTGATTTCTTTTCATTTTGATTATTGAACGTTATTTATTGTCAATTACAACCTTACAGGTTGTGTTGACATAGGTTTATGAACAATGTTTTCCCAAGTCAATCCCTCAAGTTTCACTGTCTTCATATTTCAATTACAAACTTACAAGTGTTTGACATAGGTACACACACACAGAGAGGCTGGCTTAGCCAGCTAAGCTAAAACATGTGGGTTTGGACTAGGCACACATGCCAGTCTCTCCATCATAATTGAGTTTGACCTTGTTTCTTATACCAATTTTTTTTTACATTCTATGATATTAAAATAATTATTCAAGATATAGTTTTCAAATAATATTATAACTTTTTATAATAGTATTAATGACTATTTTCTTCATATGATTATTTATTTTTTAAATTTCCCTAATGAACATTTAATGCAAATACAATATTTATTCATTATTCTTTTATTGCAAATCTTTCCTCATATTTTATATTTTTTGATGTTTCATATTATGATAAGTTCTATTTTTTAAAAAAAATAATTCGGTCATGCCATTTATTAATGGGCTAGACATGTAGGCTAAGGCATGTGTCTGACTTTTTTTTCTTTTATTTGACCTTCTAGCCTCTTTGTTGTTTTATTCTTTGTTTTTATTTAATGAATTTTTATCCCTTAATTTTTTTATTTTAAAATATAATTTTTTTATTTGTTATCAATAATTTATTTTCTATTTAATTTAAATTTAAAAAGATATGTTTTTATTATTTAGCTTAAAAAATTAGTTTTACTTTTGTTATCTCAGTCCCACGCGTCTATTTTATTGTTGTATAATTAAATAAAAATAATCTCATAAATAAAAAAAATTAAATCCAATGATGCTTGTTGTTACCCATTTTTAACCACACAAAAAAAATAAAAAATAAATAAAATATACAAGGGTCCTGCATAGTATAGAAGATGGCCTAAGATTTATAGAAGATGGCCTAAGATTTGTGGTAGAGGATGAAGATGACACGTGGAAAAGTTAGAGAACTAAAATGTATAAAATTGACAAAATTGGCCATTTAAGGACATAATTGCAAATTCCCAAGACTAAGGACTAACCTATAAGGGTCGCACAGTTTTAAGGGTAGAAATTGGTGAAATTAGGGGCCAAATTGAAATGAATTGAAAATCAAGGACTCATTTGTAAAAGGCACTAAACTTTGGGGTTGATATTTGAATTTAGCAAGGGTGTAATTGTATACAATTAAAAGTTGAAAGACAATTACAAGTGAAACTAAAAGAAATTAGAAGAGCAGGGACCAAATTGAAATTAGCCAAACCCCAAATTAAAAAACCTTAATTTCTAAGGTTTAATCTAGACAATGTATCATTCATCCACTGTTCATTTTCTTCCTTGTAAATTTTAGTTAATTGAGTAGGTATTTTCAGGTTAATAAATGTAGCGTTTCCAACCATTTTAGGGGCTATAATTACTGCCATCCACCTGAGAGACAATCTCATGCCTATGAAATTGGATGCTTGCATCCCAACTCTTCTATAAAAGTCTTCAACATCTTGTCTTTGATTAGTTTTCCTTGCATTCTCAAATTCAATCGAGTTAGTACCTTTGAACGAATGAATGTAAAACTACAGGCCTCTAAATTAAATAAGGTTGGATCCAAATGAAAGATGTGCATCTCTTCTACCCTACCAACTTCAAGTGGTCTAATGAAACATTGAAGTCAGATTTGCTCTAACAAGGCCTTGAAAGTGGTCATCCCATTTACCTCTGATTGTGACACCCATTTAAAAAAACCAATGATTTTTTTTTTGTTCACATTCAGAAACTTCTCATTAGGTTCTTATTAAGGTTTGGTAAAACTACTAAAATCCTCAAATCCAAAATCATCACTGCAAAACTAGCCTATTACAAAGTTCCCAGCTATTTTTTTTTATCCAAAATCGTTCCATTCCAATCAGAGGGCTAGGATTTATCATTCATGATCAATCTTTGAATGCGTCAAAAAAAAAAAACCTAGCAAAGCTTATAAATAACCCCTAAAAATCAGAGCTAAGAAAGAGAAAAAAAAGAGAGAAAAAGAGGAGAGAATATTAAGAAAACACCCTAATTATGAGTATTTACATGCCTAGCATAAAGGTTTATTCAGTTTTGAAAAGGCATTAAGTTTGTGGAAGCAAAACTTTATAAAGGAGAGCAAAGAAACCGATAGTTGTTCTAGGGCTTTAAAGGTATGGTCTTAACCTAAAAATGTTGTCTATGTGGCATGCTTGAAGAGATTTTGGTTGTCATTTAGTCTGCATTTATGTTTGCAAATACGGTGATGCTTAAAGAGTAAAGGTTGTGTTTGTTTTTCTGTGTTGGTGTGATTTTGATTCTTTGATTTGATGTTTTTTTTAGGGTGTGTTTGATATTTTTAATGTGACAAAAGCTTTCTAGTTAGGTTAGTTTTGATAAAACAATGTTTTTTTTTTTAGTTTTATTAATACATTATGAAGCAATATTGTTGATCCTAGCTAACACGACTAGAAAATTGATGTCTTCTCCCAAATGCAAGATTATCGAAGTAATAAATAACCCGGCAAGACCGGGGTCGAACCATATGAAGGTTAATTATATAAATTATAAATAACAATAATACAACAACAACAAATACATAATAATAACAACAATAATATTAAATACTAATACTACTACTACTACTACTACTACTGTTAATAATAATAGTAATAATATTAATAATAATACTAGTAATAGTATAATAATAATAATAATAATAATAATAATAATAATAATAATAAAGAAGAAGAAGAAAAAGAAAAAGAAGAAGAAGAAGAAGAGAGCTTTGAGATAGAAGATTAATGTAAGGATTAAACAATGAGAACAACAAATATCAAGGTTAAAGGATCCACTAATGGTATGTCAAATAAGTATAGTATAAACTCTTATTACTCAAACAGAAACCACACACAAAAGAGGTTCCAATCAGATTATAAATTATTAACATGATTATATTAGTTATCTTAAGAGTCACTTTAACAAAATAGCTCATTTACTCTACCATCCTAGTAACAATAATTTTACACATGTTTTATGAAATACAAAACACAGTTAGTTGATTTTTTTTTGTCAACTACTATCTTTTTCCCCCAACCAAAATGAGACATTGTCCTCAATGTTCTAAAGTAGAAAAATAGAGTATATAAGACATCACCTGAAATAACAAATACTGACAAACTGATATATACTTAAAAAAAAAATAAGAAACAACAAAATACAATAATAAAACCAAAAGACACAAAGATTCACAAATGAAGACTTAAATTTAATCTAATCTTTTTACGGCTTTCCTTATATAACCAATTTATGCAACTCATGGAGGGATCAATTATAGGAATGAAAGATTGTAGTTGGTTAATCAATTATCAGTAGCAGCAGTAGAGATTATGATTTGTCATGATGAATATGTTAGAAATTCCTGTTCCACAGTATGATCAAGAAATGATAACAACATATCATAATAACCATTAACATTTAATAAACTTATGGGTTTATGGTAAATGTACAGCTGGACCCAAGAGGAGATATGAAATATCTCTTTCAATGTGCCCAGATCACCTAGTAAGGTAATGAAGGCATCAGCATGGCTAAATATTGCATTTATTCGATCAGACATTGTGGAGACTTGTAGTTCCTCTCCAATTATTTTTTCAATGATGTCTCTTTGTGCTAAAGCTTTGGGGATGATTCCCAAAACTTGACTACCTCCTAAAAATACAGTTATTGACACACTTTCCATTAACCCAAGACTGCCTTCCCTATACACTAAATGAATTTTTTTCTCAACTACCACCTGACTAAGATGATTTGCTGATTCTAAAAACTCCTTTTCTTTTCCTGGACTAGACCCATCAAAAATACAAACATTTCTTATATGATAACCTAAGAAACTTACCATTTCTATACACTTTTATATTTGTTGAATGTATGGGTTGAGTAAAAATAAAAAGAAGAAAGAGAGGATTTTATAAATGAGAAATTCAAAAGGCAATCATACCACCTATATATAGGCTAGTTAGAGTCTCACACACACATATCTCTCTCTTTTTTTCTTTATTTATTTATTCATAAAAAAACATGTGTATGTTCAGGTAGTTGTGATTGTGACTCATATCTTTCCTTGGTTTTTTTGTCCAAAAACGACTTAAACATACTCTATGGGTCGGGGATAGGCTTCTCATTCAGTTTTCTTAAAAACTAGCAAACAAGGTCTTTTTTAGTTAGCTTCCCAAGATTATGCCAAGCATATACTTTATGAAAATGGGTTCATAAGTTATGAATTGCACGATCCTTATCTCCACTATTATAAGACTTAAAAGTCAATAGAAGATTACCTAAAGACTCTATGTTTTGAAATAAATCCCACCTTTTGACAATTTTCACAGGTTTTGTGGAATGCATGTAAGTCCTTGAACATGGTGGGCTAGTAAAATCCACTTTGTAAGATTTCTACAGTCCTTTTTATTGACGAGAAATGATCCCCATGTGCTTTAGAGTGACAAAATTTAACAACACTACTTACATCATTGTCGGGAATGCATCTTTGAAATATTTGATCAGGACAATAATAGAATAAGTAAGGGTCATCCCAATAAAAGTTTTGCACGTTGCTTAAAAATTTTCATTTGTCTTCAGTACTCTAGTGAGTTGGCAAAAATCTTGAAGCAAGAAAATTGATATTTTTAGCAAACCAAGGCATTAAACTAAGAGAAAGTAAGGATTCGTTAGGAAAGTAATCATCGATTGGTGTGATATCGAATGTCAAATCTATTATCACTCTTGAAAAAAGATCTACATCAATATTTTTGATGCCTTTTTCATTCTTGATTTCTTATTGTTTGGTCATGGCATGAGCAAATGGAAGTGCTGGTGGGGAATCAGTCTTTTTTTTGCTATGATCAGATTCAACCCCTTCTTTATCCTCATAGATTGACTCATCATCTTTCTCATAAGGTTAAGAATTGGTTTTTGAATAACCTTACCATTATAAAGAGTGATGACTGATTTGACTTGATCCATGTGTTGACTTCCAGAACTATTTGCATTTGCATTGTATTACCCTTTGGGATTTTGCTGTGGTTGAGATGAAAACTTACCTTTCTCTTGAAAACTGAGAGAAGATGTGAATTTTGCAAGAGAATCTTTAAAATCTATTATGCTTTGAGCAATTTGAGTGTTGATTATCTCTTGCTTTTCAATGAATGCATACAAAGTTTCCTTAAAATTTCTTCTAGGAGGTGGAGCATAAGGAGGTGCATATCCATGAGAATTTTGGAAATTATGGTATGCTTGAAACTATGGTTGTGAAGTTTGTGCATTGTCACTCTTCCAACTAAAATTTAGGTGATTTCTCCAACCAGGGTTGTATGTTTATGCGTATGAGTTATGATTGGGCATTTGAAAACTATTTAAACCATGAGCTTGTTCATAGAGACATTCTTTAAAAGAACACAAGGTTGGACAGTCATTGATTGAGTGTTTATTTATTTCACAGATTTGACATGCAATGTCTTGAATAGATTTTAATTGACCACTCCTTTTCAATTCTAGTGCCTCGACTTTTCTAGTTAAAGATGCAAACTTGGCTTGAAGGTCATGATCTACCCTAAGGTTATACATACCTCCATTAGATGTATGAAATTGGATTTTACTTAGAGTCTCATACGTGCTTGTAGTGTTCTAATTTTGAGCATTTTCAGCTAACAAGTCTAGGTACTCCATTTCTTTATTAGGGTCTTTATCTTCAAAAGTTCCATTGCACATTTGTTATTATCATTGTTTAATCCTTACATTAATATTCCATCTCAAAGTTCTCATCATCATCTTCTTCTTCTCCTTCTTTTTCTTTATTATTATTATTATTATTATTATTATTATTAGTACTATTATTGTTGTTGTTGTTATTGTATTATTGTTATTTATAATTTGTACAATTAATCTCCCTGTGGTTCGACCCCGGTCTTGCCAGGTTATTTATTACTTCGACACTCCTATACTTGGGAGAATATATCAATCTTTTAGTCGTGTCATAAGGCATTGAACTAAGAGAAAGTAGAGATTCATCAGGAAAGTAATCATGGATTGGTGTGATATCAGGTGTCAAATATGTTGTCACTTTTGATAAAACATCCGCATCAATATTTTTGGTGCCTTTTTCATCCTTGATTTCTTCCTGATTTATCATGGCATAAGAAAATGGAAGTGCTGGCAGGGAATCAGCTTTTTCTTTGCAATGTTCAGATTGAACCCCTTCCTTACCTTTAGAGATTGACTCATCATCTTTCTTGCAAGGTTCAAGAATTGGTTTTTGAATAACGTTACCACTATTAAGAGTTATGACTGATTGGACTTGATCCATGTGTTGACTTCCATAATTACTTGCATTTGTATTGTATTGCTCCTTGGGATTTTGCTGTGGTTGAGATGGAAACTTACCTTTCTCTTAAAAACTAAGAGCAGATGTGAATTTTGCAAGAGTATCTTTAAAATCTGTTATGCTTTGAGCAAGTTGAGTGTTGATTGTCTCTTTCTTTTCAATGAATGCATACAAAGTTTCCTTAAAATTTCTTCTAAGAGGTGGAGCATAAGAAGGTGCATATCCATGAGAATTTTGGAAATTATGGTGTGCTTGAAACTGTGGTGGTGAAGTTTGTGCAATGTCACTCTCCTAACTAAAATTTTGGTGATTTCTCCAACTAGGGTTGTATGTTTGGGAGTATAGGTTATGATTGGACCTTTAGAAACTGTTTAAAGTATGGGCTTGTTCATGGAGACATTCCTTAAAAGAAGGCGAGGTTGGACAGTTATTGGTTGAGTGTTCATTGGTTTTACAGATTTGACACACAATGTTTTCAACAGATTTTAATTGACCACTCTTTTTCAATTCTAGTGCCTCAACTTTTCTAGCTAAAGTTGCAAACTTGGCTTGGAGGTCATGATCTTCCCTAAGGTTATACATACCTCTACTAGATGTATGAGGTTGAGTTTTACTCGGTCCCTCATAAGTACTCGCGGTGTCCCAATTTTGAGCATTTTCAGCTAACAAGTCTAAGTACTCCATTGCTTCATCATGGTCTTTATCTTCAAAAGTTCTATTGCGCATTAATTCTCTAAGTGTGGGATTCATGTGGTCTCTAAGTGTTCTATCACGGATATTCTCATTATGAAGTGATTGATTATTTTCTTCAACCATATTTTCTAAAAATGATGAGGATACCCTACAAAGTCTACCACTTAATGTACGTGATCACACTCTCATACACGTGTAGAAATAGAATAAAAGGAATAAGAAAACAAAAGAAGAAGAAAGTAAAAGAGAAAATAAAATAACTATTATAATTTGTAAAAAAACTTACCTTCCTGGCAACGACGCCAAAAACTTGACACAACCAAAAGATTGATGTCTTCTCCCAAGTGCACGAGTGTCGAAGTAATAAATAACCCAACATGATGAGAGTCGAAGCACAGGGAGGTTAATTGTATAAATTATACATAGCAATAATATAACAACAATAACAAAAATAATAGTAACAATAATAACACTAAAAACTAATGCTAATAATAATAGTAATAATATTAATAATAATGATAGTAATAGTATAATAATAATAGTAATAATATTAATAATAATGATAGTAATAGTATAATAATAATAGTAGTGGTGGTGGTGGTGGTAATAATAACAAGAATAAAGAAGAAGAAGAAGAAGTTGATGAGAACTTTGATATAAAAGATTAACGTAAGGATTAAACAATGATAATAACAAATGACAAGGTTAGCGGATCTACTAATAGTATGCCAAACAAGTATAGTATAAACTCTTATTATTCAATTGGAAACCACACACAAAGAAGGTTTCAATCAGATTATAAATTGCTAATATGATTACATTAGTTATCTTATTTGATTAATGCTAATACTTGTAAATCTCGTCAAGCATTCATGATTATAACTTGTGTTAACAATAAATCAAGTTCCTTTCATAGCTCAAGTGTCTGTTATACCATACAGTATGGGCTATAAAAGTGCCAAGCATTTGATGTACCAAGTTTTATATAATATAAATCTAGATTAGTCATTTAACAAGCAAAGTATTAAAAAGTGAACAAGATAACAAATACAAAACATGTTAGTATCAAACATTAAAGTCCATGTTAAGATTATACTATACTTATTCATACACCATTAGTGTAACCTTTTCATCTTGACATAATAAACTTAGCTTAACATAATGAAAGAAAGAAACATAAATAAACAAGATAAGAACATAAATAAGATAAAAGTTAACTGACTCATACGACTAAAAGATTAATGTCTTCTCCCAAGTGCAGGAGTGTCGAAGTAATAAATAACTCGGTAAGACCAGGATCGAACCACAAGGAGGTTAATTGTACAAATTATAAATAACAATAATACAACAACAATAACAATAACAACAACAACAATAATAATAGTAATAACAGCAATAATAATAATAATAATAATAATAATAATAATAATAATAATAATAATAATAATAAAGAAAAAGAAGATGATGAAGATAAAGATGAGAACTTTGAGATGAAATATTAACGTAAAGATTTAACAACAATAACAATAAATGTCAAGGTTAGAGGATCCACTAATGGTATGTCAAACAAATATAGTATAAACTCTTATTATTCAATTGGAAACCACACACAAAAGAGGTTCCAATCTGATTATAGATTGTTAACATGATTACATTAGTCATCTTATTCGATTAATGCTAGTACTTGTAAATCTCGTCAAGCATTCATGATTATAACTTATGTTAACAACAAATCAAGTTCCTTTCATAGCTCAGGTATCGGTTATACCATACAGTATGGGCTATGAGAGTGCCAAGTATTTGTTGTACCAAGTGTTATACAACATAAATCAAGATTAGTTATTTAACAAGCAAAGTATTAAAGAGTGAATAAGATAACAAATACAAAGCATGTTAGTATCAAACATTAAAGTCCATATTAAATTTACACTATACTTATTCTTACACCATTAGTGTAGCCTTTTCACCTTGACATAATAAACTTAGCTAGACATAATGAAAGAAAGAAAAATAAATAAACAAAATAAAAACATAACTAAGATAAAAGTTAACTAAGAAAATAAAAGGAAATGAAAGACATAAACTTGATATTAATGAAAGCAAAACATAAGCAATATAAAAAATACAAAGAAAGAAAGGAAGAGCATGATCTTGATCTGGAAACTAAGATGCCTAAATACATGGCAAATGCCTCCTTTTATAGGCTAAAATTGGGAACTATTGATTTGATGACAATCCTTATCTTGGTGACAATCCTTATCTTCTTTTATTTGCCCAAAACATCATTGATAACGTTAAAATTGGAGCCACTTGAAAACATGAAAGTTGTAGGTAATTGTCTCAGCTTTCTTGTGTAAAACATTCAACTCATTTGAACTTCTAAAACTCCAGATATGGCCAAAATACTGAACAGTGCTTGGGCTGGAGGACAGATTCGGGCTTCTTTGTTGTTGCAATAATTTGGACTTCAAAATGGCCTTTTTTGATCTTGGACTCCATATGAAAGTTGTAGGCCTATGTCTTACCTTTCCATTCATATAAAGTAGACCAAAATCTGAGATTTATAGCTCCAGAGATTACCCAATTACCGAACAATGTTCCGATTTGGATTGCACCGATATCTCTTTTCTAATTTTGGTCATCTCTTTACCCTTGCAATTTAAGTTCTTAAAGTCATCAATCAATCCTTTCATTTATGTGATAGGTCTGCATTTAAAATGAAAATTTACCACAAATTAAAGGTATCTTATATTATTAGATATATTATTATAAAACATGCTTTAGTTAAGGAGTTATTGATACTTCAAGTGCAAAATGATGATATAAAACCATGATAAAAATGCACTTTTAAGTACTAATCACACATCAATTCAACCATTTACCTATCTTTAGGTGTTAAGCCTTCATAAAAATATGAAATCAATCTCTATTTTTCAAAACCATGATGAGAGCAAGCATTAAACAAATCTTGATATCTATCCCATCATTGATAAAATGTTTCTCCTGGTTTTTGAGTGAAAATGGTGATTTGTCTTTTGAAAGAGTTTGTTTTATTAGAAGGGAAAAACTTCTTTAAAAATTGTTGTTACATTTCATCCTAAGCACGAATGAATCCTGGTCTCAAATTTTGTAGCCATGTTTTAGCTTTCATTAATATCAAGTTTATGTCTTTCATTTCTTTTCATTTACTTAGTTAACTTTTATCTTATTTATGTTCTTATTTTGTTTATTTTTTTTCTTTTATTATGTTTAGCTAAGTTTATTATGTCAAGGTGAAAAGGTTACACTAATGGTGTAAGAATAAGTATAGTGTAAACTTAATATAGACTCTAATGTTTGATACTAACATATTTTATATTTGTTATCTTGTTCACTCTTTAATACTTTGCTTGTTAAATGACTAATCTTGATTTATGTTGTATAACACTTGGTACAACAAATGCTTGACACTTTCATAGTTCATACTGTATGGTATAACTGACACCTAAGCTATGAAAGGAACTTGATTTGTTGTTAACATAAGTTATAATCATGAATGCTTGACGAGATTTACAAGTACTAGCATTAATCGAATAAGATGACTAATGTAATCATGTTAACAATCTATAATTAGATTGGAACGTCCTTTGTGTGTGGTTTCCAATTGAATAATAAGAGTTTATACTATACTTGTTTGACATACCATTAGTGGAACCTCTAACCTTGACATTTGTTATTATCATTGTTTAATCCTTACATTAATATTCCATCTCAAAGTTCTCATCATCTTCTTTTTCTTCTTCTTCTCCTTATTTTTCTTTACTACTACTACTACTACTACTATTATTATTATTATTATTATTATTATTATTATTGTTATGGTTGTTGTTATTATTACTATTGTTGTTATTGCTATTGTTGTTGTTTATAATTGTTGTTTATAATTTGTACAATTAACCTTCCTATGGTTCGACCCCGGTCTTGCCGGGTTATTTATTACTTCGACACTCCTGCACTTGGGAGAAGACATCAATTTTTTAGTCGTGTCAGCAGACCTTCTCAAATTCCCTTAAATGCAAGTATGGATTTTCTAAATCTTAGCTATCAAAAGAAGGTAAATGTTGAATAATGCCTGACTTAAAATTAAAATGAGATGCATTAGGAGGGAAAACTATGCAAAATGATGCACTTGTTCTTATGAGATTGATGTGGTCTCTAAGTGTTCTAACATGGTTATTCTCATTGTGAAGCGATTGATTATCTTCAGCTATATTTTCTAAAAATGATGAGGATACCCTATAAAGTCTACCACTTAATGTATGTGACCACACCCTCATGCACGTGTAGGAATATAATAAAAGGAAGAAGAAAATAAAAGAAGAAGAAACAAAGTTATATACAAGAAAAGTGAAAAACAAAAATACTATAATTTGTACAAGAACTTGACACGATAAAAAGATTGATGTCTTATTCCAAGTGCAGGAGTGTCGAAGTAATAAATAACCCAGCATGACTAGGGTCGAATCACAAGAAGCTTAATTATATAAATTATAAACAACAATAATATAACAACAATAAATCCATAATAATAACAATAATAATACTAAATATTAATACTAATAATAATAAGAATAATAGTAATAATAATAGTAGTAGTAATATAATAATAATAATAGTAATAAAGAAGAAGAAGAAGAAGAAGAAGAAGAAGAGAGCTTTGAGAAGGAAAATTAATGTAAGAATTAAACAATGATAATAACAAATGTCAAGGTTAGAGGATTCCCTGATGGTATATCAAACAAGTATAGTATAAACTCTTATTATTCAATTGGAAACCACACACAAAGGAGGTTCTAATCAGATTATAAATTGTTAACATGATTACATTAGTTATCTTATTCGAATAATGCTAATACTTGTAAATATTGTCAGGCATTTGTGATTATAACTTATGTTAACAACAAATCAAGCTCCTTTCATAACTCGGGTGTTGTTTATACCATATAGTATGAGCTATGAAAGTACCAAGTATTTATTGTACCAAGTGTTATATAACATAAATCTAGATTAACCATTTAACAAGCAAAAGTATTAAAAGTGAATAAGATAATGAATACAAAACATGTTAGTATCAAATATTAAGGTACATGTTAAGTTTACGCTATACTTATTCTTACACCATTAGTGTAATCTTTTCATTTTTATATAATAAACTTAACCAAAAATAATGAAAGAAAGAAAAATAAATAAACAAAATAAGATAAAAGTTAACTAAGTAAAGAAAAGGAAATGAAAGGCATAAACTTGCTATTAATGAAAGTAAAACTTAAGCAATACAAAGAGAGAAAGTAAGAGCATGATCTTGATATGGAAACGAAAATGCCTACATACATGGAAAACGCCTCCTTTTATAGGCCAAAATTAGAAACTATTAATTTGATGACTAATTGATGAGTGGGGGACCAACTCTTGACTTGGTGACAATCCTTATCTTCTTTTGTATGCCCAAAATATCATTAATAATGTATCATTTAAACCACTTGAAAATGAAAGTTGTAGAAATTGTCTCAACTTTTCAAAAAAAAAAGAGAAAAGAATAGAGGTCATTTGGACTTCTAGAACTCCAGATATGGGCCAACACTGAACAATATTCGGGTTGTAGGACATATTTAGACTTCTTTGTTGTTGCTACAATATGGACTTGAAAATGACCTTTTTAAATCTTAGGCTGCTATGAAAGCTTTAGGCCTATGTCTTACCTTTCCATCCATATAAAGTAGATCTAAATCCGAAATCTACAACTCCAGATATGAACCAATTACCAAATAGTGTTCCAGTTTGGCTATCTCTTTGTTTGTTTAATTTCAGTTCTTAAACTCATCAATCAATCATTTCATTTATGTGATAGGTCTGCATTTAAAAAGAATATTTATCATAAATTAAAGATATCTTATATTATTAGATATGTTATTATAAAACATGCTTTAGTTAAGGAGTTATTGATACTTTAAGTGCAAAATAATGATATAAAATCTTGATAAAAATGCATTTTTAGATACTAATCACTAGCTTTATAAGGTTTATTGATGACCAAAATATGTTTAGAAAATTGATTTTGAATTCAAATTGCCTAGATATGTAGGTTGCAGAAGATTTGATATTTTTAGGAATTGAAACTTCATGCATAGTATTAATGATTTGATGTTATTTTTTATTTCTTTGTATTTAACTATGCTTGGTATTGGTAATATGGTTTGTGAGGACTAAAACCAATGTGTTTAAAGGCCTAAAAAGCTATATCTGAATTTTGGCAATAGTTCTTTAATTTTTAGATATTTTCTAGATTTTAGGTTCATGTTCTTTGTATGAACTTTGCCTTAGTCTTTGGAGCTGTTTTGGGTTTAGTGTTTATACATACATGTTAGCATGTTATCTTTAACAAATAATTTAGGGTTATAACGCATCAATAGCCTGTATTCATGCATCTAAATTTTAGGGTTTTTTTTTACTGCCCAAACACATCTTTATCATATCATGATTTTTAAGTGTTAATCGAAGAAAATGAATGCTTGATTTTTTTTATCTATGTATGATTACAAACAAAACATTACCTTTGATTGCATAAAAACTTTTCTAGTTTGTGATTTGTGTTTACTGGATTTCGTTTTGAATATTCATTTTTTTCTTCATGTTCTTGGTGTTTGATATGTTTTTGTCCAAAAACTTTTATGTTTTTATGGTTTTTTTATATAGTTTTGATTTGTTTTTAGTTTAATTGTATGTTTGTTTTAGTTTTAGGTCAAAACATAGTTCTCGGTTCAGTTTAAGGTTGAACAAGTGTTTTCAAGTCAACCTAATTGATTTTATTTTGGGTAAGGTACTAAGAATTTGTTTGGTTAGTTACTCTTTTTGTTCAGGAATGTTTGGCTTAAAAGGTTGTTTGGCAAGCACATTCTTAAACCTATTTTGACAATTTATTTTGAATAAAAATGAATTTTTTGCCAAACAAGCCCTAAATAAATCCTTAAAAATTCTACAAAAAAATTCAAGGATCAATTTAAATTATTTATGAGTCCTACTCGTATTTTTCCAATAATTTTATTTAATATCAGGGTTATATATTTACATTGTAAAATATTAACCTAATATTAAAATACTTGTTTTTCATTGAAATCTCAAAAATTTCGAAAAAAAATTATGAAAGAAATGTCTCATTTCAAAACTACAAAAATATATTTTAGTTGGTGTGCATTGAAGTAAGTCTCTCAAAAGATAGAAATTATATTTTGCTTATATATTGTATGATTTAGCATTTTTTATATACATACAAAAATTCAAAAAATATCTTTGCATGTATTTTTAGATTTAATAATTAATTTATTAAATCCATGAAATCTTGACTAATATTTCAATAACTCCTAAAAATTTTAATTCATGAAAATTAATGGTTAATATTTTAGTAAAAATGTTAGACCTATAAGTAGGTTGACATTTAAATAACAGAAGTTGAGTTGAAATTCTCAAAATTATTTTGGGTTACCAGTTTTATTTAGAAGTATTTTTCATCATGATATACAAGTTGTGGAAAACTCATTTGCCTTCCATGATATGTGAATCTTGTTGAAACAATTACATGAATTCTTCCCACTAGAATTTATTTGGGCATTTAAGCACATAATGAATTCAAAATTGTCAGATTGATTCATGAGATTAAATTTTTATTCTAAGTCATAAATGAACCATCATTTAGAAACTCATCAATACCTTTAAACCACATCTAAATTACACAATACAACTTTCTTCATATAAAGTAGGTTAAGAATGCTAATATTTTTTTAGCTACAATTAGTCTTTTATTCTAAAATTTCATTTAAAACCAATCCACTCGATCTTCTAATAACTTGAACAAAATAACTAGGTGATGAATTTTTGATTATAATGCTGCAATTAAATCAATTTTATTTTTTAATATTGAGTTAATTAAAGATTAAGTTTTTTAATTTGTTTTTTTAAGATTATCCCCGCATATTTTAAATGCTATCTTAAAATGACTCTAATAAATTTAATATATTATTATTTTAATTTTAAATAAAAATATTGTTTAATTTGGTGTGTGTCACATCTAATATGCAGGACATTTTAAATTTTTAATTAAATTTGTTTTTTAAGAAAATATGTTACAAAGGTGTCGATTTTTTTTTTTTACATTAAAATTTTTTTTTTCGAGGTACAGCATGGCAGAGTCTGGTTTTCTATTCAATTTCTAGATCCCAAAATATAGCTGTAGCATCGCTGCTCAACTGTTGTACACAAGTAATAACAAAATAATGAACAGAATGCAAAAGACCTGATTTTAAGCATATTGTGAGCACATTCTGTTCGTTCATATGAATTTATTTGGTTGCCTTCGCTTCTTTGAGTTTGTTAAGGAAGCTGGCTTTTCCTGATTCACTAGATTCAAGTTTCTAACTAAAAACAGTATTTATTATATCTGTTAATAATACCATTCATTTGCTAAGCTGATCCCTTGTCTTTATTTTTGTTGGCACTTCCTCCTTTTGGGTAGCGACATGTCTCCTATAGAGTATAAGACATAGCTGGTTAACGGTCATGAAAAAAACATCATTATATTAACAAAAAAAAAACAAGAAAACAAATTATCTTAGACGAACAATTCTTCCTGATATCAACGCTTTATTAATCCCAGCTTTTAACCTTTCTTCCTTGATGGAGTGCAAAACAATCCCTTTAAAATCCACCGCACAGCATCCCTAAACCAGAAAGAAAGAAAAAACAAGGGGTGATCATCCATTTTGTCTTCAATGGAGGAAAGGAAAGGAGATCCGAGAATTTACGTCGCCGTAGCTCTATTTTCTGCATGTCTTGTTTCTGGTGGAGCTCTTCTTGCTCTTTACATGTTGCTTCCTATAAGCAACGTAAGATCATGGTATGCCATCTCAGGAATGATTCTAGTCGCCGCGCCATGGGCATTTTGGTTTCTAACCTACATTTACCGATGCCTTAGACCTGTTGACTATACACTTTCTGAACCAAGCAAATCCCCTGTAGGATCCCCATTTTCGCGCAAAGAAGGTGCTGCAATGTCACCAAGGAATCCACCGTTTGATGATGAGCCCCGGAGGCCTTCTTCAGATGGTATACGCCACGTGCATTTTGGTGGGGTGGTGGTTGTGAGCGATGACGTTGATAACAACGGTGGTCACCAAGGTCGACTTACGCATTCAGAAATCAAGCATAAAGAGGAGAATTCTGTTAATTCCAGGGAAAGTGAGATCCCTCTACCTTTCTTTGTTGTCCCAAAAAAGTGAAAGTGGCAAAGGTGCAAGGATGTTCTAATTCATTTTCTCCTGGATTGCTTCATTAGGCCGTTCATTCATGTATCCAATGAAGGCATGGACCATGATAACCAATTAGAAAAGAGAAATGGCCTGAAATATGAAAATGCTAGAAAACGTTTTGGTAGGCAAGGAGTGAAGGTATATATATGACCCAATGTTCAAATGCTACAAGACCGAACGAGAAAGAAGACTTGGGGGGCTGCGATATAGTGGTAGGAATATTTTGATTAGATTGTAAGTTTCATCCATTCTTTTTTAATTTTTTTGCCTTTGTATGCAAGAACAATGCATGTAACATTTTGACCATCAGAAATGGGAAGAAAAGGAGAATTTCTGGTAAATTCAGCGTATGCTTTGATTCGTCTTTCATTCTAGTGAATGTATGTTGAACTGGTTCCACTACTTTTGATTTTTGATAATTCTAAATGATATTAATTTGAATATTTAAAAGTAGATGATATAAAAACAATAATTATTTAACTTTGAAACTACCAAAAACTTGGAACATTCTGATCTAGTCTTTATGGTTATGGCAGTCCTTGAAGTTCTCAATAAACCCATTAGGACAGGAATAATCTTCTTTGAGAAAGCACATGAAATGAGAACTTTCTTTTGTGGTAGGTTGAGACTTTCCATTGATAACTATGTTATTTTCTTCTGTTTGTCATGCTAGATGATCGATTAGCTGCATAATAGATTTTTTTTTCTTTGGATTGATTCCTCTCCTCCATTCAAGATATTCGATCATTTTGATGAATTGAACAATTTAGCTATCCAATTAAGAATTTCTCAAATGCACAGCACCATGAAATATGAAAAAATGTTCCTGCTTGCAGTGAATCTGTTCATGGAAGATCTGTTGCAAACTTGTTCCTGTTAGTAATTGTCTGATGATCATAACTCCCTATCCTTAGCCTTCTGTACGTTGTGATAGAAAGCTCTTGAGAATATTTCGGTACCCCTGACAAAATCCAGAAAACTACCTCCAGTTTACACAACAGGATATGTTTTACCTGAAGTCTTCTTCCCTTGTTGGGTTTACTCATGACATGAATGCCTAAGTTCGTGTCATTCATTTGAAGTATCAGTACTCTTAACTCTAAATAACTTGTTTTTAAATTTTTGAATCTGTTTTTTAAGGCATAATCCACTCTATAGTCAGTGCTCTTCCACCTATCCTAGCCTGCATGCCTAATACATGAATGATCATGAAAGCAAAGGAAATATATATCGCCAGCAATGAAGCCCGCTAATGCACCTATAGCAACGAAAATCACTATCAACAAGTGCTCCCACTGGTGATTTAATTGAGGCAAACAGCGCACATTCAATCGAAGGCAAACTATTATGCAAGCTTCGATCAATGAATTCTCTCGTGTTAAAAAATTACTAGAGCACATATACTTCTTTCTTATTAATTAAACTTTCGTAATTTGCAGCTGTACTGATTCTTAATTGCATTTAAATTCCAGTACAGTTCAACTCAAGTAATAGTGGGTGACGCGAGATAAATACGATTTGAAGAAAAGTATATATAAAAAAAAAAAGAGAAAGAAAATCTAAAAGCTCAAGAAATGAAAAGGAAAAATTGGGGGAAGAGAACAGAAATCTATAATAAATCATATATATAAAACCTTAATCAGAATCAACAACTAGGCTTACTAGGGCTGGGCATTTTTGGTTCAGTTCAGTTTTGAACCAAAATAAATAATAAAACTGAATTTTTTTTTAAATTTTCTAAATTAAACTAAACTGAAAATCAATTCAAACTGATTAATTTCAGTTTGGTTTTTTTTTTCAAACCGGTTCAAACTGATAATTAGTGACTGGGAAGACGAACCCGATGTCTTTCTTCTCATCTCCTCGTTTAGAATATCATTCTTAGCTAAGTCGTTGATATTACACCAGTAGAGATTGAGTTAGACAGTGACAAAACGTCTCCTGTAAGTTTGGTAAACTTTCAAGAAGCCATAATCCATGTATCTCATCATCAAAGTAAATATTCATTATACTCAACTCATTAATAATTTCTTGAAACTTGTTAAAGTGATGTTTCATCTTGGTATCTGAATGATATCATCTGCTTTATCGCATATAATTTTAGATTTACAGAGAGTAAAGGGAAAAAAGAAAAATCAAAGCAAAGAAAAGTAAAAGTAATCAAAGTAGAGACTAGAGAGTAAATGGAAAAAATTCAAATTAGACACTAAAGTGAGAGGAAAGCGAGAGATATGCAGAGAAGGGAGTAAAATAAGAGTAAAGGAAGGGAGAGATATGCAGAGAACGGGGGCAGCTGATGACTAATTGTGATTTTAGGGTTAGAAAACATTGGTGCCAAGTGGATAAATTAGTTTGGTTTAATCCATTTCAGACTTTAAAAAATGAAATCGAATTAAATTGGATTTTTTGTGATTTTTTAATTAATTAATTTTGTTTTTTTGTTTGGTTTTTTTAGTTATTTTTTTTATTTTCTTAATTTATCAATTTTTTTGTTCATTTCTAAAACTCATATTCCACCATTAGATAAATAAAATTGTCTAACAAAATAACTTAAATTAATTAAACTTAATAATAAAACTAAATAAAAATCCAATAACAAGCTGGTTTAAAAGTATTCAATATCTTACAACCAAAAAGTGTCGGGCTATATCCTCCATTGTCTTTAACCATACATATATGTGCACTTATGTCTTGAGTATGTTTCCTCACTAACTCTCCTGAATTGGAAAAACTCAACCTCATCTAGTATAGCTTTTATGGCTTTAATAATACTCTTAAATGTCAATATCAAGCTGCTATAATATCTCTCTAGTAACTAATGTATAGTTCTAATCAAGTCACATTGCTTAGGAACTGGGATTCATTAAACCTCATCATCCCTAGTAAAAACAATTTATACATAAGAAATAGATTAATATGTTCCTTTTGTGTTGATGATAAGGGTAATATGATAAAGGTTTTAAGAGGATCATCAGGGATATGTTATTGTCTTTTATATATAATTAGATATTTTATATTAAAAGTAAAGCAAATACCAAAGTTTGGTAATAAGTTAATGGTATAAGTATTTGATTCAATCATTTATAACACTTTGAATGGTTTTACATTACTCATCTATAATTTCTTATAGGTTTAAAAAAGAAAACACTTAGGTTTAATATGTATCATGAAATAATCTTCAATATTAAATATATCATAATATTTATGTAAATCAGCTTGAAGTTTGTATTGTTCATTTATTACACGATTTTTTTTATAATATCAATGATTGATACTTAAAAGTGTATTTTTATCAAGGTTTTATATCATCATTTTGCACTTGAAGTATCAATAACTCTTTAACTAAAGCATGTTTTATAATAATATATCTAATAATATAAGATACCTTAAATTTGTGGTAAATATTCATTTTAAATGCAAACCTATCACATAAATTAAAGGATTGATTGATGAATTTAAGAACTGAAATTAAAAAGACAAAGAGATGGCCAAATTTGTGCAGTCCACACCGGTACACTGTTCAGTAATTGTATCATATCTAGAGCTATAGATCTCAGATTTAGGTCCACTTTATATGGATGGAAAGATAAGACATAGGCCTACAACATTTATAGAGCACAAGATCTAAAAAGGTCATTTTCAAGTCCAAATTGTAGCAACAACAAAGAAGTCCGAATCTGTCTTCCAGTTCGAGCACTGTTCAGTGTTTGGCTCATATCTGGAGTTCTAGAAGTCCAAATGACCTGAATTGTTTACACAAGAATGCTGAGATAATTTCCTACAACTTTCATGTTTTCAAGTGGTTCCAATTTTGACGTTATCAATGACATTTTGGGCAGACAACAGAAGATAAGGATTGTCACCAAGTCAAGAGTTGGCCACCTACTCATCAATTAGTCATCAAATCAATAGTTTCTAATTTTGGCCTATAAAAGGAGGCATTTGCCATGCATTTAGGCATCTTGGTCTCCAGATCAAGATCATGCTCTTGCTTTCTCTCTTTGTATTTTTTTTGTAATGTTTATGTTTGCTTTCATTAATATCAAGTTTATGCCTTTCATTTCCTTTCCTTTACTTAGTTAGCTTTTATGTTCTTATTTTGTTTATCTATTTTGCTTTCTTTCATTATGTCTAGCTAAGTTAATTATGTCAAGGTGAAAAGGTTACACTAATGGTGTAAGAATAAGTATAGTGTAAACTTAATATGGACTTTAATGTTTGATACTAACATGTTTTGTATTTGTTATCTTGTTCACTCTTTAGTACTTTGCTTGTTAAATGACTAATTTTAATTTATGTTGTATAACACTTGGTACACCAAATGCTTGGTACTTTCATAGCCCATACTATATGGTATAACCGACACCGGAGCTATGAAAGGAACTTGATTTGTTGTTAACATAAGTTATAATCATGAATGCTTGATGAGATTTACAAGTATTAGCATTAATCGAATAAGATGACTATTGTAATCATGTTAACAATCTATAATCTAATTGGAACCTCCTTTGTGTGTGGTTTCCAATTGAATAATAAGAGTTTATACTATACTTGTTTGACATACCATTAGTGGATCCTCTAACCTTGACATTTGTTATTATCATTGTTTAATCCTTACGTTAATCTTTCATCTCAAAGGTCTCATCAACTTCTTCTTTTTCTTCTTCTTCTATTATTATTATTATTATTACTATTACTACTACTACTATTGTTATTATTATTATTATTATTACTACTATTACTACTACTACTATTATTATTATTGTTATTATTGTTACTGTTATTGTTGTTGTTATTACTATTGTTGTTGTTTATAATTTGTACAATTAACCTCCCTGTGGTTCAACTCCGGTCTTGCCGGGTTATTTATTACTTCGACACTCCTGCACTTAGGAGAAGACATCAATCTTTTAGTCGTGTCAAGTTTTTTGGCGTCGTTGCCGGGGAGGTAAGTTCTTGTATAAATTATACTATTTATTTTATTTTCTCTTTTCACTTTTGTTGTATATAACTTTATTTTTTGTCTCTTGTTTCTTCTTCTTTTGTTTTCTTCTTTCTTTTACTCTATTTCTACACGTGCATGAGAGTGTGGTCATGTACATTAAGTGGTAGACTTTATAGGGTATCCTCATCATTTTCAGAAAATATGGCCGAAGAAGATAATCAATCACTTCATAATGAGAATAATAAGAATAACCATGCTAGAACACTTAGAGACCAAATGAATCCCACAAGAACAAGTGCACCATCATGCATAGTTTTTCCTCCTGATGCATCTCATTTTAATTTTAAGCCAGACATTATTCAACTTTTACCTTTTTTTCATGGCTTAGAATTGGAAAATCCATACTTGCATTTAAGGGAATTTGAGGAGGTCTGTAACACCTATAATGACTCAAATTGTAGCATGAACACCATCAAATTAAAGCTTTTTCCTTTTTCATTAAAAGATAAAGCTAAAACATGGCTGACACGACTAAAAGATTGATGTCTTCTCCCAAGTGCAAGAGTGTCGAAGTAATAAATAACCTAGTAAGACCGGGGTCGAATCACAGGGAGGTTAATTGTACAAATTATAAACAACAATAATAGTAACAATAACAACAACAATAATAATAGTAGCGATAATAATACTAATAATACTACTACTACTAGTAGTAGTAGTAGTAGTAATAATAATAATAATAATAATAATAATAATAATAATAATAATAATAATAATAATAATAATAATAAAGAGAAGGAGAAGGAGAAGGAGAAGAAAAAGAAGATGATGAGAACTTTGAGATGGAATATTAATGTAAGGATTAAACAATGATAATAACAAATGTCAGGGTTAGAGATTCCACTAATGGTATGTCAAACAAGTATAGTATAAACGCTTATTATTCAATTGGAAACCACACACAAAGGAGGTTCCAATTTGATTATAGATTGTTAACATGATTACATTAGTCATCTTATTCAATTAATGCTACTACTTGTAAATCTAGTCAAGCATTCATGATTATAACTTATGTTAACAACAAATCAAGTTCCTTTCATAGCTCCGGTGTCGGTTATACCATACAGTATGGGCTATGAAAGTGCCAAGCATTTGTTGTACCAAGTGTTATACAACATAAATCAAGATTAGTCATTTAACAAGCAAAGTATTAAAGAGTGAACAAGATAACAAATACAAAACATGTTAGTATCAAACATTAAAGTCCATATTGAGTTTACACTATACTTATTCTTACACCATTAGTGTAACCTTTTCACCTTGACATAATAAACTTAGCTAGACATAATGAAAGAAAGAAAAATAAATAAACAAAATAAGATCATGAATAAGATTAAAGTTAATTAAGTAAATGAAAGGCATAAACTTGATATTAATGAAAGCAAAGCATAAAAATTACAAAAAATACAAAGAAAGAAAGCAAAGAGCATGATCTTGATCTGGAAACCAAGATGCCTAAATGCATGGCAAATGCCTCCTTTTATAGGCTAAAATTGGAAACTATTGATTTGATGACTAATTGATGAGTGGGTAGCCAACTCTTGACTTGGTGACAATCCTTATCTTCTCTTGTCTGCCCAAAACATCATTGATAATGTCAAAATTAAAGCCACTTGAAAACATGAAAGTTTTAGAAAATTATCTCAGCTTTCTTATGTAAAACATTCAGCTTATTTGGACTTTTAGAAGTCCAGATATGGCCAAAATACTGAACAGTGCTCGGGCTGGAGGACAGATTCGGGCTTCTTTGTTGTTGCAACAATTTTGACTTGAAAATAGTCTTTTTAGATCTTGGGCTCCATATGAAAGTTGTAGGCCTATGTCTTACCTTTCCATTCATATAAAGTAGACCTAAATCAGAGATCTATAACTCCAAATAGGACCCAATTACCGAATAGTGTTCCTATTTGGATTGCACCGACATCTGTTTTCTAATTTTGGTCATTTTTTTGCCCTTGCAATTTAAGTTCTTAAAGTCATCAATCAATCCTTTCATTTATGTGATAGGCTTGCATTTAAAATGAACATTTACCACAAATTAAAGGTATCTTATATTATTAGATATATTATTATAAAATATGGTTTAGTTAACTCTTGCTTAGGTTAGGGAAGCTATGAAACCAAACTTATCTACATTTTTATTATTTTTATTTTTTCTTTTTTTTTTCTCTTTTTTTTTAATTATATACTATCCATTTTCCTTAGTTGTTACCTTTAACAAAAGAACATAAATAATGTAATAATCCAATATGCAACCCACAATCATATGTTAAAGTGTGTGTGTGTACATTAAGGTTTAAGAATACATGTTAAATAAGTATATGAGTAGAATTGAGTGATTATTTCAAGAAGTATTATAATAGACCTTGTTAAGAATGGTTACTAAAATGCGTCTCAAGAGTCACTTTAACAAAAGAGCTCCTTTACTCTCCTATCCTAGTAACAACAATTATACACATGCTTTATGAAATGAAAAATAATTTTTTTTTTATCAACTACTACCCTCTCCCCCCAATCAAAACGAGACATTGTCCTCAATGTTTAAAGGTAGAAAGATAGAGTATAGAAGATATCACCTAAAATAACGAACACTGACAAACCTGAAACACACTAAAACAAAAATAAGAAATAACAAAACACAATAATAAAACCAAAAGACAGAAAAATTCATAAATGAAGGCTCAAATCCAATCTAAGCTTTTTACGGCTTTTCTTAGTTGACCAATTTATGTGACTCATGGAGGGATCAATTATAGGAATGAAGGATTGTAGTTGGTCAATGCTGCATGATCACTAAAAACAACAACAGGTGAGCCAACAAGATAAGATCTGAATTTTTCACATGCAAATACTATTGCAAGTAATTCTTTTTCAGTGGTGGTATAATTCATTTGAGCACTATTTAAAGTTTTACTTGCATAGTAAATTACATAAGGTTTCTTATCTTTTCTTTGTCCCAAAACAGCACCTACGACATAATCACTAGCATCACACATTATTTCAAAAGGTAATGACCAATTGGGAGGTTGAATGATAGGAGCACAAGTAAGCAAGTTTTTAAGTTTAACAAAGGCTTCTTCATAATGTTCAGTCCATTCAAAAATAGTATCCTTTGTTAGAAGGTTACTTAAAGGCTTAGATATTACACTAAACTATTTGATGAACCTTCTATAAAAACCAGCATGTCCTAGGAATGATCTATCTTTAAGAGATTTTGGTGTTGGCAAGTTTGCAATTAACTCGATTTTAGATTTGTCAACCTCAATTCCTTTTGATGAAACAATATGACCAAGTATAATGCTGTTTGTTACCATAAAATGATATTTTTTCCAATTCAGCACAAGATTCTTCTCTTCACACCTGGTCAAAACCTTTCCTAAGTTAGTCAAACAATCATCAAATAAATCGCCAAAAACAGAAAAATCATCCATGAAAATCTCAAGAAAATGTTCAACCATATCACTAAATATACTAAGCATACATCTTTGAAATGTGGCTGGTGCATTACATAATCTAAAAGGCATCCTTCGATATGAAAAAGTACCAAATGGACATATGAAAATAGTCTTTTCTTGATCTTCTAATGCAATTTCAATTTGGTTGTAACCCGATTAGCCATCTAGGAAACAATAAAATTCATGACCTGCAACTCTTTCTAGGATTTGATCCATGAAAGGTAAAGGAAAATGATCTTTTCTAGTCATTGAATTAAGTTTTCTATAGTCAATGCACATGCGCCAACCAGTAACAGTTCTAGTGGGAATTAACTCATTGTTCTCATTTGTTATCATAGTGACTCCAGACTTCTTGGGTACAACTTGGGTAGGACTTACCCATTTGCTGTCAGAAATAGGATAAATGATTTCATTATCTAGAATGCTTGATGATATTTACAAGTATTAGCATTAATTGAATAAGATGACTAATGTAATCATGTTAACAATATATAATCTGATTGGAACCTCCTTTGTATGTGATTTCCAATTCAATAATAAGAGTTTATACTATACTTGTTTGATATACCATTAGTGGAACCTCTAACCTTGACATTTGTTATTATTATTGTTTAATCCTTACATTAATTTTCCATCTCCAAGTTCTCATCATCTTCTTCTTCTTCTCTTTCTTTATTATTATTATTATTACTACTACTACTACTACTACGTTGCCGGGGAGGTAAGTTCTTGTATAAATTATAGTATTTATTTTATTTTCTTTTTTCACTTTTCTTGTATATAACTTTGCTTCTTTTCTTTTGTTTCTTTTTATTTTATTTTCTTCCTCCTTCTTTTGCTTTCTTCTTCTTTTTTTTATTTTATTCCTACACGTGCATGAGAGTATGGTCACGTACATCAAGTGGTAGACTTTGTAGGGTATCCTCATCATTTTCAGAAAATATGGCTGAAGAAGATAATCAATCACTTCATAATGAAAATAATGAGAATAACCGTGCTAGAACACTTAGAGACCACATGAATCCCACAAGAACAAGTGCACCATCATGCATAGTTTTTCCTCCCGATGCATCTCATTTTAATTTTAAACTAGGTATTATTCAACTTTTACCTTCTTTTCATGGTTTAGAATTGGAAAATCCATACTTGCATTTAAGGGAATTTGAAGAGGTCTGCAACACATATAATAATTTAAATTATAGCATGAACACCATCAGATTCAAGCTTTTCCCTTTTTCATTAAAAGATAAAGCTAAAACATGGCTACAAAATTTAAGACCAGCCTGATCCATTCGTGCTTGGGATGAAATGCAACAATAATTTTTAAAGAAGTTTTTCCCATCTCATAGAACAAACTCTTTGAAGAGACAAATCACCACTTTCACTCAAAAACCAGGAGAAACATTTTACCAATGTTGGGATAGGTATCGAGACTTGCTTAGTACTTGCCCTCATCATGATTTTGAAACATGGAGATTGGTTTCACATTTCTATGAAGGGTTAACACCTAAAGATAGGCAAATGGTTGAATTGATGTGCAATGGAACTTTTGAAGATAAAGACCCTGATGAAGTAATGGAGTACTTAGACTTGTTAGCTAAAAATACTCAAAATTGGGACACTGCGGGTACTTATGAGGCACCGAGTAAAACTCAACCTCACACATCTAGTGGAGGCATGTACAACCTTAGGGAAGATCGTGACCTTCAAGCCAAGTTTGCATCTTTAGCTAGAAAAGTCGAGGCACTAGAATTGAAAAAGAGTGGTCAATTAAAATCTGTTGAAAACATTGTGTGTCAAATCTGTGAAACAAATGAACATTCAACCAACGATTCTCCAACCTTGCCTTCTTTTAAGGAATGTCTCCATGAACAAGCCCATGCTTTAAACAGTTTTCAAAGGGCCAACCACAACCCATACTCCCAAACATACAACCCTGGTTGGAGAAATCACCCAAATTTTAATTGTAAGAGTGGGAACAACAATGCACAAACTTCACAACCACCGTTTCAAGCACACCATAATTTGCAAAATTCTCATGGATATACACCTCCTTATGCTCCACCTCCTAGAAGAAATCTTAAGGAAACATTGCATGCATTCATTGAAAAGCAAGAGACAATCAATACTCAACTTGCTCAAAACATGACAGATTTTAAAGATACTCTTGCAAAATTAACATCTACTCTCAATTTCCAAGAGAAAGGTAAGTTTCCATCTCAACCACAACAAAATCCCAAGGGGCAATACAATGCAAATGCAAGTAGTTCCAGAAGCCAACACATGGATCAAGTCAAATCAATCACTACTCTGCACAGTGGTAAGGTTATTGAAAAACCCTCTCTTGAATCTTATAAGAAAGATGATGAGTCAATCTCTGAGGGTAAAGAAGGGTTTGAATTGAAAATTGTAAAGAAAAGACTGATTCTCTGCCAGCACTTCCATTTCCTCAAGCCATGACCAAACAAAGGAAAGTCAATCACAACTCTGGAATTTTTGAAACTTTCAAACAAGTAAGAATCAATAAACCTTTGCTGGATGCTATTAAACAGGTTCCTTCCTATGCTAAATTTTTAATAGATCTATGCACTATGAAGAGAAAACTAAATGTGAAAAAGAAAGCCTTTTTTGCTAAACAAGTAAGTGCTATTCTTCAGAATAATAATGCTTTGAAATATAAAGACCCTGGTTGTCCTACAATTTCTTGCTTTATTGGAGAACATAAAATTAAAAGAGCTTTACTTGATCTTGGAGCTAGTGTGAATTTACTTCCATATTCAGTTTTTCAAAGTCTTAATCTAGGTGAGTTAAAACCAACTTCTATAACTCTTTTACTTGTCGATAGATCTGTAAAAGTGCCTAGAGGAATAGGCGAACATGTATAAGTACAAGTCAATAAATTCATTTATCTTGTGGATTTTATTGTCTTGGACACAAAACCTGTTGAAACATGTAATTCATTTCCTCTTATTTTAGAATGTCCGTTTCTTGCAACTTCTAACGCATTGATTAATTGTAGGAATAGATTGATGAAGCTATCATTTAGAAACATGACATTGGAGATGAATATTTTTAACATTTGCAAGTAACTTGGAGATGATAATGATTTACAAGAAGTAGATCATATTGACGAATTAATTTATGATCAACTTAAATCTACTTTAAGTAAAAATGAGTTGGATGAATTTGAAGATTTGCAAATGATTTATTCTGAGGAAGAAATCACGGATGAAAAACGCACTGAAAATGTTGATGCGGATCTTTTTTCAAAAGTGACAACAAATTCAACATCTGACATTACAACAATCGATGATTACTTTCCTAACGAATCCTTACTTTCTCTTAGTCCAATGCCTTGGTATGATAAAAATATCAATTTCTTGCTTTAAGAGATTTGTCAATTGATTGGAGTACCCAAGACAAAGAAAAGTTTTTGAACGAAGTGAAGAACTTTTATTGGGATGACCCTAACTTATTCAAATATTATCCTGATCAAATATTTCAAAGATTCATTCCTGACAAGCTGGTTTGAATGATCTTATAGATAAAGGTTGATTATTTTGTTTTTTTTTCTCATTTTATTTTTATGTTTCTTTTTAAGTGATTTTTGCTAGTTTCTCTCACCCCGGTCAAATGGCGGACAACGGTACTCCATGACTTAAGTCGGTTCTTTTAGTTTCCCATAATAACTGATATCTATGTATATATTTATGCAATTCGTTGAATCTCTCTTCCAATTCTCATTTGAAAATGGACACTAATCTTGAAAATTTGAAAAAATATTTTCCTACTCTGCCTCAGAATGTGATTACAAAAATTTATTGTGCTAGATGTGCAAGATTGAGATTGTTAATGAATCATGAAATTCCTAAAGATATTCGCTGGTTGATTGAAGCAAAGGTCCGATTATCAGGTGAGTCCTCTAATTCCTTCATTTCACACATGCCTGGAACATATAATAACACTTTTGCAAAGAAACGTCGTGCAAAACGACTGAAAGTCTGTCATCGATGTGGTAGATGGACTTGTAATGCACAATATCAACCTAATAGTATCTGTGACCCGAGTTACTAAGCTCGTGGGGGTGTCTCAACACCTAATGCCCTAAAACCAATTGGTCTCGGAGTCATTAGCTGAAAGCTCATTACATAGGTTCAAGATGCATGGTGTTTTAAATTATATGTATATATATAATCCTAACCCAAGGAAGTTAACCTTAAACATTAGAACAAAAATTTTGTTTTCTTCCAAGAAAAGCCCCATAATTATGTGTTGATACATTGAGCACAAAAGAAAGGTTTATAAATATCTTGTTAAGAGGTATTGAGCAAATATATAAATATCTATTTTAACGCTTTGATTATTAGGGACAAATAATAAGCTGGTTGGAGGGTGTGATTAGTACTTAAAAGTGTATTTTTATCAAGGTTTTATATCATCATTTTGCACTTGAAGTATCAATAACTCCTTAACTAAAGCATGTTTTATAATAATATATCTAATAATATGAGATATCTTTAATTTATGATAAATGTTTATTTTAAATGCAGTCCTATCACATAAATGAAAGGATTGATTGATGAATTTAAGAACTGAAATTGAAAGGACAAAGAGATGACCAAACTTAGAAAAGAGATGGCGGTGCAATCCAAACAGAAACACTATTTGGTAATTGGGTCACATCTGAAGTTGTAGATCTCAGATTTAGGTCTACTTTATATGGATGGAAAGGTAAGACATAGGTCTACAACTTTCATATAGAGCCCAAGATCTGAAAAGGCGATTTTCAAGTCCAAATTGTAGCAACAACAAAGAAGTCTGAATCTGTCTTCCAACTCGAGCACTGTTCAGTGTTTGGCCCATATCTGGAGTTCTAAAAGTCCAAATGAGCTGACTTTTTTACACAAGAAAGCTGAGACAATTTCTTACACCTTTTATGTTTTCAAGTGGCTCCAATTTTGATGTTATCAATGATGTTTTGGGCAGACAAGAGAAGATAAAGATTGTCACCAAGTCAAGAGTTGGTCACCCACTCATCAATTAGTCATCAAATCAATAGTTTCCAATTTTAGCCTACAAAAGAAGGCATTTGCCATGCATTTAGGCATCTTGGTTTCTAGATCAAGATCATGCTCATTCTTTCTCTCTTTCTATTTTTTGTAATGTTTATGCTTCGCTTTCATTAATATCAAGTTTATGCCTTTAATTCCTTTCATTTACTTAGTTAACTTTTATCTTATTTATGTTCTTATTTTATTTATTTCTTTTTATTTCTTTTATTATGTTTAGCTAAGTTTATTATGTTAAGGTGAAAAGTTTACACTAATAGTGTAAGAATAAGTATAGTGTAAACTTAATATGGACTTTACTGTTTGATACTAACATGTTTTGTATTTGTTATCTTGTTCACTCTTTAATACTTTACTTGTTAAATGACTAATCTTGATTTATGTTGTATAACACTTGGTACAACAAATGCTTGGCACTTTCATAGCCCATATTGTATGGTATAACCGACACCTGAGCTATGAAAGGAACTTGATTTGTTGTTAACATAAGTTATAATCATGAATGCTTGACGAGATTTACAAGTATTAACATTAATCGAATAAGATGACTAATGTAATCATGTTAACAATCTATAATCTAATTGGAACCTCCTTTGAGTGTGGTTTCCAATTGAATAATAAGAGTTTATACTATACTTGTTTGACATACCATTAGTGGATCCTCTAACCTTGACATTTGTTATTATCATTGTTTAATTCTTACATTAATATTCCATCTCAAAGTTCTTATTTTCTTCTTCTTCTCCTCTTTTTTTTCTTTATTATTATCATCATCATCATCATCATCATCATCATCATCATCATCATCATCATTATTATTATTATTATTATTATTATTATTACTATTACTATTACTACTACTACTAGTATTATTAGTATTATTGTTATTACTATTATTGTTGTTGTTGTTGTTGTTGTTGTTGTTGTTGTATTATTGTTATTTATAATTTGTACAATTAACCTCCCTGTGGTTCGACCCCGGTCTTGTCGGGTTATTTATTACTTCGACACTCCTGCACTTGGGAGAATACATCAATCTTTTAGTCGTGTCAGTGTTCAACCTATATCTTGAGTTCTAGAAGTCCAAATAACGTCAATTTTTTGGTTGGAAAGCTGTGATAATTTCCTAAAACTTTCATGAATTAAATCCTAGAACTTTCATGAATTAAGTCTTTTCAAATCCTAATGTTAGCAATGATATTTTATTTAGATAAAATGATAAAGATTGTCACCTAGTCAAGATTTGGCTACTCACTCAATAATTAGTCAACAAATCAATATTTTCTAATTTTGGCGTATAAAAGAAGGCATTTGTCATGCATTTAGGTATCTTGGTTTCAGATCAAGATTGTACGCTTTATTTCTTTCTTTATATTTTTGTAATACTTAAGGTTTGCTTTCATTAATCTCTTGTTTATGCTTTTCATTTCCTTTCCTTTACTTTTTTTTAAGTTATATCTTATTTATGTTGTTATCTTGTTTATTTATATTTCTCTTCTTTTATTATGTTTAGTTAAGTTTATTATGTCAAGGTGAAAATGTTACACTAATGGTGTGAAAATAAGTATAGTGTAAACTCAACATGGACTTTAATATTTGATATTAACATGTTTTGTATTTGTTATCTTGTTCACTCTTAATACTTTGCTTTAAATGATTAGTCTAGATTTATGTTGTATAACACTTTACATAACAAATATCTGGCCCCTCATAGCCCAACCGTATTATGTAACAAACATTTGTACTATAAAAGGAACTTGATTTGTTGTTAACAAAAGTTATAATTATGAATACCTAACAACATTTATAAGTATTAGCATTATTCAAATAAAATAACTAACGTAATCATGTTAACCATTTATAATTTGATTGGAAACTTCTATGTGTGTGGTTTCTAGTTGAGTAAGAAAAAGAGTTTATATTATACTTATTCTTACATTATTAGTGCAACTTTTTCACCTTGACATAATAAACTTAGCTAAACCTAATAAAAAAGAGAAGCATAAATAAACAAGATAAAAAACATAAATAAGATAAAAGTTTACTAAGTAAAGGAAAGGAAATAAAAGACTAATACGACTAAAAGATTGATGTCTTCTCCCAAGTGCAAGAGTGTTAAAGTAATAAATAACCCGGCAAGACCGGGGTCGAACCACAGGAAGGTTACTTGTACAAATTATAAATAACAATAATACAACAACAATAACAATAACAACAACAACAACAATAATAGTAACAACAACAACAACAACAACAACAACAAAAATAATAATAATAATAGTATTAGTAGTAGTAGTAGTACTAATAATAATAATAATAATAATAATAATAAAGAAAAAGAAGAAGATGAAGATGAAGATGAAGATGAGAACTTTGAGATGAAATATTAACGTAAAGATTTAACAACGATAACAATAAATGTCAAGGTTAGAGGATCCACTAATGGTATGTCAAACAAGTATAGTATAAACTCTTATTAGTCAATTGGAAACCACACATAAAGGAGGTTCCAATCAGATTATAGATTGTTACCATGATTACATTAGTCATCTTATTCAATTAATGCTAATACTTGTAAATCTCGTCAAGCATTCATGATTATAACTTATGTTAACAACAAATCAAGTTCCTTTCATAGCTCAGGTGTCGGTTATACCATACGGTATGGGTTATGAAAGTGCCAAGCATTTGTTGTACCAAGTGTTATACAACATAAATCAAGATTAGTCATTTAACAAGCAAAGTATTAAAGAGTGAACAAGATAACAAATATAAAACATGTTAGTATCAAACATTAAAGTCCATATTCCGTTTACACTATACTTATTCTTACACCATTAGTGTAACCTTTTCACCTAGACATAATAAACTTAGCTAGATATAATGAAAGAAAGAAAAATAAATAAACAAGATAATAACATAAATAAGATAAAAGTTAACTAAGTAAAGAAAAGAAAATGAAAGGCATAAACTTGATATTAATGAAAATAAAACTTAAGCATTACAAAAATACAAAGAGAGAAAGCAAGAACATGATCTTGATCTGGAAACCAAGATGCCTAAATGCATGGCAAATGCTTCCTTTTATAGGCCAAAATTAGGAACTGTTGATTTGATGACTAATTGATGAGTGGGTGGCCAACTCTTGACTTGGTGACAATCTTTATCTTCTCTTGTCTGCCCAAAACGTCATTGATAATGTCAAAATTGGAGCCAAACATTAAAGTTGTAGACAATTATCTCAGCTTTCTTGTGTAAAACATTCAGCTCATGTGGACTTCTAGAACTCTAGATATGGCCAAAATACTGAACAGTGCTCGAGCTGGAGGACAGTTTCGGGTTTCTTTGTTGTTGCAATAATTTGGACTTGTAAATGGCCTTTTTAGATCTTGGGCTCCATATGAAAGTTGTAGGCCTATGTCTTACCTTTCCATCCATATAAAGTAGACCTAAATTTGAGATCTATAGCTCCAGATATCACTCAATTACCTAACAGTGTTCTGATTTGGATTGCACCGACATCTCTTTTCTAAGTTTGGCCATCTCTTTATCCTTTCAATTTTAGTTCTTAAATTCATCAATCAATCCTTTCATTTATGTGATAGGCCTGCATTTAAAATGAACATTTACCATAAATTAAAGGTATCTTATATTATTAGATATATTATTATAAAATATGCTTTAGTTAAGGAGTTATTGATACTTGAAGTGCAAAATGATGATATAAAACCTTGATAAAAATGCACTTTTAAGTACTAATCACACCCCCCAACCAGCTTATTACTAGTCCCTAGTAATCAAAGTGTTAAAATAGAAAAACAATTTGCAAATTCCACAAAGCAAGGTATTCATCATTGAACTTCCATTAATCTATCTAGATAAACAAACTCTCATTAAATTTATATATCTGCTCAATACCTCTTAACAAGATATTCATAAACCTTTCTTTTGTGCTTAATGTATCAACATATAATTATGGGGCTTTTCTTGGAAGAAAACAAAATTTTTGTTCTAATGTTTAAGGTTAACTTCCTTGGGTTGGGATTATTATTTTTTTCTTTTTTTTAAAAAAAATATATATACATATAATTTAAAAACATCATGCATCTTTAACCCATATAACAAGCGTTCAGCTAATGACTCCCAGACCAATTGGTCTTAGGGCATTAGGTGTTAAGACACCCCTACGAGCTTAATAACTCGGGTCGTAGATACTGATATGTAGATAGTGCAATGTTTGATTCCCTTAAGCTTTTCTCCTCAACTCATGTAACAAGCGTTGGGCCAATAGCTCCCAAGTCAGTTGACTTTAGGGTATTAGGTGTTAAAACACCCCTTCGGGCTTAATTGCTTAGGTTAGGGAGGCTACGAAACCAAACTTATCTACATTTTTATTATCATCATTTTTTTTCTTTTTTTTTAATTATATTCTATCCCTTTTCCTTAGGTGTTACCTTTAACAAAAGAACATAAATAATGTAATAATCCAATATGCAACCCACAATCATATGTTAAAATGTGTGTGTGTGTGTAAATTAAGGTTTAAGAATACATGTTAAATAAGTATATGAGCAGAATTAAGTGATAACAATGCAAGAGTTTGTAAACCTGAATATTTCAAGAAGTATTATGATAGACCTTATTAAAAATGGTTACTCTGCCATCATAGTAACAATAATTTTGCACATGCTTTATAAAATAGAAAACAAAGTTTTTTTTTTAAAGGAAATGAAACTTAAATCAATAAGAAATATTTGTGTTTTCGGTGGATCTAGTCCTGGGAAAGAAAAGGAGTTTTTAGAATCAGCAAATCATCTTGGTCAAGTGCTAGCTGAAAGAAAGATTCATTTAGTGTATGGGGGAGGTAGTCTTAGGTTAATGGGAGGTGTGTCAATAGCTGCATTTTTAGGAGGTAGTCAAGTTTTGGGGGTCGTCCCCGAAGCTTTCGCATAAGGGGACATCATTGGAAAAACAATTGGAGAGGAACTTCAGGTCTCCACAATGTGGGCTCGAATGAAGGCAATGTTTAACCATGCTGATGCCTTCATTGCTTTACTAGGTGGTCTAGGCACATTGGAAGAGATCTTTCATATTTCCTCTTGGGCTCAACTGCACATTCACCATAAACCCACAGGTTTGTTAAATGTTAATGGTTATTATGATAAGTTGTTGTCTTTTCTTGATCATGCTGTGGAATAGGAATTTCTAACATCTTCTGCACGACAAATCATAATCTCTGCTGCTAGTGCTGAACAATTAATTGACCAACTAGAATCCTTCATTCCTGTAATTGATCCTTTCATGAGTCGCATAAATTGGTCAACTAAGGAAAGCCATAAAAAGCTTAGATTGGATTTGAGCCTTGATTTGTGAATTTTTATATCATTTGGTTTTATTATTGTGGTTTGTTATTTTTTATTTTTGTTTCAGTGTGTTTCAGGTTTGTCAGTGTTCGTTATTTCAGGTGATATCTTCTATACTCTATCTTTCTACCTTAGAGCATTGAGGACAATATCTCGATTTGGTTGGGGGGAGAGGGTAGTAGTTGATAAAAAAAAAATTGTTTTTCATTTCATAAAGCATGTGCATAATTGTTGTTACTAGGATGACAGAGTAAAGGAGCTCTAACAAAGGATACTATTTTTGAATGGACTAAACATTGTCAAAAAGCCTTTGTTAAACTTAAAAACTTGCTTACTTGTGCTCCTATCATTCAACCTCCCGATTGGTCATTACCTTTTGAAATAATGTGTGATGCTAGTGATTATGACGTAGGTGCTCTTTTGGGAGAAAGAAAAGATAAGAAACCTTATGTAATTTACTATGCAAGTAAAACTTTAAATAGTGCTCAAATGAATTACACCACCACTGAAAAAGAATTACTTGCAGTAGTATTTGCATGTGAAAAATTCAGATCTTATCTTGTTGGCTCACCTGTTGTTGTTTTTAGTGATCATGCAGCATTGAAATATCTTTTTTCTAAGAAAGATTCTAAGGCTAGATTGGTGCGGTGGATTTTATTACTTCAAGAATTTGATATCACAATCAAAGATAAGAAAGGCAACGAAAATGTTGTTGTAAATCACTTGTCAAGATTGACAACAGATTCGAAAACTGACATCACACCAATCGATGACTACTTTCTTGATGAATCTTTACTTTCTGTCTCTACAATGCCTTGGTTTGCTAATATTGTCAATTTTCTTGTTTCAGGAAAATCGCCAGCTCATTGGAGTACCCAAGATAAAAGAAAGTTCTTGAACAAAGTGAAGAACTTTTGTTGGGATGATCCTTATTTATTCAAATATTGTCCTGATCAAATATTTCGAAGATGCATTCTTGACAATGAGGTAAGTAGTGTCATTAAATTTTGTCATTCTGAGGCATGTGGGGGCCATTTCTCGTCAAGAAAGACAACTGCAAAAATCTTACAAAGTGGATTTTACTAGCTCAGCATGTTCAAAGACTCACATGCATTCTACAAGTCTTGTGAAAATTGTCAAAAGTTGGGATCTATTTCAAAACGTCACATGATGCCTTGAAATCCTATTATTGTCATTGAGATCTTTGACTGTTGGGGTATAGATTTTAGGGGTCCCTCCATCATTTGGTTTCTTATACATATTAGTCGCAGTAGATTATGTTACAAAATGGATAGAGACAATTTTAAGTCGAAACAATGATCACAAAACAGTGATAAAGTTTTTGAAAGAAAATATTTTGAGTCGATTTGGAGTCCCTCGAGCCATAATAAGTGATGGTGGAACACATTTCTGCAACAAGACATTTGAGTCTTTAATGAAGAAATATGGAATCACACACAAAGTTGCCACCCCTTATCACCCTCAAACAAGTGGACAAGTAGAGCTTGCTAATAGGGAGATCAAACATATTTTGGAGAAAACAGTAAACCCTAATAGGAAAGACTGGTCTTTAAGACTTAATGATGCACTTTGGGCTTATCGAACTACTTATAAAACATCATTAGGTATGTCACCTTATAGACTAGTCTATGGAAAACCTTGTCACTTGCTTGTGGAACTTGAACATAAAGCTTATTGGGCTATTAAAGCTTTCAATTCAAATTTGGATGATGTTAGTCAACTGCGAAAATTACAAATAAATGAGCTTGAGGAAATAAGAAATGATGCATATGAAAATTCAAGAATTCATAAAGCAAGAATTAAAGAGTTTTATGACAAGAAAATACTGAGAAAAACATTTAATGTTGGTCAAAAAGTCTTGCTTTATAATTCTCGACTGCATTTATTTCTTGGAAAATTAAGATCAAGATGGAGCAGTCCTTTTATTGTGAAACATGTGTAGAGTTGAGAATTATAAAACAAAACTTTTATACCAGTATCAACTTTTTGACAATTTTCACAAGTTTTGCAGAATGCATGCGTGTCCTTGAACATGCTGGGCCAATAAAATGCATTTTGAAAGATTTTTATAGCTGTCTTTTTTTACGAGAAATAACTTCCACATGTTTCAGAATGACAAAGTTTAATGACACTACTTACCTCATTGTCGGGAATGAATCTTTGAAATATTTGATCAGGACAATATTTGAATAAGTTAGGGTCATCACAATAAAAGTTCTTCACTTCGTTCAAAAACTTTTCTTTGTCTTGGGTACTCCAATCAGCTGGCAAATCTCCTAAAGCAAGAAAATTAAATTTTTTATCATACCAAGGCATTGGACTAAAAGAAAGTAAGGATTCGTTAGGAAAGTAATCATCGATTGGTGTGATGTCAAATGTCGAATTTGGTGTCACTTTTGCAAAAGATCCGCATCAACATTTTTGGTGCGTTTTTCATCTGTGATTTCTTCCTTAGAATAAATCATTTGCAAATCTTCAAATTCATCCAACTCATTTTTACGTAAAGTAGATTCAAGTTGGTCATAAACTAATTCATCAATATGATCTACTTCTTGTAAATCATTATCTTCTCCAGGTTGTTTGCAAATGTTGAAAATATTCATCTCCAATGTCATGTTTCCAAATGATAGCTTCATTAGTCCATTCCTATAATTAATCAATACGTTAGAAGTTGCAAGAAACGGACGTCCTAAAATAACAGGAAATGAATTACATGATTCAACAGGTTGTGTGTCCAAGATAATAAAATCCACAGGATAAATGAATTGATATACTTGTACTAACATATCTTCAATTATTCCTCTACGCACTTTTACAGATCTATGGACAAGTAAAAGAGATATAGAAGTTGGTTTTAACTCACCTAGATTGAGACTTTGAAAAACTGAATATGGAAGTAAATTCACACTAGCTCCAAGATCAAGTAAAGCTCTTTCAATTTTATGTTCTCCAATAAAGCAAGAAATTGTAGGACAACCAGGGTCTTTATATTTCAAAACATTATTATTCTGAAGAATAGCACTTACTTGTTTAGCAAAAAAGGCTTTCTTTTTCACATTTAGTTTTCTCTTCATAGTGCATAGATCTATTAAAAATTTAGCATAGGAAGGAACCTATTTAATAGCATCCAGCAAAGGTTTATTGATTCTTACCTGTTTGAAAGTTTCAAAAATTCCAGAGTTGTGATTGACTTTCCTTTGTTTGGTCATGGCTTGAGGAAATGGAAGTGCTAGCGGAGAATCAGTCTTTTCTTTACAATTTTCAATTCAAACCCTTCTTTACCCTTGACACGACTAAAAGGTTGATGTCTTCTCCCAACTGCAGGAGTGTCGAAGTAATAAATAACCCGGCAAGACTGGGGTCGAACCACAGGGAGGTTAATTGTACAAATTATAAACAACAATTATAAAACAACAATAACAACAACAACAACAACAACAACAACAACAACAACAACAATAATAATAATAATAGTGGTAGTAGTACTAATAATAATAATAATAATAATAATAATAATAATAATAATAAAGAAAGAGAAGAAGAAGAAGAAGATGATGAGAACTTGGAGATGAAAAATTAATGTAAGGATTAAACAATAATAATAACAAATGTTAAGGTTAGAGGTTCCACTAATGGTATATCAAACAAGTATAGTATAAACTCTTATTATTGAATTGGAAACCACACACAAAGGAGGTTCCAATCAGATTATATATTGTTAACATGATTACATTAGTCATCTTATTCGATTAATGCTAATACTTGTAAATCTCGTCAAGCATTCATGATTATAACTTATGTTAACAACAAATCAAGTTCCTTTCATAGCTCAGGTGTCGGTTATACCATACATTATGGGTTATGAAAGTGCCAAGCATTTGTTGTACCAAGTGTTATACAACATAAATCAAGATTAGTCATTTAACAAGCAAAGTATTAAAGAGTGAACAAGATAACAAATATAAAACATGTTAGTATCAAACATTAAAGTCCATATTAAGTTTACACTATACTTATTCTTCCACCATTAGTGTAACCTTTTCACCTTGACATAATTAACTTAGCTAGACATAATGAAAGAAAGCAAAATAGATAAACAAAATAAGAACATAAAAGCTAACTAAGTAAAGGAAAGGAAATGAAAGGCATAAACTTGATATTAATGAAAGCAAACATAAACATTACAAAAAAAATACAAAGAGAGAAAGCAAGAGCATGATCTTGATCTGAACACCAAGATGCCTAAATGAATGGCAAATGCCTCCTTTTATAGGCCAAAATTGAGAACTATTGATTTGATGACTAATTGATAAGTGGGTGGCCAACTTTTGACTTGGTGACAATCCTTATCTTCTCTTGTCTGCCCAAAACGTCATTGATAACGTCAAAATTGGAGCCAGCTGAAAACATGAAAGTTGTAGGCAATTGTCTCAGCTTTCTTGTGTAAAAACGTCAGCTCATTTGGACTTCTAGAACTCCAGATATGGCCAAAATACCAAACAATACTCGGGCTGGAACACAGATTCGGGCTTCTTTGTTGTTGCTACAATTTGGACTTGATAATGGCCTTTTTAGATCTTGGGCTCCATATGAAAGTTGTAGGCCTATGTCTTACCTTTCCATCCATATAAATTGGACCTAAATCTGAGATATATAGCTCCAGATATGACCCAATTACCGAACAGTGTTCCGGTTTGAATTGCACCGACATCTCTTTTCTAAGTTAGACTTTCTCTTTATCCTTGCAATTTAAGTTCTTCAAGTCATCAATCAATCCTTTTATTTATGTGATAGGCCTGCATTAAAAATAGATATTTACCACAAATTATAGGTATCTTATATTATTAGATACATTATTATAAAACATATTTTAGTTAAGGAGTTATTGATACTTCAAGTGCAAAATGATGATATAAAACCATGATAAAAATGCACTTTTAAGTACTAATCACACCCCCCAACCAGCTTATTACTAGTCCCTAGTAATCAAAGCGTTAAAACAATTTGCAAATTTCACAAAGCAAGGTATTCATCATTTAACTTCCATTAATCTATCCAGATAAACAAACTCTCATTAAATGTATATATCTGCTCAATACCACTTAACAAGATATTAATAAACCTTTCTTTTGTGCTCAATGTATCAACACATAATTATGGGGCTTTTCTTGGAAGAAAACAAAATTTTTGTTCTAATGTTTAAGGTTAACTTTCTTGGGTTGGGATTATTATTTTTGTCTTTTTTTTTTCTTTGTTTTTTTTTTAAAAAATCTATATACATATAATTTAAAAACATCATGCATCTTTAACCCATGTAACGAGCTTTTAGCTAATGACTCCCAGACCAGTTGGTCTTAGGGCATTAGGTGTTAAGACACCCCTACGAGCTTAGTAACTCGGGTCGCAGATACTAATATGTAGAAAGTGCAATGTTTGATTCCCTTAAGCTTTTCTCTTCAACCCATGTAACAAGCGTTGGGCCAATAGCTCCCAAGTCAGTTGACTTTAGGGTATTAGGTGTTAAAACACCCCTTCGGGCTTAATTGCTTAGGTTAGGGAGGCTACGAAACCAAACTTATCTACATTTTTATTATCATCACTTTTTTTTCTATTTTTTCTTCTTTTTTTTCATGTTTTTCTTTTTTTTTTTTAATTATATACAATCCCTTTCCCTTAGTTGTTACCTTTAACAAAAGAACATAAATAATGTAATAATCCAATATGCAACCCACAATCATATGTTAAAGTGTGTGTGTGTAAATTAAGGTTTAAGAATATATGTTAAATAAGTATGTGAGCAGAATTAAGTGGTAACAGTACGAGAGTTTGTAAACCTGAATATTTCAGGAAGTATTATAATAGACCTTGTTAAGAATGGTTACTAAGATGCGTCTCAAGAGTCACTTTAACAAAAGAGCTCCTTTACTCTACCATCCTAGTAACAACAATTATGCACATGCTTTATGAAATGAATTTTTTTTTATCAACTATTACCCTCTCCCCCCAACCAAAACGAGACATTGTCCTCAATGTTCTAAGGTAGAAAGATAGAGTATAGAAGATATCACCTGAAATAACGAACACTGAGAAAACCTGAAACACACTGAAATAAAAATAAGAAATAACAAAACACAATAATAAAACCAAAAGACACAAAAATTCACAAATGAAGGCTCAAATCCAATCTAAGCTTTTTACGGCTTCCCGTAGATGACCAATTTATACGACTCATGGAAGGATCAATCACAAGAGTGAAAGATTGTAGTTGGTCAATCAATTGTTCAGCAGTAGTAGCAGAGATTATAATTTGGCGTGCAGAAGATGTTAGAAATTCCTGTTCCACAGTATGATCAAGAAAAGACAACAACTTATCATAATAACCATTAACATTTAGCAAACCAAAGGGTTTATGGTGAATGTGCAATTGAGCCCAAGAGGAAATATGAAAGATCTCTTCCAATGTGCCTAGACCACCTGGTAAAGCAATGAAAGCATCAGCATGGTTAAACATTGCATTCATTCGAGCCGACATTGTAGAGACCTGAAGTTCCTCTCCAATTGTTTTTCCAATGATGTCCCCTTGTGCCAAAGCTTCAGGGACGACCCCCAAAACTTGACTACCTCCTAAAAATGCAGCTATTGACACACCTCCCATTAACCCAAGACTGCCTCCCCCATACACTAAATGAATCTTTCTCTCAGCTAGCACCTGACCAAGATGATTTGCTGATTCTAAAAACTCCTTTTCTTTCCCAGGACTAGATCCACCGAAAACACAAATATTTCTTATTTGATGACTTCAGGAACTTGCCATTTCTACACACTTCTGTATTTGTTGAATGTATGGGTTGAGTAGAAATGAAAGGAAGGAAGAGAGGGTTTTATAGATGAGAAATTAGAAAGGCAATCATAACACCTATATGTAGGCCAGCTGGAGTCTCACACTCTCTCTTTCTCTTTTTATTTATTTATTTATTTACTTTTTGAAAAAGCATGTGTATGTACAGGTAGTTGTCATTGTGGTTCACATCTTCCCTTGGTTTTACGTCCAAGAACGGCTTAAACGCCATCTATGGGTCGGGGATAAGCTTCCCATATAGTTTTCTTAAAAACTAGCAAACAGGGTCTTTTTTAGTCAGATTCCCAAGACTATGCCAAGCATGTTCTTTTTGAAAATCGGTTTATAAGTCATGAATTACATTATGCTTATCTCGACTATGATGAAACTTAAGAGTCAATAGAAGATTATCTAAAGACTCTCTATGTTTTGAAATAAATCCCACCTTTTGACAATTTTCATAGTTTTTACGGAATGCATGTGACTCCTTGAAAATGGTGGGCCAGTAAAATCCACTCTGTAAGATTTCTACAATCCTCTTCTTTGATGAGAAATGATCCCCAGTGCCTTAGAGTGACAAAATTTAATAACATCACTTACCTCATTGTCGGGAATGCATATTTGAAATATTTGATCAAGACAATAATTGAATAAATAAGGGTCATCCCAATAAAAATTTTGCACGTTGCTCAAAAATTTGCTTTTATCTTCGGTACTCTAGTGAGCTGGCAAAAATCCTGAAGCAAGAAACTTGATATTTTTAGCAAACCAAGGCATTGAACTAAGAGAAAGTACAGATTTATCAGGAAAGTAATCATCGATTGGTGTGATGTCGGGTGTCGAATCTGTTGTCACCTTTGATAAAAGATCCGCATCAACCTTTTCGGTGCCTTTTTCATCCTCGATTTCTTCCTGATTGGTCATGGCATGAGGAAATGGAAGTGCTGGCGGTGGATCAGTCATTTCTTTGCAATGTTCAGATTCAACCCCTTCCTTACCCTTAGAGATTGACTCATCATCTTTCTCATAAGGTTCAAGAGTGGGTTTTTTAATAACCTTACCATTGTGAAGAGCGATGACTGATTTGACTTGATCCATATGTTGACTTTCATAACTACTTGCATTTGCATTGTATTGCTCCTTGAGATTTTGCTGTGGTTGAGATGGAAACTTACCTTTCTCTTGAAAATTGAGAGCAGATGTGAATTTTGCAAGAGTATCTTTAAAATCTGTTATGCTTTGAGCAAGTTGAGTGTTGATTGTCTCTTGCTTTTCAATGAATGCATACAAAGTTTCCTCAAAATTTCTTGTAAGAGGTGGAGCATAAGGAGGTGCATATCCATGATAATTTTGAAAATTATGGGGTGCTTGAAACGGTGGTTGTGAAGTTTGTGCATTGTTGTTCTCACTCTTCCAAGTGAAATTTGGGTGATTTCTCCAACCAGGGTTGTATGTTTGGGAGTATGGGTTGTGGTTGGCCCTTTGGAAACTGTTTAAAGCATGGGTTTGTTCATGGAGACATTCCTTAAAAGAAGGCAAGGTTAGACAATCGTTGGTTAAGTGTTCATTTGTTTCACAGATTTGACACACAATGTTTTCAATAGATTTAAATTGACCACTCTTTTTCAATTCTAGTGCCTCGACTTTTCTAGCTAAAGATGCAAACTTGGCTTGAAGGTCATGATCTTCCCTAAGGTTGTACATGCCTCCACTAGATGTGTGAGGTTGAGTTTTACTCAGTGCCTCATATGTACCCGCGGTGTCCCAATTTTGAGCATTTTCAGCTAACAAGTCTAAGTACTCTATTGCTTCATCAGGGTCTTTATCTTCAAAAGTTCCATTGCACATCAATTCAACCATTTTCCTATCTTTAGGTGTTAACCCTTCATAGAAATGTGCAACCAATCTCCATGTTTCAAAACCATGATGAGGGCAAGTACTAAGCAAGTCTCGATACCTATCCCAACATTTGTAAAATGTTTCTCCTGGTTTTTGACTGAAAATGGTGATTTGTCTCTTGAAAGAGTTTGTTCTATGAGATGGGAAAAACTTCTTTAAAAATTATTGTTCCATTTCATCCCAAGCACGAATGGATCCTGATCTTAAATTTTATAGCCATGTTTTAGCTTTATCTTTTAATGAAAAAAGGAAAAAGCTTTAATCTGATGGTGTTCATGCTACAATTTAAGTTATTATACGTGTTGCAGACCTCCTCAAATTCCCTTAAATGCAAGTATGGATTTTCCAATTCTAAGCCATGAAAAGAAGGTAAAAGTTGAATAATACCTGGTTTAAAATTAAAATGAGATGCATCGAGAGGAAAAACTATGCATGATGGTGCACTTGTTCTTGTGGGATTCATGTGGTCTCTAAGTATTCTAGAACGGTTATTCTCATTATTCTCATTATGAAGTGATTGATTATCTTCTTCGGCCATATTTTCTGAAAATGATAAGAATATCCTACAAAGTCTACCACTTGATGTACGTAACCACACTCTCATGCACGTGTAGGAATAAAATAAAAAAGAAGAAGAAAGCAAAAGAAGGAGGAAGAAAACAAAATAAAAAGAAACAAAAGAAAAGAAACAAAGTTATATACAAGAAAGGTGAAAAGAGAAAATAAAATAAATACTATAATTTATACAAGAACTTACCTCCCCGACAACAGCGCCAAAAACTTGACACGACTAAAAGGTTGATGTCTTCTCCCAAGTGCAGGAGTGTCGAAGTAATAAATAACCCGGCAAGACCGGGGTCGAACCACAGGGAGGTTAATTGTACAAATTATAAACAACAATTATAAAACAACAATAACAACAACAACAACAACAACAACAACAACAACAACAACAACAACAACAACAATAATAATAATAATAGTGGTAGTAGTACTAATAATAATAATAATAATAATAATAATAATAATAATAATAAAGAAAGAGAAGAAGAAGAAGAAGATGATGAGAACTTGGAGATGAAAAATTAATGTAAGGATTAAACAATAATAATAACAAATGTCAAGGTTAGAAGTTCCACTAATGGTATATCAAACAAGTATAGTATAAACTCTTATTATTGAATTGGAAACCACACACAAAGGAGGTTCCAATCAGATTATATATTGTTAACATGATTACATTAGTCATCTTATTCGATTAATGCTAATACTTGTAAATCTCGTCAAGCATTCATGATTATAACTTATGTTAACAACAAATCAAGTTCCTTTCATAGCTCAGGTGTCGGTTATACCATACATTATGGGTTATGAAAGTGCCAAGCATTTGTTGTACCAAGTGTTATACAACATAAATCAAGATTAGTCATTTAACAAGCAAAGTATTAAAGAGTGAACAAGATAACAAATATAAAACATGTTAGTATCAAACATTAAAGTCCATATTAAGTTTACACTATACTTATTCTTCCACCATTAGTGTAACCTTTTCACCTTGACATAATTAACTTAGCTAGACATAATGAAAGAAAGGAAAACAAATAAACAAAATAAGAACATAAAAGTTAACTAAGTAAAGGAAAGGAAATGAAAGGCATAAACTTGATATTAATGAAAGTAAAGCATAAACATTACAAAAAAATACAAATAGAGAAAGGAAGAGCATGATCTTGATCTGAACACCAAGATGCCTAAATGAATGGCAAATGCCTCCTTTTATAGGCTAAAATTGGGAACTATTGATTTGATGACTAATTGATAAGTGGGTGGCCAACTTTTGACTTGGTGACAATCCTTATCTTCTTTTGTCTGCCCAAAAAGTCATTGATAACGTCAAAATTGGAGCCAGCTAAAAACATGAAAGTTGTAGGCAATTGTCTCAGCTTTCTTGTGTAAAAACTTCAGCTCATTTGGACTTCTAGAACTCTAGATATGGCCAAAATACCAAACAGTACTCGGGCTGGAAGACAGATTCGGGCTTCTTTGTTGTTGCTACAATTTGGACTTGATAATGGCCTTTTTAGATCTTGGGCTCCATATAAAAGTTGTAGGCCTATGTCTTACCTTTCCATCCATATAAATTGGACCTAAATCTGAGATATATAGCTCCAGATATGACCCAATTACCGAACAGTGTTCCGGTTTGAATTGCACCGACATCTCTTTTCTAAGTTAGACTTTCTCTTTATCCTTGCAATTTAAGTTCTACAAGTCATCAATCAATCATTTTATTTATGTGATAGGCCTGCATTAAAAATAGACATTTACCACAAATTATAGGTATCTTATATTATTAGATACATTATTATAAAACATATTTTAGTTAAGGAGTTATTGATACTTCAAGTGCAAAATGATGATATAAAACCATGATAAAAATGCACTTTTAAGTACTAATCAACCCTCAGAGATTGACTCATCATCTTTCTTATAAGGTTCAAGAGAGGCTTTTTCAATAACCGTACCACTGTGCAGGAGTAGTGATTGATTTGACTTGATCCATGTGTTGGCTTCTGGAACTACTTGCATTTGCATTGTATTGCCCCTTGGGATTTTGTTATGGTTGAGATGGAAACTTACCTTTCTCTTGGAAACTGAGAGCAGATGTTAATTTTGCAAGAGTATCTTTAAAATCTGTCATGTTTTGAGCAAGTTGAGTATTGATTGTCTCTTGCTTTTCAATGAATGCATGCAATGTTTCCTTAAGATTTCTTTTAAGAGGTGGAGCATAAGGACGTGCATATCCATGAGATTTTTAGAAATTTGGTGTGCTTGAAATGGTGGTTGTGAAGTTTGTGCATTGTTATTCTCACTCTTCCAACTAAAATTTGGGTGATTTCACCAACCAGGCTTGTATGTTTGAGAGTATGGGTTGTGGCTGGCCCTTTGGAAACTGTTTAAAGCATGAGCTTGTTCATGGAGAGATTCCTTGAAAGAAGGCAAGGTTGGACAGTTATTGGTTGAGTGTTCATTTATTTCACGGATTTGACATACAATGTTTTCATCATATTTTAATTGACCACTTTTTTTCAATTCTAGTGCCTCGACTTTTCTAGCTAAAGATGCAAACTTGGCTTGGAGGTCATGATCTTCCCTAAGGTTGTACATACCTCCACTAGATGTATGAGGTTGAGTTTTACTCGATGCCTTATAAGTACCTGCGGTGTCCCAATTTTGAGCATTTTCAACCAACAAGTCTAAGTACTACATTGCTTCATTAGGGTCTTTATCTTCAAAAGTTCCATTGCATATCAATTCAACCATTTGCCTATCTCTAGGTGTTAACCCTTCATAAAAATGTGAAACCAATATCCATGTTTCAAAACCATGATGAGGGCAAGTACTAAGCAAGTCTCGATACCTATCCCAACATTGGTAAAATGTTTCTCCTAGTTTTTGAGTGAAAGTGGTGATTTGTCTTTTGAAAGAGTTTGTTATAAGAAATGGGGAAAACTTCTTTAAAAATTGTTGTTGCATTTCATCCCAAGCATGAATGGATCCTGGTCTCAAATTTTGTAGCCATGTTTTAGCTTTATCTTTTAATGAAAAAGGAAAAAGCTTTAATCTGATGGTGTTCATACTACAATTTAAATTATTATATGTGTTGCAGACCTCCTTAAATTCCCTTAAATGCAAGTATGGATTTTCCAAATCTAAGCCATGAAAAGAAGATAAAAGTTGAATAATGCCTGGCTTAAAATTAAAATGAGATGCATTGGGAGGAAAAACTATGCATGATGGTGCACCTGTTCTTGTGGGATTCATGTGGTCTCTAAGTGTTCTAGCACGGTTATTCTCATTATTCTCATTATGAAGTGATTGATTATCTTCTTCGACCATATTTTCTGAAAATGATGAGGATACCCTATAAAGTCTACCACTTGATGTACGTGACCACACTCTCATGCACGTGTAGGAATAGAATAAAAGGAAAAAAAAAACAAAAGAAGAAGAAACAAGAGAAAAGAAACAAAGTTATATACAAGAAAAGTGAAAAAAGAAAATAAAATAAATATTAAGTACTAATCATAGTAGTAGTAGTAATGATAGTAATGATAATAAAGAAAAAGAAGGAGAAGAAGAAGAAGATGATGAGAACTTTGAGATGAAATATTAATGTAAAAATTAAACAATGATAATAATAAATGTTAAGGTTATGATTAGTGCTTAAAAGTGCATTTTTATCAAGGTTTGATATCATCGCTTTGCACTTGAAGTATCAATAACTCCTTAACTAAAACATGTTTTATAATAATATATCTAATAATATAAGATACCTTTAATTTGTGGTAAATGTTCATTTTAAATGCAGGCCTATCACATAAATGAAAGGATTGATTGATGAATTTAAGAATTGAAATTGAAAGGATAAAGAGATGGCCAAACTTAGAAAAGAGATGTCGGTGCAATCCAAACCGGAACAGTGTTTCTTTTCTTGTATAAATTATAGTAGTTATTTTATTTTCTCTTTTAACTTTTCTTGTATATAACTTTGTTTCTTTTCTCTTGTTTCTTCTTCTCTTGTTTTCTTCTTCCTTTTATTCTATTCCTACACGTGTATGAGAGTGTGGTCACGTACATCAAGTGGTAGACTTTGTAAGATATCTTCATCATTTTCAGAAAATATGGCTGAAGAAGATAATCAATCACTTCATAATGAGAATAATGAGAATAACCGTGCCAGAACACTTAGAGACCACATGAATCCCACAAGAACAAGTGCACCATCATGCATATTTTTTCCTCCCGATGCATCTCATTTTAATTTTAAACCAGGTATTATTCAACTTTTACGTTCTTTTCATGGTTTAGAATTGGAAAATCCATACTTGCATTTAAGGGAATTTGAAAAGGTCTACAACACATATAATAATTTAAATTATAGCATGAACACTATCAGATTAAAGCTTTTTCCTTTTTCATTAAAAGATAAAGCTAAAACATGGCTACAAAATTTAAGACCAGGATCCATTCGTGCTTGGGATGAAATGCAACAACGGTTTTTGAAGAAATTTTTCCCATCTCACAGAACAAACTCTTTCAAAAGACAAATCACTACTTTCACTCAAAAACCAGGAGAAACATTTTACCAATGTTGAGATAGGTATCGAGACTTGCTTAATACTTGCCCTCATCATGGTTTTGAAACATGGAGATTGGTTTCACATTTTTATGAAGGGTTAACACCTAGAGATAGGCAAATGGTCGAATTGATGTGCAATGGAACTTTTAAAGATAAAGACCCTGATGACGCAATGGAGTACTTAGATTTGTTAGCTGAAAATGCTCAAAATTGGGACACCGCGGGTACTTATGAGGCACCGAGTAAAACTCAACCTTATACATCTAGTGGAGGTATGTACAACCTTAGGGAAGATCATGACCTTCAAGCCAAGTTTGCAACTTTAGCTAGAAAAGTCGAGGCACTAGAATTGAAAAAGAGTGGTCAATTAAAATCTGTTGAAAACATTGTGTGTCAAATATGTGAAACAAATGAACACTCAACCAATAACTGTCCAACTTTGCTTTCTTTTAAGGAACGTCTCCATGAACAAGCCCATGCTTTAAACAATTTCCAAATACCTAATTATAACCTATACTTATAAACATACAACCCTGGTTGGAGAGATCACCAAAATTTTAATTGGAAGAGTGATAATGCACAAACTTCACAACCACACTTTCAAGTACACCATAATTTCCAAAATTATTATGGATATGCACCTCCTTATGCTCCACGTCCTACAAGAAATTTTGAGGAAACTTTGTATGCATTCATTGAAAAGCAAGAGATAATCAACACTTAACTTGCTCAAAACATAACAGATTTTAAAGATACTCTTGCAAAATTCACATATGTTCTCAATTTTCAAGAGAAAGGTAACTTTCTATCTCAACCACAGTAAAATCCCAAGGGGCAATACAATGCAAATGCAAGTAGTTCTGGAAGTCAACACATGGATCAAGTCAAATCAGTCATCACTCTTCGTAGTGGTAAGGTTATTAAAAAACCCACTCTTGAACCTTGTGAGAAAGATGATGAGTCAATCTCTAAGGGTAAGGAAAGGGTTGAATCTGAATATTGCATGGAAAAGACTGATTCCTTGCCAGCACTTCCATTTCCTCATGCCATGACCAATCAAGAAGACATCGATGATGAAAAAGGCACCGAAAATGTTGATGCGGATCTTTTATCAAAAGTGACAACAGATTCGACACCCGACATCACACCAATCAATTATTCTTTTCTTGATGAATCTCTACTTTCTCTTAGTTCAATGCCTTGGTTTGCTAAAAATATCAATTTTCTTGCTTCAGGATTTTTGCTAGCTCACTAGAGTACCGAAAACAAAAGAAATTTTTTGAGCAACGTGCAAAACTTTTTTTGGGATGACCCTTACTTATTCAATTATCGTCCTGATCAAATATTTCGAAGATGCTTTCCCGATAATGAGGTAAGTAATTTCATTAAATTTTGTCACTCTAAGGCACGTGGGGATCATTTCTCATAAAAAAAAAGGACTGTAGAAATTTTACAAAGTGGATTTTACTGGCCCACCATATTCAAGGAGTCACATGCATTCCGCAAAAACTATGAAAATTGTCAAAAGGTGGGATTTATTTCAAAACACAGAGAGTCTTTAGATAATCTTCTATTGACTCTTAAGTCTCATCATAGTCGAGATAAATATCGTGCAATTCATGACTTATGAACCCATTTTCATAAAGAACATGCTTGACATAGTTTTGGGAATCTGACTAAAAAAGACCTTGTTTGTTAGTTTTTAAGAAAACTAGATGGGAAGCCTATCCCCGACCCATAGAGGGCGTTTAAGCCGTTCTTGGACGTAAAACCAAGGGAAGATGTGAGCCACAATCACAACCACCTATACATATGCTTTTTTTGAAAAAAAAGAAATAAATAAAGAGAGAGAGAGTGTGTGTGTGTGAGACTCCAGCTGGCCTACATATAGGTGGTTTGATTAGCTTTTTAATTTCTCATCTATAAAATCCCCTCTTCCTTCCTTTCATTTTTACTCAACTCATACATTCATCAAATGTAGAAGTGTGTAGAAATGGCAAGTTCCTCAGGTCATCATATAAGAAATATTTGTGTTTTCGGTGGATCTAGTCTTGGGAAAGAAAAGGAGTTTTTAGAATCAGCCAATCATCTTGGTTAAGTGCTAGCTGAGAGAAAGATTCATTTAGTGTATGAGGGAGGCAGTCTTGGATTAATGGGAGGTGTGTCAATAGCTGGATTTTTAGGAGGTAGTCAAGTTTTGGGGGTCGTCCCCGAAGCTTTAGCACAAGGGGATATCATTGGAAAAACAATTGGAGAGGAACTTCAGATCTCCACAATGTCAGCTCGAATGAATGCAATGTTTAACCATGTTGATGCCTTCATTGCTTTACCAGGTGGTCTAGGCACATTGGAAGAGATCTTTCATATTTTCTCTTGGGCTCAACTGCACATTCACCATAAACCCATAGATTTGTTAAATGTTAATGGTTATTATGATAAGTTGTTGTCTTTTCCTAATCATGCTGTGGAACAGGGATTTCTAACATCTTCTACACGACAAATCACAATTAATTGACCAACTACAATCCTTCATTCCTGTAATTGATCCTTTCATGAGTCGCATAAATTGGTCAACTAAGGAAAGCCGTAAAAAGCTTAGATTGGATTTGAGCCTTCATTTGTGAATTTTTGTGTCTTTTGGTTTTATTATTGTGGTTTGTTATTTCTTATTTTTGTTTCAGTGTGTTTTAGGTTTGTTAGTGTTCGTTATTTCAGGTGATATCTTCTATACTCTATCTTTCTACCTTTAAACATTGAGGACAATGTCTCGTTTTGGTTGGGGGGAAAGGGTAGTAGTTGATAAAAAAAACATTGTTTTTCATTTCATAAAGCATGTGCATAATTGTTATTACTAGGATGACAGAGTAAAGGAGCTCTTTTGTTAAAGTGACTCTTGAGACGCATCTTAGTAACCATTCTTAATAAGGTCTATCATAATATTTCTTGAAATATTCAGGTTTACAAACTCTCACATTGTTATCACTCAATTCTGCTCATATACTTATTTAACATGTATTTTTAAACCTTAATTTACACACACACACTTTAACATATGATTGTGGGTTGCATATTGGATTATTACATTATTTATGTTCTTTTGTTAAAGGTAACAAATAAGGAAAAGGGATAGTATATAATTAAAAAAAAAGAAGAAGAAGAAAAAAAAAGAAGAAGAAATGCTGATAATAAAAATATAGATAAGTTTGGTTTCGTAGCCTCCCTAACCTAAGAAATTAAGCCTAAAGGGGTGTTTTAACACCTAATACCCTAAAGTCAACTGACTTGGGAGCTATTGGCCCAATGCTTGTTACATGGGTTGAGGAGAAAAGCTTAAGAAAATCAAACATTGCAGTATCTACATATCAATATCTGCGACCCGAGTTACTAAGCTCGTAGGGGTGTCTTAACACCTAATGCCCTAAGACCAACTAATCTGGGAGTCATTAGCTGAAAGCTCGTTACATGGGTTAAAGATGCATGGTGTTTTTAAATTATACGTATATATATTAAAAAAAAAGATGAAAAAAGACAAAAATAATAATCCCAACCCAAGAAAGTTAACCTTAAATATTAGAACAAAAATTTTGTTTTCTTCCAAGAAAAGCCTCATAATTATGTGTTGATACATTGAGCACAAAAGAAAGGTTTATTAATATCTTGTTAAGAGGTATTGAGTAGGTATATAAATTTAATGAGAGTTTATTTATCTGGATAGATTAATGGAAGTTAAATGATGAATACCTTGCTTTGTGGAATTTGCAAATTGTTTTTCTATTTTAACGCTTTGATTACTAGGGACTAGTAATAAGCTGGTTGGGGGGGTGTGATTAGTACTTAAAAGTGCATTTTTATCATGGTTTTATATCATCATTTTGCACTTAAAGGATCAATAACTCCTTAACTAAAACATGTTTTATAATAATATATCAAACAATATAAGATACCTTTAATTTGTGGCAAATGTTCATTTTAAATGCAGGACTATCACATAAATGAAAGAATTGATTGATGACTTTAAGAACTTAAATTGCAAGGGCAAAAAGATGACCAAAATTAGAAACGAGATGTCAGTGTAATTCAAACCAGAACACTGTTCGGTAATTGGGTCATATTTGGAGCTATAAATCTTAGATTTAGGTCTACTTTATAGGGATGGAAAGGTAAGACATAGGCCTACAACTTTCATATGGAGCCCAAGATCAAAAAAGGCCATTTTCAAGTCCAAATTATTGCAACAACAAAGAAGCCCGAATCTGTCCTCCAACCCGAGCACTGTTCAGTATTTTGGCCATATCTAAAGTTTTAAAAGTCCAAATGAGCTGAAGTTTTTACATAAGAAAGCTGAGACAATTTCCTACAACTTTCATGTTTTCAAGTGGCTCCAATTTTGACGTTATCAACTTTCAGACAAGAGAAGATAAGGATTGTCACCAAGTCAAGAGTTGGCCACCTACTCATCAATTAGTCATCAAATCAATAGTTCCCAATTTTGGCCATAAAAGAAGGCATTTTCCATGCATTTAGGCATCTTGGTTTCCAGATCAAAATCATGCTCTTGCTTTCTCTCTTTGTATTTTTTGTAATGTTTATGCTTTGCTTTCATTAATATCAAGTTTATGCCTTTCATTTCCTTTCCTTTACTTAGTTAACTTTTATCTTATTTATGTTCTTATTTTGTTTATTTATTTTTCTTTCTTTCATTATGTTTAGCTAAGTTTATTATGTCAAGGTGAAAAGGTTACACTAATGGTGTCAGAATAAGTATAGTGTAAACTTAATATGGACTTTAACGTTTGATACTAACATGTTTTGTATTTGTTATCTTGTTCACTCTTTAATACTTTGCTTGTTAAATGACTAATCTTGATTTATGTTGTATAACACTTGGTACAACAGATGCTTGGCACTTTCATATCCCATACTGTGTGGCATAACCGACACCTGAGCTATGAAAGGAACTTGATTTGTTGTTAACATAAGTTATAATCACGAATGCTTGACGAGATTTACAAGTATTAGCATTAATTGAATAAGATGACTAATGTAATCATGTTAACAATCTATAATCTGATTGGAACCTCCTTTGTGTATGGTTTCCAATTGAATAATAAGAGTTTATACTATACTTGTTTGACATACCATTAGTGAATCCTCTAACCTTGACATTGTTTGTTATCATTGTTTAATCCTTACGTTAATTTTCCATCTCAAAGTTGTCATTAATCTAAGTTCTCATCTTCTTCTTTTTCTTCTCTTTCTTTATTATTATTATTATTATTACTATTACTATTACTACTACTACTACTACTAGTACTAGTATTATTAGTATTATTATTGCTACTATTATTATTATTGTTATTACTATTATTATTGTTGTTGTATTATTGTTATTTATAATTTGTACAATTAACCTCCCTGTGGTTCGACCCCGGTCTTGCTGGGTTATTTATTACTTCGACACTCCTGCACTAGGGAGAAGACATCAATCTTTTAGTCGTGTCATACTACGACTATTATTATTATTATTATTGCTACTAATATTATTGTTGTTCTTGTTGTTACTATTGTTGTTGTTTATAATTTGTATAATTAACCTCTCTATGGTTCGACCCCGGTCTTGCCGGGTTATTTATTACTCTGACACTCCTGCACTTGGGATATTACATCAATGTTTTGGTCGTGTCATGTACCAAGTATTATACAACACAAATCTAGATTAACCATTTAACAAGTAAGGTATTGAGAATTAATAAGATAAAAATGATAAGACATGTTAATAACAAATTTTCTTGGATGTAAGCATTAAAGTACATATTAAGTTTATATTATATATATTCTAACACTATTTATGAAACTTTTTTACCTTGACATATTAAACTTAGTGACACAACTAAAAAATTGATGTCTTCGCCCAAGTGCAGGAGTGTCGAAATAATAAATAACCTAGCAAGACCGGGGTCGAAACCATAGAGAAGTTAATTGTATAAATTATAGATAACACTAATACAACAAAAACAACAACAACAACAATAACAATAATAGTAGTAGGAGGAGGAGGAGGAGGAGGAGTACTAATAATCAAGAAGAAGAAGAAAAGGAAGTTGATGAGAACTTTAGAATGGAAGATTAATGTAATGATTAAACAATGATAACAACAAATGACAAGTTTAATATAGTATAAACTTTTATTATTCAATTGGAAACCACACACAAAAAAGGTTCCAATTAGATTATAAATTGTTAACATGATTATATTAGTTATCTTATTCGATTAATGCTAATACTTGTAAATCTCATCAGGCATTCATAATTATAACTTATGTCTATAACAAATCAAGTTCCTTTCATAACTCAAGTGTCGGTTATGCCACACAGTATGGGATATGAAAGTGCCAAGCATTTGATGTACCAAGTGTTATACAACATAAATCTAAATTAGTCATTTAACAAGCAAAGTATTAAAGAGTGAACAAGTATAAAACATGTTAGTATCAAATATTAAAGTCCATGTTAAGTTTAGACTATACTTATTCTTATACCATTTATGTAACATTTTCAACTCGACATAATAAACTTAGCTAAACATAATGAAAGAAATAAAAATAAATAAACAAAATAAAAACATAGATAAGATAAAAGTCAACTAAGTAAAGGAAAGGAAATGAAAGGCATATACAAGATATTAATAAAAATAAAACTTAAGCATTACAAAAATACAAAGAGAGAAAGTAAGAGTATGATCTTGATCTAGACACAAGATTTCTAAATGCATGGCAAATACCTCCTTTTATAGGCCAAAATTAGGAACTATTGATTTGATGACTAATTGATGAGTTGGTGGCCAACTCTTGACTTAGTAACAATCCTTATCTTCTCCTGTCTTCCCAAAACATCATTGATAACATCAAAACTGGAATCACTTGAAACATGAAAGTTGTAGGAAATTGTCTCAGCTTTCTAGGAAAAAAAATAGAGGTCATTTGGACTTCTAGAACTCTGGATATTTACCAAACACAGAACAATGTTCGATCTACTAAACAGATTCAGACTTTTTGTTGTTGCTATAATTTGAACTCGAAAATGACCTTTTAAAATCTTAGCTCTATAGGAAAGTTGTAGCCTCTGTCTTACCTTTCCATTCATATAAAGTAGATCTAAATCCGAGATCTACAACTTCATATATGACCCAATTATCGAATAGTGTTCCGGTTTAAACTACACCAACATCTTTTTTCTAAGTTTGGCCATCTCTTTGTCCTTTTAATTTCAGTTTTTAAACTCATCAATCAATGCTTTCATTTATGTGATAGGCCTAGATTTAAAATGAAGATTTACTACAAATTAAAAGTATCTTATATTATTAGATATCTTATTATAAAACATACTTTAGTTAAGGAGTTATTGATAGTTAAAGTGCAAACTGATGATATAAAACCTTGATAAAAATACACTTTTTAGTACTAATCACACCCCCCCCAATTAGCTTATTACTGGTCCTTAGTAATTAAAGTGTTAAAATAGAATTTTGTTTTGCAAATTCCACAAAGCAAGGTATTCATCATTCAACTTTCATTAATCTATACGGATAAACAAACTCCCATTAAATTTATATATCTACTCAATACCTCTTAAATAAGATATTAATAAACCTTTCTTTTGTGCTCAATATATCAACACATAGTTATGGGGCTTTACTTGGAAGAAAACAAAATTCTTGTTCTAATGTTTAAGGTTAACTTCCTTAGGTTGAGATTTTTTTTCTTCTTTTTTTTGTTTTTTTAAATATATATACATGTAACTTAAAAAACAATGCATCTTTAACCCATATAATGAGCTTTCGCTAATGACTCTCATACTAGTTGGTCTTAGGGCATTAGGTGTTGAGACACCCCTACAAGCTTAATAACTTGGATTACCGATACTGATACGTAGATAGTGCAATATTTGATTTTCTTAAGCTTTTCTCCTCAACCCATATAACAAGTGTTGGGCCAATAGCTCCCAAGTCAATTGACTTTAGGGTATTAGGTGTTAAAACACTTCTTCAAGCTTAATTACTTAGATTAGGGAGGCTATGAAACTGAACTTATTTATATTTTTATTATCATCATTTTTTTTTTGCTTTTTTTTTTCAAATTATTTACTATCCCTTTCCTTAATTGTTATCTTTAACAAAATAATATAAATAATGTAATAATCCAATGTGCAACTCATAATCATATGTTAATGTGTTTGTGTGAAAATTAAGGTTTAAGAATACATGTTAAATGAGTATATGAGCAAAATTAAGTGATAACAATATGAGATTTTGTAAACTTGAATATTTCAAGAAGTATTATGATATACCTTATTAAGAATGGTTACTAAGTTGCGTCTTAAAAGTCATTTTAACAAAAGAGCTCCTTTACTATGTCATCCTAGTAAAAATAATTTTGCACATGCTTTATTAAATTGAAAACACAGTTAGTTATTATTATTATTATTTTACTACCCTCTCTCCCTAACTAAAACGAGACATTGTCCTCAATGTCTTACTATAGAAAGATAGAGTATAGAAGACATCACTTGAAATAACGAACACTGACAAACCTAAAACACACTTAAACAAATATAAGAAACAATAAAACACAATAATAAAAACAAAAGACACAAAGATTCATAAATGAAGGCTCAAATCTAATCTAAGCTTTAGCTTTCCTTATATGACCAATTTATGTGACTCGTGGAGGGATCAATTATAGGAATAAAATATTATAATTAGTCAATCAATTATTCAATAATAGGAGCATATATTATGATTTGTCATGCTGAAGATATTAGAAATTCATGTTCCACAACATGATCATGAAACGACAACAACTTATCATAATAACCATTAACATTTAACAAACCTATGAGTTTATGGTGAATGTGCAGTTAAGCCTAAGAGGACATATGAAAGATCTCTTCTAATGTACCCAGACCACTTGGTAAAGCAATAAAGGCATCAACATGGTTAAACATTGCATTCATTCGAGCAGACATTATAGAGACCTGTAGTTCCTCTCCAATTGTTTTTCCAATGATGTCCCCTTGTGTTAAAACTTTGGGGACAACCCCCAAACTTGACTATCTCCTAAAAATATAGCTATTGACACACCTCCCATTAACTCAAGACTGTCTCCCCTATATAATAAATTAATCTTTCTCTCAACTAGCACCTGACCAAGATGATTTGCTGATTCTAAAAACTCCTTTTCTTTCCCAGGACTAGATCCACCAAAAACATAAACATTTTTTATGTGAGGAACTTGTCATTTCTACACACTTCTATATTTGTTAAATGTATGGGTTGAGTAAAAATGAAAAGAAGGAAGAGAGGATTTTATAGATGAGAAATTGAAAAGGTAATCATACTATCTATATATAGGCGAGCTAGCGTCTCACTCACTCTCTCTCTTTCTCTCTCTCTTTATTTATTTATTTTTGAAAAAACAGTATATGTACAAGTAATTGTGATTGTGGCTCACATCTTCCCTTGGTTTTATGTCCAAGAATGGCTTAAATGCCTTTTATGGGTCGAGGATAGGCTTCCCATCTAGTTTTTTCAAAAACTGGCAAACAGGGTCTTTTTTAATCAGATTCCCAAGACTAAGTCGATCATGTTCTTTATGACAATGAAGCCATAAATCATGAATTGCATGATACACATCTCCACTAGTAGAAGAGTTAGTAGAAGATTATTTAAAGACTCCTTACTCAGGCCATCTTTAATGAATTGTATTTTATCTTCACGATTTATAGATATCATTCCTAAATAATGACATTATGCATTACAAGCCCATTTGGCACATCGATGATAGACTTTCAGTCGTTTTACACGATATTTCTTTGCAAAAGTGCTTGTACCTGTCCTAGGCATGTATGAAAGAAAAGAATTGGAAGACTCACCAGATAATCAAACCTTTGCTTCAATTAGCCAGTGAATCTTGCACACCTAACTCAGTAAATTTTTGTAATTGCATTTTAAGGCAAAATGGGAAAATACTTTTTTAATTTTTCAAGAGTGATGTCTATTTTTTAAGATGAGAAGGGGAAAATAAATGCAAAGAACAAAAAAGGAACAAGTAATTAAACAAATATGTACATTTATATAAGTTATTATGGAAAAGTAAAAGAACCGACTTAAGAGTCACAGAGTACCGTTATCCGCCATTTAACCGAGGTGAGAGAGACTAGCAAACTAAGAGTAAAAAAAAAACAAAACACAAAAACAATGTGAGAAAAACAAAATAATCAACCTTTACCTACAGGATCATTCAAACAAGTGGATTCATTTTCACTAGGAAAATAATCAAAGTAAGCTTTAAAACAATGTCGGTTTACCTTAAAAACATTAACATTCTTTGGATTCTCAATATCAAAGGCCCCATAAGGATACACATGTTTCTCAATAAATGGACTACTCCATCTTGATCTTAGCTCTCTAGGGAATAAATGGAGTCGAGAATTATAAAACAAAACTTTTTGACAATTTTCACAAGTTTTGCAGATTACATGCGTGTCATTGAACATGGTAGGCCAATAAAATCTATTTTGAAAGATTTTCACAGCTATCTTTTTTTTACGAGAAATGACTCCCACATGCTTCAGAATGACAATGTTTAATGACACTACTTACCTCATTATCAGGAATGGATCTTTCAAATATTTGATCAGGACAATATTTGAATAAGTACGGGTCACTCCAATAAAAGTTTTTCACTTTGTTCAAAAACTTTCCTTTATATTGGGTACCCTAATGAGCTGACAAATCTCCAGAAGTAAGAAAATTGATATTTTTATCATACCAAGGCATTGGACTAAGAGAAAGTAAGGATTCGTTAGGAAAGTAATCATCAATTGGTGTGATGTCGATGTCGAATCTGTTGTCACTTTTGACAAAAGATTCGCATCAACATTTTCGGTGTGTTTTTCATCTGTAATGTCTTCTTGAGAATAAATCATTTGCAAATCTTCAGATTCATCAAACTTATTTTTACTTAAAGTAGATTCAAGTTGATCATAAACTAATTCTTCAATATGATCTGCTTCTTGTAAATCATTATCATCTCCAGGTTACTTGCAAATATTGAAAATATTCATCTCCAATGTCATATTTCCAAATGATAGCTTCTTCAATCCATTCCTACAATTAATTAACGCGTTAAAAGTTGCAAAAAATGAACGTCCTAAAATAACAGGAAATGAATTACGTGTTAGAAGTCTCGATACCTATCCCAACATTGGTAAAATGTTTCTCCTGGTTTTTAAGTGAAAGTGGTGATTTGTCTTTTGAAAGAGTTTGTTCTGTGAGATGGGAAAAAATTCTTTAAAAATTATTGTTGCATTTCATCCCAAGCACGAATGGATCTTGGACTCAAATTTTATAGCCATGTTTTAGCTTTATCTTTTAATGAAAAAGGAAAAAACTTTAATTTGATGGTGTTCATGCTACAATTTAAGTCATTATAGGTGTTACAAACCTCTTCAAATTCGCTTAAATGCAAGTATAGATTTTCTAAATCTAAACTATGAAAAAAAGGTAAAAGTTGAATAATTTCTGACTTAAAATTAAAATGAAATGCATCAGGAGAAAAAAACTATGCATAATGGTAAACTTGTTCTTGTAGGATTCATATGGTCTCTAAGTGTTCTAACATAGTTATTCTCATTATGAAGTGATTGATTATCTTCTTCAATATATTTTTCTGAAAATGATAAGGATACCCTACAAAGTCTACCACTTAATGTACATGACCATAATCTCATGTATGTGAGGAGTAGAATAAAAGAAAAAAAGAAAACAAAAGAAGAAGAAATAAGAAAAAAGAAACAAAGTTATATACAAGAAAAGTAAAAAGACAAAATAAATAAATAAAAACTATAATTTGTATAAGAATTTACCTCCCCGGCAATGATACCAAAAACCTAACGCGACCAAAAGATTGATGTCTTCTTCCAAGTGCAGGAGTGTCGAAGTAATAAATAACTCGGCAAGACCAAGGTCGAACCACAGGGAGGTTAATAGTATAAATTATAGATAACAATAATACAACAACAACAACAACAACAACAACAATAGTAACAACAATAGTAGTAGTAGTAGTAGTAGTATTAGTAATAAAGATGAAGAAGAAAAAGAAGAAGAAGAAGAAGAAGTTGATGAGAACTTTGAAATGAATGATTAACATAAGGATTAAACAATGATAACAAAAAATATCAAGGTTAGAGGATCCACTAATAGTATGTCAAACAAGTTTAGTATAAACTCTTATTATTCAATTGGAAACCACACATAAAGGAGGTTCCAATCAGATTATAAATTTAAGTCATTATAGGTGTTACAGACCTCCTCAAATTCGCTTAAATGCAAGTATGAATTTTCTAAATCTAAGTTATGAAAAGAAGGTAAAAGTTGAATAATGTCTAGCTTAAAATTAAATTGAAATGCATCAGGAGGAAAAACTATACATAATGGTATACTTGTTCTTGTGGGATTCATATGGTCTCTAAGTGTTCTAACATGGTTATTCTCATTATTCTCATTATGAAGTGATTGATTATGTTCTTCGGTATATTTTCTGAAAATGATGAGGATACCCTACAAAGTTTACCACTTAATGTACGTGACCACACTCTTATGCATGTGTAGGAGTAGAATAAAAGAAAAAAAGAAAATAAAAGAAGTAGAAATAAGAGAAAAGAAATAAAGTTATATACAAGAAAAGTAAAAAGAGAAAAAAATAAATAAAAACTATAATTTGTATAAGAATTTACCTCCTCGGCAACGATGCCAAAACTTAATGCGACCAAAAGATTGATGTCTTCTCCCAAGTACAGGAGTGTCGAAGTAATAAATAACCTGACAAGACCGGGATCGAACCACAGAGAGGTTAATTATATAAATTATAGATAAGAATAATACAACAACAACAATAGCAGCAGCAGCAACAACAACAACAACAACAACAACAACAACAATAACAATAATAATAATAGCAGTAGTAGTAATAAGGAAGAAGAAGAAGAAGAAGAAATTGATGAGAACTTTGAGATGAAAGATTAACATAAGAATTAAATAATAAATGTCAAGGTTAGAGGATCCATTAATGGTATATCAAACAAGTATAGTATAAACTCTTATTATTCAATTGGAAACCACACATAAAGGAGGTTCCAATCAGATTATAAATTGTTAACATAATTATATTGAAATCCATATTAAGTTTATATCATATATATTCTAACACTATTTGTGAAACTTTTTCACCTTGACATATTAAACTTAGTGACACGACTAAAAGATTGATGTCTTCACCTATGTGCAGGAGTGTCGAAGTAATAAATAACCTAGCAAGACCGGGGTCAAACCATAGAGAAGTTAATTGTATAAATTATAGATAACAGTAATACAACAACAACAATAACAATAATAATAGTAGTAGTAATACTAATAATAAAGAAGAAGAAGAAGAAGAAGAAGAAGTTGATGAGAACTTTGAATTGGAAGATTAATGTAATGATTAAACAATGATAACAACAAATGACAAGGTTAGAGGATCCACTAATGGTATGTCAAACAAGTATAGTATAAACTCTTATTATTCAATTGAAAACCACATACAAAAGAGGTTCCAATTAGATTATAAATTGTTAACATGATTATATTAGTTATCTTATTTGATTAATGCTAATACTTATGTTAACAACGAATCAAGTTCCTTTCAAAACTCAGGTGTCGGTTATACCATACAGTATGAGTTATGAAAGTGTCAAGCATTTAATGTACCAAGTTTTATACAATATAAATCTAGATTAGTCATTTAACAAGTAAAGTATTAAAGAGTTAACAAGTATAAAACATGTTAGTATCAAATATTAAAGTCCACGTTAAGTTTACAATATACTTATTCTTACACCATTAGTGTAACATTTTCACTTTAACATAATAAACTTAGCTAAACATAATAAAAGAGAGAAACATAAATAAACAAGATAATAACATAAATAAGATAAAAGTTAACTAAGTAAAGAAAAGAAAATGAAAGGCATAAACAAGATATTAATGAAAATAAAACTTAAGCATTACAAAAATACAAAGAGAGAAAGCAAGAACATGATCTTGATCTGGAAACCAAGATGCGTAAATGCATGAAAAATACCTCCTTTTATAGGCCAAAATTGGAAAATATTGATTGATGACTAATTGATGAGTGGGTGGCCAACTCTTGATTTTGTGACAATCCTTATTTTCTCTTATCTACCCAAAACGTCATTGATAGCGTCAGAATTAGAACCACTTGAAAACATAAAAGTTATAGGAAATTGTCTTAACTTTCCAAAAAAAAAAACATGGAGGTCATTTGGACTCCTAGAACTCCAAATATGGGCCAAACACTGAACAGTATTTGGGCTGCAAGACAAATTTGGACTTTTTCGTTGTCGCTACAATTTGGACTTGAAAATAACCTTTTTAAAGCTAGACCTCTACATCAAGATTTTTGGTCTATGTATTAGCTTTCCATCCATATAAAGTAGATCTAAATTCAAGATCTACAGCTCTAGATATAACCTAATTACTGAACAGTATTCTGGTTTGGACTACACCAACATCTCTTTTCTAAGTTTGGTCATCTCTTTGTCCTTTTAATTTCAGTTCTTAAACTTATCAATCAATCCTTTCATTTATATGATAGGCCTACATTTAAAATGAATATTTACCATAAATTAAAGGTATCTTATATTATTAGATATGTTATTATAAAACATGTTTTAAGTAAGGAGTTATTGATAATTCAAGTGGAAAATGATAATATAAAACCTTCATAAAAATATATTTTTCTGTACTAATCATGTACCACACATACCAACGACTCTATTCTACTTGTTTTGCATTTGAAGTGAATGGTAAGATTTTTTTTATTACTTCTATTTTTTTATTTGTTATTTTTTTATAAATATAGTTAACTCGTAACATTTTTATATTGCAGGCTATGGTGCTTGGATGTGAGCTAAGCCTAATGGAACTTTTTGTTGAAACTTATGTATGGAGTAATGATTGCCAAAAAGAAATGTAGCAGTTCATGGATAACCAAGCTCAACACTTTGTGGTGTGTTGGTTTTCAACCATTTTTTTAATTAAGTTATAATTACCTTGAATTTGATGAATTTATTTTTTCTTTTTAGGATATATATAAGCGCACTTGAAAGAGAGATACGAGAACAATCCTTCAACCCATTTGAATCTCAATCCAAATTTGTGGTTAGCGGCAGAATCGTCGGGTGGGCCTAATAGAAATTAGATATACAGACTCTCCAACATTACAAAAAAAACTTGCAAATGATCTGTAGTGTTTTGACCATTGGATGCTTAAAATCGGTTCCAAGCACTCAAACTCCCAAGCTTGAGGCAATGCTAACCAATGAGTATAAGATCAAATGACTCATCCTAATGATGACCAGCCTCTTCTTCCTCCAACACCGTCTTTGATTTAGATTTATTGTATTTGAATGTACAAATATTTAAATTTATAATAAATATTTAATTTTTATATTATTTTAATTTCTTTTTATATATTTGATTTTAATTATTTTTCTATTTTTTTTCAATATATATATTTTAATTTTTTTTTAAATATTATTGATGGGGTTACTGATGGAACACACCCATCAATATATTACAAACAATTAGAAAATAATTATTACAAATATCACTGCTACTGTTAACTCTTTGATGGAATTACAAATGCTATACCATCAGTGATATCTCATATCTACTAACAGATATACTGATGGACAAATTAAAACACCGATAAAATTACGTATGATATTCTATCAATTATACAGCACTTCCTGAAGGAAATACCAATAGAATGAAGCAAGTAAATTTTTTAGCACGCTTTTCCCGTCTATAAATCCATCGGTAAATTTATTACTGATGAACTCATCGACAAACCAAAAATTATTGATGAGAGTCTTGTCAACAAACTGTTTATATCCATGAGCCCATCGGTAAAATACTTACCGATGAACTTTGCGTGCAAATACCAATAGAAATTTTTATCGGTAAAATTATTAAATCTGTTAGTAAGGCACCATAAATGGATAATGGTTTCAAAGTTAATACAAAAATTTGATTTGGTCCTCATACTTTAGAGATTATAAATGATCGATACCTCAATATTTTACCAGTTTGATTTTAACATAAAAGTTTATTTTTATTATTTTTTAACTCTTGGCTTTATTATTTTTTAACTCCTGGCTTGAGAGAGGAGAGAGATCACTGAATTTTAGCGTAAAGAAAAAAAAATATCATTGATGTTGATTTAGGCAATCAAAACGATCTATCTTTGTTTATCTTGAAATTGTCTAAAAAACAAATCTGAGCTCTATAATATTTTTGGTTTTGGGTTAATTTTTTGTTTTTAGAGGTTATGGATTAGTTTATCACAGCTTGTAAGGTGTTTTCTGTAAGTTTTGGATAAAAAAAAGGTTTCAAAATGGAATTTTGAGTCAAAGAACCTTTTGGCCAAATTTTTTGGCCACCATAGTGGTTGGATTCTAGAAAAATTAGGCGAAATAAATTTATCACAACTCCTAGGATATTTTCTACAGGTTTTTGATAAAGAAAAGGTTTCAAAATGGATTTTTGAGTCAAAGAACCTTTTGGCCAAATTTTGTGGCCAACACAATGGTTTGATTTTGGAAAAATCAAGCGAAATAAATTTAAGAAAAAAAAATGTAATCTATTTGAGTCCATCACCTAGATTAGAAGTTTGACAAGTTCAACTATAATATTAGAAATATTATTTTTTTAATTTTTCTTTTTTTATTGATACTTTTTTTAATATAATGTTTAAATTTATATTTCAAGTAATATCACTTATATGTGATAGTTTTAAAGTTTTCTTATTTGATCTTTTTTAGATAGAGATGTTTTAAAAATTATTTTGTGTGTTTAATTTTTGAATTGATTTTTTTGATTTATATATAATTTTTTTTATTTTTTGTATAAATAAAATTTATTTTGAAAAAAATAAAAAGAAAACAATTTTTTTAGATAAATTTTTCTAATATGTGTAGCCTTGCATGTTTTTTTTTATTTGAATAATTTAATGTATGTGTCTATTTCTATTATTATTTGATTGGATAAAATCTTATTTGATTAATAAAATTTAACAAATACAATTGGGTAAATGTCTCAATCGTGCAAGATTAAATATTTTGATTAACATTTGTCTCTCAATTTTTTTAGTTTTATTTTTAGTCAGCATCAATGATTTTTTTAATTTATTAGCACACATAGTTCTCAATTTACTTAATTATATTTATGCATAAATTTTTTGATTTGTACTTAAAAAATATTTTTAGCTACAAAAATACATAAAAAAGCAAAAAAGCAATATATACAATTTTTTTAATAAAAGATAAAAATATCTTACTCTCAATAGAACATGGGTCACATAACTAGCTATTAACTAATTATGTTGAAAATTGTTTTTTAAATAAATTGATGGGACCAATTATCTAATAGTTAAAAAAGATAAAGGACTAAAATAAAATTTTTAAACAAATTTTAAAGCCGCCTTTTATTTTACTTGTCTTTTCACTTTAGTCTTTTATTTCTCAACTTAACTCTCCCTTCCAAAAAAAAAAATACAATGAGTGATAATTTGAGCTTAATTATGCAAAATAAAAATTTAATGATTATATTAATTTTTTTTAAAAAAACTCATTATTGAAATCTATAGTGACAATGAATTTATGTGAACAATAATAAATAAATAGAAAAATGACTATTTTTTTAGTTTATACTATAATGTTTCTTTTAATTGAGAAACAAAAAGATATTGTCAGTGTCAAATAAATTAAATTAATAAATTATATCAGTTGATAACTTAAAAAATATTAATTATAATTAAACATAAAAATAAAAAAAATTAATTTCTCTAGTAAAAACAATTAACCCACATGCAAATATTTAATTCTAATTGTTATTTTCATTTTTTTATTTATTTTATCTTAAATCTGGTTATCAAGAAAAAATAATTTTTTCATAAATACATCATGTAAATATAATTTATTTTTTAAAATATAATATGAAAAGTTTAAAGATAAATTACCATAATATTTTTGAAACCTTGTAAAATTCACAAAGCAATAAAAAAGATTAATTACTCTTATAGAAAAAGATAAACTAAATAATTTTCTTATAAAAACCTGAAAAGGAGGTATCAATTAAGAGCTAAACATAAAAAGCACAAAGTAAAAAAAAAAAAAAAAAGAGTAGGTCCAAAAAGTATTTATATTTATATGAAGCCGAGTGTTGATAGGCTTGGCAGCCCAAACCTATGACTGGTAAAGATCCAAGAAGTTCATGCCCACCCGCCTATTTTTTCTTTTTTTTTTTTTAAGGCGTCGAGGCAACACGCTATGGCAAAATCACTTTTCGTCCGACAATATTCTCAAGTCATTGTCACTAACTTGATAAGAAATCAATGACACCAATTTACTTTCTTCGCTGTGTAGAAAGTGAGAATATCTCTATCAACATCCTTTATAAAATATCAAATATATAAACACCAAGATTAAAGTCGTCATCGGTGATCGAAATACAATAACTTGATGGTTTTCTCTCTCATCATATTTGTCACATGCTGCAAGCAATAACACTACAAGGAACGAAGAAGAGGAACAAGCAATAACAGAGACCGTGGAGAATTGAATCATGGGTCAGAGCGGGAACTCATCAAACAGCTAAACACACTGTTTTATTTTTATTTTGCAATGTTTTAGGAGACACGTGTAATAAGGAATGCTATCCTTCAGTTTCGGAACAAACTAATTGGTGTGCATATATTTGGTTGTAACAAACTAGAAGGCACGATAAAAATTTGTAATGCAAAAAACACATGAAGAGAGATTCGGGTGAATCATTTCTTGTTTGTATACACTTTTTATATGCTTCTTCATCTATCCAACTGATATCTGAATAGCAATCTTCATCAATTAACCAAATTTAGACTGACATTAGTAACAGGGGAAGCGATTTCCATTCCACCCATAACATCTAGTATCAGAGCTAACCTTCCTTGGTTGAGGCTATGACGCGTGACACATGAACCGCAGAGATAAAAAGGCTTGAGGAGTTTGTTGAACTGACAAAAACAGAAACAAACCACAAGTATGAATTACTCGTTACTCTCATGAAATAACAAGACCAGAAGCATGACACCACCACAGACTATCATGGAACTCAAATCGCAAACATAAAAAATTTGCTTAGTGGTCTAGCGCAATAGCTAGAGTTTGTCATGCAAAGGATTCCATTTACTGCAGGGGAATCAAGTCAAGGTAGGGATCATCAGGCGACTTATCAAAATGAATCTACAGACAGACCTAGCTATTTTAATGAGGGAAGACTAGCTGCTTATAAGGTACACAAGCCAAAACACCTCTTTCCAGTACTCAGCAGGGATGATGTTCATAGATGGTTGTATCAATGCAATCAGTACTTTGAGATCGAGGATATTAAGGATTCTGAGAAACTGAAACTTGCTTCTTATTATTTAGATGACATAGCTTTTTATTGACATCAAACTTTTATGAGAAACTTAAATAACCGGAGAGTAAGTTGGGATGAGTATGTAGAAGCCTTGTGTTATAGATTTGAAGGGTAGAAGGATCCTATGGAAGACCTGATTGACCTGAAACAAGTAGGGACACTGGAAAACTATATCCACGATTTTGACATTCTATGGAATAAGGCAGGCATAGGGGAGAAACAAACTTTAGTTATATTTTTAGGTGGTCTAGAATTGGAGATTAAAAACACTGTCAAAATGTTCGAACCCAAAGACTTGAGGCAAGCTTACAACCTCACAAGATTGCATGCTAATACCTTAGCTCACAGATTACATGCGGAATTTACACCAAAACACTCAGCCTCCACCACCAACCACAACCTGCCATAAAAAACCACGCAATCACCAAACTTAACTCCTACAAATCTTACATCAGCCAACTTACCCAAGGCTAATCCTACATATTGGCAAAATAACAGTGCTCAAAATTCTTTCAACAAAACTGCTAGTAAACCCACCAAATCTATAAAAAAATCAAGAGTTTGAAGAACGTAGATTAAAAGGGTTGTGTTTTTGGTGTGATGACAAATTTGTCCCAGGTCATAGGTGCAGGAACAAGAGGTTGTATTCACTAAGTATTATAGACGAGGAGGAAGACATTAGAGGAGAGGAGCAGTGTGAGGAGGGGTGTCCAACTGGAGAACTAATGCCCTAGATTTCATTAAATGCTTTAGAAGGGACGGTCGGGTTCCACACCATGAAAATCATAGGGAAGGTAGGGAAGTAGATTGTCCATATTTTTGTGGATTCGGGAAGCACTCATAATTTTTTAAACTCTTTATTAGCCCAAAAACTACAGAATAACTTAACCACCATCACCCCTATAACTATACAAGCTGCCAATGGAGGAAAGATCTCATGTATTTTAGTGTGTAAGGGCCTGAAATGGGAGATACAAGGGGGGTGCTTTGAAGCAGATGTGTTCATCATGGACTTGAGTAACTATGACATGGTGTTAGGTGTTTAATGGTTGTCAATGCTAGGGGACATTCTGTGCAACTACAAATATCTTTGGATGTCCTTTAATTGTCAAGGCTAGAGGGTGTTGCTGAAGGGAGAGAGTCCAAGCTATTGAGCTTGCACAACTACAGGGGTTCTTAAACAATTTAGAGCAGGTGGTAGAACTTCACTTATGTAGTTTACAAGTCTTAGAGGATGATGATCTCACTCTTAGCTCCCTGACAGTAAAGCAACATCACCACCATGATACCATGTTAACTACATTATTGGAGAATTACAGTGACCTCTTTCAGGAACCTGAAGGACTACCCTCTGTTAAGGGGCATGATCATGTTATACCCTTGAAGGAAGGGAGTCAACCTGTTAACTTGAGACCATATAGATACTCAAGGTTGTAGAAGGATGTGCTCGAAAAAATGATGGAGGAAATGCTGGGAACTGGAATTATAAGGCCTAGCAATAGCTCTTTTGCCTCCCCAGTAGTGTTGGTTAAGAAGAAGGATTCCACATGGCGACTCTGCGTGGATTATAGAGCACTGAATAAATTGACTATCGAGGATAAATACCCCATTTCAGTGGTGGAAGAGCTACTGGAGGAACTGATGGGAGCAACAATATTTTCAAAGATTGACCTTCGATCTGGTTATCACCAGATTAGGATGGGTTCGGGAGAGGAATTCAAAACAACATTTAGGACACACAATGGCCACTACGAGTTCTTAGTTATGCCGTTTGGGTTAACTAACGCTCCAGCTACGTTTCAGAGCTTGATGAATGAGGTTTTCCAAGCACACCTTAGGAAGTTCATCTTGGTATTTTTTGACGACATATTAATCTACAGCAAGACATCTGCAGCTCACTATGGACATTTACAGACTGTTTTTGACCTTTTGAGGATACATCAGCTAGTGGCAAAGGAAAGTAAGTGTAGCTTTGGCAGCGAACAAGTTGAATACTTGGGCCATATTATATCCAAATATGGAGTTGCTACCGACCCCAACAAATTCAAAGCTATAATTGAGTAGCCATTGCCTAAGAACTTACGGCAACTCAGAGGGTTTTTGGGGTTTACTGGCTACTATAGAAGATTTGTCAAGGGATAAAGATCCATTTGTAAACCCTTGACACAACTCCTAAAAAAGGATGCTTTTGGCTGGAACCTAGAAGCAACTACTGCAGTCACCTTACTCAAGGAGCTGATGACCACTCCTCCAGTATTATCTTTGCCAACTCTAGATAAACTGTTTGTGGTAGAGACTGACGCATCAATGGTGGGTTTAGGTGTAGTACTTATGCAAAAGGGGCATCCTATTGCCTACATCAGCAAGTCTCTAGGCCCTAAACAGCAAGCCATGTCTATTTATGAAAAGGAAATATTGGTTATACTGCATGTAGTCAACAAATGGAAGCATTACCTCTAGGGGCGGCATTTTAAGATTCGCACAGATCATGTAAGTCTTAAATATCTCCTAGACCAAAAGATAGTTACTCCTATGCAGCACTAATGGCTAATTAAATTCATGGGGTATGACTATGAGATAGAATACAGAAAAGAGAAAGACAATGTGGCAGCTAATGCACTCTCACGAACTTCAAGCCAATTACTCTATTCCTTGATTAACTCTTCAGTCTCTACCAAGCTTATGGAGGAAATTGCAGAATCTTGGTAGAAAGATCCACATTTGCAGATTGTCATTCAAAACATGCAAGCCTCTCCAACATCACATTCACACTACTCATGGGTTAATGGCCATTTGTAGAGGAAGGGAAAAATTATGGTGGGATGTGATGTGGACTTACACAGAAGGTTAATCTTCTTATATCACAACTCAGCTATGAGTGGTCACTCAGGAAGCACAACTACTGCAAAAAGGGTGGGTAGTTTGTTCTACTGGAAGGGGCAGCAGAAACACATCCGATAATTTGTGCGAGCATGCTCAATCTGTCAACAAAAAAAGCATGAGAATGTAGCCACTCCAGGGCTACTACAACCTCTACCTATTCCTCATGCTCCATTCATCGATATTAGCATGAATTTTATTGATGGGCTACCTAAATATGAAGGCAAGGACGTCATTATGGTGGTAGTTGATTGCTTCAGCAAATATGCTCATTTCATGAGCCTTAGCCACCCCTATTCAGCACCTACAGTGGCTAAGATATTCATGGATAATGTGTATAAATTACATGGTTTTCCAGCATCAGTGGTCAGTGACAGGGATCCAGTATTTCTGAGCAAATTCTGGAAAGAAGTGTTCCTTATACAAGGGGTTAACTTACTCTACTCCTCAGCATATCACCCTTAAACTGATGGTCAGACAGAGATCGTCAATAAATATGTTGAAAACTACCTTAGATGCATGACAGGGACCAACCCAAACCAATGGGCACGATGGCTATCACTTGCAGAATGGTGGTACAATACCAATTTCCGTTCTTCGACTCAGCTCACTCCCTATGAAATACTATATGGGTTTCCTCCTCCTATACATGTTCCTTACCTTTATAAAGACTCTACGGTGGAGTCAATTGATGATATTCTAACTAGGAGAGAAGTAATGCTTAAGCAAGTCAAGAGGAATTTACAAGCTGCATAGAATAGGATGACACAAATTGCCAATAACAAGCGAAGCGAAAGGAACTTCTCTATAGGGGATTATGTTTATCTTAAACTCCAACACTACAAGCAAAAATCAGTAGTCCACAGATCATCACAGAAATTATCAGCAAAGTGTTGTGTATACTGGACCGAAAGCAAACACAAATAAAACACAAACAACAGATTTACGTGGTTCCCCAAAATCGGGTACGTCCACGGAGGCAGCAAATTGTATATTATTGGAGGAATGATACAAACACTCAACTCAACCCAGTACAATCCCACTTAACCTAGTGTTTCACTCTTACACTCGGTGTTTCTCTCAAATCTGTATTTTCTCACTCTCACAGTTGTACTCACCATACTTTCACCCTTTTGCTCTCACCACACTTTCACTACACTTATTACATTGCTCTCTCTTTATCTCTATTTATAGGACAGCCTTGACAACTTGGTTGAGGGTGGTTGATGGTGGTTGAATGGTGGTTGGAAGTGGTTGATAGTGGTTGTTAAAGGAGAGGGTGGTTGAGAAAAAATATTGATAAAAATGTTATGTTGACAATTTGCTACAAATCTCCACCTTGGCAAGATTTTTCCATCCAATCCTTGTGATCAATCAATGCTGCCTCTAATGCGCCATATGGCGCTGCACCCTGAAGGTGCTCAACACCGAGAGATGTTGACCAAGTCCAAACAATGTTGGAACTTGATCCCTGAGACACATTTTATGAGCATGTCAGCTGGATTATCTGCGGTACCAATCTTCTGTAGCAGAATATCACCTTCATCCACAATTTCTCGAACAAAATGAAATCGAACATCGATGTGCTTAGTGCGGGAATGATGAACCTGATTCTTTGCAAGACAAATAGCACTTTGACTATCACAATGGACATTCACGTGCTCTTGAACAATTCCCAAATCTTCAATCAACCCATGTAACCAAATAGCTTCCTTGAAAGCTTCTGTTACTGCCATGTACTCTGCCTCAATTGTTGACAAAGCTACTGTTGATTGTAAAGTTGACCTCCAACTTACAGGCCCTTTAGCAAGTGTAAACACATAGCCTGTTGTGGAACGACGTTTGTCTAAGTCACCAGCATAGTCCGAATCCACATAACCAACTAAATTTTGTTCGAGTCTATCATCCCTCTCAAACTTCAAACCAATATCAGTTGTGCCATGAATGTATCGTAGAATCCACTTAACTGCCTGCCAGTGACCCTTCCCCGGATCATGCATATACCTGCTCACCATACTGACTGCATGTGAAATATCTGGTCTCGTATAAACCATTGCATACATTAATGCACCAACTGCATTTGCATATGGAATTTGAACCATATGCTTGCGCTCTTCCTCTGTGCGTGGAGACATTGAAGCACTTAGCTTAAAATGAGGAGCTAGAGGTGTACTTACAGGCTTGGTCTTACCATCTACCCCAAATCTCTTTAGAATTTTCTTCAAGTATTGGGTCTGTGTCAAACAGATTGTGCTTTTTCTTCTGTCTCTCTGAATCTCCATGTCAAGAATCTTCTTAGCTTCTCCAAGGTCCTTCATTTCAAACTCAATTCTCAGTTGAGCTTTCAGTCTATCAATCTCCACTTTGCTCTTTGATGCAATCAACATATCATCCACATATAAGAGCAAATAGATGAAAGAACCATCAAGAAGTTTGCGAAAATATACACAATGATCAAACTGACTCCGTGTGTATCCATGTTCTATCATGAACTTGTCAAATCGCTTATACCACTGGCGAGGAGATTGTTTCAATCCATACAGTGACTTCTTCAGTTTACAAGCCCAATTCTCTTTCCCAGTGACTTTGAAACCATCTGGCTGAGACATGTAAATTTCCTCTTCCAAATCCCCATGTAGGAAGGCAGTTTTCACATCAAGTTGGGTTAACTCCAAATCAAACTGTGCAACCAAAGCTAGCAGAATACGAATTGATGAATGCTTAACAACTGGGGAGAATACCTCATTATAATCTATCCCCTCCTTCTGAGCATAGCCTTTTGCTACCAATCTTGCTTTGAAACGAATGTTGTCTTTTCCTGGATTACCTTCCTTCTTAGCATATACCCACTTGCAACCAATTATCTTCTTTTCCTTAGGGAGTTGTACCAAATCCCAAGTCTGATTCTTGTGGAGAGATTTCATCTCTTCATCCATTGCCTCTTTCCATTTTGCACTTTCTACACTCTGTATTGCTTCTTTGTAGGTGCAGGGGATTCCGTCATCAATCACCGGAAGTGCATAAGCCACCATGTTACAATACCGAGCAGGTTTCTTAATAACTCTTTTCGGTTTACTCGTTGCAATGGATTTTTGTTGTGTGGTTGTTGAAGTTGTTGCATCCTCTTCATCTGAACTTTCATCTGAATCTCCTTCAGTAGAGATTGTCTGAACAGTCTTTATAGGAATGACTGAAGTCTCCAACTCCACCTGTTGTGCATCACCAGACTGTTTTTCCTTCTCCTATGATTTCTCTTGCTGTAACATGCCAGACTCATCAAAAGTGACATCTCTACTCAAAATCACTTTCTTTGATTCAGAACACTAGAGTCTGTAACCTTTTACTCCTCCACTAAAGCCCAAAAATATAGCTTTCTTGGCTCTAGGATCTAGCTTGGACTCAGTAACATGATAATATGCTGAGCAACCAAATATACGCATAGAGTCATAATCATTTGCAGGAGAGCCTGACCATACCTCTAAAGGGGTTCTTCCATTTAATGCTGCTGAAGGTAACCGGTTAATAATATGACGAGCATAGCTTAATGCCTCGCCCCAGAACACTTTGCTTAGTCCTGAATGTGATAGCATACATCGGACTTTCTCTACCAATGTGCGATTCATGCGTTCTGCTACTCCATTTTGTTGTGGTGTTTTGCGCATAGTAAAATGTCGCTTGATCCCTTCATCCTGGCAAACTTCAAAGAAAGGATCTGAAGTGTACTCACCACCATTATCTGACCGAAGAGTCTTAACTCTCCTTCCCGTTTGAGTCTCCACCATTTTCTTCCATTTCAGAAAGATATCAAGGACCTCATCCTTGTGTTTCATCATGTACACCCATACTCGTCTTGAGAAATCATCAATAAAAGTAACAAACCAACGATTACCTCCAAGAGATTCATTCTTTGAAGGTCCCTATACATCTGTGTGAACATAATCAAGAATCCCTTTTGTATTGTGTACGGCAGTGCCATACTTGATTCTTGTCTGTTTTCCAAGAACACAATGCTCACAGAACCCATGCTTCCCAGTCTTGGCGCCTTTTAATAGACCTTGCTTCACCAATCCTTGTAAAGCCTTTTCACCAGCATGCCCTAAACGCATGTGCCAAAGTCTGGAATTATTTGCTTCATCATCTTCTATGCTTTTGGAAACAGCTGCTGTACCGGTAACAGTAGATCCATCCAGGAAATATAAGTTTCCTTTCCTCGTGCCTCTTAAGACAACTAATACACCACGGATTGCTCTCAGGACTCCACCATGCATGATAATCTTATAACCATTGGATTCTAGGACTCCAAGTGAGAAGAGATTTTTCTTCAGGTCAGGTACATACCGTACCTCTGTCAGTGTCTTGACTACCCCATTATGCATCTTCAGATGGATAGTCCCAATCCCTTTGATCTCACAAACATCATCATTACCCATCAACACAACTCCTCCATCGAACTCCTCGAGTCTTGAGAATAAGTGCTTGTTAGGGCATATGTGATAGGAACATGCAGAATCAAGAATCCATTCACCAGAATGGTTTTTTGGTGATGAGACCATGAATGCAGAGTCTCGTTCATCCTCATCTCGTGCAACGTTCACAGTTGGTTCATCTTTTTCCTTATTGCCCTTGATCGGACAATCTTTCTTCCAGTGCCCCTTTTTATGACAAAAGGCACACTCATGTTTTGCAAGATATCGTCTGTTTGATGATTCTCCTCTGGATTTTGAGCGAGATCTCCCTCGCCCTCGAAATCTTCTAGGGTTTGTTCTGCCTCTAACTGTCAATGCTTCTGAAGTTGACTCCTTGTGAACAATTTGATCCTTCTTCCGGTACTCATTGTTCACCAAAGCATTGGACACATCAATGAATTTAATCTTTTCTTTACCATACAGTAAAGTGGTGACGAGATGTTCATATGTGCCAGGCAGTGAATTCAATAACAGTAGAGCTTTATCTTCATCATCAATTTCCACATCTAAATTCTTCAAATCAGCTATCATTTTATTGAAATAATTCAGATGCTCATTCATAGAAGTACCTTTTTTGTGCTGAAAGTGGAAGATCCTTTTCTTCAAGTAGAGATGATTCTCTATACTCTTCTTCATAAATTTATCCTCTAGAGCTTGCCATAATTCCTTTGCAGAGTTTTGTTCTGAAAAGGCATACTTCTGATCCTTTACAAGACAAAGTCGGATGGAACTGCAAGCTAACCGATTTATCCTTTCCCAGCTTTTATCATCCAAATCCTCCGGTTTATCTTCTAGAGTGAAATCCAAATTCATTTGGACAAGCATATCCATGACTTCACATTTCCACATGCCAAAATTACCCTTCCCATCAAACTTCTCCACCTCAAATTTGGTACTCGATACCGGGATATATTGTGGAGGTATACTAGCATTTCCCACTAATCTTTCTTCTGGAATATCAGCCATTAGGACGTCTTTGGATTACAAATAGGCTCCCGAAATTGTTAAAACATGCACTTTTATGCTTAAAAGAGCCAAAACAGTAACTTCGGTGTAGTGTTTCACAAAACGGACACCATAGTTGCGTCCGGAATGGTTGAAAATGCTAGGAACCAACTTGACTCGGCCTAAAACCGGTCAAAAAATCACTGAGTTGGCCAAAAAATCAACATGACCGAGTTAACTCAGGGAAGGAATATTCTGTCTCTGATGAAGAATATTCTGTCACGGAATATTCTCTTACTGTCAACGGAATATTCTTATTCTGTCAAGAGAATATACTATCACTGTTAGATGATGTGTTTGATGACATGGCAATGTGGACCCTCTGTTGATGACGTGGATGGTGACTCAGCGTCAACGTGTCGGATGATGTGGCTGTCTTCTCAGGTGAGATTTCCGGCACTGTCTGGTTTTTCCGGCAGATTTCCAGCGAAACTTTGGCGAGCTCTACAGGGCTCGTTTCAACTCCAATTTTGATGATCTTTATATCGCCGGACTCGTATCGACGAGAGGAATCTCCACAGGTGGTCAAAATCAAGATCTGAGAACTTTGAAAATTCTGCAACTTTGAACAGAGAACTGAAAAAACGTGTTTTTTTCAGTGTTCAAGCTTTCCTAATGCTCTGATACCAATTTGTTGCGCATACTGGACCGAAAGCAAACACAAATAAAACACAAACAACAGATTTACGTGGTTCCCCAAAATCGGGTACGTCCACGGAGGCAGCAGATTGTATATTATTGGAGGAATGATACAAACACTCAATTCAACCCAGTACAATCCCACTTAACCCAGTGTTTCACTCTTACACTCGGTGTTTCTCTCAAATATGTATTTTCTCACTCTCACAGTTGCACTCACCACACTTTCACCCTTTTGCTCTCACCACACTTTCACTACACTTATTACATTACTCTTTCTTTATCTCTATTTATAGGAGAGCCTTGGCAACTTGGTTGGGGGTGATTGATGGTGGTTGAATGGTGGTTGGAAGTGGTTGATAGTGGTTGTTAAAGGAGAGGATGGTTGGAAGTGGTTGATAGTGGTTGTTAAAAGAAAAGATAGTTGATGGTGATTGAGAAAAAATATTGACAAAAATGTTACGTTGACAATTTGCTACACAAAGTTCTTCGGTCCTTACCTGGTGATAGATAAGATTGGCAAAGTGACGTATAAACTAGAGCTTCCACCTTCTTCGGCCATACATCCAGTGTTCCACGTTCCACAACTTAAGAGGCATGTAGGGAGCCAACCAGTGCAGACTACCTTGCCACAAATACCTCCGACCCCTACATTACAACCACAAGCAACAATGGACAGACGCATCGTAAAGAGAAAGAATCAGGCCGCCACTCAAATATTAATTCATTGGAAGGGCTTCTCACCTGCAGATGCTACTTGGGAATATGCAGAGGAAATCGCAGCTCGTTTTCCACACTTTAACCTTGAGGACAAGGTTGTTTCAATGGGGGAAGATTTGTCACATGCTGCAATCAATAACACTACAAGGAACGAAGAAGAGGAACAAGCAATAACAGAGATAGTGGAGATTTGAATCATGGGTCAGAGCAGGAACTCATCAAACAGCTAAACACACTGTTTTATTTTTATTTTGCAATGTTTTAGGAGACACCTGTAATAAGGAATGCTATCCTTCAGTTTCGGAACAAACCAATTGGTGTGTATATATTTGATTGTAACAGACTAGAAGGCACGATAAAAATTTGTAATGCAAGAAACGCATGAAGAGAGATTCGGGTGATCATTTCTTGTTTCTATACTGTTTTTATATGCTTCTTCATCTATCCAACTGATATCTGAATAGCAATCTTCATCAATTAACCAAATTTAGACTGAGATTAGTAACAGGGGAAGCGATTTCCATTCCACCCATAACAATATTCTTCTGCAAGTTTTATATATATATATATATATAGCAAAGGGCTGTATTTCTTCTTTAATTATAGTTTTTTGGTATTTTATTTCTTAATTATTGATGGTTTTTATCAGTTCCTCTACTTTTATTTGTATTGATGCCCCCCTCCGCTTTTAAATTTGTTTTTGTTCAGTTCTTATTAGTTTGAGCAGACAATAAGGTTAATTATCTCTGAATGGTATAAATATAATGATTCACAGTCGAAGCATATGCTAAATTGACAGAAATCTTTCGAAGATAATTTCAAACAAACGTACATAAACATGTTCACCCCCCTCCCCTATTTTTTCTGGCCTTCTCATCGGCACTCTCACTCGCACCAGTTTAACCTTATTACACATGTAGCGAAGACTGACATCTTAGCTTCTGGAAAGAACGAGTACGCAAATCAACTTATAGGGAAGATACAATAAGTTTGGACTTAGTTTGTGCGCTAACTGGCTGGTCCTTCAACATGCCGTCAAGCTCCTTGACAAATCTTTCCATGGCGGGAGCCGGCAAGCAAAATGGGACCACAACCCCATTTTCTCCGTTCTTGTTTGTAAATGGGATATAAAAGCTTGCAACTCCAGGGATGGCGCCAACACCACCTTTGGCAGCGCCACCATATATAGCATTACCCCATCCAAAATCTACCTCTTCAAATCCTGCACGTCTCAGGTCCGATACTAGGTATGCCCTTACCACTGTAAAGTGAGGCCTCCCCTTAATCACCATCAAAGATGATACTGATCGCATGTATTCCTCAGTCACGTCAGCCTTAGCCTTTCTCACCAATTCTAAGGCGTATCCAAATGGATTTCTTGAGAGTTCTCCTGCAGTTGCCACTGCTACCGGAAAAGCAAAGCCATTACCATAGTATCCTCTTGGCAATGGAGGGTTAAATTTCTCACGAGCATTGACAATGCATATTATGCGCATCTCCTCGGTAGGATCTGGTTGGAGGGAAATGGTACGACATTTCCAAAGACATGCTGTTAGAATTTCGAAAGTAGAACAATGGCTAAGGTGAGGCGGGACAAATTTTCGAAGAGCAGACATTTCTGAAGGGCCAAAGAAGAAGGAACGATGAGCCATATCATCAAGTGGAATAATGGTACCCTTGGTGTCAGCTACCTCCTCGTACTCACGGTGTGTGCATGTAACTCGTGGAGGGTTACTAGCATTGAGAACTTGTCTTTCCCACACAGCTGGGACGGAGGGCACATTGGCTCCCCGTGCCATCTCACCCACTGCTGCCATGAATTGGACCAGGCCTACGGCATCACTCATGGTATGGTTCAGGCGGAGGGCAAACAGAAAACCACCACACTTGAGGCGCGTCACCTGCCAATTTGTACAATATATATATATGTTAGACACCAGTTGTATATCCACCTATCCGTTTCGCATTGTAGATGCTTTTAGAGTGATCACAAATTGTGTTTGAACCTGTTTTTCATCTATCTCAAATTGTGGTACAACTTGGATGTAAAAAAAGCTACAATTTGAACACATGTTTGTACACGTGCAAATGAAGGTGTGGAAACTCATATATAGCAAGGAAATTATTTACCTGAATAAGCAACAAAGGGCAGTTTAACACCCCACTAGAGCCAGGGACATCAAAGAGGAGCTCCTCCAAGCAGGGGAAAGGTGGTTGAAGCGCATCACCAAATTGCTCAAGTGTAACATCAGCATCAGCTTCTATGAATAAGATACCCTCACCGGTGCATTCCACCATGAGCTTGCGGTTAGGCCCTTCCCTGAGTCTACCGGCAAATGGATAGTAAAACACTAATGTCTTTGCAAGTGCCTCCCTAATGATTTTGACGGGGTCTTTCCCTTGCATAGAGGGATTATTGCGATAAAATTGCATGACTGGAATGTGGAATCGAAGACCTTCTTGGTCGTCGATGTCAGATAATAGTTTGAACTCATGTGGGGTGGGCTTGGCAGGCTTGATCAGTTCTGGTTCACGTCTGTGAACTTTGAACAACAGAGAGGCGGGTGATGATGCCATTATTGTAGAACAGAAGAGAATATAATGGAATGAGAAATGATGGGAACTAACGAAGGAATATATAAGGAAGACTGAAAGCATATGGGACAACTCCTTGGTTGTTGCAGTGTGTACTTGCTGTCTATTCTATCCTCCATGTAAAAATTTGAAAATTAGGGCTGGACCGTACGTAATTTTAAATAGAAAGCTTGTGAACTACTTTCACTTCATAATTGACTCGGAATTTACTTGAAGACGGCTCAACTCTAGTAATGCCTTGTTAGGGCCAATCAGATCAAAGTAGGTTCTATCATTTACTTTTTAGTGGAATGTCCAAATGATTTTACATTGTAATAGAAAGTGGACCGTTCTCTCTTATTACATAGTTATAATACATACTGTAATTGCTAAAATGAGTCAACTTAAGAAGCATGTTTGGCAAAAACTGATTCACAACAACTTTTTTTTTTATGATGTGTAAGTTAGAATCATAGAATCAAAAGCTTTTGTTGGGAAAGTATAATTCAAAAACTAATTAGAATAAATAAGTGAAAAGCTAAAAATATAAACTCTTGTTTAAGACAATTATTTTTTTTAATTTTGTAATAAACATTCGATTAAAGTCGAAATTTATTTCCATCCAAATATGTTAATAATTTGTTTTTAATTTAAAAATTAAAATCTAAGATAAAATAATTTGTAAAATTTATAATTACCAGTTCTATATATCTTATAATTCATATTTATTAATATCTAGTCATATTATCCAAGTTGATAGTGGCAAGTATGTGGTGATTTCGAATTGCTCGATCTTTCCGGTTGATAGACAAAACAAAATCTCAATCCTATAGAAGCAATTAACAATTGCCATACACGGAAAAAGACGAGGGAAAACGAGAAAAATCATATCGAGCGGACTCCAACTTTATGATATCTGTTCTTTCACCAACATGACGGGCCCTTCATGAATCTGTACTTGCCGATCAAAGCTGCTACCGGTGGTAGCTAACAGTCTCAGTACTCATCCAAATTGGATACTTTTGCCGGCCCTTCAACGATTGTGGACGGTTCGTGTTAGCATTTAAAATAAATATATTGTCAAAGCCAATTTACAGTGGGGGGTTCTGCAATATCACGTCCTCACTAGTCACTATCTACTTTCTTGACTTCCAAAACCAATTTGCAGGGAAGTTTCCGGTCAACTCCAAATATTGACGGAAAAAGAGGAGAAAGTATATTTCCAAGCAGCCTGCAGCATGATGGTTGGTGAAGATTTCACTGAGAAAAAGAGTATATGGCCCACAACGCACTAATGGGAAAGATGATGAAATGACGAGAAATTGTGGCTGTTGTTGCTCTTCGCCTCTTTATTTATTTATTTTCCTTATGAATAATTACATGGAAATTTCCACCACTTTAGCAACTTCTAGCTACCACTGCATGGACCCGGCACAGTTGTAACAACCATTGTGATGCGACCGTTTTGTAAATTTCTTGCATCTCATTAATTTCTTGAATATTAGTGAAGGTATATGTCCGCAAGTGTCAAACTAGTTAGGTTCCATTGTATGTCTGGTACATATTAATAATTTTCAGATCATTGCCTCGTATAACTCGGGATCAGTGGAAAAACTTCAAATTTAAATTGTGATTTTTTTTATTTTACTATTTTCTTCAATGGGTTTTGAAAGATTTTTTTTATTTCGGTTTTGAAAGATTTTTTTTATTTCGGCAAAGCTTATGCTCACAAACTCCTATAAAACAAGTTTTCTGTTACGATACAAGAACTTCTAATGTTGCAATTCTTAAGTTTTGGAGAAAAATAATATATAACAAAGAGAGTAAAAATGTATAAAGATATTTTATGTGATATGTACAAAAACATGGCTGGAAGATAATCACCGTGTTTAGAAGATCATGTCCAAGATATATGCATAAAAATATAGGATCATACCACAAATTAAGCTGCAGGAATATATAGTGGCTACATTACTAAAGAGCGAGCAACAATGTGGTTCAATAGTTATTGGTTAGAAGTGGAACAGTGATGTAACTATTTGTTTGTTCATTTTATTTGTTAATTATGTTATGTGTTGTATGGCTATAAATATCAAATGATATTTTAACAGAGGAAGACCTAGAAATTAACTCCAATCACAGACTTCCTTTCTGTTATATTTCTTCTGCCTTAAAATTAATTCCATTAGTGGTGTTAAAGCAAGGTTATCCTTTGTTATTCCTAGTTTTAACCATAGATACTCATAGGAAATAAAACATGGAGTTTCGCAATGAAGTCAATGAAATCCTAATCCGATACAAGTCGAGCTTTGATCAAGTTAATGCTACCTTGTAAGTAGTATTGACAGAACTTCAAGCTCTCCGTGCTAGCTATAACTCAATATTAATTCTCCTAAAATCAATCCTTTTGCTAATGAAGAATCTTCACACCAATAACCAACTCACCCTCACTCCATTAATAACCATCAATACCACAATCTTAAGTTATCATTTCTAAAATTTAATAAAGGTCAACTAGATGGATTTACAAGGCAAAACAATATTTTTAATTTCAAAATATTGTGTCAAACCAGCAAGTTCAACTAGCCTTTTTCCATTTAGACAGCATTACTTGGTTAACCAAGTTTCATGGACCATTAACATAGGATGAGTTAACCAAGGCTATATAACAATGATTTGGTCCAGCCAACTATAAAGACCCATTAGAAGCCTTGACTCATCTTAAACAAAACATGACGGTGGCAGCATACCGAAAGGCTTTTGAGAGACTCTCATATTAAGTTGATGGCTTGCTAGAAAATTTTTTAATTGGTTGTTTTATTGTGGGACTTCAAGATGAGATTCGTTTAGATAATAAAATCAAACAACCTCATACCTTGGCAAATACCATAGGAGTGGCGAGATTGATTGAGGAAAGGAATCAGTTGCACAAGAAAGCCCTCTCCTAATACAGTCGGCACCATCCCAGTAGTATCCTTAGTGATAGTAAAGGCATCACCCAACCCCACGGCTAGAGTGTCGGGGCCACTACAAGGTTAAAGAATAAATATCGATTCCAACACCCAACCAACATCTTTTCGTAAAATTACTAATCAAGAGGTACAAGAGCGAAGAGAGAAGGGCTTATGCTATCATTGCGATGAAAAGTTTATTCCAGGACATCGTTGACAAAGGCCATCATTGTTTGTGATTTGGGATTCTCTTATCATATGTTGTGAGGATATTACAAATGGCCAACTCGAACTAGTAGAGAATGAAGTCATACCTGAGATTTCTTTCCACACTATGACAAGAACCGACCATCCACAAATTGTGCATGTCATAGGCCAATTAATCGTAGATCAAGAAGGTAATATTGTTAATAAATGGTGGTAGCACTCATGATTTTATTCATGAAGCTATTATTTCTAAGTTTGGGCTGTTAGTAAACAGGGAAAAGAAATTTCAAGTTATGATGGTTAACCGAGAGAAAATAAATTGTGTTGGATAATGTCAGGCACTCACCATCAACATAGAAGGATATCCAGTCATCACTAATTTTTACATCCTGCCTTTTGCAGCATGCCAATTAGTGTTAGGAGTGTAATGGTTAGAAACTCGTGATCTTATGGAGATGGATTATAAATAGCTCACCATGTCTTTCAAAGAAGGAGGAACCTCTCATACTTTTCATAGAATTAGACCAACAAACATCATAGCCTTGTCTGATAAGGGGCTCTATGGATTGCAAGACATTGGATTGTTCTTCCAAATAATACAAACCAAAGTATTATTCAGTCATCTTCTTACCCGTCTGAAATGAGCTCACTCTTAGCTAAATATTCTTTAGTCTTTGCAGCACCTACTAGTTTACCACCTCAACAGACATATGACCATCAAATTCTACTACAGCCACAAACCAAACCAATAAGTGTTAGGCATTTGACATGACTAAAATATTGATGTCTTCTCCCAAGTGCAGGAGTGTCGAAGTAATAAATAACCCAGCAAGACCGGGGTCGAACCATAGGGAGGTTAATTGTACAAATTATAAACGACAATAGTACAACAACAATAATAATAACAACAACAACAATAATAATAGTAATAACAATAATAACAACAATGACAATAACAATAATAACTATAATAGTAATAATAATAATAATAATAATAATAATAATAATAATAATAATAATAAAGAAAGAGAAGAAGAAGATGATGATGAGAACTTGGAGATGGAAAATTAATGTAAGGATTAAACAATAATGATAACAAATGTCAAGGTTAGAGGTTTCACTAATGGTATGTCAAACAAGTATAGTATAAACTCTTATTATTCAATTGGAAACCACACACAAAGGAGGTTCCAATCAGATTATAGATTGTTAACATGATTACATTAGTCATCTTATTCGATTAATGCTAGTACTTGTAAATCTCGTAAAGCATTCATGATTATAACTTATGTTAACAACAAATCAAGTTCCTTTCATAGCTTAGGTGTCGGTTATACTGACACGACTAAAAGGTTGATGTCTTCTCCCAAGTGCAGGAGTGTCGAAGTAATAAATAACCCGGCAAGACCGGGATCGAACCACAGGGAGGTTAATTGTACAAATTATAAACAACAATTATAAAACAACAATAATAACAACAACAACAAGAAGAAGAAGAAGAAGAAGAAGAAGAAGAAGAATAATAATAATAATAATAATAATAATAATAATAATAATAATAATAATAATAATAGTAGTAGTAGTAATAATAATAATAATAATAAAGAAAGAGAAGAAGAAGAAGAAGATGATAACTTGGAAATGGATAATTAATGTAAGAATTAAACAATAATAATAACAAATGTCAAGGTTAGAGGTTCCACTAATGGTATATCAAACAAGTATAGTATAAACTCTTATTATTCAATTGGAAACCACACATAAAGGAGGTTCCAATCAGATTATATATTGTTAACATGATTACATTAGTCATCTTATTCAATTAATGCTAATACTTGTAAATCTCGTCAAGCATTCATGATTATAACTTATGTTAACAACAAATCAAGTTCCTTTCATAGCTCAGGTGCCGGTTATACCATACATTATGGGCTATGAAAGTGCCAAGCATTTGTTGTACCAAGTGTTATACAACATAAATCAAGATTAGTCATTTAACAAGCAACGTATTAAAGAGTGAACAAGATAACAAATATAAAACATGTTAGTATCAAACATTAAAGTCATTATTAAGTTTACATTATACTTATTCTTACACCATTAGTGTAACCTTTTCACCTTGACATAATTAACTTAGCTAGACATAATGAAAGAAAGAAAAATAGATAAACAAAATAAGAACATAAAAGCTAACTAAGTAAAGGAAAGGAAATGAAAAGCATAAACTTAATATTAATGAAAGCAAAGCATAAACATTACAAAAAATACAAAGAGAGAAAGGAAGAGCATGATCTTGATCTGAAAATCAAGATGCCTAAATGCATGACAAATGCCTCCTTTTATAGGCCAAAATTGGGAACTATTGATTTGATGACTAATTGATAAGTAGGTGGCCAACTTTTGACTTGGTGACAATCCTTATCTTCTCTTGTCTGTCCAAATCGTCATTGATAACGTCAAAATTGGAGCTAGTTGTAAACATAAAAGTTGTAGGCAATTATCTCAGCTTTCTTGTGTAAAACATTTAGCTCATTTGGACTTCTAGAACTCCAGATATGGCCAAAATACCGAACAATGCTCGGGCTGGAAGACAGATTCGGGCTTCTTTGTTGTTGCTATAATTTGGACTTGATAATGGCCTTTTTAGATCTTGGGCTCCATATGAAAGTTGTAGACCTATGTCTTACCTTTCCATCCATATAAATGGGACCTAAATCTGAGATTTGTAGCTCCAGATATGACCCAATTACCGAATAGTATTCCGGTTTGGATTGCACCGACATCTCTTCTCTAAGTTTCACCATCTCTTTATCCTTGCAATTTAAGTTCTTCAAGTCATCAATCAATCCTTTCATTTATGTGATAGGCCTGCATTAAAAATAGACATTTACCACAAATTATAGGTATCTTATATTATTAGATACATTATTATAAAACATATTTTAGTTAAGGAGTTATTGATACTTTAAGTGCAAAATGATGATATAAAACCATGATAAAAATGCACTTTTAAGTACTAATCATATACCATACAGTATGGGCTATGAAAGTGCCAAGCATTTGTTGTACCAAGTGTTATACAACATAAATCAAGATTTGTCATGTAACAAGCAAAGTATTAAAGAGTGAACAAGATAACAAATACAAAACATGTTAGTATCAAACATTAAAGTCCATATTAAGTTTACACTATACTTATTCTTACACCATTAGTGTAACCTTTTCACCTTGACATAATAAACCTAGCTAGACATAATGAAAGAAAGAAAAATAAATAAACAAAACAAGAACATAAACAAGATAAAAGTTAACTAAGTAAAGGAAAGGAAATGAAAAGCGTAAACTTGATATTAATGAAAGCAAAGCATAAGCATTACAAAAAATACAAAGAAAGAAAGGAAGAGCATGATCTTGATCTGGAAACCAAGATGCCTAAATGCATGGCAAATGCCTCTTTTAATAGGCCAAAATTGAGAACTATTGATTTGATGACTAATTGATGAGTGGGTGGCCAACTCTTGACTTGGTGACAATCCTTATCTTCTCTTGTCTGTCCAAACCGTCATTGATAACATCAAAATTGGAGCCACGTGAAAACATGAAAGTTGTAGGAAATTGTCTCAGCTTTCTTGTGTAAAACTTTCATCTCATTTGGACTTCTAGAACTCCAGATATGGCCAAAATACTGAACAGTGCTCGGGCTGGAGGACAAATTCGGGCTTCTTTGTTGTTGCTGTAATTTGGACTTGAAAATGGCCTTTTCAGATCTTGGGCTCCATATGAAAGTTATAGGCCTATGTCTTACCTTTCCATCCATATAAAGTATACCTAAATCTGAGATCTATAGCTCCGGATATGACCCATTTACCGAATAGTGTTCCGGTTTAGATTGCACCGACATTTCTTTTCTAATTTTGGTCATCTTTTTGCCCTTGCAATTTAAGTTCTTAAAGTCATCAATCAAACCTTTCATTTATGTGATAGTCCTGCATTTAAAATAAACATTTACCACAAATTAAAGGTATCTTATATTATTAGATATATTATTATAAAACATGCTTTAGTTAAGGAGTTATTGATACTTTAAGTGCAAAATGATGATATAAAACCATGATAAAAATGCACTTTTAAGTACTAATCACACCCCCCCAACAAGCTTATTACTAGTCCCTAGTAATCAAAGCGTTAAAATAGAAAAATAATTTGCAAATTCCACAAAACAAGGTATTCATCATTTAACTTCCATTAATCTTCAATGTATGAACACATAATTATAGGACTTTTCTTGGAAGAAAATAAAATTTTTGTTCTAATGTTTAAGGTTAACTTCCTTGGGTTGGGATTATTATTTTTGTCTTTTTTTTAAATATATATACATATAATTTAAAAACACCATGCATCTTTAACCCATGTAACGAGCTTTCCGCTAATGACTCCCAGACCAGTTGGTCTTAGGGCATTAGGTGTTAAGACACCCCTACGAGCTTAGTAACTCGGGTCGTATATACTGATATGTAGATAGTGCAATGTTTGATTTCCTTAAACTTTTCTCCTCAACCCATGTAACAAGCGTTGGGCCAATAGCTCCCAAGTCAGTTGACTTTAGGGTATTAGGTGTTAAAACACCCCTTCGGGCTTAATTGCTTAGGTTAGAGAGGCTACGAAACCAAATTTATCTACATTTTTATTATTATCAGTTTTTTTTTTATATACAATCCCTTTCCCTTAGTTGTTACCTTTAACAAAAGAACATAAATAATGTAATAATCCAATGTGCAACCCACAATCATATGTTAAAGTGTGTGTGTGAAAATTAAGGTTTAAAAATACATGTTAAATGAGTATATAAGCAGAATTAAGTGATAATAATGCGAGAGTTTGTAAATCTGAATATTTCAAGAAGTATTATAGTAGACCTTGTTAAGAATAGTTACTAAGATGCGTCTCAAGAGTCACTTTAACAAAAGAGCTCCTTTACTCTGCCATCCTAGTAACAACAATTATGCACATGCTTTATGAAATGAAAAACAATTTTTTTTATCAACTACTACCCTCTCCCCCCAACCAAAATGAGACATTGTCCTCAATGTTTAAAGGTAGAGAGATAGAGTATAGAAGATATCACCTGAAATAACGAACACTAACAAACCTGAAACACACTGAAACAAAAATAAGAAATAACAAAACACAATAATAAAACCAAAAGACACAAAAATTCACAAATGAAGGCTCAAATCCAATCTAAGCTTTTTACAGCTTTTCTTAGTTGACCAATTTATGCGACTCATGGAGGGATCAATTATAGGAATGAAGGATTATAGTTGGTCAATTAATTGTTCAGCAGTAGCAGCAGAGATTATGATTTGTCGTGCAGAAGATGTTAGAAATTCCTGTTCCACAGCATGATCAAGAAAAGACAACAACTTATCATAATAACCATTAACATTTAACAAACCTATGGGTTTATGGTGAATGTGCAGTTGAGCCCAAGAGGAAATATGAAAGATCTCTTCTAATGTCCCTAGACCACCTGGTAAAACAATGAAGGCATCAGCATGGTTAAACATTGCATTCATTCGAGCTGACATTGTGGAGACCTGACGTTCCTCTCCAATTGTTTTTCCAATGATGTCCCCTTGTGCTAAAGCTTCGGGGACAACCCCCAAAACTTGACTACCTCTTAAAAATGCAGCTATTGACACACCTCCCATTAACCTAAGACTACCTCCCCCATACACTAAATGAATCTTTCTCTCAGCTAGCACCTGACCAAGATGATTGGCTGATTCTAAAAACTCTTTTTCTTTCCCAAGACTAGATCCACTAAAAACAAAAATATTTCTTATATGATGACCTGAGGAACTTGTCATTTCTACACACTTTTGTAGTTTTTGAATGTATGGGTTGAGTAGAAATGAAAGGAAGGAAGAAAGGGTTTTATAGATGAGAAATTAGAAAGGCAATCATACCACCTATATGTAGGCTAGCTGGAGTCTCACACACTCTCTCTCTCTCTCTATTTATTTATTTATTTACTTTTGAAAAAGCATGTGTATGTACAGGCAGTTGTGATTGTGGCTCACATCTTCCCTTGGTTTTACGTCCAAGAATGGCTTAAACGCCCTTTATGGGTCGGGGATAGGCTTCCCATCCAGTTTTCTTAAAAACTGGCAAACAGGGTCTTTTTTAGTCAGATTCCCAAGACTAAGTCGATCATGTTCTTTATGAAATAATGGCCATAAATCATGAATTACACAATGCACATCTCCACTAGGATGCGTCTCAAGAGTCCATAGAAGATTATCTAAAGACTCCTTACTCAGGCCATCCTTAATGAATTGTATTTTGTCTTCACGGTTTATAGATACCATTCCTAAAGAACAACATTGTGTATTACAAGTCCATCTAGCACATCGATGACAGACTTCTAGTCGTTTTGCACGACGTTTCTTTGCAAAAGTGCTTTTACCTGTTCCAGGCATGTGTGAAATGAAGGAACTAGAGGACTCACCTGATAATCGGACCTTTGCTTCAATCAACCAGCGAATATCTTCATGAATTCCATGATTCATTAACAATCTCAATCTTGCACATCTAGCACGGTAAATTTTTGTAATCGCATTCTAAGGCAGAGAGGGAAAATACTTTTTCAATTTTTCAAGATTAGTGTCCATTTTCAAATGAGAATTGGAAGAGAGATTCAAAGAATTGCACAAATATATACACAGATATCAGTTATTGTGGGAAACTGAAAGAACCAACTTAAGTCACGGAGTACCGTTGTCCGTCATTTGACCGGGGTGAGAGAAACTAGCAAAAATCACTCAAAAAGAAACAAAATAAAATAAAATAAAATCAATCTTTATATACAGGATCACCCAATTCAATAGAGTCATGTCCAACTAAAAAATTGTCAAAGTAAACTTTCAGACGAGGTCCATTTACCTTGAAAACATTGTCATTCTTTGGATTCTCGATGTCATAGGCCCCATATGGATACACATGTTTCACAATAAAAGGACCGCTCCATCTTGATCTTAATTTTCCAGGAAATAAATGCAGTCGAGAATTATAAAGCAAGACTTTTTGACCAACATTGAATGTTTTTCTCAGTATTTTTGTTATCATGAAACCCTTTAATTCTTGCTTTATGAATTCTTGAATTTTCATATGCATCATTTCTTATTTCCTCAAGCTCATTTATTTGTAATTTTCGCAGTTGACTAGCATCATCCAGATTTGAATTGAAAGCTTTAATAGCCCAATAAGCTTTATGTTCAAGTTCCACAGGTAAGTGACAAGGTTTTTCATAGACTAATCTATAAGGTGACATACCTAATGATGTTTTATAAGTAGTTCGATAAGCCCAAAGTGCATCATTAAGTCTTAAAGACCAGTCTTTCCTATTAGGGTTCACTGTTTTCTCCAAAATACGTTTGATCTTCCTATTAGCAAGCTCTACTTGTCCACTTGTTTGAGGGTGATAAGGGGTGGCAACTTTGTGTGTAATTCCATATTTCTTCATTAAAGACTCAAATGGCTTGTTGCAGAAATGTGTTCCACCATCACTTATTATGGCTCGAGGGACTCCAAATCGACTCAAAATATTTTCTTTTAAAAACTTTATTACTGTTTTGTGATCATTGTTTCGACTTGGAATTGCCTCTATCCATTTTGAAACATAATCTACTGCGACTAATATGTATAAGAAACCAAATGATGAAGGGAATGGACCCATGAAATCTATACCCCAGTAGTCAAAGATCTCAATGACAATAATAGGATTTAAAGGCATCATGTGATGTTTTGAAATAGATCCCAACTTTTGACAATTTTCACAAGACTTGCAGAATGCATGTGAGTCTTTGAACATGGTGGGCCAATAAAATCCACTTTGTAAGATTTTTGCAGTTGTCTTTCTTAACGAGAAATGGCCCCCACATGCCTTAGAATGACAAAATTTAATGACACTACTTACCTCATTGTCAGGAATGCATCTTCGAAATATTTGATCCGGACAATATTTGAATAAATAAGGATCATCCCAATAAAAGTTCTTCACTTCGTTCAAGAACTTTCTTTTATCTTGGGTACTCCAATAAGCTGGCAATTGTCCTGAAATAAGAAAATTGACAATATTAGCAAACCAAGGCATTGTAGAGACAGAAAGTAAAGATTCATCGGGAAAGTAAACATCGATTGGTGTGATGTCAGTTTTTGAATCTGTTATCAATCTTGACAAGTGATCTGCGACAACATTTTCGCTGTCTTTCTTATCTTTGATTGTGATATTAAATTCTTGAAGTAATAAAATCCGCCACACCAATCTAGCCTTAGAATCTTTCTTAGAAAGAAGATATTTCAATGCTGCATGATCACTAAAAACAACAACAGGTGAGCCAACAAGATAAGATCTGAATTTTTCACATGCAAATACTACTGCAAGTAATTCTTTTTCAGTGGTGGTATAATTCATTTGAGCACTATTTAAAGTTTTACTTGCATAGTAAATTACATAAGGTTTCTTATCTTTTCTTTGTCCTAAAACAGCACCTACGGCATAATCACTAGCATCACACATTATTTCAAAAGGTAATGACCAATCGGGAGGTTGAATGATAGGAGCACAAGTAAGCAAGTTTTTAAGTTTAACAAAGGCTTCTTCACAATGTTCAGTCCATTCAAAAATAGTATCCTTTGTTAGAAGGTTACTTAAAGGCTTAGATATTACACTAAAATCTTTGATGAACCTTCTATAAAAACCAACATGTCCGAGGAATGATGTAACATCTTTAAGAGATTTTGGTGTTGGCAAGTTTGCAATTAACTCGATTTTAGATTTGTCAACCTCAATTCTTTTTTATGAAACAATGTGACCAAGTACGATGTCGTTTGTTACCATAAAATGACATTTTTCCCAATTCAACACAAGATTCTTCTCTTTACACCTGGTCAAAACCTTTCCTAAGTTAGTCAAACAATCATCAAATGAATCGCCAAAAACAGAAAAATTATCCATGAAAATCTTAAGAAAATGTTCAACCATATCACTAAATATACTAAGCATGCATCTTTGAAATGTGGCTGGTGCATTACATAATCCAAAAGGCATCCTTCGATATGCAAAAGTACCAAATGGACATGTGAAAGTAGTCTTTTCTTGATCTTCCAATGCAATTTTAATTTGGTTGTAACCCGAATAGCCATCTAGGAAACAATAAAATTCATGACCTGCAACTCTTTCTAGGATTTGATCCATGAAAGGTAAAGGAAAATGATCTTTTCTAGTCATTGAATTAAGTTTCCTATAGTCAATGCACATGCGCCAACTAGTAACAGTTCTAGTGGGAATTAACTCATTGTTCTCATTTGTTATCACAGTGACTCCAGACTTCTTGGGTACAACTTGGGTAGGACTTACCCATTTACTGTCAGAAATAAGATCATTATCTAGAAGCTTAATGACTTCATTTTTCACTACTTCTTTCATATTAGGATTTAGCCTTCGTTGCATTTCTCTAGAGGGTTTAGCATTTTCCTCTAAATAAATTCTATGTGTACAAATCAAAGGACTAATTCCTTTTATATCAGCTATGTTCCATCCCAGGGGCGGAGCCAGGCACATTTTATAGGGGAGGCCAAAATTAATATAATAATATATATTATTAAAAAAATTATTTATTTAAATTAAAAAATAAAAAAAATAAAAAAATTTAAAACGTTTTGCAGGGGCCCGGGCCCCTGCTTGCCCTCCCCTGATTCCGCCCCTGTTCCATCCTAATGTATTTTTGTGTATTTTTAGAGTTTGTAATAACTTACCTTCTTGATGTGCATTAAGTTTGGAAGAGATTATTACCGGAAAGGTTTCATTTTCTCCCAAAAATGAGTATTTGAGATTAGATGGCAATGGCTTCAAATCAGGTTTTGGTGGTTGAACACTTGAAGGTATGGACTTAATTGATCGTGGTGGCAATTCCTTAATTTGTGGCCTCCAATTACTTGTCTTTGATTCTTCTTGAAAATAAATCATTTTCAAATCATCAGATTCATCAATCTTAATTTCACTGGAAGTGGTTGGAAATTGATCATGAATTAATTTTTCAGTAAAGTCCACTTCCTGTAAATCATTATCATCTCGAGGTTGCTTGCAAATGTTAAAAATATTCATCTCCAATGTCATGTTTCCAAATGATAGCTTCATCAGTCCATCCCTACAATTAATCAATGCATTAGAAGTTGCAAGAAATGAACATCCTAAAATAACAGGAAATGAATTACATACTTCAACAGGTTGTGTGTCCAAGACAATAAAATCCACAGGATAAATGAATTTGTCGACTTGTACTAACACATCTTCAATTATTCCTCTAGGCACTTTTATAGATCTATCGGCAAGTAAAAGAGTTATAGAAGTTGGTTTTAACTCACCTAGATTTAGACTCTGAAAAACTGAATATGGAAGTAAATTCACACTAGCACTGAGATCAAGTAAGGCTCTTTCAATTTTATGCTCTCCAATACAGCAAGAAATTGAAGGACAACCAGGGTGTTTATATTTCAAAGCAATATTATTCTGAAGAATGACACTTACTTGTTCGGCTAGAAAGGCTTTCTTTTTCACATTCAGTTTCCTCTTCACAGTGCATAGATCTTTCAAAAATTTAGCATAGGAAGGAACCTATTTAATAGCATCCAACAAAGGTATATTGATCCTTTCCTTTGTTTGGTCATGGCTTGAGGAAATGGAAGTGCTGACGGAGAATCAGTCTTTTCTTTGCAATTTTCAGATTCAACCCCTTCCTTACCCTCAGAGATTGACTCATCATCTTTTTCATAAGGTTTAAGAGAGGGTTTTTCAATAACCTTACCACTGCGCAGAGTAGTGACTGATTTGACTTGATCCATGTGTTGGCTTCCGGAACTACTTGCATTTGCATTATATTGCCCCTTGGGATTTTGTTGTGGTTGAGATGGAAACTTACCTTTCTCTTGGAAACTGAGAGTAGATGTTAATTTTACAAGAGTATCTTTAAAATCTGTCATGTTTTGAGTATTGATTGTCTCTTGCTTTTCAATGAATACATGCAATGTTTCCTCAAGATTTCTTCTAAGAGGTGGAGCATAAGGAGATGCATATCCATGAGAATTTTGGAAATTGTGGTGTGCTTGAAATGGTGATTGTGAAGTTTGTGCATTGTTGTTCTCACTCTTCCAACTGAAATTTGGGTGATTTCTCCAACCAGGGTTATATATTTGTGAGTATGGGTTATGGTTGGCCCTTTGGAAACTATTTAAAGCATGGGCTTGTTCATGGAGACATTCCTTAAAAGAAGGCAAGGTTGGACAATCGTTGGTTGAGTGTTCATTTGTTTCACATATTTGACATGCAATATTTTCAACAGATTTTAATTGACCACTCTTTTTCAATTCTAGTGCCTTGACTTTTCTAGCTAAAGATGCAAACTTGGCTTGAAGGTCATGATCTTCCTTAAGGTTGTACATACCTCCATTCGATGTATGAGGTTGAGTTTTACTCGGTGCCTCATAAGTACCCGTGGTGTCCTAATTTTGAGCATTTTCAGCTAACAAGTCTAAGTACTCCATTGCTTCATCAGGGTCTTTATCTTCAAAAGTTCTATTGCACATCAATTCAACCATTTGCCTATCTTTAAGTGTTAACCCTTCATAGAAATGTGAAACCAATCTCCATGTTTCAAAACCATGATGAGGGCAATTACTAAGCAAGTCTCGATACCTATCCCAACATTGGTAAAATGTTTCTCCTGGTTTTTGAGTGAAAGTAGTGATTTGTCTTTTGAAAGAGTTTGTTCTGTGAGATGGGAAAAACTTCTTCAAAAACTGTTGTTGCATTTCATCCCAAGCACGAATGGATCCTGGTCTTAAATTTTGTAGCCATGTTTTAGCTTTATCTTTTAATGAAAAAGGAAAAAGCTTTAATCTGATGGTTTTCATGCTACAATTTAAATTATTATATATGTTGCAGACCTCCTCAAATTCCCTTAAATGCAAGTATGGATTTTCCAATTCTAAGCCATGAAAAGAAGGTAAAAGTTGAATAATACCTGGTTTAAAATTAAAATGAGATGCATCGGGAGGAAAAACTATGCATGATGGTGCACTTGTTCTTGTGGGATTCATGTGGTCTCTAAGTGTTCTAGCACGGTTATTCTCATTATTCTCATTTTGAAGTGATTGATTATCTTCTTCGGCCATATTTTCTGAAAATGATGAGGATACCCTACAAAGTCTACCACTTGATGTACGTGACCACACTCTCATGCACGTGTAGGAATAGAATAAAAGGAAGAAGAAAACAAAAGAAGAAGAAACAAGAGAAAAGAAACAAAGTTATATACAATAAAAGTGAAAAGAGAAACTAAAATAAATACTGTAATTTATACAAGAACTTACCTCCCCGGCAACGGCGCCAAAAACTTGACACGACTAAAAGATTGATGTCTTCTTCTAAGTGCAGGAGTGTCGAAGTAATAAATAGCCCAGCAAGACCGAGGTCGAACCACAAGGAGGTTAATTGTACAAATTATAAACGACAATAGTACAACAACAATAATAACAACAACAACAACAATAATAATAGTAATAACAATAATAACAACAATGATAATAACAATAATAACTATAATAATAATAATAATAATAATAATAATAATAATAATAATAAAGAAAGAGAAGAAGAAGATGATGATGAGAACTTGGAGATGGAAAATTAATGTAAGGATTAAACAATAATGATAACAAATGTCAAGGTTAGAGGTTTCACTAATGGTATGTCAAACAAGTATAGTATAAACTCTTATTATTCAATTGGAAACCACACACAAAGGAGGTTCCAATCAGATTATAGATTGTTAACATGATTACATTAGTCATCTTATTTGATTAATGCTAGTACTTGTAAATCTCGTCAAGCATTCATGATTATAACTTATGTTAACAACAAATCAAGTTCCTTTCATAGCTTAGGTGTCGGTTATACCATACAGTATGGGCTATGAAAGTGTCAAGCATTTGTTATACCAAGTGTTATACAACATAAATCAAGATTAGTCATTTAACAAGCAAAGTATTAAAGAGTGAACAAGATAACAAATACAAAACATGTTAGTATCAAACATTAAAGTCCATAATAAGTTTACACTATACTTATTCTTACACCATTAGTGTAACCTTTTCACCTTGACATAATAAACCTAGCTAGACATAATGAAAGAAAGAAAAATAAATAAACAAAACAAGAACATAAACAAGATAAAAGTTAACTAAGTAAAGGAAAAGAAAATGAAAAGCATAAACTTGATATTAATGAAAGCAAAGCATAAGCATTACAAAAAATACAAAGAGAGAAAGGAAGAGCATGATCTTGATCTGGAAACCAAGATGCCTAAATGCATGGAAAATGCCTCCTTTTATAGGCCAAAATTGGGAACTACTGATTTGATGACTAATTGATGAGTGAGTGGCCAACTCTTGACTTGGTGACAATCCTTATCTTCTCTTTTCTGCCCAAAACATCATTGATAAAGTAAAAATTAAAGCCACTTGAAAACATGAAAGTTGTAGGAAATTGTCTCAGCTTTCTTGTGTACAACTTTCAGCTCATTTGGATTTCTAGAACTCCAGATATGGCCAAAATACTGAACAGTACTCGGGCTGGAGGACAAATTCGGGCTTCTTTGTTGTTGTTGCAATTTGGACTTGAAAATAGCCTTTTCAGATCTTGGGCTCCATATGAAAGTTATAGGCCTATGTCTTACCTTTCCATCCATATAAAGTAGACCTAAATCTGAGATCTATTGCTCCAGATATGACCCAATTACCGAATAGTGTTCCGGTTTAGATTGCACCGACATCTCTTTTCTAATTTTGGTCATCTTTTTGCCCTTGCAATTTAAGTTCTTAAAGTCATCAATCAAACCTTTCATTTATGTGATAGGCCTGCATTTAAAATGAACATTTACCATAAATTAAATGTATCTTATATTATTAGATATGTTATTATAAAACATGCTTTAGTTAAGGAGTTATTGATACTTTAAGTGCAAAATGATGATATAAAACCATGATAAAAATGCACTTTTAAGTACTAGTCAGCCTTACAGATATCTATATTATTAGAAAACCGAGATTGAAAGAATGGTGCAAGAGCTACTGTGAATTGGACTAATAAAGCCAAACAATAGTTCGTTCTCTTCCCCTGTTTTGTTAGTAAAGAAGTCGGATAAAGCTTGAAGATTCTGTACAAATTATCATTCTCTGAATGATATCATAATCAAAGATAAGTATCATATTCCTTTGATTGATGAATTATTAAATGAGGTTTATGGATAAAAAAATTTACTTCAAATTAGATTTATGCTCAGGTTACCATCAAATAAGAGTATGGGAGGAAGACATTCCTAAAATAACTTTTTGCACGCATAAAGGTCATTACGAGTTTGTAGTGATGCCATTTAGCCTCACCAATATGTTAGCAACATTCCAAAACCTCATGAACGAACTCTTTGATCCTCATCTTCAAAAGTTTATCTTGTTTTTTTTTATGAAATCCTTGCGTATTCTAATTAGTACTTCAAAGTGTATTTTATCAAGGTTTTATATAATTATTTTGCACTTGAAGTATCAATAACTCCTTAAATAAAGCATGTTTTATAATAACATATCTAATAATATAAGATACATTTAATTTATGGTAAATGTTCATTTTAAATGCAGGTCTATCACATAAATGAAAGGTTTGATTGATGACTTTAAGAACTTAAATTGCAAGGGCAAAAAGATGACCAAAATTAGAAAAGAGATGTCGGTGCAATCTAAACCGGAACACTATTCGGTAATTGGGTCATATCTGGAGCAATAGATCTCAGATTTAGGTCTACTTTATATGGATGGAAAGGTAAGACATAGGCCTATAACTTTCATGGAGCTAAAGATTTAAAAAGGTCATTTTGAAGTCCAAATTATAACAACAACGAAGAAGTCTGAATTTATCATGCAGCTTAAACACTATTCAATTTTTGGCCTATATCTAGAGTTCTATAAGTCCAAATGACCTCAATCTTTTTTTCCTGAAAAGCTGAGACAATTTCCTACAACTTTCATGTAAAGTGGTTTCTAATTCGAACGTTATCAATTATATTTTGGGCAGACAAGAGAAGATAAGGATTGTCACCAAGTCAAGAGTTGGCCACCCACTCATCAATTAGTCATCAAATCAATAGTTTTCAATTTTGGCCTATAAAAGGAGGCATTTGCCATGCATGTAGGCATCTTTATTTCCAGATCAAGATCATGCTCTTGCTTTCTCTCTTTGTATTTTTTATAATGTTTATGCTTTGCTTTCTTTAATATCAAGTTTATGCCTTTCATTTCCTTTCCTTTACTTAGTTAACTTTTATGTTCTTATTTTGTTTATCTATTTTTCTTTCTTTCATTATGTCTAGCTAAGTTTATTATGTCAAGGTGAAAAGGTTACACTAATGGTGTAAGAATAAGTATAGTGTAAACTCAATATGGACTTTAATGTTTGCTACTAACATGTTTTCTATTTGTTATCTTGTTCACTCTTTAATACTTTGCTTGTTAAATGACTAATCTTGATTTATGTTGTATAACACTTGGTACAACAAATGCTTGGCACTCTCATAGCTCATACTATATGGTATAACCGACACCTGAGCTATGAAAGGAACTTGATTTGTTGTTAACATAAGTTATAATCATGAATACTTGACGAGATTTACAAGTACTAGCATTAATCGAATAAGATGACTAATATAATCATGTTAACAATCTATAATCTGATTGGAACCTCCTTTGTGTGTGGTTTCCAATTGAATAATAAGAGTTTATACTATACTTGTTTGACATACCATTAGTGAAACCTCTAACCTTGACATTTGTTATTATCATTGTTTAATCCTTACATTGATATTCAATCTCAAAGTTCTCATCATCTTCTTCTTCTTCTTCTTCTTCTTTTTTTTTATTATTACTACTACTACTACTATTGTTATTACTATTATTATTATTGTTGTTGTTATTGTTATTATTTTGTATTATAGTTATTTGTAATTTGTACAATTAACCTCCCTATTGTTCGACCCCAGTCTTGCTGGGTTATTTATTGCTTCGACACTCCTACACTTGGGAGAAGAAATTATTCTTTTGGTTGTGTCAAGTTTTTGGTGTTGTTGCCGGTTAGGTAAGTTCTTGTACAAATTATAGTATTTATTTTATTTTCTCTTTTCACTTTTCTTGTATATAACTTTGTTTTTTTTGTTTTGTTTCTCTTTATTTTGTTTTCTTCCTCCTTTTTTTGCTTTCTTCTTCCTTTTATTTTATTCCTACACGTGCATGAGAGTGTGGTCATGTACAACAACTGGTAGACTTTATAGGATATCTTTATCATTTTTAGAAAATATAGCCGAAGAAGATAATCAATCACTTCATAATGAGAATAATCGTGTTAGAACACTTAGAGACCACATGAATCCCACAAGAACAAGTGCACCATCATGCATAGTTTTTTCTTCTAACGCATCTCATTTTAATTTTAAGCCAGACATTATTCAACTTTTACCTTTTTTTCATGGCTTAGATTTAGAAAATTCATAATTGCATTGATGGGAATTTGAGGAGGTCTACAACACATATAATGATTCAAATTATAGTATGAACACCATCAGATTAAAGCTTTTTTCCTTTTTCATTAAAAGATAAAGCCAAAACATGGCTATAAAATTTAATACCAGGATCCATTCATGCTTGGAATGAAATGCATAAAGATATTCTTGCAAAATTGACATCTGCTCTCAGTTTCCAAAAGAAAGGTAAGTTTCCATCTCAACCACAACAAAATCCCAAGGGGCAATATAATGCAAATGCAAGTAGTTCTAGAAGCCAACACATGGATTAAGTCAAATCAGTCACTACTCTTCGCAGTGGTAAGGTTATTGAAAAACCCACTCTTGAACCTTATGAGAAAGATGATAAGTCAATCTCTAAGGGTAAGGAAGGGGTTGAATCTAAAAATTGCAAAGAAATGATTGATTCCCTGTCAGCGCTTCCATTTCCTCATGCCATGACCAAATAAAGGAAAGTCAATCACAACTCTGAAATTTTTAAAACTTTCAAATAGGTAAGGATCAATATACCTTTGTTGGATGCTATTAAATAGGTTCTTTCTTATGCTAAATTTTTGAAAGATCTATGCATTATGAAGAGGAAACTAAATGTGAAAAAGAAAGCCTTTTTAACTGAACAAGTAAGTGTCATTCTTCAGAATAATAATGCTTTGAAATATAAAGACCTTGGTTGTCCTACAATTTCTTATTTTATTAGAGAACATAAAATTAAAAGAGCCTTGATCTTGGAGCCAGTGTGAATTTACTTCCATATTCAGTTTTTCAAAATCTCAATTTAGGTGAGTTAAAACCAACTTCTATAACTCTCTTACTTGCTGATAGATTTGTAAAAGTGCCTAGAGGAATGATTAAAGATGTGTTAGTACAAGTCAATAAATTCATTTATCCTGTGAATTTTATTGTCTTGGACACATAACTTGTTGATGTATATAATTCATTTCTTATTATTTTAGAACGTCCATTTCTTGTAACTTTTAATACATTGATTAATTGTAGGAATGGATCGATGAAGCTATTATTTGGAAACATGACATTGGAGATGAATATTTTCAATATTTTCAAGCAACCTAGAGATGATAATGATTTACAGGAAGTGGACTTTACTGAAAAATTAATTCATGATCAATTTCAAACCACTTCTAGCGAAATTGAAATTGATGAATCTGATGATTTGCAAATGATTTACTTTCAGAAAGAATCAAAGGCAAGTAATTAGAGGCCGCAAATTGAGGAATTACCACCACAATCAATTAAGTCCATACCTTCAAGTGTTCAACCACCCAAACCTGATTTGAAGTCATTGCCATTCAATCTAAAATACTTATTTTTGAGAGAAAATGAGACTTTTCCAGCAATAATCTCTTCCAAACTTAATGCACATCATGAAGGTAAGTTATTACAAACTCTAAAAATGCATTAGGATGGACCATAGCTGACATAAATGGAATTAGTCCTTTGATTTGTACACATAGAATTTATTTGGAGGAAAATGCTAAACCTTTTAGGGAAATGCAATGAAGGCTTAATTCTAATATGAAAGAAGTAGTGAAAAATAAAGTCATTAAGCTTCTAGATAATGAAATTATTTATCATATTTCTGACAGCAAATGGGTAAGTCCTACCCAAGTTGTACCCAAGAAGTCTGGAGTCACTGTGATCACAAATGAGAACAATGAGTTAATTCCCACTAGGACTGTTACTGATTAACGCATGTGCATTGACTATAGAAAACTTAATTCAATGACTAGAAAAGATTATTTTCCTTTACCTTTCATGGATCAAATCCTAGAAAGAATTGCAGGTCATGAATTTTATTGTTTTCTAGATGGCTATTCAGGTTACAACCAAATTAAAATTGCATTGGAAGATCAAGAGAAGACTACTTTCACATATCCATTTGATACTCTTGCATATCGAAGGATGCCTTTTGGATTATGTAATGCACCAGCCACGTTTTAAAGATGAATGCTTAGTATATTTAGTGATATGGTTGAACATTTTCTTGAGATTTTTATAGATGATTTTTCTGTTTTTGGAAATTCATTTTATGATTGAGAAAAGGTTTTGAGCAGGTGTGAAGAGAAAAATCTTGTATTGAATTGGAAAAAATGTCACTTTATGGTAACAAACAGCATTATACTTGGTCATATTGTTTCATCAAAAGGAATTGAGGTTGACAAATCTAAAATCGAGTTAATTGCAAACTTGCCAACACCAAAATCTATTAAAGATGTTAGATCATTCCAAGGACATGCTGGTTTTTATAGAAGGTTCATCAAAGATTTTAGTGTAATATCTAAGCCCTTAAGTAACCTTCTAACAAAGAATAATATTTTTGAATGGACTAAACATTGTGAAGAAGCCTTTGTTAAACTTAGAAACTTGCTTACTTGTGCTCCTGTCATTCAACCTCCTGATTAGTCATTACTTTTTGAAATAATGTGTGATGCTAGTGATTATGCCATAGGTGCTGTTTTGGGACAAAGAATAGATAAGAAACCTTATGTGATTTACTATGCAAGTAAAAATTTAAATAGTGCTTAAATGAATTATACCACCACTAGAAAAGAATTACTTGTAGTAGTATTTGCATATGAAAAATTCAGGTCTTATCTTGTTGGCTCACTTGTTATTGTTTTTAGTGATCATGCAGCATTAAAATATCTTCTTTCTAAGAAAGATTCTAAGGCTTGATTGGTGCCGTGGATTTTGTTACTTCAAGAATTTGATATCACAATCAAAGATAAGAAAGGCAGCGAAAATGTTGTCGCAAATCACTTGTCAAGATTGACAACAGATTTGAAAACTGACATCACACCAATTGATGAGTACTTTCCCGATAAATCTTTACTTTCTATCTGTACAATGCCTTGGTTTGCTAATATTATCAATTTTCTTATTTCAGGACAATTGCCAGCTTGTTGAAGTACCCAAGATAAAAGAAAGTTCTTGAACGAAGTGAAGAACTTTTATTGGGATACCCTTATTTATTCAAATATTGTCCTGATCAAGTATTTTGAAGATGCACTCCTGATAATGAAGTAAATAGTGTCATCAAATTTTGTCATTCTGAGGCATGTAGGGGCCATTTCTCATCAAGAAAGACAACTGCAAAAATCTTACAAAGTGGATTTTACTGGCCCACCATATTCAAGGACTCACATGTATTTTGCAAGACTTGTAAGAATTGTCAAAAGCTGGGATCTATTTCAAAACATCACATCATGCCTTTAAATCATATTCTTGTCATTAAGATTTTTAATTGCTGGGGTATAGATTTCATGGGTCCATTCCCTCCATCATTTAGTTTCTTATATGACACGACTAAAAGGTTGATGTCTTCTCCCAAGTGCAGGAGTGTCGAAGTAATAAATAACCCGGCAAGACCGGGGTCGAACCACAGGGAGGTTAATTGTACAAATTATAGACAACAATTATAAACAACAATAACAACAACAACAATAGTAGTAGTAGTAATAATAATAATAATAATAATAATAATAATAATAATAACAACAATAGTAGTAGTAGTAGTAGTAGTAGTAGTAATAGTAGTAGTAATAAAGAAAGAGAAGAAGAAGAAGATGATGAGAACTTGAAGATGAAAAATTAATGTAAGGATTAAACAATAATAATAACAAATGTCAAGGTTAGAGGTTCCACTAATGGTATATCAAACAAGTATAGTATAAACTCTTATTATTGAATTGGAAACCACACACAAAGGAGGTTCCAATCAGATTATATATTGTTAACATGATTACATTAGTCATCTTATTCAATTAATGCTAATACTTGTAAATCTCGTCAAGCATTCATGATTATAACTTATGTTAACAACAAATCAAGTTCCTTTCATAGCTCAGGTGTCGGTTATACCATACATTATGGGCTATGAAAGTGCCAAGCATTTGTTGTACCAAGTGTTATACAACATAAATCAAGATTAGTCATTTAACAAGCAAAGTATTAAAGAGTGAACAAAATAACAAATATAAAACATGTTAGTATTAAACATTAAAGTCCATATTGAGTTTACATTATATTTATTCTCACACCATTAGTGTAACCTTTTCACCTTGACATAATTAACTTAGCTAGACATAATGAAAGAAAGCAAAATAGATAAACAAAAGAAGAACATAAAAGCTAACTAAGTAAAGAAAAGGAAATGAAAGGCATAAACTTAATATTAATGAAAGCAAAGCATAAACATTACAAAAAATACAAAGAGAGAAAGGAAGAGAATGATCTTGATCTGGAAACCAAGATGCCTAAATGCATGGCAAATGCCTCCTTTTATAGGCCAAAATTGGGAACTATTGATTTGATGACTAATTGATAAGTGGGTGGCCAACTTTTGACTTGGTGACAATCCTTATCTTCTCTTGTCTGCCCAAAACGTCATTGATAACGTCAAAACGAGAGCCAGGTGCAAACATGAAAGTTGTAGGCAATTGTCTCAGCTTTCTTGTGTAAAAAATTCAGCTCATTTGGACTTCTAGAACTCCAGATATGGCCAAAATACCGAACAGTGCTCGGGCTAGAAGACAGATTCGGGCTTCTTTATTGTTGCTACAATTTGGACTTGATAATGGCCTTTTTAGATCTTGGGCTCCATATGAAAGTTGTAGGCCTATGTCTTACCTTTCCATCCATATAAATTGGACCTAAATCTGAGATCTGTAGCTCCAGATATGGCCCAATTACCGAACAGTGTTCCGATTTGGATTGCACCGACATCTCTTCTCTAAGTTTGGCCATCTCTTTGCCTTTGCAATTTAAGTTCTTCAAGTTATCAATCAATCCTTTCATTTATGTGATAGACCTGCATTAAAAATAGACATTTACCACAAATTATAGGTATCTTATATTATTAGATACATTATTATAAAACATATTTTAGTTAAGGAGTTATTGATACTTCAAGTGCAAAATGATGATATAAAACCATGATAAAAATGCACTTTTAAGTACTAATCACACCCCTCAACCAGCTTATTACTAGTCCCTAGTAATCAAAGCGTTAAAACAATTTGCAAATTTCACAAAGCAAGGTATTCATCATTTAACTTCCATTAATCTATCCAGATAAACAAACTCTCATTAAATTTATATATCTGCTCAATACCTCTTAACAAGATATTAATAAACCTTTCTTTTGTGCTCAATTTATCAACACATAATTATAGGGCTTTTCTTGGAAGAAAACAAAATTTTTGTTCTAATGTTTAAGGTTAACTTCCTTGGGTTGGGATTACTATTTTTGTCTTTTTTTTTTTTAACTCTATATACATATAATTTAAAAACATCATGCATCTTTAACCCATGTAATGAGCTTTCAGCTAATGACTCCCAGACCAGTTGGTCTTAGGGCATTAAGTGTTAAGACACCCCTACGAGCTTAGTAACTCGGGTCGCAGATACTGATATGTAGATAGTGCAATGTTTGATTACCTTAAGCTTTTCTCCTCAACCCATGTAACAAGCGTTAGGCCAATAGCTCCCAAGTCAGTTGACTTTAAGGTATTAGGTGTTAAAACACCCCTTCGGGCTTAATTGCTTAGGTTAGGGAGGCTACGAAACCAAACTTATCTATATTTTTATTATCATCATTTTTTTCTTTTTGTTTTTTTTTTCTTTTTGTTTTTTTTTTATTATATACAATCCCTTTCCCTTAGTTGTTACCCTTAACAAAGAACATAAATAATGTAATAATCCAATATGCAACCCACAATCGTATGTTAAAGTGTGTGTGTGTAAATTAAGGTTTAAGAATACATGTTAAATAAGTATATGAGCAGAATTAAGTGGTAACAATACGAGAGTTTGTAAACCTGAATATTTCAGGAAGTATTATAATAGACCTTGTTAAGAATGATTACTAAGATGCGTCTCAAGAGTCACTTTAACAAAAGAACTCCTTTACTCTGCCATCCTAGTAACAACAATTATGCACATGCTTTATGAAATGAAAAACAATTTTTTTTTTTTATCAACTACTACCCTCTCCCCCCAACCAAAACGAGATATTGTCCTCAATGTTCTAAGGTAGAAAGATAGAGTATAGAAGATATCACCTGAAATAACGAACACTGACAAACCTGAAACACACTGAAACAAAAATAAGAAATAACAAAACACAATAATAAAACCAAAAGACACAAAAATTCACAAATGAAGGCTCAAATCCAATCTAAGCTTTTTACGGCTTCCCGTAGATGACCAATTTATGCGACTCATGGAAGGATCAATCACAGGAGTGAAAGATTGTAGTTGGTCAATCAATTGTTCAGCAGTAGTAGCAGAGATTATGATTTGGCGTGCAGATGATGTTAGAAATTCCTGTTCCACAGCATGATCAAGAAAAGACAACAACTTATCATAATAACCATTAACATTTAACAAACCTATGGGTTTATGGTGAATGTGCAATTGAGCCCAAGAGGAAATATGAAAGATCTCTTCCAATGTGCCTAGACCACCTGGTAAAGCAATGAAGGCATCAGCATGGTTAAACATTGCATTCATTCGAGCCGACATTGTGGAGACCTGAAGTTCCTCTCCAATTGTTTTTCCAATGATGTCCCCTTGTGCCAAAGCTTCAGGGACGACTCCTAAAACTTGACTACCTCCTAAAAATGCAGCTATTGACACATCTCTCATTAACCCGAGACTGCCTCCCCCATACACTAAATGAATCTTTCTCTCAGCTAGCACTTGACCAAGGTGATTTGCTGATTCTAAAAACTCTTTTTCTTTCCCAGGACTAGATCCACCAAAAACACAAATATTTCTTATTTGATGACTTGAGGAACTTGCTATTTTTACACACTTCTGTATGTGTTGAATGTATGGGTTGAGTAGAAATGAAAGGAAGGAAAATAGGGTTTTATAGATGAGAAAGTAGAAAGGCAATCATAACATCTATATGTAGGCCAGCTAGAGTCTCACACACTCTCTCTCTCTTTTTATTTATTTATTTATTTACTTTTGAAAAAAAACATGTGTATGTACAGGTAGTTGTGATTGTGGCTCACATCTTCCCTTGGTTTTACGTCCAAGAATGGCTTAAACGCCCTCTATGGGTCGAGGATAGGCTTCCCATCCAGTTTTCTTAAAAACTGGCAAACAGGGTCTTTTTTAGTTAGATTCCCAAGACTAAGTCGATCATGTTCGTTATGAAATAGTGGCCATAAATCATGAATTGCACGATGCACATCTCCACTAGGATGCGTCTCAAGAGTCAATAGAAGATTATCTAAAGACTCCTTACTCAGGCCATCCTTAATGAATTGTATTTTATCTTCACGGTTTATAGATACCATTCCTAAAGAACGACATTGTGTATTACAAGTCCATCTAGCACATCGATGACAGACATCCAGTCGTTTTGCACGACGCTTCTTTGTAAAAGTGCTTTTACCTGTTCCAGGCATGTGTGAAATGAAGAAGTTAGAGGACTCACCTGATAATCGGACCTTTGCTTCAATCAACCAACGAATATCTTCAGGAATTCCATGATTCATTAATAATCTCAATCTTGCACATCTAGCACGGTAAATTTTTGTAATCGCATTCTGAGGCAGAGCGGGAAAATACTTTTTCAATTTTTCAAGATTAGTGTCCATTTTCAAATGAGAATTGGAAGAGAGCTTCGAAGAATTGCACAGATATATACACAGATATCAGTAATTATGGGAAACTGAAAGAACCGACTTAAGTCACGGAGTACCGTTATCCGCCATTTAACCGGGGCGAGAGAAACTAGCAAAAATCACTCAAAGAGAAACACAAAAACAATGTGAGAAATTGTAGGACAACCAGGGTCTTTATATTTCAAAACATTATTGTTCTGAAGAATAGCACTTACTTGTTCGGCTAGAAAGGCTTTCTTTTTCACATTCAATTTTCTCTTCACAGTGCATAGATCTTTCAAAAATTTAGCATAGGAAGGAACCTGTTTAATAGCATCCAGCAAAGGTATATTGATCCTTACCTGTTTGAAAATTTCATAAATTTCAGAATTGTGGTTGACTTTCCTTTGTTTGGTCATGGCTTGAGGAAATGGAAGTGCTGGCGGTGAATCAGTCGTTTCTCTGCAATTTTCAGATTCATCCCCTTCTTTACCCTCAGAGATTGACTCATCATCTTTCGCATAAGGTTCAAGAGAGGGTTTTTCAATAACCTTACCACTGCGCAGAGTAGTGACTGATTTGACTTGATCCATGTGTTGGCTTCCGGAACTACTTGCATTTGCATTGTATTGCCCTTTGGGATTTTGTTGTGTTTGAGATGGAAACTTACCTTTCTCTTGGAAACTAAGAGCAGATGTTAATTTAGCAAGAGTATCTTTAAAATCTGTCATGTTTTGAACAAGTTGAGAATTAATTGTCTCTTGCTTTTCAATGAATGCATGCAATGTTTCCTCAAGATTTCTTCTAGGAGGTGGAGCATAAGAAGGTGCATATCCATGAGAATTTTGGAAATTGTGGTGTGCTTGAAACGGTGGTTGTGAAGTTTGTGCATTGTTGTTCTCACTCTTCCAATTGAAATTTGGGTGATTTCTCCAACCAGGGTTGTATGTTTGGGAGTATGGGTTGTGGTTGGCCCTTTGGAAACTGTTTAAAGCATGGGCTTGTTCATGGAGACATTCCTTAAAAGAAGGCAAGGTTGGACAATCGTTGGTTGAGTGTTCATTTGTTTCACAGATTTGACACACAATGTTTTCAACAGATTTTAATTGACCACTCTTTTTCAATTCTAGTGCCTCGACTTTTCTAGCTAAAGATGCAAACTTGGCTTGAAGGTCATGATCTTCCCTAAGGTTGTACATACCTCCACTAGATGTATGAGGTTGAGTTTTACTCGGTGCCTCATAAGTACCCGCGGTGTCCCAATTTTGAGCATTTTCAGCTAACAAGTCTAAGTACTCCATTGCTTCATCAGGGTCTTTATCTTCAAAAGTTCCATTGCACATCAATTCATAGAAATGTGAAACCAATCTCCATGTTTCAAAACCATGATGGGGGCAAGTACTAAGCAAATCTCGATACCTATCCCAACATTTGTAAAATGTTTCTCCTGGTTTTTGAGTGAAAGTGGTGATTTGTCTTTTGAAAGAGTTTGTTATATGAGATGGGAAAAACTTCTTTAAAAAATATTGTTGCATTTCATCCCAAGCACGAATGGATCCTGGTCTCAAATTTTGTAGCCATGTTTTAGCTTTATCTTTTAATGAAAAAGGAAAAAGCTTTAATCTGATGGTGTTCATGCTACAATTTAAGTTATTATATGTGTTGCACACCTCCTCAAATTCCCTTAAATGCAAGTATGGATTTTCTAATTCCAAACCATGAAAAGAAGGTAAAAGTTGAATAATACCTGGTTTAAAATTAAAATGAGATGCATCGGGAGCAAAAACTATGCATGATGGTGCACTTGTTCTTGTGGGATTCATGTGGTCTCTAAGTGTTCTAGCACGGTTATTCTCATTATTTTCATTATGAAGTGATTGATTATCTTCTTCGGCCATATTTTCTGAAAATGATGAGGATATCCTACAAAGTCTACCACTTGATGTACGTGACCACACTCTCATGCACGTGTAGGAATAAAATAAAAAGAAGAAGAAGAAAGCAAAAGAAGGAGGAAGAAAACAAAATAAAAAGAAACAAAGTTATATACAAGAAAAGTGAAAAGAGAAAATAAAATAAATACTATAATTTATACAAGAACTTACCTCCCCGGCAACGGCGCCAAAAACTTGACACGACTAAAAGGTTGATGTCTTCTCCCAAGTGCAGGAGTGTCGAAGTAATAAATAACCCGGCAAGACCGGGGTCGAACCACAGGGAGGTTAATTGTACAAATTACAAACAACAATTATAAACAACCATAATAGCAATAACAACAATAACTATAATAATAATAATAGTAGTAGTAGTAGTAGTATTAGTATTAGTAGTAGTAGTAGTAGTAGTAGTAGTAGTAGTAATAATAATAATAATAATAATAATAGTACTAATAATAATAATAATAATAATGATAAAGAAAGAGAAGAAGAAGATGATGAGAACTTGGAGAAGGAATATTAATGTAAGGATTAAACAATAATAATAACAAATGTCAAGGTTAGAGGTTCCACTAATGGTATATCAAACAAGTATAGTATAAACTCTTATTATTGAATTGGAAACCACACACAAAGGAGGTTCCAATCAGATTATATATTGTTAACATGATTACATTAGTCATCTTATTCAATTAATGCTAATACTTGTAAATCTCGTCAAGCATTCATGATTATAACTTATGTTAACAACAAATCAAGTTCCTTTCATAGCTCAGGTGTCGGTTATACCATACATTATGGGCTATGAAAGTGCCAAGCATTTGTTGTACCAAGTGTTATACAACATAAATCAAGATTAGTCATTTAACAAGCAAAGTATTAAAGAGCGAGCAAGATAACAAATATAAAACATGTTCGTACCAAACATTAAAGTCCATATTAAGTTTACATTATACTTATTCTCACACCATTAGTGTAACCTTTTCACCTTGACATAATTAACTTAGCTAGACATAATGAAAGAAAGCAAAATAGAAAAACAAAATAAGAACATAAAAGCTAACTAAGTAAAGGAAAGGAAATGAAAGGCATAAACTTAATATTAATAAAAGCAAAGCATAAACATTACAAAAAATACAAAGAGAGAAAGGAAGAGCATGATCTTGATCTGGAAACCAAGATGCCTAAATGCATGGCAAATGCCTCCTTTTATAGGCCAAAATTGGGAACTATTGATTTGATGACTAATTGATAAGTGGGTGGCCAACTTTTGACTTGGTGACAATCCTTATCTTCTCTTGTCTGCCCAAAACGTCATTGATAACGTCAAAACTGGAGCCAGGTGCAAACATGAAAGTTGTAGGCAATTGTCTCAGCTTTCTTGTGTAAAAAATTCAGCTCATTTGGACTTCTAGAACTCCAGATATGGCCAAAATACCGAACAGTGCTCGGGCTGGAAGACAGATTCGGGCTTCTTTATTGTTGCTATAATTTGGACTTGATAATGGCCTTTTTAGATCTTGGGCTCCATATGAAAGTTGTAGGCCTATGTCTTACCTTTCCATCCATATAAATTGGACCTAAATCTGAGATCTGTAGCTCCAGATATGGCCCAATTACCGAACAGTGTTCCGGTTTGGATTGCACCGACATCTCTTCTCTAAGTTTGACCATCTCTTTATCCATGCAATTTAAGTTCTTCAAGTCATCAATCAATCCTTTCATTTATGTGATAGACCTGCATTAAAAATAGACATTTACCACAAATTATAGGTATCTTATATTATTAGATACATTATTATAAAACATATTTTAGTTAAGGAGTTATTGATACTTCAAGTGCAAAATGATGATATAAAACCATGATAAAAATACAGTTTTAAGTACTAATCACTAGTTTTTAAGAAAACTAGATAGGAAGCTTATCCCTAACCTATAGAGGGCGTTTAAATCGTTATTGGACGTAAAACCAAGGGAAAATATGAGCCACAATCACAACTACCTGTATATACACATGCTTTTTCAAAAATAAATAAATAAAAAGAGTGTGTGTGTGTGTGTGAGAGAGAGAGAGAGAAAGACTACAACTGGCCTACATATAGGTCATATGATTGCCTTTTAAATTTCTCATAAATAAAATCCTCTCTTTCTACCTTTTATTTCTACTCAACCTATATATTCAATAGATATAGAAGAGTATAGAAATGGCAAGTTCCTCAGGTTATCACATAAGAAATGTTTGTGTTTTCGGTGGATTTAGTCTTGGGGAAGAAAAGGAGTTTTTAGAATTAGCAAATCATCTTGATCAGGTGTTAGCTGAGAGAAAGATTCATTTAGTGTATAAGGGAGGTAGTCTTGGGTTAATGGGAGATGTGTCAATAGCTGCATTTTTAAAAGGTAGTCAAGTTTTAGGGGTCATCCCCAAAGCTTTAAGACAACGGGGACATCATTGGAAAAACAATTGGAGAGGAACTGCAGGTTTTCATAATCTCTGATCGAATGAATGCAATGTTTAAACATGTTGATGCCTTCATTGCCTCACCAGGCAGTCTAGGCATAGTGGAAGAGATATTTCATATTTCCTCTTGGGCCTAACTGTACATTCATCATAAACTCATAGGTTTGTTAAATATTAATGGTTATTATGATAAGTTGTTGTCTTTTTAATTACGTTGTGGAACAAGAATTTCTAAGTCAGGTAATTGTGCATTACAGGTAAAAGCACTTTAGAAACGTCATACAAAACGACTGAAAGTCTGTTATCGATGTGCCCGATGGACTTGTAATGCACAATGTCGTTCTTTAGGAATGATATCTATAAACCGTAAAGATAAAATACAATTCATTAAAAAAATGGCCTAAGTAAGGAGTCTTTAGATAATCTTCTATAAACTCTTGAGACGCATCCTAGTGGAGATGTGCATCGTGCAATTCATGATTTATGGTCCCATTTTCATAAAGAACGTGATCGACTTAGTCTTGGGAATCTGACTAAAAAAGACCTTGGTTGCCAGTTTTAAAGAAAACTGAATGGGAAGCCTATCTCCGACCCATAGAGGGCGTTTAAGCCTTCTTGGACGTAAAACCAATGGAAGATGTGAGCCACAATCATAACTACCTGTACATACACATGCTTTTTTTAAAATAAATAAATAAAGATAGAGTGTATGTGAGACTTCAACTGGCCTATATATAGGTGGTATGATTGCCTTTTTAATTTCTCATCTATAAAATCCTATCTTCCTTCCTTTCATTTCTTCAGCTCATACATTCAACAAATATAGAAGTGTGTAGAAATGGCAAGTTCCTCATGTCATCACATAAAAAATATTTGTGTTTTTGGTGGATCTAGTCATGGGAAAGAAAAGGAGTTCTTAGAATCAACAAATCATCTTAGTCAGGTGCTAGCTAAAAGAAAGATTCATTTAATGTATGGGGGAGGCAGTCTTGGGTTAATGGGAGGTGTGTCAATAGCTGTATTTTTAAGAGGTAGTCAAGTTTTGGGGGTCGTCCCCGAAGCTTTAGCACAAGGGGACATCATTGAAAAAACAATTGGAGACGAACTACAGGTGGTTCATTATTGTTGTATTATGTTATCTATAATTTATACAATTAACCTCCATGTGGTTCGACCCCGATCTTGCCGGGTTATTTATTACTTCAACACTCCTGCACTTGGGAGAAGACATCAATCTTTTGGTCATGTCATATACCAAGTGTATGAAAGAACTACGATTTTTATGCTTGAAATAAACAATAATGTTAGTTTGGTTAACGGTATTTGAGATGGATGACCAGGTTTGAGTATTATAATTAGCCTTGGTAATTGATGAATTATTAAGGGTGGAATTTACATAAGTAAGGAGAAATGAAAGAATTACGCTCTTTTTGTCCATGAATGAAATGTAATGTTAATATTTCTTTATTATATTTTCTTAAATTGTCTATAATGCTTGAAATTACCTTATGTTGTAACGGGGTCATCATACCAACTGACACGACTAAAAGATTAATGTTTTCTCTCAAGTGCAGAAGTGTCGAAGTAATAAATAACCCGGCAAGACTGGAGTCGAACCACAGAGAGGTTAATTGTACAAATTATAGACAACAATTATAAATAATAACAATAGTAACAATAACAACAACAATAATAATAGTAGCAATAATAATACTAATACTAATAGTAGTAGTAGTAGTAATAGTAATAATAATAATAATAATAACAATAAAAATAATAATAATAATAAAGAAAAAGAAGAAAAAGAAAATGAGAACTTTGAGATGGAATATTAATGTAAGAATTAAACAATGATAATAACAAATGTCAAGGTTAGAGGTTCCACTAATGATATGTCAAACAAATATAGTATAAACTCTTATTATTCAATTGGAAACCACACACAAAGGAGGTTCCAAAAGGATTATAGATTGTTAGCATGATTACATTAGTCATCTTATTCGATTAATGTTAATACTTGTAAATCTCGTCAAGCATTCATGATTATAACTTATGTTAACAACAAATCAAGTTCCTTTCATAGCTCAGGTGTCGGTTATACCATATAGTATGGGCTATGAAAGTTCTAAGCATTTGTTCTACGAAGTGTTATACAACATAAATCAAGATTAGTCATTTAACAAGCAAAGTATTAAAGAGTGAACAAGATAACAAATACAAAACATGTTAGTATCAAACATTAAAGTCTATATTAAGTTTACACTATACTTATTCTTACACCATTAGTGTAACCTTTTCACCTTGACATAATAAACTTAGCCAGACATAATGAAAGAAAGAAAAATAGATAAACAAAATAAGAACATAAATAACATAAAAGTTAACTAAGCAAAGGAAAGGAAATGAAAAGCATAAACTTGATATTAATGAAAGCAAAGCATAAAAAATACAAAGAGAGAAAGGAAAAGCATGATCTTGATCTGGAGACCAAGATGCCTAAATGCATGGCAAATACCTCCTTTTATAGGCCAAAATTGGGAACTATTGATTTGATGACTAATTGCTGAGTGGATGGCCAACTCTTGACTTGGTGACAATCCTTATCGTCTCTTGTCTGCCCAAAACTTCATTGATAATATCAAAATTAGAGCCACTTGCAAACTTGAAAGTTGTAGGAAATTGTCTTCGATTTCTTGTGTAAAAAATTCAGCTCATTTGGAATTCTAGAACTCCAGATATGGGCCAAATACTAAACAATGCTCGGGTTGAAAGACAGATTCAGACTTCTTTGTTGTTGCTATAATTTGGACTTGAAAATGGCCTTTTTAGATCTTGGGCTCCATATAAAAGTTGTAGACCTATGTCTTACCTTTCCATCCATATAAAGTACACCTAAATCTGAGATCAATAGCTCCAGATATGACTCAATTACCAAACAGTGTTCTGGTATGGACTACACCGACATCTCTTTTCTAAGTTTGGCCATCACTTTGTCCTTTCAATTTCAGTTCTTAAATTCATCAATCAATCCTTTTATTTATCTGATGGGCCTGAATTTAAAATGAACATTTATCATAAATTAAAGGTATCTTATATTATTAGATATATTATTATAAAACATGTTTTAGTTAAAGAGTTATTGATACTTCAAGTGCAAAATGATGATATAAAACCTTGATAAAAATACACTTTTAAGTACTAATCACACTCCCCAACCAGTTTATTACTAATCCCTAGTAATCAAAGCGTTAAAATAGAAAAATAATTTGTAAATTCCACAAAGCAAGGTATTCATCATTCAACTTCTATTAATCTATCCAGATAAACAAACTCTCATTAAATTTATATATCTACTCAATATCTCTTAACAAGATATTAATAAACCTTTCTGTTGTGTTCAATATATCAACATATAATTATGGAGCTTTTTTTGGAAGAAAACAAAATTTTTGTTCTAATGTTTAAGGTTAACTTCTTTGGGTTGGGATTATTATTATTTTTTTGTTCTTTTTTTAAAAAATATATATACATATAACTTAAAACACCATGCATCTTTAACCCATGTAACGAGCTTTTGGCTAATGACTCCCAGATCAGTTGGTCTTAAGGCGTTAGGTGTTAAGACACCTCTACAAGCTTAGTAACTCGGGTCGCAGATATTGATATGTAGATAGTGCAATGTTTGATTCCCTTAAGCTTTTCTCCTCAACCCATGTAACAAGCATATGGCCAATAGCTCCTAAGTTAGTTGACTTTAGGGTATTAGTTGTTAAAACACCCATTTGGGCTTAATTGCTTAGGTTAGGGAGACTACGAAACCAAACTTATCTACATTTTTATTACTATCATTTTTTCTTTTTTTTTTCTCTTTTTTTTTAATTATATACTATCCATTTTTCTTAGTTGTTACCTTTAACAAAAGAACATAAATAATGTAATAATCCAATATGCAACCCACAATCATATGTTTGAAGTGTGTGTGTGTAAATTAAGGTTTAAGAATACATGTTAAATATGTATGTGAGCAGAATTAAGTGATAACAATACGAGAGTTTGTAAATCTAAACATTTCAAGAAGTATTATGATAGACCTTGTTTCAAATGATTACTAAGATGCATCTCAAGAGTCATAAAAAGTTCTCCTTACTCTGCCATCATAGTAACAACAATTTTGCACATGCTTTATGAAATAGAAAACACAGTTAATTTTTTTTTTTAGCTACTACCCTCTCCCCCCAACTAAAACGAGACATTGTCCTCAATGTTTAAAGGTAGAAAGATAGAGTATAAAAGATATCACTTGAAATAACGACCACTGACAAACCTGAAACACACTGAAACAAATATAAGAAACAACAAAACACAATAATAAAACCAAAAGACACAAACCTATGGGTTTATGGTGAATGTGCAGTTGGGCCCATGAGGAAATATGAAAGATCTCTTCCAATGTGCCTAGACCACCTGGTAAAGCAATGAAGGCATCAGCATGGTTAAACATTGCATTCATTCGAGTTGACATTGTGGAGACCTGAAGTTCCTCTCCAATTGTTTTTTTAATGATATCCCCTTGTGCGAAAGCTTCGGGGACGACTCCCAAAACTTGACTACCTCCTAAAAATGCAGCTATTGACACACCTCTCATTAACCCAGGACTGCCTCCCCCATACACTAAATGAATCTTTCTCTCAGCTAGCATTTGACTAAGATGATTTGTTGATTCTAAAAACTCCTTTTCTTTCCCAGGACTAGATCCACCGAAAACACAAATATTTCTTATATGATGACTTTAGGAACTTGCCATTTCTACACACTTCTGTATTTGTTGAATGTATGGGTTGAGTAGAAATGAAAGGAAGGAAGAGAGAATTTTATAGATGAGAAATTAGAAAGGCAATCATACCACCTATATATAAGCGAGTTGGAGTGTCACACACATACTCTCTCTCTCTCTTTAATTATTTATTTATTTACTTTTGAAAAAGCATATGTATGTACAGGTAGTTATGATTGTAGCTCACATCTTTCCTTGGTTTTACGTCCAAGAACGACTTAAACGCCCTCTATGGGTCGGGGATAGGCTTCCCATCCAATTTTCTTAAAAACTGGCAAATAAGGTCTTTTTTAGTCAGATTCCCAAGACTAAGTCTATCATGTTCTTTATGAAATATTGGCCATAAATCATGAATTGCACAATGCACATCTCCACTAGGATGCATCTCAAGAGTCAATAGAAGATTATCTAAAGACTCCTTACTCAAGGCATCCTTAATGAATTGTATTTTATCTTCACGGTTTATAGATACCATTCCTAAAGAACGACATTGTGTATTACAAGTCCATCTAGCACATCGATTCGCATCATAATCATCAATTGGTGTGATGTCAGATGTTGAATTTGTTGTCACTTTTGACAAAAGATTCGCATCAACATTTTTGGTGCGTTTTTCATCCGTGATTTCTTCCTCAGAATAAATCATTTATAAATCTTCAGATTCATCCAACTTATTTTTAGTTAAAGTAGATTCAAGTTGATCATAAACTAATTCATCAATATGATCTACTTCTTGTAAATCATTATCATCTCCAGGTTGTTTGTAAATGTTGAAAATGTTCATCTCCAATGTCATGTTTCCAAATGATAGCTTCATCAGTCCATTCCTAAAATTAATCAATGCGTTAGAAGTTGCAAGAAACGGACATTCTAAAATAAAAGGAAATGAATTACATGCTTCAACAGGTTGTGTGTCCAAAACAACAAAATCCATAAGATAAATGAATTTATCGACTTGTACTAACACATCTTCAATTATTCCTCTAGGCACTTTTATAGATCTATCGGCAAGTAAAAGAGATATAGAAATTGGTTTTAACTCACCTAGATTGAGACTCTGAAAAACTGAATATGGAAGTAAATTCACACTAGCACTGAGATCAAGTAAGGCTCTTTCAATTTTATGCTCTCCAATAAAGCAAGAAATTGTTGGACAACTAGGGTGTTTATATTTTAAAGCATTATTGTTATGAAGAATAGCACTTACTTGTTCGGCTAGAAAGGCTTTCTTTTTCACATTCAGTTTCCTCTTCACATTGCATAGATCTTTCAAAAATTTAGCATATGAAGGAACCTGTTTAATAGCATCCAGCAAAGGTATATTGATTCTTACTTGTTTGAAAGTTTCAAAAATTTTAGAGTTGTAATTGACTTTTCTTTGTTTGGTCATGGCTTGAGGAAATGGAAGTGCTGGTGGGGAATCAGTCATTTCTTTGCAATTTTCAGATTCAACCCCTTCCTTACCCTTAGAGATTGACTCGTCATCTTTCTCATAAGGTTCAAGAGAGAGTTTTTCAATAACCTTACCACTATAAAGAGTAGTGACTGATTTGACTTGATCCATGTGTTGGCTTCCGAAGCTAGTTGCATTTACATTATATTGCCCCTTGGGATTTTATTGTGGTTCAGATGGAAACTTACCTTTCTCTTGGAAACTGAGAGCAGATGTTAATTTTGCAAGAATGTCTTTAAAATCTGTTATGTTTTGAGCAAGTTGAATATTGATTGTCTCTTGCTTTTCAATGAAAGCATGCAATGTTTCCTCAAGATTTCTTCTAGGAGGTAGAGCATACGGAGGTGCATATCCATGAGAATTTTGGAAATTATGGTGTGCTTGAAATGGTGGTTGTGAAGTTTGTGGATTGTTGTTCTCACTCTTCTAACTAAAATTTGGGTGATTTCTCCAACCAGGGTTGTATGTTTGTGAGTATGGGTTGTGGTTGGCCCTTTGAAAACTGTTTAAAGCATGGGCTTGTTCATAGAGACATTCCTTAAAAGAAAGCAAGGTTGGACAATCGTTAGTTGAGTGTTCATTTGTTTCACAGATTTGACACACAATGTTTTCAACAGATTTTAATTGACCACTCTTTTTCAATTCTAGTGCCTCGACTTTTCTAGCTAAAGATGCAAACTTGGCTTGTAGGTCATGATCTTCCCTAAGGTTGTATATACCTCCACTAGATGTATGAGGTTGAGTTTTACTCGGTGCCTCTTAACTACCCGCGGTGTCCTAATTTTAAGCATTTTCAGCTAACAAGTCTAAGTACTCCATTGTTTCATCTGGATCTTTATTTTTAAAAGTTCCATTGCACATCAATTCAACCATTTGCTTATCTCTAGGTGTCAACCCTTCATAGAAATGTGAAACCAATCTCCATGTTTCAAAACCATGATGAGGGCAAGTACTAAACAAGTCTCGATACCAATCCCAACATTGGTAAAATGTTTCTCCTGGTTTTTGAGTGAAAGTGGTGATTTGTCTTTTGAAAGAGTTTGTTCTATAAGATGGGAAAAACTTCTTTAAAAATTGTTGTTGCATTTCATCCCAAGCACGAATGGATCCTGGTCTCAAATTTTATAGCCATGTTTTAGCTTTATCTTTTAATGAAAAAGGGAAAAGCTTTAATCTGATAGTGTTCATGCTACAATTTGAATCATTATATGTGTTACAAACCTCCTCAAATTCCCTTAAATGCAAGTATGGATTTTCCAATTCTAAGCCATGAAAAGAAGGTAAAAGTTGAATAATGTCTAGCTTAAAATTAAAATGAGATGCATCGGGAGGAAAAACTATGCATGATGATGCATTTGTTCTTATGGGATTCATGTGGTCTCTAAGTGTTCTAGCACGGTTATTCTCATTATAAAGTGATTGATTATCTTCTTCGACCATATTTTCTGAAAATGATCAGGATATCCTACAAAGTCTACCACTTGATGTACGTGACCACACTCTTATGCAGGTGTAGGAATAGAATAAAAGGAAGAAAAAAAAATAAAAAGAAACAAGAGAAAAGAAACAAAGTTATATACAAGAAAAGTGAACAGAGAAAAAAAAATATTATAATTTATACAAAACTTACCTCCCCGGCAACGACGCCAAAAACTTGACACGACTAAAAGATTAATGTTTTCTCCCAAGTGTAGGAGTGTCGAAGTAATAAATAACCCGACAAGACCATGGTCGAACCACAGAGAGGTTAATCGTACAAATTATAGACAACAACAATAGTAACAATAACAACAATAGTAATAATAGTAGTGATTGTGCATCAAAAGTGTCATTAAGTCTCTTGTTCTACATATGTATTTATTGTTTTTATTTGGTTGTTTTTATAATAATTGATGTGTTTTTTAGTAATGAAGTTTGTTTTAATGTTTCGATAGGTTTTTGGAGCTTAAATGAATTAATTCAGAAAATTCAACGTCGGAATTCAGAACAAAGAATTGAAGAGATATTTAGTTGAAGATTGAAGCAAATCTTGGTTCAAATAAGTGCTCCAAATTTGTCCCAAAAATCAATTCTATTCCAATTCTAGAAAAGAATATCATATGATTTATTTCAAGCCCAAACTTCCCTTATGTTGTGTGCAAACTTCAACCATTAAACACTCAAGGTTTCAATGTCAATCTTAGCCCAAATAATAAGTACATTTGTATACTTATTTGATGCTCAAATTCAGCCCAAAAATCAGCCCCAAATCAGCCCTAAATCAACCCCAAATCAACCTTCAAATCAACCCAAACACAATCCATGATCTTACATGTCCACACAACAAATAACAATTGATTTATTTTGGGTAATCCATTGATCCAAGAAGGCAAGCACATGGATGGAAAGCTGGAGGGGATATTTTAACATTATTTTAGGTCAAAAAGAAGAAGGAGACACCTCATAAATGAGGAAGAAAAACGTGCACCAAAGTAGTTGTAAAGCTGTCTTGATTTGATTTTTCAGAATACCTTTCGGTGTTTTGCCCATAACTTTTGACTCAGGTGTCCAAATGAGCTGTTCTTTAATGATCTAGAAAGGTGACAGAATTGCCTATAAATATGTCTCTAATAGACTTCTCCAAAAAAAGCTTCTAAGAGGGTCGAATTGCTGTCCAAAGTTAGAGTCAGATTTGTGTCCGAATTTTTTCTGAAATTGTATTGTGTTCTTCTTTATAGATTTCGGTTCTTTAGTTTGTAAAACTTATTTTTTCAGTTGGATTCAAGTTCTTTCATGTTTATTGAAGTGTTCTTATATATAATCATGGTTGGCTAAACTCTTTCTTGGATCCAAATCAAGGATAATGGTGATTGAGGTAAGTTCTTTAGGATATGAATGGATCTTAATGTTTATCTTCTTATTTTCTTCATGAATGATTTATTATTGTAAAGAAATTTTAGAAATCATTTAGGTAATGTTATAATCTTGAATTTTTATGCACAAACTTTAGTTTTGGTATAGAGATTGCTTGATTCAATGTCTTACTTAATATGAAAGTACTTATTCATTCTTAAGCAATAATCAATCTTCATCTTTCTAATCTTCATTGTAATATCTTCCGATCTAATATCACCATCGTTGAGATTACGTTGAGTTATCTTATATATGTTGAAGAAATCACCAATACATCACCATTAAAATTGATTTGGACCAAGACTTACTTTTCTTGTCATTTAAAATCTATTTACATTTTTTTTTATCTTTGAAAACAAATCCATCAATTATTTTCAACCAAGTTATTGTTAATTTAATTTCTCTTGAGTTTTTTTTTTGTTACTTAGCTTAATTTCCAGATCTAGCTCTCTGTGGATATGACCTCGATCTTACCGAGTTAATTGCTACATCGCACACTCGTGCACTTGCGAGTTAAAACAAGCCGATCATAAAAAGCGGTCAAGCAAGTAGCAATAATAATACTAATAATAATAGTAGTAGTAGTAATAGTAATAATAATAATAATAACAACAACAACAACAACAACAACAACAACAATAATAATAATAAGAAAAAGAAGAATAAGAAAATGAGAACTTTGAGATGGAAAATTAATGTAAGAATTAAGCAATGATAATAACAAATGTCAAGGTTAGAGGTTCCACTAATGGTATGTCAAACAAATATAGTATAAACTCTTATTATTCAATTGGAAACCACACACAAAGGAGGTTCCAATCAGATTATAGATTGTTAGCTGATTAGTACTTAAAAATGCATTTTTATCATGGTTTTATATCATCATTTTGCACTTGAAGTATCAATAACTCCTTAACCAAAGCATGTTTTATAATAATATATCTAATAATATAAGATACCTTTAATTTGTGGTAAATGTTCATTTTAAATGCAGGCCTATCACATAAATGAAAGGATTGATTGATGACTTTAAGAACTTAAATTGCAAGGATAAAGAGATGGCCAAACTTAGAAAAGAGATGTCGGTGCAATTTAAACCGGAACACTATTCAGTAATTGGGTCATATCTGAAGCTATATATCTCATATTTAGTTCCAATTTATATGGATGGAAAGATGGAAAGATAAGACATAGGCCTACAACTTTCATATGGAGCCCAAGATGTAAAAAGGCCATTTTAAAGTCCAAATTGTAGCAACAACAAAGAAGCCCGAATCTGTCTTCCAACCCGAGCATTGTTCAGTATTTTGGCCATATCTAGAGTTTTAGAAGTCCAAATGAGCTGAATTGTTTACACAAGAAAGCTGAGACAATTGCCTACAACTTTTATGTGCAACTGGCTCCAATTTTGACATTATCAATGACGTTTTGGGCAGACAAGAGAAGATAAGGATTGTCCCCAAGTCAAAAGTTGGCCACCCACTTATCAATTAGTCATCAAATCAATAGTTCTCAATTTTGGCCTATAAAAGGAGGCATTTGCCATGCATTTAGGCATCTTGGTGTTCAGATCAAGATCATGCTCTTCCTTTCTCTCTTTGTATTTTTTTGTAATGTTTATGCTTTGCTTTCATTAATATCAAGTTTATGCCTTTCATTTCCTTTCCTTTACTTAATTAACTCTTATCTTATTTATGTTCTTATTTTGTTTATTTATTTTTCTTTCTTTCATTATGTCTAGCTAAGTTTATTATGTCAAGGTGAAAAGGTTACACTAATGGTGTAAGAATAAGTATAGTGTAAACTCAATATGGACTTTAATGTTTGCTACTAACATGTTTTATATTTGTTATCTTGTTCACTCTTTAATACTTTGCTTGTTAAATGACTAATCTTGATTTATGTTGTATAACACTTGGTACAACAAATGCTTGGCACTCTTATAGCTCATACTGTATGGTATAACCGACACCTGAGCTATGAAAGGAACTTGATTTGTTGTTAACATAAGTTATAATCATGAATGCTTGACGAGATTTACAAGTACTAGCATTAATCGAATAAGATGACTAATATAATCATGTTAACAATCTATAATCTGATTGGAACCTCCTTTGTGTGTGGTTTCCAATTGAATAATAAGAGTTTATACTATACTTGTTTGACATACCATTAGTGAAACCTCTAACCTTGACATTTGTTATTATTATTGTTTAATCCTTACATTAATTTTCCATCTCCAAGTTCTCATCATCTTCTTCTTCTTCTCTTTCTTTATTATTATTATTATTATTATTATTATTATTATTATTATTATTATTATTATTACTACTACTACTACTATTATTATTATTATTATTATTATTATTATTATTATTATTATTATTATTATTATTATTATTATAGTTATTATTGTTATTGTCATTGTTGTTATTATTGTTATTACTATTATTATTGTTGTTGTTGTTGTTATTATTATTGTTGTTGTACTATTGTCGTTTATAATTTGTACAATTAACCTCCCTGTGGTTCGACCCCGGTCTTGCCGGGTTATTTATTACTTCGACACTCCTGCACTTGGGAGAAGACATCAATCTTTTAGTCGTGTCAAGTTTTTGGCGCCGTTGCCGGGGAGGTAAGTTCTTGTATAAATTATAGTATTTATTTAATTTTCTCTTTTCACTTTTCTTGTATATAACTTTGTTTCTTTTCTTTTGTTTCTTTTTATTTTGTTTTCTTCCTCCTTCTTTTGCTTTCTTCTTCTTCTTTTTATTTTATTCCTACACGTGCATGAGAGTGTGGTCACGTACATCAAGTGGTAGACTTTGTAGGGTATCCTCATCATTTTCAGAAAATATGGCCGAAGAAGATAATCAATCACTTCATAATGAAAATAATGAGAATAACCGTGCTAGAACACTTAGAGATCATATGAATCCCACAAGAACAAGTGCACCATCATGCATAGTTTTTCCTCCTGATGCATCTCATTTTAATTTTAAACCAGGTATTATTCAACTTTTACCTTCTTTTCATGGTTTAGAATTGGAAAATGCATACTTGCATTTAAGGGAATTTGAAGAGGTCTGCAACACATATAATAATTTAAATTGTAGCATGAACACCATCAGATTAAAGCTTTTCCCTTTTTCATTAAAAGATAAAGCTAATACATGGCTACAAAATTTAAGACCAGGATCCATTCGTGCTTGGGATGAAATGCAACAATAATTTTTAAAGAAGTTTTTCCCATCTCATAGAACAAACTCTTTCAAGAGACAAATCACCACTTTCACTCAAAAACCAGCAGAAACATTTTACTAATGTTGGGATAGGTATCGAGACTTGCTTAGTACTTGCCCTCATCATGGTTTTGAAACATGGAGATTGGTTTCACATTTCTATGAAGGGTTAACACCTAAAGATAGACAAATGGTTGAATTGATGTGCAATGGAACTTTTGAAGATAAAGACCCTGATGAAGCAATGGAGTACTTAGACTTGTTAGTTGAAAATGCTCAAAATTGGGACACTGCGGGTACTTATGAGGCACCGAGTAAAACTCAACCTCACACATCTAGTGGAGGCATGTACAACCTTAGGGAAGATCATGACCTTCAAGCCAAGTTTGCATCTTTAGCTAGAAAAGTCGAGGCACTAGAATTGAAAAAGAGTGGTCAATTAAAATCTGTTGAAAACATTGTGTGTCAAATCTGTGAAACAAATGAACACTCAACCAACGATTGTCCAACCTTGCCTTCTTTTAAGGAATGTTTCCATGAACAAGCTCATGCTTCAAAGGGCCAACCACAACCCATACTCCCAAACATACAGCCCTGGTTGGAGAAATCACCCAAATTTTAGTTGGAAGAGTGAGAACAACAATGCACAAACTTCACAACCACAGTTTCAAGCACACCACAATTTCCAAAATTCTCATGGATATACGCCTCCTTATGCTCCACCTCTTAGAAGAAATCTTGAGGAAACATTGCATGCATTCATTGAAAAGCAAGAGACAATCAATACTCAACTTGCTCAAAACATGACAGATTTTAAAGATACTCTTGCAAAATTAACATCTGCTCTCAGTTTCCAAGAGAAAGGTAAGTTTCCATCTCAACCACAACAAAATCCAAAGGGGCAATACAATGCAAATGCAAGTAGTTCCAGAAGCCAACACATGGATTAAGTCAAATCAGTCACTACTCTGCGCAGTGGTAAGGTTATTGAAAAACCCTCTCTTGAACCTTATGAGAAAGATGATGAGTCAATCTCTAAGGGTAAGGAAGGGGTTGAATCTGAAAATTGCAAAGAAACGACTGATTCACCGCCAGCATTTCCATTTCCTCATGCCATGACCAAACAAAGGAAAGTGAATCACAACTTTGAAATTTTTGAAATTTTCAAACAGGTAAGGATCAATATACCTTTGTTGGATGCTATTAAACAGGTTCCTTCCTATGCTAAATTTTTGAAAGATCTATGCACTGTGAAGAGGAAACTGAATGTGAAAAAGAAAGCCTTTCTAGCCGAACAAGTAAGTGTTATTCTTCAGAACAATAATGCTTTGAAATATAAAGACCCTGGTTATCCTACAATTTCTTGCTTTATTGGAGAGCATAAAATTGAAAGAGCCTTACTTGATCTTGGAGCTAGTGTGAATTTACTTCCATATTCAGTTTTTCAAAGTCTCAATCTAGGTGAGTTAAAACCAACTTCTATATCTCTTTTACTTGCCGTTAGATCTGTAAAAGTGCCTAGAGGAATAATTGAAGATGTGTTAGTACAAGTCGATAAATTCATTTATCTTATGGATTTTGTTGTTTTGGACACACAACCTGTTGAAGCATGTAATTCATTTCCTTTTATTTTAGGATGTCCGTTTCTTGCAACTTCTAACGCATTGATTAATTGTAGGAATGGACTCATGAAGCTATCATTTGAAAACATGACATTGGAGATGAATATTTTCAACATTTGCAAGCAACCTGGAGATGATAATGATTTAAAAGAAGTAGATCATAGTGATGAATTAGTTTATGATCAACTTGAATCTACTTTAAGTAAAAATGAGTTGGATGAATCTGAAGATTTGCAAATGATTTATTCTGAGGAAGAAATCACGAATAACAAACGCACAGAAAATGTTGATGCGAATCTTTTGTCAATAGTGACAACAGATTCGACTTCTGGCATCACACCAATCGATGATTACTTTCCTAACGAATCCTTACTTTCTCTTAGTCCAATGCCTTGGTATGATAAAAATATCAATTTTCTTGCTTTAGGAGATTTGCCAACTGATTGGAGTACTCAAGACAAAGAAAAGTTTTTGAACAAAGTGAAGAGCTTTTATTGTGATGACCCTAACTTATTTAAATATTGTCCTGATCAAATATTTCAAAGATTCATTCCTGACAATGAGGTAAGTAATGTCATTAAACTTTGTCATTTTGAAGCATGTGGAAGTTATTTCTCGTCAAAAAAGACTGCTGCAAAAATCTTTCAAAATGGATTTTATTGGCCCACCATGTTCAAGGACACACATGCATTCTGCAAAACTTGTGAAAATTGTCAAAAAATTGACACTAGTCAAAAAGTTTTGTTTTATGATTCTCAACTCTATGCATTCCCTAAAGAGCTAAGATTAAGATGGACCAATCCTTATGGGGCCTGTGATATTGAGAATTCAATGAATGACAATGATTTTAAGGAAAATGGATATCGTTTGAAAGCTTACTTTGATAATTTTCCTAGTGAAAATGAATCAGCTGGTTTGAATGATCTTGTAGATAAAGGTTGGTTATTTTGTTTTTCTCACATTTTCTTTTTTGTGTTTCTTTTTGAGTGATTTTTACTAGTTTCTCTCACCCCGATCAAATGGCGGACAACGGTACTCCGTGACTTAAGTTGGTTCTTTCAGTTTCCCACAATAACTGATATTTGTGTATATATTTGTGCAATTATTTGAATCTGTCTTCCAATACTCATTTGAAAATGGACACTAATCTTGAAAATTTGAAAAAGTATTTTCCTGCTCTGCCTCAGAATGTGATCACAAAAATTTACTATGCTAGATGTGCAAGATTAAGATTATTAATGAATCATGGAATTCCTGAAGATATTCGTTGGTTGATTGAAGCAAAGGTCCGATTATCAGGTGAGTCCTCTAACTCCTTCATTTCACACATACCTGGAACAGGTAAAAGCACTTTTGCGAAGAAGCGTCGTGCAAAACGACTGAAAGTCTGTCATCGATGTGCTAGATGGACTTGTAATACACAATGTCGTTCTTTAAGTGTACTATTTTATAGGAATGGTATCTATAAAATACAATTCATTAAGGATGGCCTAAGTAAGGAGTCTTTAGATAATCTTCTATTAACTCTTGAGATGCATCCTAGTGGAGATGTGCATCGTGCAATTCATGATTTATGACCACTATTTCATAAAGAACATGATCGACTTAGTCTTGGGAATCTGACTAAAAAAGACCCTGTTTGCCAGTTTTTAAGAAAATTAGGTGGGAAGCCTATCCCCGACCCATAGAGGGCGTTTAAGCCGTTCTTCGACGTAAAACCAAGGGAAGATGTGAGCCATAATCACAACTACCTGTACATACACATGCTTTTTCAAAAGTAAATAAATAAATAAATAAAGAGAGAGAGAGAGAGTGAGACTCCCGCACGATAAATCATAATCTCTACTGCTACTGTTGAACAATTGATTGACCAACTACAATCTTTCATTCCTATGATTGATCCTTCCATGAGTCGCATAAATTGGTCATCTAAGGAAAGCCGTAAAAAGCTTAGATTGAATTTGAGCCTTCATTTGTGAATTTTTGTGTCTTTTGGTTTTATTATTGTGTTTTGTTATTTTTTATTTTTGTTTTAGTGTGTTTCAGGTTTGTCGGTGTTCGTTATTTCAGGTGATATCTTCTATACTCTATCTTTCTACCTTAAAACATTGAGGACAATGTCTCGTTTTGGTTGGGGGGAGAGGGTAATAGTTGATAAAAAAAATTGTTTTTCATTTCATAAAGCATGTGCATAATTGTTGTTACAAGGATGGTAGAGTAAAGGAGCTCTTTTGTTAAAGTGATTCTTGAGACGCATCTTAGTAACCATTCTTAACAAGGTCTATTATAATACTTCCTAAAATATTCAGATTTACAAACTCTCACATTGTTATCACTTAATTCTGCTCAAATACTTATTTAGCATGTATTCTTAAACCTTAATTTACACACACACACTTTAACATATGATTGTGGGTTGCATATTGAATTATTACATTATTTATGTTCTTTTGTTAAAGGTAACAACTAAGGGAAATGGATTGTATATAATTAAGAAAAAAAAACATGAAAAAAAAGAAAAAGAAAAAAAAAGAAAAAAATGATGATAATAAAAATGTAGATAAGTTTGGTTTCGTAGCCTCCCTAACCTAAGCAATTAAGCCCGAAGGGGTGTTTTAACACCTAATACCCTAAAGTCAACTGACTTGGGAGCTATTGGCCCAACGCGTGTTACATGGGTTGAGGAGAAAACCTTAAGGGAATCAAACATTGCACTATCTACATATTAGTATCTGCGACCCGAGTTACTAAGCTCGTAGGGGTGTCTTAACACCTAATGCCCTAAGACCAACTGGTCTGGGAGTCATTAGTTGAAAGCTCGTTACATGGGTTAAAGATGCATGATGTTTTTAAATTATATGTATATATATTAAAAAAAAAAGAGAAAAAAAAGACAAAAATAATAATCTCATCCCAAGGAAGTTAACCTTAAACATTAAAACAAAAATTTTGTTTTCTTCCAAGAAAAGCCCTATAATTATGTGTTGATACATTGAGCACAAAAGAAAGGTTTATTAATATCTTGTTAAGAGGTATTAAGCAGATATATAAATTTAATAAGAGTTTGTTTATCTGGATAGATTAATGGAAGTTAAATGATGAATACCTTGCTTTGTGGAATTTGCAAATTGTTTTTCTATTTAACGCTTTGATTACTAGGGACTAGTAATAAGCTGGTTGGGGGGTGTGATTAGTACTTAAAAGTGTATTTTTATCATGGTTTTATATCATCATTTTGCACTTGAAGTATCAATAACTCCTTAACCAAAGCATGTTTTATAATAATATATCTAATAATATAAGATACCTTTAATTTGTGGTAAATGTTCATTTTAAATGCAGGCCTATCACATAAATGAAAGGATTGATTGATGACTTTAAGAACTTAAATTGCAAGGATAAAGAGATGGCCAAACTTAGAAAAGAGATGTCGGTGCAATTCAAACTGAAACACTGTTCGGTAATTGGGTCATATCTGAAGCTATATATCTCATATTTAGTTCCAATTTATATGGATGGAAAGGTAAGACATAGGCCTACAACTTTCATATGGAGCCCAAGATGTAAAAAGGCCATTTTAAAGTCCAAATTGTAGCAACAACAAAGAAGCCCGAATCTGTCTTCCAGCCTGAGCATTGTTCAGTATTTTGGCCATATCTAGAGTTTTAGAAGTCCAAATGAGCTGAATGTTTTACACAAGAAAGCTGAGACAATTGCCTACAACTTTCATGTGCAACTGGCTTCAATTTTGACGTTATCAATGACGTTTTGGGCAGACAAGAGAAGATAAGGATTGTCCCCAAGTCAAAAGTTGGCCACCCACTTATCAATTAGTCATCAAATCAATAGTTCTCAATTTTGGCCTATAAAAGGAGGCATTTGCCATGCATTTAGGCATCTTGGTGTTCAGATCAAGATCATGCTCTTCCTTTCTCTCTTTGTATTTTTTTTGTAATGTTTATGCTTTGCTTTCATTAATATCAAGTTTATGCCTTTCATTTCCTTTCCTTTACTTAGTTAACTTTTATGTTCTTATTTTGTTTATCTATTTTTCTTTCTTTCATTATGTCTAGCTAAGTTTATTATGTCAAGGTGAAAAGGTTACACTAATGGTGTAAGAATAAGTATAGTGTAAACTCAATATGGACTTTAATGTTTGCTACTAACATGTTTTATATTTGTTATCTTGTTCACTCTTTAATACTTTGCTTGTTAAATGACTAATCTTGATTTATATTGTATAACACTTGGTACAACTTGAAAGAAAGAAAAATAAATAAACAAAATAAGAACATAAATAAGATAAGAGTTAACAAAGTAAAGGAAAGGAAATGAAAGGCATAAACTTGATATTAATGAAAGCAAAGCATAAACATTACAAAAAATACAAAGAAAGAAAGTAAAAGTATGATCTTGATCTGGAGACCAAGATGTCTAAATGCATGGCAAATGCCTCCTTTTATAGTCCAAAATTAGAAACTATTGATTTGATGACTAATTGATGAGTGGGTGACCAACTCTTGACTTGGTGACAATCCTTATCTTCTCTTGTTTGCCCAAACCTTCATTGATAACGTCAAAATTGAAGCCACTTGAAACTTGAAAGTTGTAGTAAATTGTCTTCGATTTCTTGTGTAAAAAATTCAGCTCATTTGGAATTCTAGAACTCCAGATATGGGCCAAATACTGAACAGTGCTTGGGTTCAAAGACAGATTCGAACTTCTTTGTTGTTGCTACAATTTGGACTTGAAAATGGTCTTTTTAGATCTTGGGCTCTATATGAAAGTTATAGGCCTATGTCTTACCTTTTCATCCATATAAAGTAAACCTAAATCTGAGATCTACAGCTCCAAATATGACCTAATTACCGAACAATGTTACGGTATGGACTGCACCGACATCTCTTTTCTAACTTTGGCCGTCTCTTCATCCTTTCAATTTCAGTTCTTAAATTCATCAATCAATCCTTTTATTTATGTGATAGGCCTGCATTTAAAATGAACATTTACCATAAATTAAAGGTATCTTATATTATTAGATATATTATTATGAAACATGCTTTAGTTAAGGAGTTATTGATACTTCAAGTACAAAATGATGATATAAAACCTTGATAAAAATACACTTTTAAGTACTAATCACCAACATCGTAAGGAAATTGACACGACTAAAAGATTGATTTCTTCTCCCAAGTGCAGGAGTGTCGAAGTAATAAATAACCCGGCAAGACCGGGGTCGAACCACAGGGAGGTTAATTGTAAAAATTATAAACGACAATAGTACAACAACAATAATAATAACAGCAACAACAATAATAATAGTAATAACAATAATAACAACAATGACAATAACAATAATAATTATAATAATAATAGTAATAATAATAATAATAATAATAATAATAATAATAATAATAATAATAATAATAACAACAACAAAGAAAGAGAAGAAGAAGATGATGATGAGAACTTGGAGATGGAAAATTAATGTAAGGATTAAACAATGATAATAACAAATGTCAAGGTTAGAGGTTCCACTAATGGTATGTCAAACAAGTATAGTATAAACTCTTATTATTCAATTGTAAACCACACACAATGGAGGTTCCAATCTAATTATAGATTGTTAACATGATTACATTAGTCATCTTATTCGATTAATGCTAATACTTGTAAATCTCGTCAAGCATTCATGATTATAACTTATGTTAACAACAAATCAAGTTCCTTTCATAGCTCAAGTGTCGGTTATACCATACAGTATAGGCTATGAAAGTGCCAAGCATTTGTTGTACCAAGTGTTATACAACATAAATCAAGATTAGTCATTTAACAAGCAAAGTATTAAAGAGTGAACAAGATAACAAATACAAAAATGTTAGTATCAAACATTAAAGTCCATATTAAGTTTACATTATACTTATTCTTACACCATTAGTGTAACCTTTTCACCTTGACATAATAAACTTAGCTAGACATAATGAAAGAAAAAAAATAGATAAACAAAATAAGAACATAAATAACATAAAAGTTAACTAAGCAAAGGAAAGGAAATGAAAAGCATAAACTTGATATTAATGAAAGCAAAGCATAAAAAATACAAAGAGAGAAAGGAAAAGCATGATCTTGATCTGGAGACCAAGATGCCTAAATGCATGGCAAATGTCTCCTTTTATAGGCCAAAATTGGGAACTATTGATTTGATGACTAATTGGTGAGTGGGTGGCCAACTCTTGACTTGGTGACAATCCTTATCTTCTCTTGTCTGCCTAAAACGTCATTGATAACGTCAAAATTGGAGCCACTTAAAAACATGAAAGTTGTAGGCAATTGTCTTAGCTTTCTTGTTTAAAAAATTCAGCTCATTTGGACTTCTATAACTCCCAATATAGCCAAAATACTGAACAGTGCTCGGGCTGGAGGACATATTCGGGCTTCTTTGTTGTTGCCTCAATTTGGACTTGAAAATGGCCTTTTTAGATCTTGGGCTCCATATGAATGTTATAGGCCTATGTCTTACCTTTCCATCCATATAAAGTAAACCTAAATCTTAGATCTATAGCTCCAGATATGACCAAATTACCGAACAGTGTTCTGGTTTTGATTGCACCGACATCTCTTTTCTAATTTTGGTCATCTCTTCGCCCTTGCAATTTAAGTTCTTAAAGTCATCAATCAATCCTTTCATTTATGTGATAGGCCTGCATTTAAAATGAATATTTACCATAAATTAAAGGTATCTTATATTATTAGATATATTATTATAAAACATGCTTTAGTTAAGGAGTTATTGATACTTCAAGTGCAAAATGATGATATAAAACCATTATAACAATGCAAGAGTTTGTAAACCTGAATATTTCAAGAAGTATTATAATAGACCTTGTTAAGAATGCTTACTAAGATGCGTCTCAAGAGTCACTTTAACAAAAGACCTCCTTTACTCTATCATTCTAGTAACAACAATTATGCATATGCTTTATGAAATAGAAAATATTTTTTTTATCAACTACTACCCTCTCCCCCCAACCAAAATGAGGCATTGTCCTCAATGTTCTAAGGTAGAAAGATAGAGTATAGAAGATATCACCTAAAATAATAAACACTAACAAACCTGAAACACAAACAAATATAAGAAACAACAAAACACAAATATTATGCTATTAATAAAACCAAAAGACACAAGTTTTTACTAACAAAAATTCAAATCGCAGTTGTGATTGTGGTTCACATCTTCCCTTGGTTTTACGTCCAAGAACGGCTTAAACGCCCTCTATAGGTCGGGGATAGGCTTCCCATCCAGTTTTCTTAAAAACCGGCAAACATGATCTTTTTTAGTCAGATTCCCAAGACTATGTCGAGCATGTTCCTTATGGAATATTGACCATAAATCATGAATTGCACGATGCTTATGTCGACTATGATGAGACTTAAGAGTCAATAGAAGATTATCTAAAGACTCTTTGTGTTTTGAAATAAATCCCACCTTTTGACAATTTTCACAGGTTTTGCAGAATGCATATGATTCCTTGAATATGGTGGGCCAATAAAATCCGCTTTGTAAGATTTCTACAATCCTCTTTTTTGATGAGAAATGATCCCCACGTACCTTAGAGTGATAAAATTTAATGAAATTACTTACCTTATTGTCAGGAATGTATTTTTGAAATATTTGATCAGGACAATAATTGAATAAGTAAAGGTCATCACAACAAAAATTTTGCATATTGCTCAAAAATTTTCTTTTATCTTCAGTACTCTAGTGAGCTGGCAAAAATCCTGAAGCAAGAAAATTGATATTTTTAGCAAACCAAGGCATTGAACTAAGAGAAAGTAGAGATTTATTAGGAAAGTAATCATCGATTTGTGTGATGTCGGGTGTCGAATCTGTTGTCACTTTTGATAAAAGATCTGCATCAATATTTTCAATGCCTTTTTCATCCTTGATTTCTTCCTGATTGATCATGGCATGAGAATATGAAAGTGCTGGAGGGGACTCAGTCTTTTCTTTGCAATGTTCAGATTCAACCCCTTCCTTACCCTTATAGATTGACTCATCATCTTTCTCACAAGGTTCAAGAATTGGTTTTTGAATAACCTTACCACTATAAAGAGTGATGACTGATTTGACTTGATCTATGCATTGACTTCTAGGACTACTTGCATTTGCATTGTATTGCCTCTTGAGATTTTGCTGTGGTTGAGATGGAAACTTACCTTTCTCTTGAAAATTGAGAGCAGATGTGAATTTTGCAAGAGTATCTTTAAAATCTGTTATGATTTGAGCAAGTTGAGTGTTGATTGTCTCTTGCTTTTTAATAAATGCATACAAAGTTTCCTCAAAATTACTTGTAGGAGGTGGAGCATAAGGAGGTACATATCCATGATAATTTTGGAAATTATGGTGTGCTTGAAACTGTGGTTGTGAAGTTTTTGCATTGTCACTCTTCTAACTGAAATTTTGGTTATTTCTCCAACCAGGGTTGTATGTTTGCAAATATGGGTTATGATTGGGCCTTTCAAAACTGTTTAAAGCATGGGCTTGTTCATGGAGACATTCCTTAAAAGAAGGCAATGTTGGACAGTTACTAGTTGAGTATTCATTTGTTTCACAGATTTGACACACAATGTTTTCAACAGATTTTAATTGACCACTCTTTTTCAATTCTAGTGCCTCAACTTTTCTAGCTAAAGATGCAAACTTAGCTTGGAGGTCATGATCTTCCCTAAAGTTGTACATACCTCTACTAGATGTATGAGGTTGAGTTTTACTCAGTGCCTCATAAGTACCCGCGGTGTCCCAATTTTGAGCATTTTCAGCTAACAAGTCTAAGTACTCCATTGCTTCATCAGGGTCTTTATCTTCAAAAGTTTCATTGCACATCAATTCAACCATTTGCCTATCTTTAGGTGTTAACCCTTCATAGAAATGTGAAACCAATCTCCATGTTTCAAAACCATGATGAGGGCAAGTATTAAGCAAGTCTCGATACCAATCCCAACATTGGTAAAATGTTTCTCCTGGTTTTTGAGTGAAAGTGGTGATTTGTCTTTTGAAAGAGTTTGTTCTATAAGATGGGAAAAACTTCTTTAAAAATTATTGTTGCATTTCATCCTAAGCACGAATGGATCCTGGTGTCAAATTTTGTAGCTATGTTTTAACTTTATCTTTTAATGAAAAAGGGAAAAGCTTTAATCTGATAGTGTTCATGCTACAATTTGAATCATTATATGTGTCACAAACCTCCTCAAATTCCCTTAAATGCAAGTATGGATTTTCCAATTCTAAGCCATGAAAAGAAGGTAAAAGTTGAATAATGCCTGATTTAAAATTAAAATGAGATGCATCAAGAGGGAAAATTATGCATGATGGTGCACATGTTCTTGTGGGATTGATATGGTCTCTAAGTGTTCTAGCACGGTTATTCTCATTATTCTCATTATGAAGTGATTGATTATCTTCTTCAGCCATATTTTCTGAAAATGATGAGGATACCCTACAAAGTCTACCACTTGATGTACATGACCACACTCTCATGCACGTGTAGGAATAAAAAAAAAAAAAAGAAAACAAAAGAAGAAGAATCTAAGGCTTTAGTTATAGCAAACATGTGGAATATTTTGTTTAGCTCCTCCAATATTCATTTATTAATTGTTGGTGATTTTAATGCTATTTTATTTTAGAAGTATAAAGTTGTGAATGCTTATAATGCTAATAAAATGATTGGATTTCAATACTTTGTTGTTTCTTTAAGATTTATGGATTTGGGTTATATTTTCCATAACTTTACTTAGAACAATAGGTGGGTTTCTTCTTTTAGAACCTTGATCTAACCCTAATTTTCTTTATAAATACCATTTTTTGTAGAGAAAGAAAGTTATTTTGCTTCCATTAAAAATGAGAGAGAGGAAAGAAAGGATAAAGATGGTGGTAAACTTATAATATTTTACTTATAAAAGCACTTTAGATATTAAATTAATTATAATAGTGAACATGTAATATTTTAAAACTTTTTTGTTGAATGAGGTTGGGTGTTCCTAACTTAAAATGTAACTGTTATCAGCTACATTAACAATAATATATATAAGGTGTTTTTTTTCTTCCAAATATGGAAAGGAAAGTGCAATCATTAATAAACTTTATGATGTTTAATGTAATTTTGAAAACAAAAAGGGTAAAAAATAAGTTATAATACATGTGATCACCCATAATAGATCAACATGATCTCTACACGTTCTATGTTAAATATATTTAAATCATTTATTATTCATTAACTAAATAATTATTTTTAATTGAATGAATATGGGGTATATGATATATGAAAAAAAAATGGTATTTCTATTTATATATGTGTATATGTGTGTGTGACACCAAGATATTAGACTATGCCTAAGGATGTACATGGGAATTAGTATTCTTTAGACATTTATTTGAAGGCTAAGTGCATAAGTTTATTAGAGAAAATAGAGAAAAAGGGGCTTGTTTCTTTGTTTTTAGGCATATCTGATAACATCAAATGTTATGGTATTAGGTTACTAAAAAAATATGAGACGTAATATTTTATTTATAGAAAAACTTTAACAATCCTATAAATGATAAAATATCACTTTGTCCCCTGAAAAATATCATATTTATCATTTCATAATGATTTTAAAAATTTATGCAATCAATTTTTTGCTTGATTTTTCTAGGTTTAGAATTATAATCTCATATATAAATTACATTATAATCCTTATTTTTTTTTTAAAATAAGTTCCATTTGATTAATCATTTCATTTTTATTTCTAACTAATGATTTTTTTAATATGCATGACGTATTAGGTTTCTAATCATAAATAAAAGAAAAGTACATAAATTAAATGATTTCATTTATTATTAATTTAACACTTAATTGATTTATATTTAAAAATCAAATGCACAATTTAATAACGTGTTATGATCCTTCAAATATTAAGAAAGTTAAATAAAGTTTGACTTAACTTTTGAGCGAGTAGTTTCTCAATAATTATAATCATTTCATCAATAATATTCTAATTTAAACATTTAAATATGAAATGTGTCTAATCTGTCAAATAATATTTATTCTTGATATTATAGTTATTGATTATTTGAATAAGATTTGAAATTTTTTTCAAATCTCATTCCATCTTATGCAAGACTTTGATAACTAATAATATTCAAGAACATGTATAATATTTTTTTTTTCTAATTTACCTATGGTAATGAATAATCTCTTAATAACATAAATACCTTTATATAATTAATATTATACCCAAAACCTAATTGTTATTGTTACCTTTAATCAAGGCAATGTATAATTAGGATCAAATCATAATATTTTATATATAAAATAACTTTATGATCTCAAATTTAAGGATAACTTATATAATTATTATGTGAATATTTTTATAGACACATATGACTTCTCCATATAAAATTTTATATGGGTTAATTTAATATACTTGTTATCTAATAAACACTTATATATTAATTTTGAATATCTCTTATACCTTAATTTATAAAAACAAATTACTTTCTTTTTAAAATGAAAAAATATAATATGTATGTGTTTCAACAATTTTAATTACTATTTAGACTTAATAGAGCATCGATTAGAAAATAATTATAAACAATGCTTTGATGTAATAAAAATTTCATATTTATAATTACTTTTATTTTTTTATTTGTAAAATATTTTTATTCTATAAACTTTATCTTTACTCTAAACTATTAATTTTAAATGTATATTAAAAATAATTTTTTTTATTAATAATAAATATATTTTACATAAATAAAATTAATATTATATATAACTAATCAATTATTAGTTACATAAGATGTGCACTAATAATTTGATAATTAGATTTATATTAATTATTGTTAAAGACTAGATAATTAAATAATTTATAATTTATGAAAATTTAACCTAATTAAATTTAATGAAGCCTCTAAGAAAAGAAATGAAAGTATTATATTATTTTCAATAAATTTATAATTAACCAAAATATGAATGTGAATAAATCTGACGTGGGGAGTAATTGGATAGAAATAGAATTAAAACATTAACTGAAAGCAAGCTCAAAGAAAAATAAATAAGTAAGAAATATAAACAAAAATAAATAGAAATAGAAGTAGAAATAATAATATAGTAATAGACTAAGCAAACTAGTTTCAAAATTTCTTTTCATTTTGTCTTACAATTTAAAAAGATATTTGTATGTAACACAACGATCTAAATTTTAGATGAAGAAATTATATTTTGTTGAATAAATTATTTTTTTTATTTATGTATAATTTTTTTTGAATAAATTTTTTTTATTAAAAATATTTTAAAAGTAAAAAACAATGAAAGTTAAAATAAAGGTTCAAAAAAATTTTAATTAGTAGAAAAAATGCATATCTTCAATTTAAATTCTATTGCTTTATTAATATATTTTTTAATTAAAAATATTATTTTTTAAATTTTAAAATAAAAAAGTTTTTTTAAAAAATTAAAGTGCTATATAAAGAACCTGACACTAGGCTTAATAAAAAAAAGTTAGGATTTTTAATATTTTTAATATGAATTTAAAAAATAAAACATAATAAATTACATATTATTCACATTACAACTATTTAATTAAGGTCTCAAGCAATAAATATGGTTGAAAGTTAGATCTTAAAAATATTTTTTAATATTTTTATATAAAAACATTAAAGAAATACTTTAAAAATTTCTTTAAACTTATTTCAATTTTAAAATTTTTATTAATCAATTAAAATATTTAAATTTAAATATATTTTTCTGATAACATGAAAGTTTAAATAACTCTCAGCTAACTAAAATAAATTTATTAATACTAAAATCAGTTTTTTTATAATCATAATATTATTAACGGATTACTTTTCTCTCATGTCTTTTGGTGATATTTTTTTTATTTCTTGAAATTCAAAAAATAAAATGTGAAATATTGAAATTTATGGTCTAAATGTAAAAAAAATAAAATTATATATATATATATATATAAAGACTTTCTAGATGAAAATGAAGTTTTTCCTAAAAAAATGTAAAATGCTTCGTTGTTTTTTCTTATTCGTCTTCTTTTAATTATTTTTTATACTATATATTAAAATATTAATTTATTAAATTAATTCCTATTTTTTTTTTTAAAAAAAGGTCCATTGAAATTTTTGGCAATAAAGATGAAAGTGAATACAATGCTTGCGGTCCTTTGACTCCACAAAACAAACAAAAATCTTTTTCTTAGAAAAGCAAAAAAGGAAATCTCTCATCATCTTTGGCAACAAAACCATTTTTGCTATTACACTGTAAAAACAAACAAACGAACAAAGAATCTCTCTCTCTCTCTCTCTCTCTCTGTCTGTCTGTCTATGTATACTCTGTCTATCAGCCCAATCCTGCCTCCATTCATCCATTGATCTTTTTAGTTCTTATTATTACATAATTAAAAAAAATATATATAAAACACTAACTTATCTTCTTCATATTTATTTTTGCCTCCTTTTCGTATTCTACACTACTTCTCTTTGTTTTTTCTTTTCTTTTTTCAATCTTTGCATGGTCTTCATCTACATATTTTTTAAGAATCCATAGTGATAATATCAATAGTCTCTAGAAATCTTTTTCGTGAATTCTTGATCTCTTCAATGGATCAAGTAACGACGCAATCTTTTGATTCTTGACTCTCTTTTGAGTGAATGAGAGATAATGGGATTAGAATCTGCTGGTAGTTTCTTGAACTTCTCAAACAAACCTCAATTTGATTCTCAAATTTGATGGTTTGATTGCTGATCATCAATCTAATTCTGGGTTCTTTTTTTTTGTTCCGGTATGAAGAAATTGGGTATAGAAGTTTGATTACTGGGAATTTTAGTTATTGTTGTGTAGTCAATGGATGGGGTCAGTCCGAATGAGGCCCAGGAATTGAATGGGCCATCGATTCCATGGCGGCCGAGGCAGCTGGCATTTGGACAATACAGGCAGGAGAGTGAACCTGCCAACAAGGGACAAACTTTGCGTGTTGTCGTAAGAAGTCCTGTAAGTCTTCTATTCGTTTGCTTTTGTCTTTCTGGTTTGTGTTGAAGATTGGATTCATTTTGTTGTTGCTTTATGTGGGTTTTAGTTTGCATGTTGAATTATGAGCATTTTAGGTTTGATGGAAGTAAAAAATTTAGGTTTTGTATAGAGTGAGTGATAGCTCGGTACATTAGTGTACATGTATTAAATTGAGATGTATCTAACTGCCTTCGTTTTTGCATTTGAAATTATAAAATAAAAACAGAATCTTGTGAAGGTGTGATGGCAGCTGTGCATGGAATCTGTTTGTGTTGTCCATGAGATTATTAATTAAAAGGCAGATGTTTGTTTTGCTAATTTATGGAAAAAATGAATAAGAAAGAAATCTCTATGTAGAACTACAAGAATATCTTCCTTAGAATGCTTATGGTCAGAAGGGTGTAGGCTTTTTGAGGTCTTGATATCATGTGATATTCCTGAAATACCTAAAACATTATTCTGATGTCCGTATTAGTATTCTCCATTTCAAAGAATAACATAATAATATAATCTCCAAAGAAGAGTTATGATAAAGACAATGTTCTTGACCTGAAACTGCTAAAGCTTGCGAGTTGCAAGCCTCTCTGGATTAATGATGGAAAGTGTATGCTGGGGATTGATAGTTACAATGTGAGCTTAGAGGATCCTTATCCTGCCTTTTGAGGGGAATCCTTTCTATTGACTTTGTCTAGGACACTTATTGTTGAAGCATTCCTTTGTGAAATTTGCTAGTGTTACCAAATTGTAGTATCCCTTGCAACACTTTTAATTTTAACCATGTAAAACTGTATGATCATGTCAATATTTCTCTGTTCTTAGCTCTTGTGATGACAGGGAGACTCTGATCCACCCTTATTTTTTTAGAAAGAATGCGGAAGATTGACCATGATGATTAAAGATGGAGCCAAGGGTTATGCCTTTGAGTTGTTATATTGGAATTCTTGGATTCTAGTTGACATGTCTCATACTTGCTAATATTTCTACGATACTAATGTTGAGCAACTTAGATTTCCACGCTTCATTACCTGGTCAATCTTAAGTTGTATTTAGGTAAATAAAAGAGGTGAAAATACTGATTTATTATTACAAGGATTGCAATGCATGCTCCTTTAAAGTGGCTTATTTGGGTTAAAACATATGATAACTGACCACTCACAACTTTCTACAAATGTCAAGAAGCACTATCCTGTACTCCTAATTGCTTTAGTGCAAAAGCCATACACAAAGTGGATTTATTAGGAAAATTCAATATCTTCCCATTGACTTTGTTTGTCATCCCATGATTTCCTTTGTGCTCATCAACTACTTGCAAGTTTTTCTTAGAGTTTTTTTCTGTGTTTAGCCTAAAAGTATGAGTGGATTGCAAAATTTTAATTCTGAAAAATATGTGATGGCAGGAAACTGTACTGAACACCTGGTGGTGTACTAATTGCTCTTTGATGGACATTGTTTATTGTGCCTTTTCAGTTAGATGTCTAATTATAGAGAATTAGTCCTTTTCAGATGTGTATACGAGTCATCTTGCTCTCTTAAAAGTAAAAAATAAAAAATAAAAAATCCGTGAATGTAGACACCAGAAGGGTAGAGTTACCACCATTTGGTTATTAGAAAAGGATGGGAATACAAGCTATTACTGTGCTACTGATAAATTATTAAATGAAATCTAAGAAATGAGACTCCCTGTAGGCCAGTGATGTAGTCTTAACGCAAAAAGTAAAAAAGAAAAGAAAAGAGCATCCACTGGGAGGAGCAAGATTCTTCTACCTTGAATGCTCTGTTCTTTCATTACATATGGAAAACACTAAAGATTCCCAGTGCTTTATAGTCTCAAATAATAGTGTAAACCTCTCCCAAAATTTTAACTCCTTGTCCTGCACTAATTATGACCAAGACAAATCCACAACTTCATCAATGTTATGAACTCCTTTTCCACGCAAGTAAATGATTATTGATTAGATTCGGCAACTGTTTTGAACAAAAAAATTAACTGAAACTTCTGTCATTTGAAGATTATCCATAGTTAAAATCATACCCCAAGCTGCCTCCCTATACAAAAGAAGAAAGCTAGGAGGTTGTAGCTCCCTCTTGGAGTCCCTTCCACTTTACACCTATGCTTTCATAGAGCCTTGATAAGAGATTTAATTGGGAACACTATTTTTTTCATTAGGTTATTGATTAGCGGCATTATCATTCCCAAATTCAGAGTTCAACTCTCTCACTATCCAATCTATCAACATCGAAACTGAAAAGCATTTTATCTAGGAAAAACTAAATGAGAGTACATAGGTATTCCCTCTGTAAAGTTAAAAAGCAAAATAGCTAACATATTTACCAAGGGACGTAGTGGTAAAAGCTTTCATTTTGTAGATTGCTTGCAAGGCAGGTATTGGAATAGATTGCTTATATAGTGATGCTTAAGGGCTTTGGGGGAACCTTTAGTCTTATCAGTTTGAGTGTGTTTAGTTGCTCCTTATGTTTAGTTAATTGTTTGGATGCAATGATAGTAGGGAATAGTGTTTGGATAAGGGTATTATGCACTAGATTTTGGTGGTGAGCTTTTCTTTCTGTCTTTTGTTTTTGGGCTTGTACAATCTTTTTAGGCCTGTGTCTCGTGACTTGCTTACTTGCCTATAAGACCTCATTTTTTTATGTTCTTCTTTCTTCTCTTGCAGTTTTTTTTTTCATTTTCTTTTTTGCTATTATTCTCACACTCATTTTTATTTTATTTACTACAATGAATTAAACCTTGGAAACTAGAAATTGTGTGAATATTGCATATTTTTGGGATTTTGGAATTTTAAGAAGTTGATTTAAAATAGGATTTAAAAATGGGATATGACATCTCTGACGCCTATCTTGCAAGCAATATATAGAACAAAGGCTTTTAGTATTACACCTGATTGGTAAAGATATTGGCTGTTTTATTTTTTACTCTATAAGTGGAACACATATTGACGCAACTTACAACGAAGATAAAACTAGGATTCTCAAGCTCTAAGGTTATAGACCAAATTGTAGAGAAATCTAGAGAAAATCCTCTGTTTTTTTTTTTTTTTAATTTGAATAATAATCTTTTTTTCTTCATAAAATAAACTAGATATCCTTATTTGTATTTGTTCTAAAATCATTTATAGGAAAGGATTCCAATTAAAACTTTCATAACTAATAGAATCCATTGAGCATTAGGATTTCTAAATAGTAAAATATTAATTAAATTAAAAGTCCTAAACTAAGTAGGAAACAAATAATTAAAATCCAAAATTAACTTGAAAAATAATTAAAACAAGAAAATTGTAACTTCAGGCCTTATATAAGATGCTTTCAGGTTTTTTTGCAGACTTCTTTTCAGGCTTGGCCTTGTCAATCTGCTCCATAAACTCCTCTGATAATTGTTCTGTCACATATTGTACCCTTATCTAGATTTTCCTTGATCAAAAGGCATATCAATTTCAAAATGTTCTGTTCTATTGAAATGAATTGAATTATACACAACGTTGATAGAGCTTTACTATCACAAAACAAAGATAAAAATAGGGCCATCATTTTGATTTCTTATCAATAGCCATGTTTCATAACATGTTTATTTTAGGTATGAGTGTCCGAACAATCTTGACTTCGAAGAAACTTGAAAATTTGGAGATTTTGGTCTCAAGAGTTCAGAGGAACTGATCCTCCAGCAAAAAAATACGATATAGTTCTTTTCTGCATCAAAACCATGAGAAGAACTCCTAACATATATCTAGGTTCTTATAATCTTCCAAATACTGGTTGCATGCAAATTCCTTAGTTTCTATAGTTATCCACACCTGTGATCCTCTTTATATCCAACACCAATTATCATTGCTGATCCTATTTCACTTCACAATGAACTTCAACTATTTACGTAGCAGTAATTTGTTAAAATCCTGATTTAATTCCTAAACTGCTGGTTTCATAAAAAGGAAAAAAAAGAAGCTAAACTGCCCACTTAATCCTATTAAAAGCCTTGTTTCATAACACTCTCCTTGAAGTTGGAGTACCTACCCTAGAAGCTTGAAAATTGTAAGGATTTCGGTCTCAAAAGTTAAGAGGAGCTGACATCAATTATCTTTGTGGATACTAGTTTCTTCACAATGAACTCACAACTGTTTATCTAGCAGGACTTTTGTTGAACTCCTTATTTAATCCCTAAAATGCTGGTTTCATAAAAATGAAGATAATAATTATAATAAGATAATAATTATAATAATAAAGCACAAAAAACAATAAATCCTTAACTGCTTACTATGAAAGGGTGTTTGCCACAATCCACTATTAGAAGTTCATGATCAAATCCCTATTTGTCTTTATAAGAACCTTCTTTTTGGATCTCATGAGGTCTATGCACAATAGAGCAAGGGAACAACGATATAATTGAAGAAAGAGCACTATTAATAAGAACTGGTTTATCCTTTTCCATGTGTGACACTTAAAATACGTAACTAAATTGTATGGATGCCTACTAAAGGGTACAGTGCCAAATTAAACCAGAGAACTTTAAGAGTAAGCCTCCAAATTTACTGCCCTTGGAAGGATAACATATAATAGTGTATTTGGGATCTCATGAACTTGTCTGATATTAGTCAGACATCATATTAGCATCTGAAGTGCCTGTGTGATCTGGTTAAGGACACATTATTTTCGGTTAACATTGGCTATATGGATGCATGTTATGATGCTGCTGCTGTCTTATCTCTCACCTTTTTATTAATGATCTTCTTTCAAGATTCTCTTTGAACTGCCATTTTATTTTCTAGCATGGCTAAGTGAGCATCATCATTATTTTATTAACTAAATTTTATTTTGAGAAGGGTACTTGGACATTATTTGAGGCATCTTTGTGCTGACTGTAAGCTTTTACTGGTGCAGTTGGTTGCCAGACTAACCAAAGACATAGTCAAAACGTATCAAACATGCAATCCACAATTCAAATATTCAGAAGAATTAAATCCAAAACGATATTTGACCAGCCCATCAGCTGGAGTCCTCAATGATGGCCGTGATAATGTGAACTCGGATCTTATTCTGACTGTGAACTTTGCTTTGATCAATTTAGACACACAGAGAAGGTTTGATTATGTCTGTTGTTTTTATTCATCTGCATTTATTTTTCTGGAACTCATTTTTCTTTTTTGTACTTGATTTTGAACAGAAAAAGCTATGCATTATGTTTTGAGTGAATTGGTGTTTGGTCAAAAATAATGCTCACAAAGTCCCTTATTGCCTTGAATCCTTGACTAACACAAATCTTTTGCTAAATACTCCTCTGTTCGATATCTTTGTAAAAATAAACAGCTTTTATTCCATTTCCACTGAGTTGGGATCCTGATTAAACAAATTCTAGTTTCAATTCCAGCTAGTTGTTCCAATGAATCATTCTCTGCAATTATTAGATTCAAAGAGTACAATGTGTTCATGTATTTAGCGCCCTCCCCTCTCTGTGAATGCTCTGATTATTATTTTTTCAAAATTTGAGGTGATTTTGTGCATCCATATTTGTGTACAACGAAACTGTTTTTTCTTTGAAGTTTCACCAAAAAAAAAAGAAGAATTTTCTTTTCTTTTATACCAGCTAGAGGAATCAGAATCCTAATAATAAAAATCCTGGCAGTTGAATTTAATTATTCTGATCGAGAGACCTTTCAGAGGACAGAATATCTGAGGTACATTGGACTGTTATATTTTCAGTTTTTTTCTCCCACTACAACATTACTTCTCTGAATCATTGTGAACCTTGTGCATTTCATGTTAGATTGACACCCACAAAATAACAAGTTTGAGTTAGCAAAATCCAATTCAGAAAAGAAAGAACAAAGGAAAGAAAGATGCAGTTTGATGGAAATTCTGAAATCTAAATGGATTCTAGACAATCCAAAGAAAGCACCAAATTTAACACATTCATTAAATCCTTAGGTTTATCTTCTTCCAATATGAATGAAATACTCCAGTCTTTGAAATATGATAGAATATTTACTTTCACTGTGTGTTTTCTTTCCTTCTTTTGAAGTTCCATTCAGTAGGTGACAAGAACAATAGCCCACAAATTTTGATTGCATGATAGTAAATATGATATCCATGACTCGTTTATCACATCATATCTGCAGATACATAGTCAAAGATGTTCTTGGTCATGGGACCTTTGGGCAGGTTGCTAAATGCTGGGTTGCAGAAACTAACAGTTTTGTTGCTCTGAAGATAATAAAAAATCAACCAGCTTACTATCAGCAGGCTCTGGTTGAAGTATCTATCTTGACAACGGTAATTAAAAAGCTCTTCAACTCTTTGTGGCACACCCTTGCTGTGATATCAGTATTGACATTTCTCTGTTTACACAACGGTTTCCTATCCCAGTTAAACAAGAAGTATGATCCTGATGATAAGCATCACATTGTTCGTATTTATGATTACTTTGTATACCAGCGGCACTTATGCATCTGTTTTGAACTTCTTGACACAAATCTGTAAGTTAATGGCTACTTACATTTAGTGTGCAGTATCATTTGTTGGAAAAATTGCTTTTTCTCTGACCTACCTTTCTGTGAATCCTTGGTCATGTGAATTTATTGTTTTATTTCTTTTTAGCAGCATATACTTGACTTTTAAAGTTTTCAGGTATGAGCTTATCAAGATAAATCAATTTAGGGGGTTATCATTGAGCATTGTCCAATTGTTCTCTAAGCAGGTATGACAACTTTAAAATTGTTGTCATGTTGCATTATATCTGAGTTTATTTTGTTCTTATTTCTTGCTTAATGTGTTTATAAAAAGATTTTACGTGGATTGGCTCTATTAAAAGATGCTGGGATAATCCATTGTGATCTGAAGCCAGAAAACATTCTTCTGTGCACAAGGTAAATTATTATTCACGATTTGTTTTGTTTCAAACCTGTATCAAGTTTTGTTTCTATTCAAATGAAGTTTTTTCTATCTTGAGAAACAGGGTGAAACCAACAGGGATTAAAATAATTGACTTTGGATCAGCATGCATGGAAGATCGCACTGTTTACTCCTACATTCAGGTTATCTTTATGTCTAGTCCATGTTTTCATTTTTTTTCTATCAACTTGTAAAGTACTTATGATGGCATTTCTGTTTGGTCCGCAGAGCCGTTACTATAGATCTCCTGAAGTTCTTCTAGGTTATCAGTATCCTTTTTGATAAATTATAGCTTCATGAATTTTTTTATTATATTTTATCATTTGCATATGCTCATGCTTCATCCTAGAATCATGGGGTTTTTGCTGGGACCTTAATGCATTCTAGATATTCTACAGCTATTGACATGTGGTCCTTCGGGTGCATAGTTGCAGAACTGTTTCTAGGATTGCCACTTTTTCCTGGTGCTTCAGAATTTGATCTCTTGAGGAGAATGATTGAAATACTCGGGTAAGTCTGGTCTCTATCAGCAATTGGGCCTGAAATATATTTGCAAGTTTATCAAGCATGCTGTTTAAGAATATGGATTTGATGTCCTTTCTGTTTTGTTTGTGTTTTCTTAAGATACAAAACAGCCATTAAACTATAACAATAACAAGATTATGATAGGTCCACTGGAGAAATAACAGTATACGTGCATAATAACAAATAAAATAAATCATATTTCTTCATGCTGTAAGGGACCTTTGATTGGTGCAATTGTACCCTTACAACCAGAAGGGTGCATGTTTGGCTCTTGATAACAGCCACTTCGTGGAAATTGGTTAAATCATATTTCTTCATGCTGTAAGGGACCTTTGATTGTTGCAATGGTACCCTTACAACCAGAAGGGTGCATGTTTGGCTCTTGATAACAGCCACTTCATGCAAATTGAAGGGTAGGCTTCGGGCTATCTTAAGGATCTCCTTGTGGGATGAATAATTGGCCGACCTAAGTTTGATCAAACTCTCAACTCCTTTTTAGTGGGACCATATGTGGGTTGTTATCAACCTTTTTTCATCTTATGTTTTTAGTAGGTACGAGTTGTACTCTTTCCTGTGTGTGCACCAATCTTTTGGTTTTGTGGTTGTTATCAGCATGTGAAATGCTTTGCTGGACCAATCTCTATAGACAATATTGTTTCAGAATGGCATATAATGGTATATTTGTTGGACATGATCAGTTGAATTAATTTTAAGGCTTAGTGCAAGAAGTCAGTGCAGTAACTTTCAAAATATAATTAGCTAGCTCTTCAGTGGCACAGGCAGAATAGATTTACTACCACAAGGCAAAAATAGAATGGAACTCGTAGAAAAACCCAAATAAAATTTCAACTATACAGCATAGAGGATTTGGGGGGCCTGAATATCTGCATCTCTATGTACTTCCACTAGGATCATAAAAATGAAACTTGAAATTCCATGAATTTCTCAATGATTCAGCTTATAAGAGGGTCTAAGAAACCTTGAACAATTTACATCCATTCCTTGTGAAGACACTGGCCCTCATGTGAGCCGCCTCCTCCACTCAGAAGCAGTGCCTCTAAAAAATAGATCCTAGCTATCTTTTTTGTTATTGTAGTTCAATCTGCATTCTAAGAATCCTTCCAGAAAAAAAAAAAGAGAACGAAAAAAAAAAGGATATCAGTTATTTAAGGCTTGTTTTGGACATTTTTTTCATTCTTGAGCCAGCTTACCCGTTTGTTCCAGTGCCATGTGCCTTGGATGGCTGATATATTGGTTTGCTAAGCCCTTTTTATTTTTTAATTTGGCTGCTTCTGCTATTAGTTATTGTTTTAAAGTTTTTAGTGGAACCCTTTCATGTGTCCTTTGAGAGCTCCTTGAATTCATTTATCAGAGTTGAATTTATGATTTGCAATTTGATTAAACTGACCTTTATGAGAGTTTAACATATAGTCATATCTGTAAGTATGATAAACAACCCCTGAGCAAGTTAACTAGTGGGCTCATGCAATTACTATAGGTCCATTTTTATCAACTCAGTCAAAATTGACATGTGCGTGGGTACATTATTTCGAAAAAGCGTACTTCCACATCTATGTTTTGTACTTGCTTTTCAAAGTTATGATTCATCTTAAACTAATTCATGAAAGTTCAAAAGCATGCATTGGGGGGGTGGGGTGGGGTGAGGAGGTTTGCTTCCTATGTGATTGGGAATTGATCTATTTTGTGTGTGATTTGTTAATGCTTGGAAGAGCACTGGATCTAGTAGGGTGGTATTTTATGCTTCAATTTGTTGTTTATTAATTGTTTTCACTATTGTTTTGAAGAATAGCTTATTGCTGGTTGAAATGATGTATGTTGTAGAGGACAACCCCCTGATTATGTTCTAAAAGCGGCAAAGAATGCAAGAAAATTCTTCAAGTGCATCGGGAGTGTTCATAATTTAGAGAATGGCGAAGTTTCCTTAGGAGGAAGAAGTGCATACCAAGCATTAAAAGTGGAAGAATATGAATCTGTAAGTGTTCTTTTGTATATTTGGAGTTGGAAAATCAATTAATAGAAGAAAAAGTAAAGAGCTTCATAAGTGAACAGGATTCTATTTAATTCTTTCCCGAAGTGCTAATATCAAATATCAATGGACAAGGGTTTTTTTCTTCTCTATTGCTCCCTGCATTTTATTATCTTCCTCATTGTGAAGATTTCATTGTTCTTTCCAGATAGAGCTGAAAAAACCATCGATTGGGAAGGAGTATTTCCATCATATGAACCTTGAGGCAATTGTTACAAACTATCCTTACAGAAAGAATTTGACTGAGGAAGATATTAAGAAAGGTTATTCTTATATCCCAAAAATCTAGTTATAACAAATTCGGAAAATATGTTGCTATCATTTCTAGAAGCTGCTGATTGTTGTTGTTTACCTCATGATAGAAAGTCAAATTCGATTAGCTTTGATTGATTTCTTGAGGGGACTTGTTGAGTTCGATCCTGCAAAACGATGGTCCCCTTTTCAGGTAATTTGACTTTTTCCTAGTTTTGAGCAATTTCTGTCAAAAATTACTTATAAATTTTTACTTTTAGATAATGGATTTACTACTCATTTATGTGCAGGCATCAAAACACCCTTTTGTAACTGGGGAACCTTTCATGTGCCCATTCAAGCCTCCTCCAGAGACCCCTTGTATGGTAAGTATGAGCTTATTAAATTGGCTTGCCAAGCTTTAATCCGGGGTCATACTGCAAGATTGTGATCTTCCTTAAAAAGATTATCTTCTAATACAGGGATGGCCGTGTGAAGGAGTTTTCAAAATCTATATTCGATTTCAGCTTATCATTCTTCTGGATTAGTTGTATAACTAATTTACAGCGTCCATTTATTGCCTGGTTTTACCCCATCCAGTTCCTATAATTGGAACATACTTTTACTTATAGCTCTTTTGTGTTTCTGTTTTATAAATAATTATGAAGTTCAAGAGAACTATCTCCCTGTTTTAAGTAGTTGGTTCCTGTTCACAAACATCTCTCATGTAATGAGCCAGGAAATTACTTTACACAGCAGGAAGAAGAAATATTACTGCATAAAAATGTGTATTTTATTGCCCGCATGTGTGTCCATATTGCCTTAGATTGAACATATGTAATTAAAGCATGATATGTCGGACTAATATGTTCTTTTGGAGTTGAGGCACATTTAATGAGTGTTTTTCGTTTTAAATTATACTTGTATCTCTCTGTTGTTGTAGCCTGTTGCCCAAAATATTAAGGTAGACCATCACCCAGGTGGAGGGCATTGGTTTGCTGCTGGTCTCTCTCCTAATGTAAGCTCATTTTCCTTTTTGGATTTTCCCTTATTTTTAAACTAGTAACGGTTGAACACATTCCTCCACAACTCCTTCAAGATAACATTAAAAAAGAAAGAAAGAGGATACCTTACCTCCGGAAAAAATGGGTAGTAGGAAGAGAATTGGAAAAAATTATGACCATCAATTTTGGTATTTTTTATGAAGAATCCTGGAAGGACCAGAGTTTCCTTGCATAATAGCCCTCATTTCCAGGCAGTTCCATATGGTCATGGTGCTAGTTATGGTAGTGTTGGAAGCCATGGTAGCTATAATGATGGTATTGGCCTTGGAAGCAGCTATGGAAGCTATGGAGATAGCAGTAATATGTTTGCATATTATTCACCAGTTGCTCCATCTGGCATGAACATGCATCCACAGGCTGGTCTGTCAATGCTTGGAAATAGTCCAGATGCAAGATGGAGGTTTATTCAATATTCACATGGAAATGGTCTTGGTATGAGTCCGTCAGCAGGAAATTTTGCTCCACTGCCCCTTGGAACCAGTCCCTCACAGTTTACTCCACCAAGTTCCTACTGTCAAACTTCAGCTGGTTCTCCTGCACATTATGGTCCAACTTCCCCTGCAAGAAGCTGCAGTCATGGATCACCTTTAGGAAAAATGGCTGCAGTTACACAATTCAATAGAAGAAAACGTTGGGGGTATTCTGGAAGTTCTCAATCTCAGGAGTGTACATCTTTGTCAAATTGGCAAGGACAATCATCTGATGGTGCTTGCTCTAACCAAGCTGAGGGAAATCCTCCAGTACCTGGTAGTTCACCCGCACATTGGCAGTCAAGCTGGATGCAGCAACAAGGAGGCAGTGGAAGTACAGCATGTCCCTCAGCCATTCAGAGCATTCCAGGCCCGTTTAAGCCTGTTGCTAATATGAAATGCCCTCAAAGTGCAGGGCCTATTCATGATAAGCCCGAGACTAACCTTTCATTGCCAGATCCAGGGGATTGGGATCCTAATTACAGGTAACAAATGACAATTCTTTATATTGTTAATTTATATCATATTTTCTTTTAGATTACATTGATACCTTGCATTTTTCCTTCACATATATTTGCAAACAAATTTAACTTTTGAAGGAACAGATTTTGATGACTCTATCGAACTTAGCATAAAAAAAAGTAGCTGATCCATCCAATGATTATGATTTTTTCTTTTTTCTTTTTGAAAAGAGAGTTTATTGAGTTAAAATGATAAATAAGAACTTGTATGTGTTGACATGTTTTAAAAGTTCAATCAGTATCATGTGAAGCAAGATGTGACTATGATTTCTGCTGTTGGTTTTATGAGATAGTCACACTACATAAGCTGTTAGATGAAAACAAAATTTGTGGTTCTCCCTTTCCTTTTCTTTTAACATAATTACTGTTAGCTAGAAGTTTTCTCATTAAATGGAACCTTGGGGTTTACTTAAGCTGTTAACCTTAGATAGCTAATAGTAGCAGTTCGCCCTTGGAATTTTTATTAGCCCCATGCAGCAAACCGCCTCGGTTATTCTTTTTTTTTTTTTTTTTTGGCTATTGGTGTCTGATTGTCTGTGTTTGGATTAGGTCACATATTTGACTTCATCCTCTTCTGATAGGCTTATTCTCATCCACATTTCAGAATTAGACTCGTTTAAGAGTAAGCCAGTGCTGATTTTTTTAGCTGTCTTTTCCTTCATTATGTGATTATATTTTGCTTAATTTGAGGTTTGAATGGTATGAAGCTGAAAGCATATTGACTTATTATTTGTTTTCATAATCAGTTGTTGACGTTTCAATAAATACCTTGCTTACAATTTGTTTTGACAGTACACTTGGCTTTTGTTGTGTCTATCACTGTAATTGTTGCAAAAAAGATTTTGGGTAAAATGTGCTGTTAAAGACTAAACATTATAAAAAAAAAAAGATGAAGAAATAAAACATGTCTAAATTACAATATACTGATATAAAATTTACATATGAAAAGTTGAGGGTTATTTTGTATTTTGTCAAGTAATAAGATATTTAAAAAGCATAAAAAATTGTCAGATAGTAGTTGTTTTTGCAAATTTTACATTCATTGGCTGCTTCTCTTTTCTAAATATGGATTGGGTAGCAATTTAAAATAGTATCTACTTGTATTTTATACCATGTGCTTGCTTAATCTTTTAGTATGGCACCTGTTATTCATACTCCAGCGATGAACTTCTTCTGCAAGAGGATGGTTCAGCTACGAGTTTCTTAAGCTCTGAGTTTAGCAATAGCATGCATCTTGGTTCTGGTGATCCAATGGTAGGTGTTGGAAGATCCAACCATGCTTCAAATGCGAGCTCAAGTGCATTGAACCAAAGGTATGATTTGTGTTGGTAAAAAGCACAAACTTTCTCCCAAATCACATGGCTGCCTGAATTTTATTACCAACTTCAAGTCATGATTAGTTAACTATTGTGCAATTGGTGGCACCTAGCATGAATAAAATATGTTGCAAATAAATGTGCAACAAGAACTTTCACGATTCAGGTGAACCAATTCAAATATCAAAACTGTCAATTGACCGAGTGTTTCTGTGAAACTTCATTGATTAACATAGATTATGGGAATGTTGAAATTGTTGCTTCATGTTTTCTGTCTTTTATTTTTCATTTTTCTTTTAGTTTTTCAAGGAGGGATTAGTGGGTATTATTTTTTAATTTTAAATATTTTCTTATTCTTGATTCTTTTGTGGTTGTATTATGATTATGCCAGACAAAATGGGCCTATTCATGCATTTTCACATGTTGACATTGGCAGCCCTCCTTCAGCTCATGATTTTCATGCTGGATATGGCCGTTCAATTTCAAAGCCTTCTTATTTTACACCTCATGTCTCACAAAATTCTCCAAGCCGTTTAGGACAGCTGTTCAGTCATGGAAGGCTTGCTGTTCGGGGTAGTGAATGGAATCCTATTATGGTCCAGCCCCCCTCTTCCAGCTTCAGTTCAGGGGGGCAACGTTCTCCAGGAAGCAGTTCATTGAGCAACAGCATGCCATGGGGTACTTCCTGACTGTTTTGCTTACCTCTTTGCTAGAGCTGCATTAATTTAAATTTGTTAACTGTTATTGGAAATCTTTTGAAGGGCGTAGGGCCAATTTCAATAGCATTCCATCGCCATCCCGAGGAAGAAAAGATCTTGGAAGGATTGCCTAGTTCTGTTTCATCTAAAATCTCCCTGCGATGGTTTTGTCATGGAGTGTTGGAAGAAAGTTGTGTGCGATAGGTCACATGCTTAGTGGGCTGTTGCTTTGAAAACCCTCATCCGAGACATGCTCATTCATTGTGCTTGCATAAAATATGATTGATGATTGTGGTTTTTTCTACTCTGATCATTAGACATGCAATCTTTATTTTTCTTGGTTCCAACAATTCCGTGGCCATGATACACGCCCCCTATCTCAGGCTTTCAAACTTACGTGTTTTACTTGTGATTGCATTTTATGCATGTGAAGGATTAAACTTATCATTGAAGTTCAACTTCAGCTTCTAGGCAGAATTCAGCTGGGAGTCTGACGTCAAGTGTGACTGGAGTATTGCATAGGTCACATGGTTGCCTCTTTAATTTTCTTGTTCCAATTGTAAATTGAGTTTCATTTACTTGAATTGTTGTAGGCTGTAATATGAAGTTGGTGGTTTGTCATTTTTTTCCTTATCCCACCTTTTTATTTATTTATTGTATTTTATGATTTCCAGCTCACTGGCGGTAAACAGTTTGCCATTGTTGGTGTATATTGGATTTTTAATATAAGATGATGCTCAGGCTTTGTTTTACTTGACCAAAACTCGATGTAATGTCTAGGAATTCACTTTCTATCCCAAAGAGAATGTATTTTTTTTTTTTAAAAAAAAAAATAGCAAGTACAAGTTTCTTATTGGGCTTGTAGTGGCACGGAGAGTAAATTGACTGTAACCTATTATCTTGATCTCTAGTGATTGTGGTGTAATACTCTTTCTGACATTAGCTCCGCACGGGTGATCTATGTTTCTGGGGCATTGCTGGTTTTTTTTTTTTTATTTAATCGTGGATGTTTGTACTAGTTTATATATCTTGATTAATTTTTTAAAATTTTAGGGTTAATAACTGGAAAAGTTTTTAATATATTAATTTATGATATTTGAGCTAATAATTTTTATAAATCAAATTTAAAATTTAACCATTTGAGCGGTGCTTTTTACTTTTTAGGGTTGGATGTGCTGTTCTTTAAATGATCAAGGCGTACATGTGCTTCTTTGACTTGCTAGTTGGAGGAGGGTATTAATTTGAATTTTAAATTGAATTTCATTGTTAAAAAATGGCCGAAAACAAATTAAGAGGGGAGATTTTATTTTATGATATTGATGTTAAAAATGATATTTCAAAAATACTTTAATAACACAACAGATCTCTCTCTTCTTCTTCATCATCTTTTTCAACGTGTCTCATTCCTTCTCCTTTTCTAACTCTTATTTCTTTCTAAAACGTCTCCATCCACATTGATATTCCACTGCAAGCAGAAATTCTGATGGCACGCAAGAGGGAATCCATCTCTCTCTAAAATGTGTGGTTGCGAGCAACAGATATCTGATTTCAACCTCAACATGCCTCTCGATGACTCATCTTGCAGGTAATATGTGTAGATGAAATACAAGAAAGGGGAAAAAAAAGAAGAGAGAAATGACAGGGAATCTAGTTAGCTATATGTTTTAACAGGTCATTAAATTAACTTCGACATCTTTTTATCTTATGTACATGGGAAGTTAATCCTCCTACTCCATAAAATCCATAAAAATATAATATATATATTTTTTATTTGAGTATCCTCGTATCTTTTTAAAATATAAGATCAATTTCACTCGAGATTCATGATTATTTATCTCAATAAATATGTTTTTTAAAGATAAAATTTGTATTATCACCTTTATAGGGATATAGTAATATCTTAACTACTAGACTAATATTTTATTGGTCATTAAAAATACAATATGCTTTCTCAAAAAAACAACTTGTTGAGAAGGTAAAATCAAATGATTTAACAGTAAAATAATTAAGTTTATTAATTCAATTCATTTCTATATTTATTTTAAAAAGTATAGTTGAATTTAATTCTATAACTTAAATATTTTATTTCAAATATAAAAATTATCAATTGAATATAAATCGCGTATGAATTGGCTTGCAAAAAACTATTTGTTTGTACAAGTAACATTCCAACTTTTTTAGAATCCTGACGTATCTTTTGATTTTTTGAAGGAAAAAAATGATATCTCTTGGACATGGCTAGAAGCCAAAAAGTAGAAGGAAAAAAAAATCCTCAATTCAGACCATTCCAGAAAAAAAAATTTAAAAAAAAAAATCGTAACAACGTGATAATATGGGGCAAAGAATGGGCTCAATGGGCCTTGGCCCACAACCGTCAATTGTTCCTGTGGTCATATTTTATTTTATTAGGTGCTGTGTGGCTGCCAAGTGTGAAATCCCATTCCTCGAACATGCAATTATATTTTTATTATTATTATTAAGAAAACTGGCGGTCTGCACACCACTCGAACATGGGACCCAATATCTGCTGTAGCCAATGGCAACCCTCCTTCCCATATCTCCTACCCTGACACCCTAAACCCTCCATTTTCCTTGCTGAAATATTAGCAGTGGTAAGATTATCACAAACAGATAAATTTGTAAGAGAAACGTGAACAAACATGTCATACATTCAAAGTAGGAGTAGTAAGGTAGTTCCTGTTCATTGCTAACTTCGGAATCCTCACCTGTTCTCCATCACCTTTTGCTTTCCTAACCACTTCAGGTATGCTGCAGCTCTTGAATCTTCCACAGCGTTTCTTTCCATTCTCTATTGTCACCAAATTCTCAACTCTCTTAATTTGCTCATGTTTTTCTTTCAACTGAAATCGGTTTGAGATTGTTTCCTTGTTTCATTCTTTTCACTCATCGTTCATGTTCTTGTTCTTCTGGCCAAATCTTCAACACAGACAATATATACAGAGTAGAACTCGCAAAACTCAGGATCGGAAAATATAATGAACATGAAAAATAACTCCAATGGTTTACACCTTCTGTGATCATTCACTCCGCAAATAAGATGGGGCTAGCTTCTGCTATAACACGTGGAGTGTTGGTCTAAGTTAATGTAAGAGGCATCGTATCTGCCCCACCCCCCATTCATGGTTTGAAATGACACTTGATGCTATAACATGTAACTGTTTCAGGCTTGGCAATAGCTCGACTATTTCTCATGTGGTAAAGAAGACTAAACCACGATTTTAGGACTTAAATACACTCATATTCGGTTTTGTAGTTAGGGATCTATGTTCTTAACCCATCTGTTTTTTCATTTCCTATAGGATTGATTGTAGATTGATATTTTCAGAAATTCGAAGTTGAACTCTCTAGCTGTATTCACTTGGTTGCAAGATGCTAATCCTATGCATATTCATGGATGTGACCTGATACTCCTGTGCAGTATATATCTGTTGTATAAAAGTCTCAATACACCTTTTCTTTTTCTTTTTTTGGTTTCCCCGGGTCTGCTTGAACTGGAACTTCTTTATTTATTTGTTTGTTTTGGTTAGCTTTGAATATGATGAACTTAGACAAATTTGGTAAAAACTGTCATGTAGCATGATGCAGTGAGGGTCATTATTATCTCTCGATTACTTTGTGTGACATCCTGCCAAACATATATTTAATGCTTTTAACATATTGAGGAGCCTAATGTTTGTTTTCTGTTTTTTCCAGTTTGCCTTGATTTTAATTCCAGAAGGCTACCAAATTGAGCTTAGGGCGATTTATCCTATAGAACATCTACATGCACCTAGCCTAGTGAATTGAGTGCGCTTGAAGAGCAGCAGACTTGATATCATCAATTTGCTGAAAGCTTGTGATGATTATTGCACAATTCTGAAAACTATCCATATGATGGCCACAGCTGCAGTTATTGGACTTAGCACAGGAAAGAGGCTCTTGAGTTCCTCCTTTTACTATTCAGACCTCACAGAAAAGCTTTCCAGTGTCAATGATTATGGGATTACCTACTGTGCAACCGCTACAACAAAGAATGTAGTAGTTGCAAAAAAGTCTTCGAACTATGGTCCCAACTTCCCTTCATCCAATCGAAATTCACATTCCATTAAAGCCCTTAAAGAACATGTGGATACTGCTTCTGCTTCTTCAAACGTGGCAACATGGTTCAAGACATTTGATGACTTTGAAGAAGAGAGCTCTGCTCTCGACTATTCGGTAGAAGCTCTCCTTTTGCTGCAGAAGTCTATGCTAGAAAAGCAATGGAATCTTTCTTTTGAGAGGACAAACTCAAGTGACTCAACAAGTAAAAAAAATAGCAAGAAGATACCTGTCACTTGTTCTGGGGTGTCTGCTAGACAACGAAGGGTGAATAACAGGAGAAAAAATCAGAACCAAAGTAAATTTATGTCACAAAGTAGTGATTTTAAGTTTCTAAGATCAGTTATTAGTCCAGATCTGCTGCAGAATCGTTTGAAAGGTTATGTGAAGGGTGTAGTGAGTGATGAGGTGCTCCCCCATACAGAAGTTGTGCGCTTGTCAAGGATAATTAGAGCTGGTCTTTCCTTTGAGGACCACAAGTCCAGGTTAGAATACAATAATAATGATAAGAGAAGTCTTGCAGTTCAGTGTAGTTGTTTGTTTGCGCATCTTGCTGATTCTATGATAAGTATCTCTACTGCATTTTTTTCGAGTAAGATTTTGAAAGTGACAAAGGCAAATATAATTGAGGGCTACGGTGTGGATAGCAAGAAGTTTTTCTTTTCTTATCACTTCCACCTTGCTTCATGTTCTGAAAACTTGGGACAGTTTTATGTGAAGAGAATTCATGATTTAATTTCTTTAATGTGCTAAACACTCAACAACTTTTTAAAGCATGTAATCCATGTGTTTCATTTGTTTCATTGGATTGCTGTATAATCTATCTATTCGAATTTGGGAATTTCAGGCTAAAGGAGAGATTAGGTTGTGAGCCCTCAGATGAACAAATTGCAGATTCCTTGAGGATTTCTCGTGCTGACTTACAGGCAAAATTGATTCAATGTTCTCTGGCAAGAGAGAAACTAGCAATGAGCAATGTTCGTCTAGTTATGTCTATTGCTCAAAAATATGATAACATGGGTGCTGAAATGGCTGACCTTGTTCAGGTTACTTTCTTCGCATCATTTCAAGTATTAAAGGCTGATATCCACGAATCAAAGGATAGATTTGTGATATGCAATGTTTCTCATGCAGGGAGGTTTGATTGGACTACTGCGAGGAATCGAGAAATTTGATTCTTCCAAAGGGTTCAAAATCTCAACTTATGTTTATTGGTGGATACGTCAGGTAAGGCTAATTTTTCCCTTCAAATTGTAAACAAGTTCATATACTGGAACAGCAGGTATTACCACCAGCAGTTGTAAGCATACCCTATAACAGATAACCACACAGGTCTTTTGCACCATGACATTCTAGTAAACTTTATTTGATAACACCTCTTCTTATCAAGTTTTGCATTCATGGCACTTCTGTTTTTGCCCAAAGCAACCCTAAACAGAAAAATGACTTTGGGGTGGTCTCCTACCTGAAATCCATGTGTGTTATTCTTGCAATGGTTATAAGGCCAAGATGTCATGAGTGAGAGATACTGCAAAACTAATGCGTTTTTTTCATCTTTATTGGGACACAGGGTGTCTCAAGAGCTTTAGTTGATAATTCAAGAACCTTAAGATTGCCTAATCATTTACATGAAAGGTTGGGCCTGATTCGGAATGCAAAGATTAGACTGGAAGAGAAAGGAGTAACTCCATCAATTGATGTAAGTACATTGTTCTACCTGGTCCAAAATAACAGCAATCTGGTTTCTTGATATATCCTGATATTCAAGTTTCCATTAAGTAAACCATATACAAATGAATATTCGTAAATCTCTTTTCCTTTGATGATGAGAATGTTCCTGTTTTAAAGTTTTTGTTTTATTATGTATCAGTAATATTGCCCTTACCAATCTTCTTATTGCTTTTGCTATTTTCAGAGAATTGCAGAAAGCTTGAATATGTCCCAAAGGAAAGTTAGGAATGCTACCGAGGTACTAGATTTATGAATCCACCAGTTCTATCTCCTAATGCTCTCGCTTTATGTTAATCAACAATGCAATCATATGCAGGCCATTAGTAAGGTCTTCTCGCTTGATAGGGAAGCATTCCCCTCTTTGAATGGTCTTCCAGGAGAAACACACCATAGTGTAAGTGAAGCTCAACTCTGGTTCTGCGAATCCTTTGGGTAAATTATAGTTGAAGTGTCCTTTTTATGACTCATTTTCCTTTTCTCTCTTTGTTTTTTTGAAGTACATTGCAGATAATCGCCCTGAGAACAACCCGTGGCATGGAGTGGATGAGTGGGCACTGAAGGTAAAGATAACAAGAAAACAAGAATTTGTGTATATATATACAAAAAGGATTAATTAGTTGAGTGATGGACTGACAGGAGGAAGTAAACAAGCTTATTGATTCTACTCTTCAAGAACGAGAAAAGGAGATCATACGTCTTTACCATGGTTTAGATCAGGAATGCCTAACATGGGAGGACATTAGCAAGCGGTGAGTCAAATATATATTAAGCAGTAGAATTATTATATATATACTTTCCGATGTTGTGATTAATGCACCTTTATCTCTTGAAATTCTTGGTTTCATTTTGTTGTCTATATACCTTGAACTTACAGATTGTTGATTTGTGCAATCTTTTTCAGCATGGGGTTGTCTCGAGAAAGAGTCAGGCAAGTCGGACTAGTTGCATTAGAGAAACTAAAACATGCCGCGAGGAAGAGGAATACGGAGGCCATGTTAGTCAAACATTAAGTTTTGTGCGTGATTCAATGGATTGTTTGTATATATACAGAAAGGAGAAATCTATCTTCCATTTCGTACTTTTTTATAAATCGCAAGTATAGTTGTGCATATAACCCTCGACTTCTGTACTGATCAAGAGCTTATAAGCTGGAGCAGGAGGTTTTTATCAAATTACAGTTGCCTTTAGCATTACAATCTTTCTTTTCTTTTATGATTCCCACACAAGTCAATGGAGGGCAATTTGTGTCATCTCATCCTGTTTCACCAGAAGTTAGATAACTTGTCAAATAACTATTCGAATTATGAATTTCCTATATAAATAGATATGAAGCTTGAAGCTTACCTCATATAAGATATATTTGAATGATTTTTATCCCTTTTAAAGTGTAACCCAGCTTTTATACGCTACAACATTCTGTCCCAAAATCATAAATTTCCTAATTGTTTTTGAGTACATGGTAGCTTGCTTCTGTTCATCGATCTAAAGCATTCCTTGTGATTGAAGGTAGTGGAAAGACTTTGTGTGAAAGTGAAGTAACATACAGAGAAACAGATATTTTGAATACATGGTAGCTTGCTTATGTCTTGCTTTAAGAAGGATTGCGGGATCTTTGAAGAATATGACATTTTGAAGCTTTAACAGGAACTCAAATTTGTAGGTCTTTAATGAATATAAATAGTTTCAAACAAATAATTCTTGATGGCCAGTCTTGGATGTTCAACTAATATTACTCAAAATAAATAAAAATAATACACACATGTATGTGTATATATCATTAGAGTCTGCTTTGTAACTCTATGATTGATTATCTATTTAGGGTCAATTATGACTCCTAGTTCTTCATTGATTTTTTTTCCCTTTCTTGATTGATTGTTTTTGATTGCTTTCTATCTTTTTTAATTGACATAATCAAAAGATTAATGTCTTTTCTCAAATGTAGGAGTGTCGAAGTAATAAATAATCCAGCAAGACCGAAGTCGAATCATATGAAAATTAACTGTATAATAATAAGAAGAAGTTAAAGAGGACTTTGTGATATAAGATTAATGTGAGGGTTGAACAATGATAAAAAAAAATATCAAGGTTAAAGGATCCACTAATGGTATTTCAAACAAGTATAGTATAAATTTTTTTTGTTACTTAACTGGAAACCATACACAAATGAGGTTCCAATCGGATTATAAATTATTAACATATTACATTAGTTATCTTATTCAAATAATATTAATACTTGTAAATATTGTTAGGTATTCATGATTATAACTTATGTTAACAATAAATTAAGTTCATTTTATAACATAGGTTTTGGTTATACCATACGGTTGGACTATGAAAGTGTCAAGTATTTATTGTACCAAGGGTTATACAATATAAATCTAGATTAATCATTTAACAAATAAAGTATTAAAAGTGAATAAGATAACAAATACAAAATATATTAGTATCAAACATTAAAGTCCATGTTGAGTTTATACTGTACTTATTCTTATATCATTAGTGTAACCTTTAATACTTTGCTTGTTAAATGACTAATCTTGATTTATGTTGTATAACACTTGGTACAATGACACGACTAAAAGGTTGATGTCTTCTCCCAAGTGCAGGAGTGTCGAAGTAATAAATAACCCGGCAAGACCGGGGTCGAACCACAGGGAGGTTAATTGTACAAATTATAAACAACAATTATAAAACAACAATAACAACAACAACAATAGTAATAATAATAATAATAATAATAATAATAATAATAATAATAATAATAATAGTACTAGTAGTAGTAATAATAATAATAATAATAATAATAAAGAAAAAGAAGAAGAAGAAGATGATGATGATGAGAACTTAGAGATGAAATATTAATGTAAGGATTAAACAATAATAATAACAAATGTCAAGGTTAGAGGTTCCACTAATGGTATATCAAACAAGTATAGTATAAACTCTTATTATTGAATTGGAAACCACACACAAAGGAGGTTCCAATCAGATTATATATTGTTAACATGATTACATTAGTCATCTTATTCAATTAATGCTAATACTTGTAAATCTCGTCAAGCATTCATGATTATAACTTATGTTAACAACAAATCAAGTTCCTTTCATAGCTCAGGTGTCGGTTGTACCATACATTATGGGCTATGAAAGTGCCAAGCATTTGTTGTACCAAGTGTTATACAACATAAATCAAGATTAGTCATTTAACAAGCAAAGTATTAAAGAGTGAACAAGATAACAAATATAAAACATGTTAGTAACAAACATTAAAGTCCATATTAAGTTTACATTATACTTATTCTCACACCATTAGTGTAACCTTTTCACCTTGACATAATTAACTTAGCTAGACATAATGAAAGAAAGCAAAATAGATAAACAAAATAAGAACATAAAAGCTAAGTAAGTAAAGGAAAGAAAATGAAAGGCATAAACTTGATATTAATAAAAGCAAAGCATAAATATTACAAAGAATACAAAGAGAGAAAGGAAGAGCATGATCTTGATCTGAAAACCAAGATGCCTAAATGCATGGCAAATGCCTCCTTTTATAGGCCAAAATTGGGAACTATTGATTTGATGACTAATTGATAAGTGGGTGGCCAACTTTTGACTTGGTGACAATCCTTATCTTCTCTTGTCTGCCCAAAACGTCATTAATAACGTCAAAACTGGAGCCAGGTGCAAACATGAAAGTTGTAGGCAATTGTCTCAGCTTTCTTGTGTAAACAATTCAGCTCATTTGGACTTCTAGAACTCCAGATATGGCCAAAATACCGAACAGTGCTCGGGCTGGAAGACAGATTCGGGCTTCTTTGTTGTTGCTACAATTTGGACTTGATAATGGCCTTTTTAGATCTTGGGCTCCATATGAAAGTTGTAGGCCTATGTCTTACCTTTCCATCCATATAAATTGGACCTAAATCTGAGATCTGTAGTTCCAGATATGGCCCAATTACCGAATAGTGTTCCGGTTTGGATTGCACCGACATCTCTTCTCTAAGTTTGACCATCTCTTTATCCTTGCAATTTAAGTTCTTCAAGTCATCAATCAATCCTTTCATTTATTTGATAGGCCTGCATTAAAAATAGACATTTACCACAAATTATAGGTATCTTATATTATTAGATACATTATTATAAAACATATTTTAGTTAAGGAGTTATTGATACTTCAAGTGCAAAATGATGATATAAAACCATGATAAAAATGCACTTTTAAGTACTAATCACACCCCTCAACCAGCTTATTACTAGTCCCTAGTAATTAAAGCGTTAAAACAATTTGCAAATTTCACAAAGCAAGGTATTCATCATTTAACTTCCATTAATCTATCTAGATAAACAAACTCTCATTAAATTTATATATCTGCTCAATACCACTTAACAAGATATTAATAAACCTTTCTTTTGTGCTCAATGTATCAACACATAATTATTGGGCTTTTCTTGGAAGAAAACAAAATTTTTGTTCTAATGTTTAAGGTTAACTTCCTTGGGTTGGGATTACTATTTTTGTCTTTTTTTTTTTTTTAACTCTATATACATATACTTTAAAAACATCATGCATCTTTAACCCATGTAACGAGCTTTCAGCTAATGACTCCCAGACCAATTGGTCTTAGGGCATTAGGTGTTAAGACACCCCTACAAGCTTAGTAACTCGGGTCGCAGATACTGATATGTAGATAGTGCAATGTTTGATTTCTTTAAGCTTTTCTCCTCAACTCATGTAACAAGCGTTGGGCCAATAGCTCCCAAGTCAGTTGACTTTAGGGTATTAGGTGTTAAAACACCCCTTCGGGCTTAATTGCTTAGGTTAGGGAGGCTACGAAATCAAACTTATCTACATTTTTATTATCATCATTTTTTTATTTTTTATTTTTTATTTTTTTTTTCATGTTTTTTTTTAAATTATATACAATCCTTTTCCCTTAGTTGTTACCTTTAACAAAAGAACATAAATAATGTAATAATCCAATATGCAACCCACAATCATATGTTAAAGTGTGTGTGTGTAAATTAAGGTTTAAAAATACATGTTAAATAAGTATATGAGCAGAATTAAGTGGTAACAATACGAGAGTTTGTAAACCTGAATATTTCAGGAAGTATTATAATAGACCTTGTTAAGAATGGTTACTAAGATGCGTCTCAAGAGTCACTTTAACAAAAGAACTCCTTTACTCTGCCATCCTAGTAACAACAATTATGCACATGTTTTATGAAATGAAAAACAATTTTTTTTTTTTATCAACTACTACCCTCTCCCCCCAACCAAAACGAGACATTGTCCTCAATGTTCTAAGGTAGAAAGATAGAGTATAAAAGATATCACCTGAAATAACGAACACTGACAAAACCTGAAACACACTGAAACAAAAATAAAAAATAACAAAACACAATAATAAAACCAAAAGACACAAAAATTCACAAATGAAGGCTCAAATCCAATCTAAGCTTTTTACGGCTTTCCTTAGATGACCAATTTATACGACTCATGGAAGGATCAATCACAGGAATGAAAGATTGTAGTTGGTCAATCAATTGTTCAGCAGTAGAAGCAGAGATTATGATTTGTCGTGCAGAAGATGTTAAAAATTCCTGTTCCACAGCATGATCAAGAAAAGACAACAACTTATCATAATAACCATTAACATTTAACAAACCAATGGGTTTATGGTGAATGTACAGTTGAGCCCAAGAGGAAATATGAAAGATCTCTTCCAATGTGCCTAGACCACCTGGTAAAGCAATGAAAGCATCAGCATGGTTAAACATTGCATTCATTCGAGCCGACATTGTGGAGACCTGAAGTTCCTCTCCAATTGTTTTTCCAATGATGTCCCCTTGTGCCAAAGCTTCAGGGACGACCCCCAAAACTTGACTACCTCCTAAAAATGCAGCTATTGACACACCTCCCATTAACCCAAGACTGCCTCCCCCATATACTAAATGAATCTTTCTCTCAGCTAGCACCTGACCAAGATGATTTGCTGATTCTAAAAACTCTTTTTCTTTCCCAGGACTAGATCCACCGAAAACACAAATATTTCTTATTTGATGACTTGAGGAACTTGCCATTTCTACACACTTCTGTATTTGTTGAATGTATGGGTTGAGTAGAAGTGAAAGGAAGGAAAATAGGGTTTTATAGATGAGAAAGTAGAAAGGCAATCATAACATCTATATGTAGGCCAGCTGAAGTCTCACACTCTCTCTCTCTCTTTTTATTTATTTATTTATTTACTTTTGAAAAAAAACATGTGTATGTACAGGTAGTTGTGATTGTGGCTCACATCTTCCCTTGGTTTTACGTCCAAGAACGGCTTAAACGCCCTCTATGGGTCGGGGATAGGCTTCCCATCCAGTTTTCTTAAAAACTGGCAAACAGGGTCTTTTTTAGTCAGATTCCCAAGACTAAGTCGATCATGTTCTTTATGAAATAGTGGCCATAAATCATGAATTGCACGATGCACATCTCCACTAGGATGCGTCTCAAGAGTCAATAGAAGATTATCTAAAGACTCCTTACTCAAGCCATCCTTAATGAATTGTATTTTATCTTCACGGTTTATAGATACCATTCCTAAAGAACGACATTGTGTATTACAAGTCCATCTAGCACATCGATGACAGACATCCAGTCGTTTTGCACGACGCTTCTTTGCAAAAGTGCTTTTACCTGTTCCAGGCATGTGTGAAATGAAGTAATTAGAGGACTCACCTGATAATCGGACCTTTGCTTCAATCAACCAACGAATATCTTCAGGAATTCCATGATTCATTAACAATCTCAATCTTGCACATCTAGCACGGTAAATTTTTGTAATTACATTCTGAGGCAGAGCGGGAAAATACTTTTTCAATTTTTCAAGATTAGTGTCCATTTTCAAATGAGAATTGGAAGAGAGATTCAAAGAATTGCATAGATATATACACAGATATCAGTAATTGTGGGAAACTGAAAGAACCGACTTAAGTCACGGAGTACCGTTATCCGCCATTTGACCGGGGTGAAAGAAACTTGCAAAAATCACTCAAAAAGAAACACAAAAACAATGTGAGAAAAAAAAAATCAACCTTTATCTACAAGATCATTCCAACCAGTTGATTCATTTTTACTAGGAAAATTATCAAAGTAAGTTTTCAAACGATGTCCATTTTCCTTAAAATCATTATCATTCATTGAATTCTCAATATCACAGGCCCCATAAGGATTGCTCCATCTTGGTCTTAGCTCTCTAGGGACTACATAGATTTGAGAATCATAAAACAAAACTTTTTGACCAGTATCAATCTTTTGACAATTTTCACAAGTTTTGCAGAATGCATGCGTGTCCTTGAACATGGTGGGCCAATAAAATCCATTTTGCAAGATTTTTGCAATTGTCTTTTTTGACGAGAAATAACTTCCACATGCTTCAGAATGACAAAATTTAATGACACTACTTACCTCATTGTCGGGAATGAATCTTTGAAATATTTGATCAGGACAATATTTGAATAAGGTAGGGTCATCACAATAAAAATTCTTCACTTCGTTCAAAAACTTTTCTTTTTCTTGGGTACTCCAATCAGCTGGCAAATCTCCTAAAGAAAGAAAATTGATATTTTTATCATACCAAGGCATTGGACTAAGAGAAAGTAAGGATTCGTTAGGAAAGTAATTATCGATTGGTGTGATGTCAGATGTCGAATCTGTTGTCACTGTTGACAAAAGATTCGCATCAACATTTTCGGTGCTTGTTTCATCCGTGATTTCTTCCTCAGAATAAACCATTTGCAAATCTTCAATTTCATCCAATTCATTTTTACTTAAAGTAGATTCAAGTTGATCATAAACTAATTCATCAATCTGATCTACTTCTTGTAAATCATTATCATCTCCAGGTTGCTTGCAAATGTTGAAAATATTCATCTCCAATGTCATGTTTCCAAATGATAGCTTCATCAGTCCATTCCTACAATTAATCAATGCGTTAGAGGTTGCAAGAAACGGACGTCCTAAAATAACAGGAAATGAATTACATGCTTCAACAGGTTCTGTGTCCAAGACAATAAAATCCACAGGATAAATGAATTTATCGACTTGTACTAACACATCTTCAATTATTCCTCTAGGCACTTTTATAGATCTATCGGCAAGTAAAAGAGTTATAGAAGTTGGTTTTAACTCACCTAGATTGAGACTCTGAAAAACTGAATATGGAAGTAAATTCACACTAGCACCAAGATCAAGTAAGGCTCTTTCAATTTTATGCTCTCCAATAAAGCAAGAAATTGTAGGACAACCAGGGTCTTTATATTTCAAAGCATTATTGTTTTGAAGAATAGCACTTACTTGTTCGGCTAAAAAGGCTTTCTTTTTCACATTCAGTTTCCTCTTCACAGTGCATAGATCTTTTAAAAATTTAGCATAGGAAGGAACCTGTTTAATAGCATCCAGCAAAGGTATATTGATCCTTACCTGTTTGAAAATTTCATAAATTTCAGAATTGTGATTGACTTTCCTTTGTTTGGTCATGGCTTGAGGAAATGGAAGTGCTGGCGGTGAATCAGTTGTTTCTTTGCAATTTTCAGATTCATCCCCTTCCTTACCCTCAGAGATTGATTCGTCATCTTTCTCATAAGGTTCAAGAGAGGGTTTTTCAATAACCTTACCACTGCGCAGAGTAGTGACTGATTTGACTTGATCCATGTGTTGGCTTCCGGAACTACTTGCATTTGCATTGTATTGCCCCTTGGGATTTTGTTGTGTTTGAGATGGAAACTTACCTTTCTCTTGGAAACTAAGAGCAGATGTTAATTTAGCAAGAGTATCTTTAAAATCTGTCATGTTTTGAACAAGTTGAATATTAATTGTCTCTTGCTTTTCAATGAATGCATGCAATGTTTCCTCAAGATTTCTTCTAGAAGGTGGAGCATAAGAAGGTGCATATCCATGAGAATTTTGGAAATTATGGTGTGCTTGAAACGGTGGTTGTGAAGTTTGTGCATTGTTGTTCTCACTCTTCCAATTGAAATTTGGGTGATTTCTCCAACCAGGGTTGTATGTTTGGGAGTATAGGTTCTGGTTGGGCCTTTGGAAACTGTTTAAAGCATGGGCTTGTTCATGGAGACATTCCTTAAAAGAAGGCAAGGTTGGACAATCATTGGGTGAGTGTTCATTTGTTTCACAGATTTGACACACAATGTTTTCAACAGATTTTAATTGACCACTCTTTTTCAATTCTAGTGCCTCGACTTTTCTAGCTAAAGATGCAAACTTGGCTTGAAGGTCATGATCTTCCCTAAGGTTGTACATACCTCCATTAGATGTATGAGGTTGAGTTTTACTCGGTGCCTCATAAGTACCCGCGGTGTCCCAATTTTGAGCATTTTCAGCTAACAAGTCTAAGTACTCCATTGCTTCATCAGGGTCTTTATCTTCAAAAGTTCCATTGCACATCAATTCAACCATTTGCCTATCTTTAGATGTTAACCCTTCATAGAAATGTGAAACCAATCTCCATGTTTCAAAACCATGATGGGGGCAAGTACTAAGCAAATCTCGATACCTATCCCAACATTTGTAAAATGTTTCTCCTGGTTTTTGAGTGAAAGTGGTGATTTGTCTTTTGAAAGAGTTTGTTCTATGAGATGGGAAAAACTTCTTTAAAAACTGTTGTTGCATTTCATCCCAAGCACGAATGGATCCTGGTCTTAAATTTTGTAGCCATGTTTTAGCTTTATCTTTTAATGAAAAAGGGAAAAGCTTTAATCTGATGGTGTTCATGCTACAATTTAAATTATTATATGTGTTGCAGACCTCTTCAAATTCCCTTAAATGCAAGTATGGATTTTCCAATTCTAAACCATGAAAAGAAGGTAAAAGTTGAATAATACCTGGTTTAAAATTAAAATGAGATGCATCGGGAGGAAAAACTATGCATGATGGTGCACTTGTTCTTGTGGGATTCATGTGGTCTCTAAGTGTTCTAGCACGGTTATTCTCATTATTTTCATTATGAAGTGATTGATTATCTTCTTCGGCCATATTTTCTGAAAATGATGAGGATATCCTACAAAGTCTACCACTTGGTGTACGTGACCACACTCTCATGCACGTGTAGGAATAAAATAAAAGGAAGAAGAAAGCAAAAGAAGGAGGAAGAAAACAAAAGAAAAAGAAACAAAAGAAAAGAAACAAAGTTATATACAAGAAAAGTGAAAAGAGAAAATAAAATAAATACTATAATTTATACAAGAACTTACCTCCCCGGCAACGGCGCCAAAAACTTGACACGACTAAAAGGTTGATGTCTTCTCCCAAGTGCAGGAGTGTCGAAGTAATAAATAACCCGGCAAGACCGGGGTCGAACCACAGGGAGGTTAATTGTACAAATTATAAACAACAATTATAAAACAACAATAACAACAACAACAATAGTAATAATAATAATAATAATAATAATAATAATAATAATAATAATAGTACTAGTAGTAGTAATGATAATAATAATAATAATAATAAAGAAAAAGAAGAAGAAGAAGATGATGATGATGAGAACTTAGAGATGAAATATTAATGTAAGGATTAAACAATAATAATAACAAATGTCAAGGTTAGAGGTTCCACTAATGGTATATCAAACAAGTATAGTATAAACTCTTATTATTGAATTGGAAACCACACACAAAGGAGGTTCCAATCAGATTATATATTGTTAACATGATTACATTAGTCATCTTATTCAATTAATGCTAATACTTGTAAATCTCGTCAAGCATTCATGATTATAACTTATGTTAACAACAAATCAAGTTCCTTTCATAGCTCAGGTGTCGGTTGTACCATACATTATGGGCTATGAAAGTGCCAAGCATTTGTTGTACCAAGTGTTATACAACATAAATCAAGATTAGTCATTTAACAAGCAAAGTATTAAAGAGTGAACAAGATAACAAATATAAAACATGTTAGTAACAAACATTAAAGTCCATATTAAGTTTACATTATACTTATTCTCACACCATTAGTGTAACCTTTTCACCTTGACATAATTAACTTAGCTAGACATAATGAAAGAAAGCAAAATAGATAAACAAAATAAGAACATAAAAGCTAAGTAAGTAAAGGAAAGAAAATGAAAGGCATAAACTTGATATTAATAAAAGCAAAGCATAAATATTACAAAGAATACAAAGAGAGAAAGGAAGAGCATGATCTTGATCTGAAAACCAAGATGCCTAAATGCATGGCAAATGCCTCCTTTTATAGGCCAAAATTGGGAACTATTGATTTGATGACTAATTGATAAGTGGGTGGCCAACTTTTGACTTGGTGACAATCCTTATCTTCTCTTGTCTGCCCAAAACGTCATTAATAACGTCAAAACTGGAGCCAGGTGCAAACATGAAAGTTGTAGGCAATTGTCTCAGCTTTCTTGTGTAAACAATTCAGCTCATTTGGACTTCTAGAACTCCAGATATGGCCAAAATACCGAACAGTGCTCGGGCTGGAAGACAGATTCGGGCTTCTTTGTTGTTGCTACAATTTGGACTTGATAATGGCCTTTTTAGATCTTGGGCTCCATATGAAAGTTGTAGGCCTATGTCTTACCTTTCCATCCATATAAATTGGACCTAAATCTGAGATCTGTAGTTCCAGATATGGCCCAATTACCGAATAGTGTTCCGGTTTGGATTGCACCGACATCTCTTCTCTAAGTTTGACCATCTCTTTATCCTTGCAATTTAAGTTCTTCAAGTCATCAATCAATCCTTTCATTTATTTGATAGGCCTGCATTAAAAATAGACATTTACCACAAATTATAGGTATCTTATATTATTAGATACATTATTATAAAACATATTTTAGTTAAGGAGTTATTGATACTTCAAGTGCAAAATGATGATATAAAACCATGATAAAAATGCACTTTTAAGTACTAATCATACAACAAATGCTTGGCACTTTCATAGCCCATAATGTATGGTATAACCGACACCTGAGCTATGAAAGGAACTTGATTTGTTGTTAACATAAGTTATAATCATAAATGCTTGACGAGATTTACAAGTATTAGCATTAATTGAATAAGATGACTAATGTAATCATGTTAACAATATATAATCTGATTGGAACCTCCTTTGTGTGTGGTTTTCAATTCAATAATAAGAGTTTATACTATACTTGTTTGATATACCATTAGTGGAACCTCTAACCTTGACATTTGTTATTATTATTGTTTAATCCTTACATTAATATTTCATCTGTAAGTTCTCATCATCATCATCTTCTTCTTCTTCTCTTTCTTTCTTTATTATTATTATTATTATTATTATTATTATTATTAGTACTACTACTACTACTACTACTACTACTACTACTACTACTATTATTATTATTATTATTATTACTATTACTATTACTATTGTTGTTATTGCTATTATTGTTGTTTATAATTATTGTCTATAATTTGTACAATTAACCTCCCTGTGGTTCGACCTCGGTCTTGCCGGGTTATTTATTACTTCGACACTCCTGCACTTGGGAGAAGACATCAACCTTTTAGTCGTGTCAAAGTGCATCATCATGCATAGTTTTTCCTCCTAATGCATCTCATTTTAATTTTAAGCCAGGTATTATTCAACTTTTACCTTCTTTTCATGGCTTAGAATTGGAAAATCCATACTTGCATTTAAGGGAATTTGAGGAGGTTTGTAACACATATAATGATTCAAATTATAGCATGAACACCATTAGATTAAAGCTTTTTCCTTTTTCATTAAAAGATAAAGCTAAAACATGGCTACTAAATTTAAGACCAGGATCCATTTATGCTTGGGATGAAATGCAACAATATTTTTTAAAGAAGTTTTTCCCATCTTATAGAACAAACTCTTTCAAAAGACAAATCACTACTTTCACTCAAAAACCAAGAGAAATATTTTACCAATGTTGGGATAGGTATCGAGAGTTGATAAATACTTGCCCTCATCATGGTTTTGAAACATGAAGATTGGTTTCACATTTTTATGAAGGGTTAACACCTAGAGATAGACAAATAGTTGAATTGATATGCAATGAAACTTTTCAAGATAAAGACCTTGATGAAGCAATGGAGTACTTAGACTTATTAGTTGAAAAAGCTCAAAATTAGGACACCACGGGTACTTATGAGGCACCAAGTAAAACTCAACCTCATACATCTAGTGGATGTATGTACAACCTTAGGAAGATCATGACCTTCAAGCCAAGTTTACATCTTTAGCTAGAAAAGTCGAGGCACTAGAATTAAAAAAGAGTGGTCAATTAAAATCTGTTGAAAACATTGTGTGTCCAATATGTGAAACAAATGAACACTCAACCAATAATTGTCCATCCTTGCCTTCTTTTAAGGAATGTCTCTATGAATAAGCCCACGCTTTAAATAGTTTTCAAAGGGCCAACCACAACCTATACGTGCAAACATACAACTCTGGTTGGAGAAATCACTCAAATTTCAGTTGGAAGAGTGATAATAACAATGTACAAACTTCACAACCATCGTTTCAAGCATACCACAATTTTTAAAATTCTCATGGATATGCACCTCCTTATGCTCCACCTCCTATAAGAAATTTTGAGGAAACTTTATATGAATTTATTGAAAACCAAGAGACAATCAACACTCAACTTACTCAAAACATAATAGATTTTAAAGATACTCTTGCAAAATTCACATCTACTCTTATTTTTCAAGAGAAAGGTAAGTTTCCATCTCAACCACAGCAAAATCTCAAGGGGCAATATAATGCAAATGCAAGTAATCCTAGAAGTCAACACATAGATCAAGTCAAATTAGTCATCACTCTTTGTACGAGTAAGGTTATTCAAAAACCAATTCTTGAACCTTATAAGAAAGATGATGAGTCAATCTCTAAGGGTAAGGAAGGGATTGAATCTGAACATTGCAAAAAAAGACTGATTCCCGTCTAACACTTCCATTTTCTCATGCCATAACCAATTAGGAAGAAATCAAAGATGAAAAAGACACCGAAAATATTGATGCAGATCTTTTATCAAAAGTGACAACAAATTTGACACCCGACATCACACCAATCGATGATTACTTTCATGATAAATCTCTACTTTCTCTTAGTCCAATGCCTTGGTTTGCTAAAAATATCAATTTTCTTGATTCTGGATTTTTTCTAGCTCACTAGAGTACCAAAGACAAAAGAAAATTTTTAAGCAACGTGCAAAATTTTTATTGGGATGACCCTTACTTATTCAATTATTGTCCTAATCAAATATTTCAAAAATACATTCCCGACAACAAGGTAAGTAACTTCATTAAATTTTATCACTCTAAAGCAGGTGGGGATCATTTCTCGTCAAAAAAAAGGACTGTAGAAATCTTGCAAAGCGGATTTTACTAGCCCACCATATTCAAGGAATCACATGCATCCCGTAAAACCTGTGAAAATTATCAAAAGGTGGGATTTCTTTCAAAACATAGAGAGTCTTTAGATAATCTTCTATTGACTCTTAAGTCTCATCATAGTTGAGATAAGTATCGTGCAATTCATGACTTATGAACCTATTTTCATAAAAAAACATGCTTGACATAGTCTTGGAAATCTGACTACAAAAGACCCTGTTTGCTAGTTTTTTAAAAACTGGATGGGAATCCTATCCCCAACCTATAGAGGGCGTTTAAGTCGTTCTTGGATGTAAAACCAAGGAAAGATGTGAGCCACAATCACAACTACCTGTACATGCACATGTTTTTTTCAAAACTAAATAAATAAATAAATAAAGAGAGAGAGAGAGAGAGAGAGAGTGAGACTCTAGCTGGCCTATATATAGGTGGTATGATTGCCTTTTTAATTTCTCATCTATAAAATCCTCTCTTCCTTCCTTTCATTTCTACTCAACCCCTATATTCAACAAATATAGAAGTGTGTAGAAATGGCAAGTTCCTGAGGTCATTAGATAAGAAATATTTGTGTTTTCGGTGGATCTAGTCCTAAGAAATAAAATGAGTTTTTAGAATCAGTAAATCATTTTGGTCAGGCGCTAGCTGAGAGAAAGATTCATTTAGTGTATGGAGGAGGTAGTCTGGGGTTAATGGGAGGTGTGTCAATAGCTGTATTTTTAGGAGGTAGTCAAGTTTTGGGGGTCCTCCCCGAAGCTTTAGCACAAGGGGACATCATTGGAAAAACAATTGGAGAGGAACTTTAGGTCTCCACAATATCGGCTCGAATGAATGTAATGTTTAACCATGTTGATGCCTTCATTGCTTTACCAGGTGGTCTAGGCATATTGGAAGAGATCCTTCATATTTGCTCTTGGGCCCAACTACACATTCACCATAAACCCATAGGTCTGTTAAATGTTAATGGTTATTATGATAAGTTGTTTTCTTTTCTTGATCATGCTGTGGAACAGGAATTTCTAACATCTTCTGCACGACAAATCATAATCTCTACTGCTACTGCTGAACAATTGATTGACTAACTACAATCTTTCATTCCTGTGATTGATCCCTCCATGAGTCGCATAAATTGGTCATCTAAGGAAAGCCGTGAAAAGTTTAAATTAGATTTGAGCCTTTATTTATGAATCTTTGTGTCTTTTGGTTTTATTATTATGTTTTGTTATTTTTTATATTTGTTTCAGTGTGTTTCAAGTTTGTTAGTGTTCATTATTTCAAGTAATATCTTCTATACTCTATCTTTCTACCTTAGAACATTGAGGACAATGCCTCGTTTTGGTTGGAGAGAGAAGGTAGTATCTAAAAAAAAACTAAATGTGTTTTCTGTTTTATAAAACATGTGCAAAATTATTGTTACTATGATGGCAGAGTAAAGGAGATCTTTTTATAACTCTTGAGACGCATCTTAGTAATCATTCTTAATAAGGTTTATCATAATACTTCTTGAAATATTCAGGTTTAGAAACTCTCGCATTACTATCACTTAATTCAGCTCATATACTCATTAACATATATTCTTAAACCTTAATTTACACACACACACACTTTAACATATGATTGTGATTTGCACAATGGATTATTACATTATTTATGTTTTTAAAAGCAAAACATATATAATTTAAAAAAAGCAAAACAAAAAAAACAAAAACAAATGATGATAATAAAAATATAGATAAGTTTGGTTTCGTAGCCTCCCTAACCTAAGTAATTAAGCCCGAAGAAGTATTTTAACACCTAATACCCTAAAGTCAACTGACTTGGGAGCTATTGGTCGAACACTTGTTACATAGGTTGAGGAGAAAAGTGATTAGTACTTAAAAGTGCATTTTTATCATGATTTTATATCATCATTTTGCACTTGAAGTATCAATAACTCCTTAATTAAAGCATGTTTTATAATAATATATCTAATAATATAAGATACCTTTAATTTGTGGTAAATATTCATTTTAAATGCAGGCCTATCACATAAATGAAAGGATTGATTGATGACTTTAAGAACTTAAATTGCAAGGGCAAAGAGATGATCAAAATTAGAAAAGAGATGTCGGTGCAATCCAAACTAGAACACTGTTCCGTAATTGGGTCATATCTAGAGCTATAGATCTCAGATTTAGGTCTACTTTATATGGATGGAAAGGTAAGATATAGACCTACAATTTTCATATAGAGCCCAAGTTCTAAAAAGGCCATTTTCAAGTCCAAATTATAGCAACAACAAAGAAGCCCGAATCTGTCCTCCAGCCCGAGCACTATTCAGTATGTTGTCCATATCTGGAGTTCTAGAAGTCTAAATGAGCTGAAGTTTTTACACAAGAAAGCTGAGACAATTACCTACAACTTTCATGTTTTCAAAGAGCTCCAATTTTGACGTTATCAATGACGTTTTGGGCAGACAAGAGAAGATAAGGATTGTCACCAAGTCAAGAGTTGGCCACCCACTCATCAATTAGTCATCAAATCAATAGTTCCTAATTTTGGCCTATAAAAAGAGGCATTTGCCATGCATTTCGGCATCTTGGTTTCCAGATCAAGATCATGCTCTTCCTTTCTCTCTTTGTATTTTTTATAATGTTTATGCTTTGCTTTCATTAATATCAAGTTTATGCCTTTCATTTCTTTTCCTTTACTTAGTTAACTTTTATCTTATTGATGTTCTTATTTTGTTTATCTATTTTTCTTTCTTTCATTATGTCTAGCTAAGTTAATTATATCAAGGTGAAAAGGTTACACTAATGGTGTAAGAATAAGTATAATGTAAACTTAATATGGACTTTAATGTTTCATACTAATATGTTTTGTATTTATTATCTTGTTCACTTTTTAATACTTTGCTTGTTAAATGACTAATCTTGATTTATGTTGTATAACACTTGGTACAACAAATGCTTGGCACTTTCATAGCCCATAATGTATGGTACAACCGACACCTGAGCTATGAAAGGAACTTGATTTGTTGTTAACATAAGTTATAATCATGAATGCTTGACGAGATTTACAAGTATTAGCATTAATTGAATAAGATGACTAATGTAATCATGTTAACAATATATAATCTGATTGGAACCTCCTTTGTGTGTGGTTTCCAATTGAATAATAAGAGTTTACACTATACTTGTTTGACATACCATCAGTGGAACCTCTAACCTTGACATTTGTTATTATTATTGTTTAATCCTTACATTAATTTTCCATCTCCAAGTTCTCATCATCTTCTTCTTCTTCTCTTTCTTTATTATTATTATTATTATAGTTATTATAGTTATTGTCATTGTTGTTATTATTGTTATTACTATTATTATTGTTGTTGTTATTATTATTATTATTGTTATACTATTGTCGTTTATAATTTGTATAATTAACCTCTCTGTGGTTCGACCTCGGTCTTGCTGGGTTATTTATTACTTCGACACTCCTGCACTTGGGAGAAGACATCAATCTTTCAGTCGTGTCAAAAATCTTAAGGGAATCAAATATTACACTATCTACATATCAGTATCTCCGACCCGAGTTACTAAGCTCATAGGGGTGTCTCAACACCTAATGCCCTAAGACCAACTGGTCTGGGAGTCATTAGTCGAAAGTTTATTACATGGGTTAAAGATGCATGGTATTTTAAGTTATATGTATATATATTTAAAATAATAATAATAATAATCCCAACCCTAGGAAGTTAAGCTTAAACATTAGAACAACAATTTTGTTTTCTTCCAAGAATAGCCCCATAATTATGTGTTGATATATTGAGCACAAAAGAAAGGTTTATTAATATCTTGTTAAGAGGTATTGAGCAGATATATAAATTTAATGAGAGTTTGTTTATCTGGATAGATTAATGGAAGTTGAATGATGAATACCTTACTTTGTGGAATTTGCATATTGTTTTTCTATTTTAACACTTTGATTACTAGAGACTAGTAATAAGCTGGTTGGGGGGTGTGATTAGTACTTAAAAGTGCATTTTTATCAAGGTTTTATGTCATCATTTTGCACTTGAAGTATCAATAACTCCTTAACTAAAGCATGTTTTATAATAATATATCTAATAATATAGGATACCTTTAATTTGTGGTAAATGTTAATTTTAAATGCAGGCCTATCACATAAATGAAAGGATTGATTGATGAATTTAAGAACTGAAATTGAAAGGACAAAGAGATGACCAAACATAGAAAAGAGATGCCAGTGCAATCCAAACCATAACACTGTTTGGTAATTGGATCATATCTAGAGCTGTAGATCTCAGATTTAGATCTACTTTATATGGATGGAAAGGTAAGATATAGGCCTACAACTTTCATAGGAGCCCAAGATCTAAAAATGTCATTTTCAAGTCCAAATTTTAGCAACAACAAAGAAGTCTGAATATGTCTTCTAGCCTAAGTACTCTTAAGTGTTTGGCCCATATATGGAGTTCTAGAAGTCCAAATGACCTAAACGTTTTATACAAGAAAGCTAAGATAATTTCCTACAACTTTCATGTTTTCAAGTGGCTCCAATTTTGACGTTATCAATAATGTTTTGGGCAGATAAGAGAAGATAAGGATTGTCACCAAGTCAAGAGTTGGCCACCCATTCATCAATTAGTCATCAAATCAATAGTTTCTAATTTTGGCCTATAAAAGGAGGTATTTGCCATGCATTTATGCATCTTGGTTTCCAGATCAAGATCATGCTCTTCCTTTTTCTCTTTGTATTTTTTGTAATGCTTATGCTTTGCTTTCATTAATATCAAGTTTATGCCTTTCATTTCCTTTCCTTTACTTAGTTAACTCTTATCTTATTTATGTTCTTATTTTGTTTATTTATTTTTCTTTCTTTTATTATGTGTAGCTAAGTTTATTATGTCAAGGTGAAAAGGTTACACTAATGGTGTAAGAATAAGTATAGTGTAAACTTAATATGGACTTTAATGTTTAATACTAATATGTTTTGTATTTATTATCTTGTTCACTGTTTAATACTTTGCTTGTTAAATGACTAATCTTGATTTATGTTGTATAACACTTGGTACAACAAATGCTTGGCACTTTTATAGTTCATACTGTATGGTATAACCGACACCTGAGCTATGAAAGGAACTTGATTTGTTGTTAACATAAGTTATAATCATGAATGTTTGACGAGATTTACAAGGACTAGTATTAATCGAATAAGATAACTAATGTAATCATGTTAACAATCTCTAATTAGATTGAAACCTCTTTTATGTGTGGTTTCCAATTGAATAATAATAGTTTATACTATACTTGTTTGACATACAATTAGTGGAACTTTTAACCTTGATATTTGTTATTATCATTGTTTAATCCTTAAGTTAATCTTTCATCTCAAAGTTCTCATCAACTTCTTCTTCTTCTTCTTTATTATTATTATTATTATTACTACTACTACTATTACTACTACTACTATTATTATTGCTACTATTATTATTGTTGTTGTTGTTGTTACTATTATTATTCTTTATAATTTGTATAATTAACCTCCCTATGGTTCGACCTTGGTCTTGTCGAGTTTTTTATTACTTCGACACTTGTGCACTTGGGAGAAGACATCAATCTTTTAGTCATGTCATAACCTATGAATTTATTTTTCCCGAAAGATGATAAACAATTCCTAACCCATTAAATATGGAATGATGAAATTAGATAACAAAGGACTTAAAACAATTGATCCAAGTCAACTCGAGTTACTATGATAAACTTGTAATCCCTAGTAACTAAAGTCGAGAAAACACGACTTATCCCATCAAACCTACAGTATCATTATTGATATCAGGATAACCCGATAGAAAATATAAAAAAATAAAAATCATAAAATCTATTTTAAAAAGCAATGTCAACATGTATTAACTTTTCAAACTTGGGTTATAAGACTAAAAGCATCATATCTGGAAAAAAAAAACCATTAAATTCAATTTCCAATCAACCAACTATTGAATGATAAAATCAATTCAACAAAAGAACCTAAAAAAATACAACAAATCAAAATATGTTTACGATGCTTGGGAGAGAAGAAAGTCAATTGATAAGCATGAGAAGTTTCAATTTAATGTTTGATTTAGATGTTTTTAAGCTTACTTGATTAAGTTAGGAAGTAATTTCATGGAATTTTACTTTAATTTCCCTTAAATCCTTGATTCTTGAACTTAGGGTTCTTATAGGAATTTGGGGAAATTAGAAGGGGAATGAAAAATGATGAAGTTAAAGTGGAATAAGATAAAAACAAGTTGAAATAACAAGTAAATGAAGAAAAATTTGGAACAACAAAAGGAAGGATATTTGGCCAAATAAAGAAAAGTGGAGGAATGAGTTTTGATGTTAATATATAGGAAACTATGTATAATCATGGTATTTTAAAAATAATTCTATAATCTTAGACATATGATTCAATACTTGACATTCATAAAAAAATATTTGAGATTTTATGACATTATAATTTGAGGATGTTACAAGGTGAGAATGAAAAAGTAATGCACGTGCGATAGTAAAAACATGGCGATGCTTGCATTCGATGACTCTATTTTGGTGAGTAGTGTAAACACAAGTGCTCTAATATGTAATGCCATTATTTTGAAAAAAATCCCTTATGAAAAAAAACTTAGACTCGTTGTCTACCTAAATGGTTTTAATGTTGACTTGAAATGAAGTTGGCAAAAGTAATAAAAGATTTGAGGAGGTTTTAGGTTTTAGATTTATGTTGCATAAAAAATATCCATGTGCACCTAGTAACGTCATCCATAATGGTGAGAAAGAAATGCGCTCCTAAATGTGTGGGAATTTTATGCGAACCTAAATATCACAATGTAACAAATCAAATAGAGCTTTAATGGATATTGAAGTTAGAGAAAATGGAAGTCTTATTTGTTTAGCCATGGGATAAACACTATAATTATTGTCATGAAAAATAGTATTGGAAGGCAATAATAGACAAGCTAATTTAAAACGAGAAGTAGATGAGTGTCTAAGTCACATATGCCATAAATGAGAGGAGAGGGAAACTTGATATGAGACAGGTGTTCTTTGCAATAAAGACATTTAATAGTGACCATCATGCTATTTACCTAAGCCAATCATCTCCCCATAGCCGAGTCTTATAAGACACAAAAGGTAGGAAACAAAATGGCACAACAATTTAGAGAATTAATGAGTTTACTAACATATATGAAATTTAGATGGAAAGATGAAACACACAAAACCTTTTTCTAATATGATATTAGAATTAAATGGTATGGTGCTAGTAAAAGTGATTAGGGCACAAGAACTAGTGGGTAAATTAACCATAAGAATTTGTGATGATTCAGTTTGAGTGAAAAGTATGGAGTTATAAATGATATGATTAGTAGCTCCACTATCTAAAATCCAAGGTTTGGTGAACATAGAATTTATGGAAGGGATGAAAAAAAAAAAGAAACCAAGTTTACAGCATTTGCATAAGCATTGCTATTATCAAAGAAATGAGTTGAATTGATCATAAAAACAGCTTGTGCTAGTTGTTGGAGTTGCTCTACAAAGAGCTTATGTAAAATATTGGTTTGAGAACCAAATGGGTTGGCGTGCTGAAGCCATATGAATGGCCCCTATACACTAGAGCTATTTCTATTGCGTAGGCAGCAGGAAAGGACCTGCGCAGATTAGTGTTCTCTTTCAACTCGTGACATTGTTGCTTGGATTTGTTATGTCTACTGCCTTGAGTTCCTGTGTCATTGGGTACCTATGTCCCATTTTTAAATTTACACCTATCGTCAAAATGGTCTCTCCTGTCATAGTAGTTGTAATGAAATTTAAAGGTTTGATATTCTTTAATTGTATGACTATTTCTATCACAATGTTCATAGTGTTTGTTTATGGAATTATTCGACATATTGTTTGATCGGCTATGAATCACAACTATAATAGAAAAGTTCTTTGTTGATCCTAATATTATTTGTCGTTATGTTTCATCTTGAACAACTAATGAATAGGCTTCGCGATCATTAAGCAATGAAGATATCATTAGGATGTTGTTATGAACACCGTTGTAAGAAATTGCATCATTCGATCTTTTTCCTTTTATACATTATGTGATTTCATCTCGTTACATATGAAAGGGGTTTAATATACTTCTAATTCATCCTAGAGATCTTTAAGTCTTTTATAGTAGTCTGAAACTATCATGGTGCCTTGTGAGAGAGAGGCAATGGATTTCTGTATCTGATAGGTTGGAGCATTCTTTTGTGAAAAATAGTCTTTGAGATCTTGCCATACTTAATGAATAGTCTTGGCTTTGGCTAGATCATGTTCCACCGAGTGAGCAAACCGTGATAAAATCATATTACTGCATCAATTCTAGAAAGCATATTTTATTGGTTTTTTAGTTTCTAAAGGAGGTTGAATGGATCTATTAATAAAGCCAAAAACTTTGTTTTTACTGTAAAAGCATGAATCACGGATTTACTCCAAAATAGGTAATTAGTGTCATTCAACTTTATTGGAACAAACATGAGACCGAAGTGATTTGGTTGATGAACAAAGCATGGATATGTTGAATCCATATAAAGATTTTTGGAATTGTTTCTAATGTTGTTTGATTGGATAAAATTGTTGAAGGTGGCTAAGGTGTATAAAGGATCAAATATCAATGTGTTGCTTTGATATCATCTTAAGAAAATAAATGGTTGAATGTATCTTAATATCAAATGGTACAACATATATATACAACTTTAAAGCATCCATATCAGGATTTCAATGTCTTGATGCTTACAAAATGATGTCACTTCTTCTAAAAGATTTTTCCAACCATCATCTCTTAACTTCTGAATTAAAGTCTTTGTGGTAGTCACCAAATGCATAGCATTTAAAATGTCTTGAGATTTTTGTTGTAGGGCTTGGCAAAGCATATTAATAATTCCCATAACATCCTTCATTATATGTAAGATGAATGCAAAATCAAATGACATTAGCAACTTAAATGAAAAGGCTATATCACCACATTGAGAATAAGTAGATCCATCCAAAAAAATGTTTTCAAGAACCAAACAAGTTGCTCTATACATTTTTATCAAACTGTAAATTGATTTGAAGTACGAACTCCATTTGCTATCTCCAAGTTGTTGCAAACCACCTACTTGATTAACTCTTTAACCCATTTCAATCTCACCAATATCAACTAAATGTTTAATTGTAGCTGCTTGGAAAGCTTATAATTCAGCATTACGCTTACAAGAAGCACTACCAATGTTAATAATAAAAATCAAATTCTAAAAAAAAGTGTGAACATCAAATATTTCTCTAACTGCAACAATAAGAGCCAATTGTAATTGATGAGCTAAGCAATGTATATAATATGCATAAAGGCAATCATTAATGAGTAAAGCTTGCAAACCATTCCACTCTACATGCATATTACTGGCACCATCATACCTTGACCCTTAATATTTTGAACATCAAGATTGTGATGAGATCAAACAAAGAAAATCTCTTCCTTAAGAGTTGCAACAATTGTATTTTTAACATGAACTATATCCAAAAATTGTTCTCATATAAATCCACTTCTATCAACAAATCTAATAACAAGGGTCATTTGCTCTCTTTTAGATTCATCTTAAGCTTTATCAACAATTAAACAAAATCTTACATCGTCAATCTCATGACGAATTGAAGACTGAACATTTCTAGCAAAGACATGCAAAATTTCTTTTTGAATTTGATGTGAGGTGCATTTAACATTTTGTGGAGCATTATCCAAAATAAGAGCACTTACTTATTCATTGTATGATGCTAAAAGTTCTATCATTTTAAGAAAATTACCTCAGTTTTTTTATTCTAGACGTTCATCATGCTCTTTAAAAGCACATGCTTAAAATATGAGCCAATGAACAATATCTATTGAGGCTTTAATACATAATCGATTATTCTGAATTTCTTGAGTAGTTTGCCTCTTAACTACTTTCTCAATATGACATGACTGGTTTTTCAAATTTTCCAAGCACTTAGTAGCAAATCTACGAGTTAAATTTGGACCTTTTCCTATATGAGTCAACCATTCCTCATCATTAACTTTCTTCCAACAATTAAATCCTTTAACAGTAAATGTGTATGATCCTAGCTTTCCATATGGTTTACTTGGAAATAAATAGCAAAGGAAATAAAATGCAGTATTTTTCTCTGAATATTCAAGCCACGAATATCTTTTGAACCAATGAAACTAAAATTGACAAAGATGTTTTTTACCAGTCAGCGAATATTCAGATATCAAAGGTTGATATGGCTCTAAATTAATGTATGTCCTTTGAATTTCATCTTATTGATTAACCGGGTATTCACAAATTTGAGGATAATTGCTTGGATCTCTAATTAAATGAGCATTGTCGATTCTAGTAAGAGGTTGCTCACTAATCAGTGCAGGTTCTTTGTAAACTGAAGCACATTAAGGCTACTCAACCATAACTTCAACATTATTTGGAGTTGGTTCACTAAGTTGTGAGTTATCAATATTTTTTTTAAAAAAAATCAATTCTTCTTATTTTGCTCATGATTCAACCTAAAATCAAAATATATATCGTGAGAAAAAATTGATAATTTTGGTGGCTTTGAATAAAAAAATCCATCCATGATCAAAACAAACCAATAAAATATATCTAATTAATTAGAAAAAAATTAGTATAACAAGAATTCAAAAAACAATGGTTAGAACTAGCATATTTGAAGAAAAAAAAGTAAAAATTATAAAATTATATAAAAATCTCATCAAATTCTTAATAAACATCTCAAAAAATAAATAAATATTTTAAATTTGAGTTATTGATATCCAATTATCTTGTTTTGTTTACGGGAAGATAAATTAAACAACTCTACTCCAATCTTTCCGCATACAAATTATGTTTATGATCTGCATCTTTATTCTTGTTTTTGTTTTGACTGGTTGTGTTGCAACTTACAAGTATTTATATTAGAGTTATAATTTGTAGCCTACAGGGAGAGAAAAGACAAAGAAAGACATTGATCACTTTATATGTTTTTTCTTTCCATGTAGGCATTTCGTAGCCTATTACTTGTAATTCTTTGGAAAAGCCGGACTTTCTCTGTCTTTGAACTTTCATTGTCTTTGAACTTTCATTCCTCAATCTATGTAGGTATTTTTTTTTTATCATTTTGTAGTCTATTACAACACCTTATATTTAATTAAAAAAAAAGTCTTGTAAGGGTCTAGACCCCTGCTTGCCCCCTTTCCCTCCGCCCCGACCGTAGTGCTAATTGGTTTTTGGGTTACATTGATTCTATTAATGTTTATTTATTTATCTATTTATTTTTTTCTGGGTTTGTTATTCTTTATGGGATTGGGTTTGGGGTTATTGGTTCCCAGGAAAGCCTTTTGGAGTATAGCATGCCTATTAAGGTTTTGTCCTAGGTTTCGTACTGTTGTCTTTGTGCTATAAGAGATTTTTGTTTTTAGGCTCTAAGGATTTTGGATTCTATGTTGTTCTTGTTTGCTAGACCTTTCTATTTATACCCACACTCACACGTCCCATGTATCATGCATATATTGTCTGTGATTTGTTGCATTTGTGCACGCTGGTTTGTGAAGAGCTTTGGTGTCGTTGCTCTCATAAGCTGTGCTGGACTGCTGGTGCACTGTTTTTCTCTCTTTTTTCTGTTATGTCCTGAATTTCTTTGGTCTGACTTTGCATACTGTTGCTTATGTTTTGACTTGCATTGCTTTTATGCATTCAAGTGGTTGCTTTTGGCCATTCCTGTGTTATAATCAGCGCTGAAACGCTGCTTGCCTCTTGCATTACCTTTTGGCCATTCCTGCTACTTTTTTGTCATGGTACTTCCTGTTTGTTGAATGACTCTTCTTTCTTTGTTCTCCGATGCCTTTCCCTTCTTCTTTACAAAAAAGAAAAAAAAAAGAAAAAAAAAGAAGGTTATATGCTCTTTTCCCGATTAGAGAGCTCGGACGTTGTCGCTGCTTCCATTTGTTGTTCAATAATTAATTGGCAGAGTATTGAACACAAGCACGTCTTACACTTGCATATAAGATTTGGCCACTTATCAGCCTCCCTAGAAAGTGATTTAGTTCTGTGTTTTTCTCATCTTTCGATGGATGAGAAAAATATGGCGATATGCTCTCCCAAATGCTGGGCACTTGACAGCTAGAGGTTTGGAACAATGACAAAGGATAGACATGGTAGAAGAAAATCAAACTATAATGGCGAAGAAAATCTCCCAGTACAGTTTAATCTCGAGAAAAACATGATTTGGTTATAATATAAGATCTAAGATATGGATTTGGTTGTAAAATATAGGAATTTTACTTTTAATATAAAAAATATTATTATTTATGTTGTAAATATTATTATTTTTATTATAATTAAAAATATTGATATAAAAAATATTATTGTTTGTATTGTAAATATTATTATTTTTATTATAATTAATATTATTATAAAATAATTAATAAATTTGAATTAAAAATTATTATCAATATTGAAAAACAACCATATATTTGATTTGAAGAATAAAATTAAAAATTATTGTTGTTGTTATTGTTATTGTTATTGTTATTCTTATTATTATTATTAACATTAATAAATTTTAAAAATATCATTATTACTATTGAAGAAAAACCATAATTTCTTAATGTATTAGCTTTGGATCCCAACGTGAGATTTATTAGCTTTGGGTCCGGACACGAATGCATTACCAATGGATTTGGATCCAAGGAAACGGGTCTGTAGACCACATGTTTGATGGCCTGCATCTAGTGCATGGGTCTACATCTAGTGCATGGGTCTGCACCGGTGCCATGGCGTGGCAACCTCAGCACCAGATATTTGCAGCCCGAGGCACAACCTCACCCCCTGTAGTCTATGGAATTCTCTATAGCCAGGCATGGCAGCCCCAATGCCAGTTGTCTGTAGCTTGGGACCTGCAGCCCCACCATGCCCTACTAAAATTTGCATTGATTATTTTCTGTCAAACTGTTCTTTCAATATTAAATGCATCTCAATAAAAAGACAACCTCATCCTTTCCTTACAGTCTTTGCAACTTTTTATGGCAAAGATAGCTCTTTTATTATACTGCTTCAATCTACAATACCATGAATCTTTATGAACAAGACTTTGCTAACACTGTTCCAATTTATTATATAATGAGTCTTGATGAATAGAATTTTTCTAATATGATTTAGCTTTATGTATAATTGTTAACAAGGGATAAAGTGGTCACATAACCTTGAAATTCAATCTTCATCTCTTTATATATGCTGGTCTCAGGTGAAAGAAAAACAAAATACCTTGTTTTCATGAATTCAAGACTTAGATATGTTTGAAATTGTGATAGTGATAATAGTTCAAAATATTTTTTGCTTAAAAATATATTAAAATTTTTTATTTTTAAAAAATTATTTTTGATATCAACATATCAAAACAATCCGAAAATATAAAAAAATTTATTTTAAACAAAAAAAATCAAATGATGAGAAAACGCATTGTGCAGCGGTTTCCAAACACTTTCTTCATGTGTCTTTGCAACTAAGAATTTCAATATATATATAAAAGAAGAATGCATCAATAATAGAAGGAGGGAGTTTGATCAAAGATAAAAGATATATATATATATATATATATATATATATATATATATATATATATATATATGTTTCAAATAGTTTGAATTTTTGGATATTGTTTTGAATTACTTGCACTTTCATGCAATTAACAACAAAATTGTAGAAAGATATATTTTTTAATAAAAATTACATTAATAAAAAAAATTATACTAATAATTATATTTTTTTACATGATTCAAGTTATTACATTTGTGATAAAATCCATTTTTATTTTCACTTATTTAAATAAAAAAAATTCAAAAAGCATTCCCTGTTACAACATCAAACATATACATATACATCAATCTTTCTAATTCATGTTTTGAGACTTTGATTAGTATTAATAATTTTTTTATGATTTATTAATTTATACATTATTTTATGGAATATACACATTGATTTTCCAATTTTTAATTAAAAATTTTCATGATGCAGGAAAATATATTCATAATACCCGTGTTCTCTTCTCTTGTAATTTGAAATTCTGAAGGCATGTAACTCGTGTGGTTCGCTAATTACACATATATAAAAAATTATGATATTTTTATGTCTAAAGTTATTGAACTTAGATGATCAGCAATTATACTAAAAAAAGTATGTTATTCATTATTGTTATTGTTATTATTATATTTTCTCCTTAAAAAAAAAAACACTTGGAAAGCAGCACATCTCCAGTAAAGGAGGTGGCTTTTTGTTTTTTTTAGTTTTTAACATTTAACTACCATACTAAAAATTTTGGAGCGTAGCCTTCATTGTTTATCATGTTGTAATTTAAAAGGTATAGAAAGAATAAGTATTTGTACTATGAAGAATATTGTAACATCATGATAACGTTGTCTTTATTATTTTTTAGTTAAAAAGTGTAGTCAGATGTGTTGCCTTTTTATTTTCAATGTTAAAAGTTATTGAGTTTGACTTTGTAACCAAATACAAATCTTTTTTAAAGATATTGGGTTTCACTTAGAAGTTAAATTTAAGGCTATTATCCAACTTTCAACTAGACCTATTGATTTTGGATTTTATTAGACCGCCAAATATTTTATTTTTTTTTACCTCTTTAGATTGTTTTTCTTTAATTTAATTTTTTTTTTACGGTAAAAAGGAACTAAATTGATGGAACTTTTTTATATTATACAAAAGTTAGGTAATTATAAAAATTTCAAAAAGAAAAGGAAAAAATAAAGAAAGCAAAACACTATGGATTAATATTATAATTTACAATGCAATGTGTGTAAGTGAACAATGGTTTCCTCATACCTTTTAATTTTTGTTACTTTATAAAGTTTAATAATGACTTTTCTCTGAAACTTTTTTTTTAACAATATAAGAAAAAAAAATTGACTATAAAAAAATCAAGTTCAATTAAAAAAAAGTAACCCATAAAAACACGTAAATCGAGACAACCCAAGTTACTTGGTAAACTCATAAGCCACGTTAATTTTATATAAATTAAAAATAAATAAAATAAAATAAGCAAATTATAAAGCTGAATTTTCAATAATCTCAATTTTAAAAAATAAAATTAACAAAAATAAATTTGAAGAAAACAATCATAACAAAAAAAAAACAAAACATTGTGAATTACTATTGTTATCTAAAGTGCAATAGGTATTAGGTGAACAATGATTTGCCTACCTCCTTTAATTTTTGTTACTTTATAAAACTTAATAACATTTTTCTTTAAAACTATTTTTTAATAATATAAGAAAAAAATAGACTATAAAAAAAGCAAGTTCAATTAAAAAAACAACCCACCAATTCCATAAACCAGGGCAATCTAGGTTACTTCGACAAACTATCAAACCATGCTAATCTCATAGAAAGATAATATTAAAAAAAATTATAAAGATAAATTCTCAATCATCTCAATATAAAAAAAAGGAGGGGTTAAAGGAGAGAATGAGCAAGAATATTCTCTAACACTCTTGGCAAAACTACCATGGTTTTGTTATTTCTAGTTTTGTTTAGCTTATAAAAATGTTGTTCTTGAGCACATTAAAAAGGATTGGAAAAAAATATAGAGAAAAAGAAAGGAAATACAAAAAAAAATTCAATAAAATACTTAAAATAGAAAAGAAACAAAGGTAACAAAGATTGTATTCTAAAAAGGAAGGAAGGCAATCGAGATCAGTCTGAGATTGAAAAAAAGCAAAAATCAAGATGAAAAAAAAAAACAAAGAATTCAGAGAAGGGATCAATTTTCTCATTGTTAAGTAAACTTTCAAACTTTAATAAGGAATTGGAGCTCAATAAACATGACCTGTTTATTTTTATCTTTTAAATCATTGTCTATAATGTTTAATTATGCATCATTTGAAATCATTTATTACTTTGAAGACCATAATTATTGTTTTGCAACATTTAAACATGCTTTGAATATAGCTTGTAGATGCTCAAGTTTTGTTTATTGTCTTGTTTTAATGTTTAAACATGATTGTTGTGGTTTAGTTTGTTTTAGGTTGGTCTATTAGGTTTATTGAAGTTACAGGCATGTTGTTTAAACTTCAAGACAAAGTTTATGATTAATGAAAAAATATATATTCACAAGGAGAGGCCTTTTCTAGTTACTGTCATTATAGTTATTGCTTGTTGTTTACCTTTAGTCTTTTGTTTTTTATTGTTTTGATGATTATACCAATTCGTGGTAAGTATGTTTAAGTTTAGGTTGCTAAGTTTATGTTACTTTTATGAGTTCCTTTTCCTAGCTACAACATCATATAGTGGTGACCCTCCTACCTAAATTGAACCTATTCTATAAATCATCTTTACATTATTGCTTTGGTTCTAGAATGATAAAGTGAGACTTTAAAGGAGAATGAGCTTGTTAATGAGGATTGTGGTGGCTTTTTAACCTTTGCTTTTGATTTATGGTGATTAGATTTAAAAGACCATGTATAAGATTGCTACTCTTGATGACATGATCTATTTCTTGTAAAATTATGGGTATGATATTTACGTTTTACCTTATGTTGGCCATTTTTCTCAGGATATTAGAGTTGACATTGCACAATAGGTGCAATAGAGGCAACTAGTGCAACAAGTGCGCCATGAGTTTGTATTGTAACTAACAAGTTTTAAAGAAAACTAAATTGTTGTTGGGTAGCTAAAACAGTTTCGGTAAGCGTCGTCATTTGTTAAACAAGTTGATGGAAATCCAAATGAGGAGCTGATGAAGATGTTAGGAGGTTAATGACCCTTCCTCTCGAAACTTATATATTATTCGCCATAAAATCTTTAGAATCGAGAGAATGAGAAAGATCAGCACATGAAATGAACAAGGCTTTTATTCAATTTCCCACGTATGGTGCCACAAAAAAAGATTAGAAAAACTTTGTCTAGACCTCGGCTCTCTTTGTGGATAATATTAGGCTAAATACATAGGTGTTGCAAAATAATACTTAGATTACTAAGTCAGTGTGGTGTTTGAAGGGTTTTATTTTATATAAAATAGATATAAAGAGAGTAATTATAGATATATAGTTGTGAATGAGAAGATTCATCTATTTCTTCTTCATTTTACCTTGTTTATATAGCTTACATCAGAAAAAACACATTATAAGTAGCTTATATATATCTAAGATAGGCATAGCTCTTCATATATATGTTTTATGCTATAAAAGTTGAATGACATATGTGATGTATAGATGAAGGTGTAGTTTGTATAGCATGACATTCTTTTGTTTTGTTTCCTATAGACCACACAACTAATAAAGCTTGAAAAAACTTTGCTTGGACCTAGGTTGTCTTCACGGATAATACTAAGCTAAATACATGGATGTTACCTACAAAATAACACTTTAATGGCTAAGTTAATGTAGCGTTTGAAAGGGTTTTTTAATAAAAAAAAATATACAAAAAGAGTAATTGTAGATATATAGTTGTGATTAAGAAGATTCATCCCTTTCTTTTTTGTTTTACCTTATTCATATAGCTTATCTCATGATAAAAATAAAAAATGAAAAAATAAGTAGCTCATAGATAGTCTCCCTTGACATATGAGTAATCAAAATAAATAATAATAAATTAAAAAAAATAAAAGAAAAAAAATACCGAGTTGTTCAATTAAACAAAGCTTAATGTGGAATTAGATTTAATTTGACCAAGATTAAATTATAGGGCTCAACAAGCATAAAAGAAGTCAAACTGAAGCCCATGTTAGACTAAATTTAATTGTAGTTAAATTAAGCTCAAAAGAGATTTAATCATGGTTAAACTAAACTTAAAAGAAGTTAAGTGAAGCCCAATTAGCTTGAATTAACCAGGTTAAATCAAGATCACAAGCTTGGTTTAAACCCGTGAATCATTTTCTTCTTCTTTTTAAACCGTATCATCAATTAACAGGTCCGGTAACATTTTGTTCACCAATGTTACAGTCTTGCATGTGCAAAGCCAACAACGAGAGCATCCAGTAACCACCTGTGCCTGATGAAAACACAATTCCTTGAGTTATTCAGTCAAAAGGGAACGGCAGTTGTAGCATTTAACAGCACAATTCCTTGCATAAAACTGCCATGACCAAAATGAGGCAGCAATATTTTAGCTAGTCTTCTTGCATCAAATCATTGAATTATGTTTATCTGGGTCAGAACCTGGCCTTTAGTTGGTGTCTTTTAATCAGGTTTTCTTTAATTTTACAAAAGCATCGCCTTTTATTATTTTGCATCCCTATAGGCATCGGCTAAACTTTTGCAAGTGATATGAAATGGAGTCCAGTAATATTTTTAGGTCTTCCTATGTAATCAATCCTACTTACTTTGGGGTCAAAACATTTATGGATTTCTAGTTACCAGATGAATCCTTGTAGGTTAAAAGTAACTACAAGTTAAACATTCACGTTCAAATGACTCAAAAAATTGCAGAAAGATTCTTTAGCAAGAAGAGCATCAGCCTGGAAAAGGAGAGATTGTACAGAAGAATAATTAAATAAGATATGGCACTAAAGTATCATATCTCAGATGCATTATCACATTCCACTTTCAGACTCACACAGAAACCAAATTGAACAACAGATGTTTCTGTTTCTTTTTTACCTTTGACATCATCATGCTATCAGCTAGGCATGCTGCTCAGGCTAATATTAATATTTAAGAATATATCATCCTTTTTCAGCTGGAAGCTGCGCTGAGAGATCCACCCAGTTGCTTTAATCATTTAGCAAAGCACCCATCGTCCATTCATAGCATGATGGCGTAGCTCATCCATCACCCAAGCATAGAACGAATATGTTCCCATTTCAGAAGGATGCGCTGACTTCTTTGTTTGCTTTCAAGCGCAAACTGGTAGTGTTAATGCCTTTCTCTCTTCATCTGTCAGCACTGTCTTTAGATGCCATGAACTAAGAGATTAGCATCGCAATTCTGCAATTTCAAGAATAATATCAATGAATCATAAAGCGCAAGCCATAGTTTAAATGATATATTATCAAAAAGCATGTCCATGAGAATTGATTGACTGACAGAGACAAATTACACAGCATACTTCGTAAAAAAACAAAGCCAAAGCAAGAGAAGGTGGAAAATCAACAATCAACTAGAATTTTGTTGAACATTGTATCAGATATTCTATAAAAAGAAAATTAACAATCCATCAAAATAAATTATGATGTCCTGAGAGTGAAAGACACATAAAAGAAAGCTCATTCTTTTCTCATGCAATGGTTGTTAAAATTTACTTTTCATTGATTTATCCAAAGTTCTTGCAAATTAGCAAAACAAGTCAACTTATGAAAATTAAGAAAACGAATCAGATCCTTAACACCTTTTACTCATCTTTGCTCTTCACCCAGAATAGAAAAGAAAAGGTAAAAAGCCTATTGCTCATGGTCAATACCACAACCCAGTTGCAAAAAGCAGGCTTTAATCAAGTAAAATGAAATAGCTACAAGTTGGAATGAGAAGCCAATACCAGTTACTTTATCTGAAGATTTATGTGCAAGCAATTCATAATGAAGTGTTGCAATAGCGGCAGTACTAAATATGTTAAATGGTATTGCAAAGGCTGGATATCACAGAACATGGCCTTTCCTGTCTTTTACTTTCACCCATGTACTAGCTTTGTTTTCTTTTGTACATGTCCTTCAACATATTCTTAGCATCAACCACCATTCCAGGTCTAGCAAAGGTAGAGCTGATACAAACTAGAGTATTTTCACATGGGACAAACCCCTTCTCATTCATCTCTGCGAATAAGGTTCTTGCTTCAGTCCTGTATGTCTTCTTTGATATCCTATCCAGTTCTGGTTGTTTTGATAAATTGCACCAGCCACATATTAGTATGTCGTAAGTGGAAGAATTAGGGGGCACCCTTCTCACTTGCATCTCATTCAGAAGTTCTCTCGCCTGATCCATCTTTCCTACCTTGGCAAAATCTTCAATAAGCACATTATAGGTGCTAGTCTTGGGAACAAGGCCTTTAGTAACCATTTCACAGTAAAATTTTATAGCTTCCTTCTTATTACCAATCTTACCATGGCCAGAGATCAGAGTATTGTATAGAGAAGCATCAGGATCTAGGCCACTTTCCTTCATTTTACTAAGTATTTCATATGCCTTGCTCATCAAACCTGCTGCTAAGAGACCACCCAAAAGGAGATTGTAAGTTCTGATACCAGGAGAAACTCCTTCATTTAACATCTGAGTGTATGTGGCAAGAGCCTTCTCAATGTGACTGCTTTTAAAATGTCCATGTATGAGGGCATTAAAAGTGATGGTATCTGCTGAAATTCCCTCTTTAGTCATGTTGTTTAATACTAAAGTTGCTCTTTTAGTCATGCCTAGCCCACATAAAACTGTGATAAGGCTGTTATATACTTCTCGATTGACTTTAAGTCCCATCCCAACAAGTCGCTTATGCATTTGCAAAATTGTGTCAGCCCTTTTGCATTTTGAGCATGCATTCAGTAGAGCTCTATGAATGGTTGCATTAGGGGGAATTCCCCAAAGCCACATTTCATTCAACAAGTCTATGGCTCTTTCAGTCTCACCAGCTTTAGAAAGCCCTCCTACCAGAATATTACAAGTAATTGAATTTGGCATTACTGAATGATCCTTCATCTCATTCCAAAGCTTAATGGCATTTTCCAGTTTCCCCTGCTTGCAATATGCATTAATCATGGTGTTATATGTAGCACGATCAGGTGCCAAACCCAACTCTCTTATTCCAGAATAAACAGATTCTGCATCATATTTGCCAAGCCTCAAGAGACCGTTAATTAGTACATTATATGCAACAACATCAAAGTTCATACCTGTCTCTGCCATTTTTTCAGCCATGGTGAATGCAGCTGACTCCCTTCCTGTCTTGAAGAAACCATCCATCAGAGATGTGTAGTTAACACGGTCAAGCAACAAGCCCTTTGACATCATATATTTACATAACCCCTCAGCTTCCTCCATCTTTCTGCCCCTTTTCAAGTTGTTAACGAAGGCATCAAGTATAAAACTGTTTTCCTCTAATCCATTCAATTTCATTTCATTATAGAGATCAACAGCAGCATCTTGTTTACCAGCCTTAAAATGGCCATCTATTAATATTGCATATATATAAGCATTTGGCATGATATTTTGGTCCAGCATCTTTTTCATAATACGAACAGCTACATCAAGCATTCCTTTCTTTGTATAGCCATTTATTATAGAAGAATATGTGATGACATTTGGAACAACCTGTTTCTTCTCCATTTCTCGCAACAGGGATTCTGCACCATCCATGTCTCCCAACTTGCAGTATCCATCGATCATTGCTGTATAGGTAATGTTATTTGGAATACAATTTAGCTTTGCAAGTGTGCAAAACATGGCCTCAGCCTCATCAGATTTACCAGCCTTAAAAAGCCCATCAATCAATGTGGTGCACACCACCAAATCGAAGGAAACTCCACGGACTATCATTTGACTTTGATAGATAAAAGATTCCCAAGCACTCCCTGCTTTAAATAATGAATCAACTAGAATAGCATAAACAACATGATTGGGATCCACACCCATCTTGTCCATCTCCCTCAAAAGTGCCTTTGCTTCTGTCAACATCCCACGTTTGCAAAGACCATTTATAATGGAACTATATGTAACAACATCAGGCAAGAATCCATCCGAAATCATTTCTTCATACAGAGAAAGTGCTTCGCTGAGCCCATGCTGCTTACAGTAAGCACTTACAAGTGTGGTGTATGTAATGAGATTAGGTTCCAAATTCGTTGTACCATCATCATCATTCATATCATCAATCTTTATGAGAGCACAATCTTTTTTCTTCCTAAACCCCAAAATCTCATCAATCAGACTCTTGGCTCTGTCAAAATCACCTCTTTTGCTGCACCCATTGATCAAAGTATTATAAGTAACAATATCAGGAAACACACCTTGGTTCCTCATTCTTTCCATCAACTCAAATGCATAACTTATTTCACCAACTTTGCAATATCCATCGATCAATGTATTAAAACCTACAGCATCCTTACAAATCCCACCATTAACCAAATTATCCATAACCCACTCTCCATACTTAACCGACCCAATTCTACAGAACCCTTTAACCAATATATTAGAAGTGAAAGAATCAAAGAATGTATCTTTCTTTACCATTATTGACAAAAACCCAAAACCCTGACTAGCCAAACCTTGTTGACAAAACCCCCAAATAGCAGTATTATATGTTACAGTATCAACATCAATATCAACATTTCTAATCAAATCTAAAGCCAAATTCAAATGACCCATTTTGCACCAAGCATGTACCAATATGTTATGAGTGAAAACATTAGGCAAAACCCCACAAGATAACATCTCAGAGTAAAGGTCCCATACCTGAGAAACCAAGCCACTGGCATTGAACTGGTAAATAAGGCGGTTCCATAAGGGCAGAGTGGGAACAATATGGTGAGTTCTTATCATGTCATAGAAGGTGTCTGTTGCTTTGGAAAGTCTGCCACAAGTCAAATAAAGGTGTATAAGAGTGCAGAAAAAAGAAGCATAAAAATGGGTTTTAGTTGGTGAGATGGAATTTGTGTGGAAATGGTGAAAAGGAAGGATTTTTGAGAGGGGTTTTGGGTGTTTGATTGATGAGAAAGTGAAAGACCTTGAGAGTAAAGCCCTTGTTTGATAGTACTTGAGATGGTTCATCATAATTGAAGAACAATCTTCTTGTATTCGTTTTCTTTGAGGATATTAACTAAAAGTGAAAGGCTTTGAGTGTTTGCTTAGTTGTTGTGTCAGAAAGCTTTCATGTCTCCCTATTTGAGATTGACTGTGACTGTGAGGAAGAACTTGATGGAGTCGGAGGGAGGGACTGGTTATCGAAGACGACAAGGTTAAAAATTTGGATAAATTATGCAAGTAGCATTAAAAGAAAAAATAGTGAATTACTGAATTAGAAAGAAAATTTGGCAAAATAGTACAGGAGTTTTAAATATCAAAATTCTGAACTGTAATATTTAATTAAATATTACATTTCTAAATTATAATATTAATTAAATATTATTTTTTACAAATTATAATAAAATTTTAAATAATATTTTGTGATATCATTTAAACTCAAACAAACTCATCAAATAATTTATAACGATTAATTAAACTCGTCAATTAATTTAAAAATAATAAAAATATATAAAATAATTAAAATTAAAAACCAAAATTATATTTTTTAAATCTAAATATTTGAAATATTTAGAGTAACTACTCTTAAAAAAATATATATTTAAAAATTTCTATAAAAAATTAAATATAATTTAATAATTAAATCAAAAATTATTATTATTTTTAGTTATCTAGGTATAATAGTCAAACCTTTTCTTGAATTGGTTTATAGATATATTTATTAGATTATTTATATAATTTATATGAGATAAATTTTTATTTAATTATAAAAAAAATTATTTTTTATTATTTAAAATTACTTGTTATCATAATCTCGATTACATCATTGATACTTATAAAATATATATTAAAAAAAATTATAAAATTATAATTTTTATATAAACTATTAAACTAGTTTATATAAATAGATTAATAAATTGATTGGTTGATTGAAATGAATGGTAATTAGATTACATGGTTAAGAGAGTGTTTAGAAACACAGTTCAACTTGTATTTTTAAAAAATTCAAAAATAAATTTATTTTTTATTAAAATTTAATATAGTTTGGACGTTTTGAATCGTTTTGATAAACTAATGTTAAAAATAATTTTTAAAAAATAAAAAAATATTATTGAAATATATTTCAGCATGAAAAGTTATTTGAAAAGCAACCGCTACTACACTGTTAAATACACTTTAAATTATCATATTTCATTAGTATTCTGTGTTTAAATATTACTATTATAAAAAGTTATAATATAAAAATATGTTATTTTTTTAAATTTTATTTAAATGGTATTATTATGCAAAAACTTTTAATGTAGTATGCTAATTTAAATAAAATAGATCTTCAATTTTTTCTTAACATTTTTTTGGTGAACTATATTTCTGTCCTTACAGTTTCAAAAGTGTTCCACTACTACCATTACAACAGTTCTTCTAATCCTCAGTGTGGATTATTTTCAACATTTTAGACTGACGGTGTATCCATTTTCAACTTATTATTTATTTTTATCCATTGCATCCTATCTTATATATCAATGAATTATTTTCAACTTAGACTAACGGTTGATTGCAATAAAGAAGTAGCAAATTCCAACACATTGCGAGATCCCTGCTCCTAACTTAGAACATAAAGTAAATGTTATGCATGTCCTCTACATTTCCAATGCGTGAATTATTTATTTATTTTGTCACTTATAATATCGAACAAAAATTTTCAACTCCATTTTACGTGGTAAATCATTTTTAATTTTATGTGATCCAAACTTGGAAAATTTTATTGAAAGAAAGGTGGATTTTCATATCTTGTTAAAAGAAACCTAATGATGTGGCATTTTTATAGTAGATGTGTAGCATGTGAGGGGAAATATTATGTATTGAAATAGTGTTTCTCTTTTCTTTTTTTTTGTTTCTTGATTGTTTTTCTACTTGGTTATGATTTTTTCTTTTTTAATTTTATTTTTTTATATTGTGTTGATTAAAAATTAAATTTGATATTTTATTTTGATTTGCTTTTTATTAAGGTATGATGGTGTCAAAAAAAATATCTTAATACTAAATTGATGCTTGATTTTATAAAAAAGAATTTAATTTATTGATTAAAAAAATAGGAGGACAAAAATTTAAGTGAGACCAAAGTGGAGGGTTTTTTTTTTCAACATTGTTAATGGGAGCCTTTTTAACAATTTTGGCCTCTAGAGTTATGCAAATTTCACTTTTGGTCCATTTAGTTTGACATATTTGTGCTTTGGTTCAAAACTTCATCTTATTCATTTGTTATGGTGATGTAAATTGTGTTCTAAATTTTTTTGAATATTTTTATATAAAATAAATAAAAAATTATGTTTTCAGATCGTTTTGATGTGATAATATCAAAAATTATTTTTAAAAAATTATTTTAATATATTTTTAAAAGAAAAACACTTTGAATTGCCATCACAATCTTAAATAGGCATAACCCCCGAGTTTAAGAAAAAAAAGAAAAAGTTATCAAAAAACAAAGGAGGAGAGAGAAAATTATTGGTTGTCCACTTTTAAACAATCAAAAAATGATAATTTTAATATTAATAAGTTTCATTTGACAAGATTAGTTATATTAAAAGTTTTTTTTACCATTAATATTATCAAAAAAACTAAATTGAAACTTAAATTATTATTTTTTTCATTGAGGGTTAATTTTCAAGTTTCTTACATGTTAAAAATTGTTTTGAGGTTAGGAATAAGTTTGTTGAGGTTTATGAGTGTTTTATAGGTGTTTTAAAATATAAAAATATTGAAAATGTTTTTTTTTAACTAAGATGGCGGAACCTAATTTTCAAATGGTCAACGATGAACTAGTAAAGGACATGTCATCTACAAGTACAAACAACATGTTACCTTCTTTCAAAAAAAAAAAAGTGGATGACATATCATCTTTTCATTATTAAAAAAAAAGTTGGATGCCAAGGCATGGAAGTCTTGCCTTTAGATCTACAAACCTGACCTTTGTTTTCAAGAGTCAAACATGTTAATGTATCTAGGCCTAGGTGCCTAACTTTTTATTTTTTATTTTAATTGCAATTCATTGTAATAAATTAATTAGAAATTAGTTTTTTTTAATAAACATGTAATATTCTTTTTAAAACATTAGCAAATACTTTTTTCATACAGCTCTTTGTAATGATTTTTTTTCTAAAATTTAATTTGATGGCTTTCCCATATATATCAATTTTTATTATTATATAATTAAATAAAAAAATAAATTAAAAAAAAGTTATCAAACTCAATCTAGTTTATATCTGGACCCTAAGTTTGATTAGTTAACTCAAATTAATTCAAAATTTTTTATTTCAATATATAAAAAGAAAGAGTTAAAACAATGTCGTCTTAGATTTTTTTTTCTTAAAATCAAGTTGGGTTTTAACAAGGTCGTGTTTGGATCTATTAGGTTAACCAAATTATATTGGGTTAATTTCTACTTGGTTCAATTTGAAACCTAAACCAAGTAAGTGACCAAGTTAAAGGGTCTTCGGGTTGGTGGCACAATAAAGAAATTTAGGTAAGAATGCATGATTCGTGTATTATTTTTATATATTTTTAATATAATCATGTCAAAACTACCAGAATTTGTCCAAAAATCAAATATTCTAGCAAAAAAAAAAGCCAAGTAAGAAATGAAGTGTGTTGATAAGATAAATTGATTTTGATTAGAAGATATATTTCATGCCTTGTATTTCAAATCATCTAATTTTTTTATATTTATTATGTAAGGCTTGACCCTCTCCTCCTTGTAGAATATTATCTGTTATTATTCAATACAACCCAGCTTTCACGCCTTATGGCTTTGTTCCTAATAACTCAAAGGTCCTAAAACGCATTCTACAAGGTTAGGTATCAACTGTCTTAATATACTCTGACTCTAAACACTTTTCTCTTGATGTGGGATGTTACAATCCCTTTAAAAACGAGTCATTCTGGATTCTGATATCATATGTAAGACTTGACTCACTCTCTCTTGTAAAATATTATCTGTTATGGCTTAACCCTATCTAGCTTTTACACCTCGCGATTTTGTTACTAGCAGTCTAAAGGCTCCAAAATAAATCCTATAAGGTTAAGTATCAATTATCTTAATATGTCCTGGTTTTGGGTATTCTTCTCTCAATGTAAGATATTTTATATTCTAATTATTTTTTGATTTTTATTAAATAAATACCATAGAAGAAAAGAATTATATTTCCTTGTAGGAAAAAATAGAATTGGAAGAATTATACTAGCAAATCAATGAGATTTAAATAATTACTTTTCTTACAAAAAAATAATTCTCATATAATTAAATAATTTTTTTAAGGAAATATCTATGACACAAGATTAAATATTTTAATTTTTATTTATTTTTCAAATTCTCAACTTGATATTAAGTTAATCTCAACAACTCTTTTAATATCTATTGACATATATAATTTTTAGTTTATTTTAATAAATAAATACATCAAGTTTTCAGTTAATAGTTCATAAGTTTTTTATGCTAAAAAATGCATTGAAAACATTTACAATTTGTTTTTATATTTTGTGTTAAAAGCTTTCCATCCGACCCAAACGGGAATTAACTAGCAATAACTTGCATACATCTAAAGTGTAAAATAATCACAAACTGTTTTTTGAAAAGAAAAAAAAGAAAAATATGTTTAAGTTTCCTATTTCCTATTTATATAGAAATCTGTTGGAAGTATTTTAAGAGAAGCCGCTGTTGGGAACATAGGTTTCTCGAGAAAGATTATCTTCTGCAAACGGGGTAAAAAGCCAAAGAAGTCCCTCTACTTGCATAAATTATATCTTTCAACATACCCTTCCTACATTTTATGACTAGTTAGTCCCTCTAATTGCATAACTTATTTCTCTTAACATATCCCTCCTCCATTTAATTATTCAGGTGACCTAAAAAAGGAGCCATATTGCTCACTCTCTTTTCCTGTTAATCCAAAAATAATTTTATCATTTTATCTCAATCTTTTTAAAAGATTAATTAACAAACATTAAAATAAAATGCTTGTGGTAAAAATATTCTTCACCACCTCACAATTCATCTAAACATATAGCATTGTGGATTCTAATATTTGTTTTGCTCAATTTTTTTTAAATTATAGCTTTGTAGGCTTAAATTAATAGTCCATTTAAACAAATTTGTTAAGAAATGGCAAGATTCAAAGTAACAAAACAAAAAGTAAATGGGTGATAATCTAAAAAAAGGAGTGACAAGTCACCTCGGTCCTCTCAATTTTTAAATGACAACTTACTAATTTTTTAATTTGCTGAAAAATTTAATTTTGGTACAAAACATTATCTTTCTTGTTTTTTTCAATTATTTATTTTAAAGAGGAGAGAGAGTTACAGGATTCCATTATAAAGAAAGAAAATCTCGATCGACACAAATTCTAATCCTAAAACAAAATCAAATTTAGTGTCAATAAAATCCATTCGATAAAAAAGTTTCACCTAAGTGTTATTTGTCTTTCTCTTAACTTGAGATGAAAGATTTTATTGTTATTATTCCAAGTTGGTTTTGAGTTTTTTTAAGTTATTTGAAGCTATAAATGAATTTGACAATGTGTATAGGTTGTTTTTATGTGTTTTTGATCAAAAATATATTGAAAATCAAATATTTTGATAAAAAAAAAAGAGGGCTCATGACCTGACTTTCTAGCAACCTTCTAGTAACTTGAAACTAGGCCAACAAGCAACATATTTCATGTTTTTTTTAATAAAAAGACAAACAATATATTTTTCTAAAAAACAAATCAACCCAATTGCATAGGCTTGTGATAAAAGGCCCATTTGCCTAGGCTTTTACTTGCCTAGTTAAATATAATTTAGTTTTTACTTGGTTTTTACATAAAATAATAAATATTTTTTTCTAGTATATTACTTGCATAATATATTTTTTCTTTGATTTTATTTAATTTGTTTTATGTATGTCTATTTCTATTATCATTTTAATTAATAAAAAAATAATTCTAATAAAATAAAAATTATTAAATACAATTGAGGACATGATCCATGTTATGAGATAAAATACCTTGATGTATATTCATGTCTTAACTTTTTTAGTTTAGTCTTTAGTTATCATTAATAATTTATTTTTGCATTTATTGGCATATAAGATTCCTGATCTATCTATTTTTTGTGTTGAAAAAAAAAAATTATCTGACATGTGGTGAAACGTAAATCAAATAACTAGTACATATACAAGTCTTTCTTGCTACCTTGATATTGTATTATATTCCATTTAAAATATATATTTAAAGCATTATTTTTATTAAAACATATCATTATGCCCTTGGGTATATTTTTCTATGAAAAAGATTCAATCAATTATAACTTTTAATTTTTTCTACTCTCTATTATGTTTATATCAATTATTTTTGTTAAAAATGATGGGTATGTACATGGTATTTGAGTAATTCTAATATAAAATGATAAAAATATCATTTTAAATCAATAATATAATGGTTTTAAAATAAATAGAATAGACGTAATGTCACGACCAAAAGATTGATATCTTCTCCCAAGTGTAGAAGTGTCGAAGTAATAAATAACCCGGCAAGACTGAGGTCGAACCACATGGAGGTTAATTGTACAAATTATAAATAATAATAATACAACAACAACAACAACAACAACAACAACAACAATAATAATAGTAGTAGTAGTAGTAGTAATACTAATAATAATAAAGAAAAAGAAGGAGAAAAGGAAGAAGATGATGAAAACTTTGAGAAGGAATATTAATGTAACGATTAAACAATGATAATAACAAATGTCAAGGTTAGAGATTCCACTAATGGTGTCAAACAAGTATAATATAAACTCTTATTATTCAATTGGAAACCACACATAAAAGAGGTTCCAATCAGATTATAGATTGTTAACATGATTACATTAATCATCTTATTCGATTAATGTTAATACTTGTAAATCTCGTCAAACATTCATGATTATAACTTATGTTAACAACAAATCAAGTTCCTTTCATAGCTCAGGTGTCGGTTATACCATCTAGTATGAACTATGAAAGTGCCAAGCATTTGTTATTTCAATTGTTATACAAGATAAATCAAGATTAGTTATTTAACAAGCAAAGTATTAAAGAGTGAACAAGATAACAAATATAAAACATATTAGTATCAAACATTAAGGTCCATATTAAATTTACATTATACTTATTCTTACACCATTAGTTTAATCTTTTCACCTTGACATAATTAACTTAGCTAGACATAATAAAAGAAAGAAAAATAGATAAACAAAATAAGAATATAAATAAGATAAAAGTTAACTAAGTAAAGGAAATGAAATGAAAGGAATAAACTTGATGTTAATGAAAGCAAAGCATAAACATTACAAAAAATACAAAGAGAGAAAGCAAGAGCATGATCTTGATCTGGACACCAAGATGCCTAAATGCATGGCAAATGCCTCCTTTTATAGGCCAAAATTGGGAACTATTGATTTGATGACTAATTGATGAGTGGGTGGACAACTCTTGACTTGGTGACAATCACTATCTTCTCTTGTCTGCCCAAAATGTTATTGATAACATCAAAATTAGAGCCACAAGAAAATGAAAGTTGTAGAAAATTGTCTCAGCTTTCTTGTGTAAAAACTTCAGCTTATTTGGACTTCTAGAACTCCAGATATGGCTAAAATGATGAACAGTGCTCGGGCTGGAGGACAGATTCGGGCTTCTTTGTTGTTGCTACAATTTGAACTTGAAAATGACCTTTTTAGATCTTGGGCTCTATATGAAAGTTGTAGGCCTATGTCTTACCTTTCCATTCATATAAAGTAGTCTTAAATATGAGATCTATAGCTCTAGATATGACCCAATACCGAACAGTGTTTCGGTTTGGATTGCACCGACATCTCTTTTCTAATTTTGGTCATCTCTTTGCCCTTGCAATTTAAGTTCTTAAAGTCATCAATCAATCCTTTCATTTATGTGATAGGCTTGTATTTAAAATGAACATTTACCACAAATTAAAGGTATCTTATATTATTAGATATATTATTATAGAACATGTTTTAGTTAAGGAGTTATTGATACTTCAAGTGCAAAATGATGATATAAAACCATGATAAAAATGCACTTTTAAGTACTAATCACATCCTCCAACCAGCTTATTACTAGTTCCTAGTAATCAAAGCGTTAAAATAGAAAAACAATTTGCAAATTCCATAAAGCAAGGTATTTATCCTTTAACTTCCATTAATCTATCCAGATAAACAAACTCTCATTAAATTTATATATCTACTCAATACCTCTTAACAAGATATTAATAAACCTTTCTTTTATGCTCAATGTATCAACACATAATTATGGAGCTTTTCTTGGAAGAAAACAAATTTTTTGTTCTAATGTTTAAGGTTAACTTCCTTGGGTTGAGAATATTATTTTTGTCTTTTAAATATATATATATATATATATATATATATATATAATTTAAAAACATCATGCATCTTTAACCCATGTAACGAGCTTTCAGCTAATGACTCCCAGACCAGTTGGTCTTAGGGAATTAGGTGTTAAGACACCCCTACGAGCTTAGTAACTCGGGTCGCAGATACTGATATGTAGATAGTGCAATGTTTGATTCCCTTAAACTTTTCTCCTCAACCCATGTAACAAGCGTTGGGCCAATAGCTCCCAAGTCAGTTGACTTTAGGGTATTAGGTGTTAAAACACCCCTTCGGGCTTAATTGTTTAGGTTAGCGAGGCTACGAAACCAAACTTATCTATAGTTTTATTATTATCATTTTTCTTCTTCTTTTTTTTTTCTTTTTTTTAATTATATACTATCCATTTTCCTTAGTTGTTACCTTTAACAAAAAAACATAATTAATATAGTAATCCAATATGCAACCCACAATCATATGTTAAAGTGTGTGTATATAAATTAAGGTCCAAGAATAGATGTTAAATAAGTATATGAGTATAATTAAGTGATAACAATGCGAGAGTTTGTAAACTTGAATATTTTAAGAAGTATTATAATAGACCTTGTTAAGAATGGTTACTAAGATATGTTTCAAGAGTTACTTTAATAAAAGAGCTCCTTTACTCTACCATCCTAGTAACAATAATTATGCACATGCTTTATGAAATAAAAAATAATTTTTTTTAATCAACTACTACCCTCTCCCCCTAACCAAAACGAGACATTGTCCTCAATGTTCTAAGGTAGAAAGATAGAGTATAGAAGATATCACCTGAAATAACGAATACTAACAAACCTGAAACACATTGAAACAAAAATAAGAAATAACAAAACACAATAATAAAACCAAAAAACATAAAAATTCACAAATAAAGGCTCAAATCCAAATCTAAGCTTTTTACGGCTTTCCTTAGGTGACCAATTTATGTGACTCATGCAAAGATCAATTACAGGAATGAAAGATTGTAGTTGGTCAATCAATTGTTCAGTAGTAGCAGTAGAGATTATGATTTCTCGTGCAGAAGATGTTAGAAATTCTTGTTCCATAGTATGATCAAGAAAAGATAAAAACTTATCATAATAACCATTAACATTTAACAAATCTATAGGTTTATGGTGAATGTGCAGTTGGGCCCAAGACGAAATATGAAAGATCTCTTCCAATGTGCCTAGACCACCTGTTAAAGCAATGAAGGCATCAACATGGTTAAACATTGCATTTATTCGAGCTGACATTATGGAGACCTGAAGTTCCTCTCCAATTATTTTTCCAATGATGTCCCCTTGTGCTAAAGCTTCGGAGACGACCCCCAAAACTTGACTACCTCCTAAAAATGCAGCTGTTGACACACCTCCCATTAACCCAAGACTGCCTCCCCCATACACTAAATGAATCTTTCTCTCAGCCAGCACTTAACCAAGATAATTTGCTGATTCTAAAACCTCCTTTTTTTTCCTAAGACTAGATCCACCGAAAACACAAATATTTCTTATATGATGACCTGAGAAACTTGCCATTTCTACACACTTCTGTATTTGTTGAATGTATGGGTTGAGTAGAAATGAAAGGAAGTAAAAGAGGATTTTATATATGAGAAAATAGAAAGGCAATCATACCACCTATATGTAGGCCAACTAGAGTCTCACACACACTCTCTCTCTTTTTATTTATTTATTTATTTACTTTTGAAAAAGTATGTGTATGTACAGCTAGTTGTGATTGTGGCTCACATCTTCTCTTGGTTTTACATCCAAGAACGACTTAAACGCCCTCTATGGGTCAGGGATAGGCTTCCCATCTAGTTTTCTTAAAAACTGACAAACAGGGTCTTTTTTAGTCAGATTCCCAAGACTAAGTCGATCATGTTCTTTATAAAATAGTAGTCATAAATCATGAATTACACGATGTACATCTCCACTAGGGTGCATCTCAAGAGTCAATAGAAGATTATCTAAGACTCCTTACTCAGACCATCCTTAATTAATTATATTTTATCTTCACGGTTTATAGATACCATTCCTAAATAATGACATTGTGCATTACAAGTCCATCTAGCACATCGATGACAGACTTTCACTCGTTTTGCACGACATTTCTTTACAAAAGTGTTTTTACCTGTTCCAGGCATGTGTGAAATGAAGAATTTAAAGGACTCACCTGATAATCGGACCTTTGCTTCAATCAACCAGCGAATATTTTCAGGAATTCCATGATTCATTAACAATCTCAATCTTGCACATCTAACACGGTAAATTTTTGTAATCGCATTCTGAGGCAGAGCAGGAAAATACTTTTTCAATTTTTCAAGATTAGTGTCCATTTTCAAATGAGAATTGGAAGAAAGATTCAAAGAATTGCACAAATATATACACAAATATCAGTTATTGTGGGAAACTAAAATAACCGACTTAAGTCACAGAGTACCGTTATTCGCCATTTGACCAGGGTGAGAGAAACTAACAAAAATCACTCAAAAGAAAACACAAAAACAATGTAAGAGAAACAAAATAATCAACCTTTATCTACAAGATCATTCAAACCAGTTGATTTATTTTCACTAGGAAAATTATCAAAGTAAGCTTTCAAACGATGTCCATTTTCCTTAAAAATATTGTCATTCATTGAATTCTCAATATCACAGGCCCTATAAAGATTGCTCCATCTTGATCTTAGCTCTCTAGAAAATGCATAGAGTTGAGAATTAAAAAACAAAATGTTTTGACCAGTATCAACTTTTTGACAATTTTCTTAAGTTTTGCAGAATGCATGCGTGTCCTTGAACATGGTGGGCCAATAAAATCCATTTTGAAAGATTTTTGCAGCTGTCTTTTTTGACAAGAAATAACTTCCACATGCTTCAGAATCACAAAGTTTAATGACACTACTTACCTCATTGTCGAGAATGAATCTTTGAAATATTTGATCAGAATAATATTTGAATAAGTTAGGGTCATCACAATAAAAATTCTTCACTTCATTCAAAAACTTTTCTTTGTCTTGGGTACTCCAATCAGCTGGCAAATCTCCTAAAATAAGAAAATTGATATTTTTATTATACCAAGGCATTGGACTAAGAGAAAGTAAGGATTCGTTAGGAAAGTAATCATCGATTGGTGTGATGTTAGATGTCAAATTTGTTGTCACTTTTGATAAAAGATTCGCATCAGGATTTTCGGTGCATTTTTCATCCGTGATTTCTTCCTCAGAATAAATCATTTGCAAATCTTCAGATTCATCCAACTCATTTTTACTTAAAGTAGATTCAAGTTGATCATAAACTAATTCGTCAATATGATCTACTTCTTGTAAATCTTTATCATCTCTAGGTTGCTTGCAAATATTGAAAATATTCATCTCCAATGTCATGTTTCCAAATGATAACTTCATCAGTCCATTCCTATAATTAATCAATGCATTAGAAGTTGCAAGAAACGAACGTCCTAAAATAACAGGAAATGAATTACATGCTTCAACAGGTTCTGTATCTAAGATAACAAAATGCACAAGATAAATGAATTTATCGACTTGTACTAACACATTTTTTACTATTCCTCTAGGCACTTTTACAAATCTATCGGCAAGTAAAAGATTTATAAAAATTGATTTTAACTCACCTAGATTGAGACTCTGAAAAATTGAATATGGAAGTAAATTCACACTAGCTCCAAGATCAAGTAAGACTTTTTCAATTTTATGCTCTCCAATAAAGCAAAAAATTATAGGACAACCAGGGTCTTTATATTTCAATGCATTATTGTTCTGAAGAATGACACTTACTTGTTCTGCTAAAAAAACTTTCTTTTTCACATTCAGTTTCCTCTTCATAGTGCATAGATCTTTCAAAAATTTAGCATAGGAAGGAACTTGTTTAATAGCATCCAGCAAGGGTATATTGATTCTTACCTGTTTAAAAATTTCAAAAATTTTAAAGTTCTGATTGACTTTCTTTTGTTTGGTCATGGCTTGAGGAAATGGAAGTGCTAGCGGGAAATCAGTCTTTTCTTTGCAATTTTCAGATTCAACCCCTTCCTTACCCTTAGAGATTAACTCATCATCTTTCTTATAAGGTTCAAGAGAGGGTTTTTCAATAACCTTACCACTACGAAGAGTACTGACTGATTTGACTTGATCCAAGTGTTGGCTTCCCGAACTACTTGCATTTGCATTGTATTGCCCCATGAGATTTTAATGTGGTTGAGATGGAAACTTACCTTTCTCTTGGAAACCGAGAGCAGGTGTTAATTTTACAAGAGTATCTTTAAAATCTGTCATGTTTTGAGCAAGTTGAGTATTGATTGTCTCTTGCTTTTCAATGAATGCATGCAATGTTTCCTTAAGATTTCTTCTAGGAGGAGGAGCATAAGGAGGTGCATATCCATGAGAATTTTAGAAATTATGGTGTGCTTGAAATGATGGTTGTGAAGTTTGAATATTATTTTTCTCACTCTTCTAACTTAAATTTGGGTGATTTCTCCAACTAGGGTTGTATGTTTGGGAGTATGGGTTGTGGTTGGCCCTTTGGAAACTGTTTAAAGCATGAACGTGTTAATGGAGACATTCCTTAAAAGAAGGCAAGGTTGGACAGTTATTGGTTGAGTGTTCATTTGTTTCACATGTTTGACACATACTTGTTTTCACAGATTTTAATTGACCACTCTTTTTCAATTCTAGTTCCTCGACTTTTCTAGCTAAAGATGCAAACTTGGCTTGAAGGTCATGATCTTGCCTAAGGTTGTACATACCTCCATTAGATGTATGAGGTTGAGTTTTACTCGGTGCCTCATAAGTACCCGTGGTGTCCTAATTTTGAGCATTTTCAGCTAACAAGTTTAAGTACTTCATTGCTTCATCAGGGTCTTTATCTTCAAAAGTTCCATTGCACATCAATTCAACCATTTGCCTATCTCTAGGTGTTAACCCTTCATAAAAATGTGAAACCAATCTCCATGTTTCAAACCATGATAAAGGTAAGTACTAAGTAATCCCAATATTGGTAAAATGTTTCTCCTGGTTTTTGAGTGAAAGTGGTGATTTGTCTTTTGAAAGAGTTTGTTCTATGAGATGGGAAAAACTTCTTGAAAAACTGTTATTGCATTTCATCCCAAGCTCGAATGGATCCTAGTCTTAAATTTTGTAGCCATGTTTTAGCTTTATCTTTTAATGAAAAAGGAAAAAGCTTTAATCTGATGGTGTTTATGACACAATTTAAATTATTATATGTGTTGCAGACCTCCTCAAATTTCCTTCATTGTAAGTATGGATTTTCTAAATCTAAGCCATGAAAAGAAGGTAAAAGTCGAATAATGTCTGTCTTAAAATTAAAATGAGATGTATTGGGAAGAAAAACTATGCATGATGATGCACTTGTTCTTGTGGGATTCATGTGGTCTCTAAGTGCTCTCGCATGGTTATTCTCATTATTCTCATTATGAAGTGATTGATTATCTTCTTCAGCCATATTTTCTGAAAATGATGAGGATACCCTACAAAGTGTACCACATGATATACGTGACCACACTCTCATGTACGTGTAGGAATAGAATAAAAGAAAGAAGAAAACAAAAGAATAAGAAACAAGAGAAAAGAAACAAAGTTATATACAAGAAAAGTGAAAAGAAAAAATAAAATAACTACTATAATTTATACAAGAACTTACCTCCCCGACAACAATGCCAAAAACCTTGACACGACTAAAAGATTGATGTCTTCTCCCAAGTATAAGAGTGTCGAAGTAATAAATAACTCGACAAGACCGGGGTCGAACCATAGGGAGGTTAATTGTACAAATTATAAATAACAACAACAATAACAACAACAACAACAACAACAACAATAACAACAATAATAATAATAAAGAAAAAGAAAGAGAAGAAGAAGAAGATGATGATGAGAACTTTGAGAAGGAATATTAATGTAACAATTAAACAATGATAATAACAAATGTCAAGGTTAGATATTCCACTAATGGTATGTCAAACAAGTATAATATAAACTCTTATTATTCAATTGGAAACCACACATAAAGGAGGTTCCAATTAGATTATAGATTGTTAACATGATTACATTAGTCATCTTATTCGATTAATGCTAATACTTGTAAATATCGTCAAGCATTCATGATTATAACTTATGTTAACAACAAATCAAATTCCTTTCATAGTTCAGGTGTCGGTTATACCATCTAGTATGAACTATAAAAGTGCCAAGCATTTGTTATACCAAGTGTTATACAAGATAAATCAAGATTAGTTATTTAACAAGCAAAGTATTAAAGAGTGAACAAGATAAAAAATATAAAACATGTTAGTATCAAACATTAAAGTCCATATTAAGTTTACATTATACTTATTCTTACACCATTAGTTTAATCTTTTCACCTTGACATAATTAACTTAGCTAGACATAATAAAAGAAAGAAAAATAGATAAACAAAATAAGAATATAAATAAGATAAAAGTTAACTAAGTAAAGGAAAGGAAATGAAAGGAATAAACATGATGTTAATGAAAGCAAAGCATAAACATTACAAAAAATACAAAGAGAAAGCAAGAGAATGATCTTGATCTGGACACCAAGATGCCTAAATACATGACAAATGCCTCCTTTTATAGGCCAAAATTGGAAACTATTGATTTGATGACTAATTGATGAGTGGGTGGACAACTCTTGACTTGGTGACAATCCCTATCTTCTCTTGTCTGCCCAAAACATCATTGATAACGTCATAATTAGAGCCACTCAAAAACATGAAAGTTGTAAAAAATTGTCTCACATTTGTTGTGTAAAACATTCAACTCATTTGGACTTCTAGAACTCTAGATATGGCCAAAATACGGAATAGCACTCGGGCAAGAGGACAAATTTGGGCTTCTTTGTTGTTGCTACAATTTGGACTTGAAAATGGCCTTTTTAGATCTTTGGCTCCATATAAAAGTTGTAGGCATATGTCTTACCTTTCCATCCATATAAAGTAGGCTTAAATCTAAGATCTATAACTCCAGATATGACCCAATTACTGAACAGTATTTCAGTTTGGATTGCACTGACATCTCTTTTCTAATTTTGGTCATCTCTTTGCCCTTGCAATTTAAGTTCTTAAAGTCATCAATCAATCCTTTCATTTTATATTATTAGATATATTATTATAAAACATGCTTTAGTTAACGAGTTATTGATACTTCAAGTGCAAAATAATGATATAAAACCATGATAAAAATGCACTTTTAAGTACTAATCACATAATTACTGGATCATACTTGGAGTTGTAGATCTTGAATTTCAATTTGATTTATACAACTAGAAAACTAAGTCATAGCCTAAAACATTCATAAGAAATGCAAGAGTCAATTCTACTGTTTAGAAGTCTAAATCTTAGCAATAATAGAGAACAAATATTGTTTAGTGTTCAGCCCATATCGTGAGTTTTACAAGACCAAATGATCTCAATTTTTTTTTTTGAAAAGTTAAGACAATTTCCTAGAACTTTTAGGATTCAAGTCTATTTGAATTTTGACGCTAATAATAATGTTTTGTTTAGACAAGAAGATAAGGATTGTCACTGATTAGTACTTAAAAGTGTATTTTTATCAAAGTTTTATATTATCAGTTTGCACTTGAAGTATTAATAACTCCAAAACTAAAGCATGTTTTATAATAACATATCTAATAATATAAGATATCTTTAATTTGTGGTAAATATTCATTTTAAATACAGGCCTATTAACACGACTAAAAGATTGATGTCTTCTCCTAAGTGTAGGAGTGTCGAAATAATAAATAACTCGGCAAGACCGGAATCGAACCACAAGGAGGTTAATTGTACAAATTATAAACAAAAATAATAGTAACAATAACAACAATAATAATAATAGTAGCAATAATAGTACTAATAATACTACTAGTAGTAGTAGTAGTAGTAGTAGTAATAATAATAATAATAATAACAATAATAAAGAAAAAGAAGAAGAAGAAGAAAAGTTGATGAGAACTTTTAGATGGAAAATTAACGTAAGAATTAAATAATGATAGCAAACAATGTCAAGGTTAGAGGATCCACTAATGGTATGTCTGATTAGTACTTAAAAGTGCATTTTTATCATGGTTTTATATCATCATTTTGCACTTGAAGTATCAATAACTCCTTAACTAAAATATGTTTTATAATAATGTATGTAATAATATAAGATACCTATAATTTATGGTAAATGTCTATTTTTAATGCAGGCCTATCCCATAAATGAAAGGATTGATTGATGACTTGAAGAACTTAAATTGCAAGGATAAAGAGATGGCCAAACTTAGAAAAGAGATGTCGGTGCAATCCAAACTGGAACACTGTTCTGTAATTGGGTCATATCTGGAGCTACAGATCTCAGATTTAGGTCCAATTTATATGGATGGAAAGGTAAGACATAGGCCTACAACTTTCATATGGAGCCCAAGATCTAAAAAGGCCATTATCAAGTCCAAATTGTAGCAACAACAAAGAAGCCCGAATCTATCTTCCAGCCCAAGCACTGTTCAGTATTTTGGCCATATCTGGAGTTCTAGAAGTCCAAATGAGTTGAATGTTTTATACAAGAAAGCTGAGACAATTGCCTACAACTTTCATGTTTTCAGCTGGCTCCAATTTTGATGTTATCAATGACGTTTTGGGTAGACAAGAGAAGATAAGGATTGTCACCAAGTCAAAAGTTGGCCACCCACTTATCAATTAGTCATCAAATCAATAGTTCCCAATTTTGGCCTATAAAAGGAGGCATTTGCCATTCATTTAGGCATCTTGGTTTCCAGATCAAGATCATGCTCTTCCTTTCTCTCTTTGTATTTTTTGTAATGTTTATGCTTTGCTTTCATTAATATCAAGTTTATGCCTTTCATTTCCTTTCCTTTACTTAGTTACCTTTTATGTTGTTATTTTATTTATCTATTTTTCTTTCTTTCATTATGTCTAGCTAAGTTAATTATGTCAAGGTGAAAAGGTTGCACTAATGGTGTGAGAATAAGTATAATGTAAACTTAATATGGACTTTAATGTTTGATACTAACATGTTTTATATTTGTTATCTTGTTCACTCTTTAATACTTTGCTTGTTAAATGACTAATCTTGATTTATGTTGTATAACACTTGGTACAACAAATGCTTGGCACTTTCATAGCCCATAATGTATGGTATAACCGACACCTGAGCTATGAAAGGAACTTGATTTGTTGTTAACATAAGTTATAATCATGAATGCTTGACGAGATTTACAAGTATTAGCATTAATTGAATAAGATGACTAATGTAATCATGTTAACAATATATAATCTGATTGGAACCTCCTTTGTGTGTGGTTTCCAATTCAATAATAAGAGTTTATACTATATTTGTTTGATATACCATAAGTGGAACCTCTAACCTTGACATTTGTTATTATTATTGTTTAATCCTTACATTAATATTTCATCTCTAAGTTCTCATCATCATCATCTTCTTCTTCTTCTCTTTCTTTATTATTATTATTATTATTATTATTATTATTAGTACTACTACTACTACTACTACTATTATTATTATTACTATTGTTGTTGTTGTTATTGTTGTTTTATAATTGTTGTTTATAATTTGTACAATTAACCTCCCTGTGGTTCGACCCCGGTCTTGCCGGGTTATTTATTACTTCGACACTCCTGCACTTGGGAGAAGACATCAACCTTTTAGTCGTGTCAATGTCAAACAAGTATAGTATAAACTCTTATTATTCAATTGGAAACCACACATAAAGAAGGTTCCAATCAGATTATAGATTGTTAACATGATTACATTAATCATCTTATTCAATTAATGCTAATACTTGTAAATTTCATCAAGCATTCATGATTATAACTTATGTTAACAATAAATGAAGTTCCTTTCATAGCTCAGGTGTCAGCTATACCATACAGTATGGGCTATGAAAATACCAAGCATTTGTTGTACCAATTGTTATACAATATAAATCAAGATTAGTCATTTAACAAGCAAAGTATTAAAAAGTAAACAAGATAACAAATATAAAAGATGTTAGTATCAAACATTAAAGTCCATATTAAGTTTATACTATACTTATTCTTACACCATTAGTGTAACCTTTTCACCTTGACATAATAAACTTAGCTGAACATAATGAAAGAAAGAAAGATGAATAAACAAAATAAGAACATAAATCAGATAAAAGTTAGCTAAGTAAATGAAAGGAAATGAAAGGCATATACTTGATATTAATGAAAGCAAAGCATAAACATTACAAAAAATACAAAGATAGAAACCAAGAGCATGATCTTGATTTAGAAACCAAGATGCCTAAATAAATGGCAAATGCCTCCTTTTATAGGACAAAATTAGGAACTATTGATTTGACGACTAATTAATTAGTTGGTGACCAACTCTTGACTTGGTGACAATCCTTATCTTCTCTTGTCTGCCCAAAACGTCATTGATAATGTCAAAATTAGAGCCACTTGAAACATGAAAGTTGTAGTCAATTGTCTCAGCTTTCTTGTGTAAAACCTTCAGCTCATTTTGACTTCTATAACTCCAGATATGGCCAAAATACTGAACAGTATTCGGGTTGGGGGATAAATTCGGGCTTTTTTGTTTTTGCAATAATTTGAGTTTGAAAATGACCTTTTTAGATCTTCGGCTCCATATGAAAGTTGTAGGCCTATGTCTTACCTTTCCATCCATATAAAGTAGACCTAAATTTGAGATCTATAGCTTCAGATATGACCCAATTACTGAATAGTGTTCTGGTTTGGATTGCACCGACATCTCTTTTCTAAGTTTGCCCATCTCTTTATCCTTTCAATTTTAGTTCTTAAATTCATCAATCAATCCTTTCATTTATGTGATAGGCCTGCATTTAAAATGAATATTTACTATAAATTAAAGGTATCTTATATTATTAGATATATTATTATAAAATATGGTTTAGTTAAGGAGTTATTGATACTTCGAGTGCAAAATGATGATATAAAACCTTAATAAAAATGCACTTTTAAGTACTAATCACACCCATCAACCAGTTTATTACTAGTCTCTAGTAATCAAAGTGTTAAAATAGAAAAACAATTTGCAAATTCCACAAAGCAAGGTATTCATCATTTAACTTCCATTAATCTATCCAGATAAACAAACTCTCATTAAATTTATATATCTGCTCAATACCTCTTAACTAGATATTAATAAACCTTTTTTTATGCTCAATATATCAACACATAATTATAGGGCATTACTTGGAAGAAAATAAAATTTTTGTTCTAATGTTTAAGGTTAAATTCCTTGGGTTGGGATTATTATATATATATATATATATATATATATATATATATATATATATATATTTAATATATATACATATAACTTAAAACATCATATATCTTTAACCCATGTAACGAGCTTTCGGTTAATAACTCCCAGACTAGTTGGTCTTAGGGCATTAGGTGTTGAGACAACCCTACGAGCTTAGTAACTCGAGTCGCAGATACTGATATATAGATAGTGCAATGTTTGATTCCCTTAAGCATTTCTCCTCAACCCATATAGCAAGCATTGAGCCAATAGCTCCCAAATCAGTTGACTTTAGGGTATTAAGTGTTAAAGCACCCCTACGGGCTTAATTGCTTAGGTTAGGGAGGCTACGAAACCAAACTTATATATATTTTTATTATCATAATTTTTTTCTTTTCTTTTTTTTTTTAAAAAAAATTATATACTATCCATTTCCCTTAGTTGTTACCTTTAACAAAAGAACATAAATAATGTAATAATCCAATGTGCAACCCACAATCATATGTTAAAGTGTGTGTGTGAAAATTAAGGTTTAACAATACATGTTAAATGAGTATATGAGCATAATGAAGTGATAATAATGCAAGAGTTTGTAAATCTGAATATTTCAGGAAGTATTATAATAGACCTTGTTAAGAATGGTTACTAAGATGCGTCTCAAGAGTCACTTTAACAAGAGAGCTCCTTTACTCTGCCATCCTAGTAACAACAATTATACACATGCTTTATGCAATGGAAAACAATTTTTTTTATCAACTATTACCCTCTCCCCCCAACCAAAATGAGATATTGTTCTCAATGTTCTTAGGTAGAAAGATAGAGTATAGAAGATATCACCTGAAATAACGAACATTGACAAACCTGAAACACACTTAAATAAAAATAAAAAATAACAACTTATCATAATAACCATTAACATTTAACACACCTATGGGTTTATGGTGAATGTGCAATTGAGCCCAAGAGGAAATATGAAAGATCTCTTCCAATGTGCCTAGACCACCTGGTAAAGCAATGAAGGCATCAGCATGATTAAACATTGCATTCATTCGAGCCGACATTGTGGAGACCTGAAGTTCCTCTCCAATTGTTTTTCTAATGATGTCCCCTTGTGCCAAAGCTTCAGGGACGACCCCCAAAACTTGACTACCTCCTAAAAATGCAGCTATTGACACACCTCCCATTAACCCAAGACTGCCTCCCCCATATACTAAATGAATCTTTCTCTCAGCTAGCACCTGACCAAGATGATTTGCTGATTCTAAAAACTCCTTTTCTTTCCCAGGACTAGATCCACCGAAAACACAAATATTTATTATTTGATGACTTGAGGAACTTGTCATTTCTACACACTTCTCTATTTGTTGAATGTATGGGTTGAGTAGAAATGAAAGGAAGGAAAAGAGGGTTTTATAGATGAGAAATTAGAAAGGCAATCATAACATCTATATGTAGGCCAGCTGGAGTCTCACACTCTCTCTCTCTCTATTTATTTATTTATTTACTTTTGAAAAAAAAGCATGTGTATGTACAAGTAGTTGTGATTGTGGCTCACATCTTCCCTTGGTTTTACATCCAAGAACGGCTTAAACGCCCTCTATGGGTCGGGGATAGGCTTCCCATCCAGTTTTCTTAAAAACTGGCAAACAGGGTCTTTTTTAGTCAGATTCCCAAGACTAAGTCGATCATGTTCTTTATGAAATAGTGGCCATAAATCATGACTTGCACGATGCACATCTCCACTAGGATGCGTCTCAAGAGTCAATAGAAGATTATCTAAAGACTCCTTACTCAGGCCATCCTTAATGAAATGTATTTTATCTTCACGGTTTATAGATACCATTCCTAAAGAACGACATTGTGTATTACAAGTCCATCTAGCACATCGATGACAGACATCCAGTCGTTTTGCACGACGCTTCTTTGCAAAAGTGCTTTTACCTGTTCCAGGCATGTGTGAAATGAAGTTAGAGGACTCACCTGATAATCGAACCTTTGCTTCAATCAACCAGCGAATATCTTCAGGAATTCCATGATTCATTAACAATCTCAATCTTGCACATCTAGCACGGTAAATTTTTGTAATCGCATTATGAGGCAGAGCAGGAAAATACTTTTTCAATTTTTCAAGATTAGTGTCCATTTTCAAATGAGAATTGGAAGAAAGATTCAAAGAATTACACAAATATATACACAAATATCAGTAATTATGGGAAACTGAAAGAACCGCCTTAAGTCACGGAGTACCGTTATCCGCCATTTGACCGGAGTGAAAGAAACTAGCAAAAATCACTCAAAAAGAAACATAAAAAAAATGTGAGAAAAACAAAATAATCAACCTTTATCTACAAGATCATTCAAACCAGCTGATTCATTTTCACTAGGAAAATTATCAAAGTAAGCTTTCAAACGATGTCCATTTCCCTTAAAATCATTGTCATTCATTGAATTCTCAATATCACAGGCCCCATAAGAATTGGTCCATCTTAATCTTAGCTCTTTAGGGAATGCATAGAGTTGAGAATCATAAAACAAAACTTTTTGACCAGTGTCAATTTTTTTACAATTTTCACAAGTTTTGCAGAATGCATGCGTGTCCTTGAACATGGTAGGCCAATAAAATCCATTTTGAAAGATTTTTGTAATTGTCTTTTTTGACGAGAAATAACTTCCACATGCTTCAGAATGACAAAGTTTAATGACACTACTTACCTCATTGTCGGGAATGAATCTTTGAAATATTTGATCAGAACAATATTTGAATAAGTTAGGGTCATCACAATAAAAGCTCTTCACTTCGTTCAAAAGCTTTTCTTTGTCTTGAATACTCCACCTAGTAAAGCAATGAAGGCATATGAAAGATCTCTTTCAATGTGCCTAAACCACCTAGTAAAGCAATGAAGGCATCAACATGGTTAAACATTGCATTCATTCGAGCCGACATTGTGGAGATTTGAAGTTCCTCTCCAATTGTTTTTCCAATGATGTCCCCCTTTTGCTAAAGCTTCAGGGACAACTCTCAAAACTTGACTACCTCCTAAAAATACAGTTATTGACACATCTCTCATTAACTCAAGACTGCCTCCCCTATATACTAAATGAATTTTTCTCTCAGCTAGCACTTGACCAAGATGATTTGCTGATTCTAAAAACTCCTTTTTTTTTTCCAAGACTAGATCCACCAAAAACACAAATATTTCTTATATGATGACCTGAGAAACTTGCCATTTCTACACACTTCTGTATTTGTTGAATGTATGGGTTGAGTAGAAATGAAAGGAAGGAAGAGAGGATTTTATAGATGAGAAATTAGAAAGGCAATCATACCACTTATATGTAAGCCAGCTAGAGTCTCACATAGTCTCACTAGTGGAGGTATGTACAACCTTAGGGTAGATCATGACCTTCAAGCCAAGTTTGCATCTTTAGCTAGAAAAGTTGAGGCACTTGAATTGAAAAAGAGTGGTCAATTAAAATCTGTTGAAAACATTGTGTGTCAAATCTGTGAAACAAATGAACACTCAACCAACGATTGTCCAACCTTGTCTTCTTTTAAGGAATGTCTCCATGAACAAGCCCATGCTTTAAACAGTTTCCAAAGGGCCAACCACAACCCATACTCCCAAACATACAACCCTGGTTGGAGGAATCACCTAAATTTCAGTTGGAAGAGTGAAAACAACAATGCACAAACTTCACAACCACCATTCAAGCACACCATAATTTCCAAAATTCTCATGGATATGCACCTTCTTATACTCCACCTTCTAGAAGAAATCTTGAGGAAACATTGCATGCATTCATTGAAAAGCAAGAGATAATTAATACTCAACTTGTTCAAAACATGACAGATTTTAAAGATACTCTTGCTAAATTAACATCTGCTCTTAGTTTCCAAGAGAAAGGTAAGTTTCCATCTCAAACACAACAAAATCCCAAAGGGCAATACAATGCAAATGCAAGTAGTTCCGGAAGCCAACACATGGATCAAGTCAAATCAGTCACTACTCTGCGCAGTGGTAAGGTTATTGAAAAACCCTCTCTTGAACCTTATGATAAAGATGATGAGTCAATCTCTAAGGGTAAGGAAGGGAATGAATCTGAAAATTACAAAGAAACGACTGATTCACCGCCAGCACTTCCATTTCCTCAAGCCATGACCAAACAAAGAAAAGTTAATCACAACTCTGAAATCTTTGAAACTTTCAAACAGGTAAGGATCAATATACCTTTGCTGGATGCTATTAAACAGGTTCCTTCCTATGCTAAATTTTTGAAAGATCTCTGCACTGTGAAGAGGAAACTGAATGTGAAAAAGAAAGCCTTTCTAGCCGAACAAGTAAGTGGTATTCTTCAAAACAATAATATTTTGAAATATAAAGACCCTGGTTGTCCTACAATTTCTTGCTTTATTGGAGAGCATAAAATTGAAAAAGCCTTACTTGATCTTGGTGCTAGTGTGAATTTACTTCCATATTCAGTTTTTCAGAGTCTCAATCTAGGTGAGTTAAAACCAACTTCTATAACTCTTTTACTTGCCAATAGATCTGTAAAAGTGCCTAGAGGAATATTCAAAAATGTGTTAGTACAAGTCGATAAATTCATTTATCTTGTGGATTTTGTTATCTTAGATACAGAACCTGTTGAAGCATGTAATTCATTTCCTGTTATTTTAGGACGTCCATTTCTTGCAACCTCTAACGCATTGATTAATTGTAGGAATGGACTGATGAAACTATCATTTGGAAACATGACATTGGAGATGAATATTTTCAACATTTGCAAGCAACCTGGAGACGATAATGATTTACAAGAAGTAGATCATATTGATGAAGTAGTTTATGATCAACTTGAATCTACTTTAAGTAAAAATGAATTGGATGAATTTGAAGATTTGCAAATGATTTATTTTGAGGAAGAAATCACGGATGAAAAACGCACAGAAAATGTTGATGCGAATCTTTTGTCAACAGTGACAACAGATTCAACATCTGACATCACACCAATGGATGATTACTTTCCTAACGAATCCTTACTTTCTCTTAGTCCAATGCCTTGGTATGATAAAAATATCAATTTTCTTACTTTAGGAGATTTGCCAACTGATTGGAGTATTCAAGACAAAGAAAAGCTTTTGAACGAAGTGAAGAGCTTTTATTGTGATGACCCTAACTTATTCAAATATTGTTCTGATCAAATATTTCAAAGATTCATTCCCGACAATGAGGTAAGTAGTGTCATTAAACTTTGTCATTCTGAAGCATGTGGAAGTTATTTCTCGTCAAAAAAGACAATTACAAAAATCTTTCAAAATGGATTTTATTGGCCTACCATGTTCAAGGACACACATGCATTCTGCAAAACTTGTGAAAATTGTAAAAAAATTGACACTGGTCAAAAAGTTTTGTTTTATGATTCTCAACTCTATGCATTCCCTAAAGAGCTAAGATTAAGATGGACCAATTCTTATGGGGCCTGTGATATTGAGAATTCAATGAATGACAATGATTTTAAGGGAAATGGACATCGTTTGAAAGCTTACTTTGATAATTTTCCTAGTGAAAATGAATCAGCTGGTTTGAATGATCTTGTAGATAAAGGTTGATTATTTTGTTTTTCTCACATTTTTTTTATGTTTCTTTTTGAGTGATTTTTGCTAGTTTCTTTCACTCCGGTCAAATGGCGGATAACGGTACTCCGTGACTTAAGGCGGTTCTTTCAGTTTCCCATAATTACTGATATTTATGTATATATTTGTGTAATTCTTTGAATCTTTCTTCCAATTCTCATTTGAAAATGGACACTAATCTTGAAAAATTGAAAAAGTATTTTCCTGCTCTGCCTCAGAATGCGATTACAAAAATTTACCGTGCTAGATGTGCAAGATTGAGATTGTTAATGAATCATGGAATTCCTGAAGATATTCGCTGGTTGATTGAAGCAAAGGTTCGATTATCAGGTGAGTCCTCTAACTTCATTTCACACATGCCTGGAACAGGTAAAAGCACTTTTGCAAAGAAGCGTCGTGCAAAACGACTGGATGTCTGTCATCGATGTGCTAGATGGACTTGTAATACACAATGTCGTTCTTTAGGAATGGTATCTATAAACCGTGAAGATAAAATACAATTCATTAAGGATGGCCTGAGTAAGGAGTCTTTAGATAATCTTCTATTGACTCTTGAGACGCATCCTAGTGGAGATGTGCATCGTGCAAGTCATGATTTATGGCCACTATTTCATAAAGAACATGATCGACTTAGTCTTGGGAATCTGACTAAAAAAGACCCTGTTTGCCAGTTTTTAAGAAAACTGGATGGGAAGCCTATCCCCGACCCATAGAGGGCGTTTAAGCCGTTCTTGGATGTAAAACCAAGGGAAGATGTGAGCCACAATCACAACTACTTGTACATACACATGCTTTTTTTTCAAAAGTAAATAAATAAATAAATAGAGAGAGAGAGAGTGTGAGACTCCAGCTGGCCTACATATAGATGTTATGATTGCCTTTCTAATTTCTCATCTATAAAACCCTCTTTTCCTTCCTTTCATTTCTACTCAACCCATACATTCAACAAATAGAGAAGTGTGTAGAAATGACAAGTTCCTCAAGTCATCAAATAATAAATATTTGTGTTTTCGGTGGATCTAGTCCTGGGAAAGAAAAGGAGTTTTTAGAATCAGCAAATCATCTTGGTCAGGTGCTAGCTGAGAGAAAGATTCATTTAGTATATGGGGGAGGCAGTCTTGGGTTAATGGGAGGTGTGTCAATAGCTGTATTTTTAGGAGGTAGTCAAGTTTTGGGGGTCGTCCCTGAAGCTTTGGCACAAGGGGACATCATTAGAAAAACAATTGGAGAGGAACTTCAGGTCTCCACAATGTCGGCTCGAATGAATGCAATGTTTAATCATGCTGATGCCTTCATTGCTTTACCAGGTGGTCTAGGCACATTGGAAGAGATCTTTCATATTTCCTCTTGGGCTCAATTGCACATTCACCATAAACCCATAGGTTTGTTAAATGTTAATGGTTATTATGATAAGTTGTTGTCTTTTCTTGATCATGCTTTGTAACAGGAATTTCTAACATCTTCTGCACGACAAATCATAATCTCTGCTACTACTGCTGAACAATTGATTGACCAACTACAATCTTTCATTCCTGTGATTGATCCTTCCAGGAGTCGCATAAATTGATCATCTACGGGAAGCCGTAAAAAGCTTAGATTGGATTTGAGCCTTCATTTGTGAATTTTTGTGTCTTTTGATTTTATTATTGTGTTTTGTTATTTCTTATTTTTGTTTTAGTATGTTTCAAGTTTTGTCAGTGTTTGTTATTTCAGGTGATATCTTCTATACTCTATCTTTCTACCTTAGAACATTGAGGACAATATCTCGTTTTGGTTGGGGGGAGAGGGTAGTAGTTGATAAAAAAAAAATTGTTTTTCATTTCATAAAGCATGTGCATAATTGTTGTTACTAGGATGGCAGAGTAAAGGAGTTCTTTTGTTAAAGTGACTCTTGAGACGCATCTTAGTAATCATTCTTAACAAGGTCTATTATAATACTTCCTGAAATATTCAGGTTTACAAACTCTCGTATTGTTACCACTTAATTCTGCTCATATACTTATTTAACATGTATTCTTAAACCTTAATTTACACACACACACTTTAACATATGATTGTGGGTTGCATATTGGATTATTACATTATTTATGTTCTTTTGTTAAAGGTAACAACTAAGGGAAAGGGATTGTATATAATTAAAAAAAAAGAAAAAAAGATAAAAAATAATGATAATAAAAATGTAGATAAGTTTGGTTTCGTAGCCTCCCTAACCTAAGCAATTAAGCCCGAAGGGGTGTTTTAACACCTAATACCCTAAAGTCAACTGACTTGGGAGCTATTGACCCAACGCTTGTTACATGGGTTGAGGAGAAAAGCTTAAGCGAATCAAACATTGCACTATCTACATATCAGTATCTGCGACCCGAGTTACTAAGCTCGTAGGGGTGTCTTAACACTTAATGCCCTAAGACCAATTGGTCTGGGAGTCATTAGCTGAAAGCTCGTTACATGGGTTAAAGATGCATGATGTTTTTAAATTATATGTATATAGAGTTAAAAAAAAAAGACAAAAATAGTAATCCCAACCCAAGGAAGTTAACCTTAAACATTAGAACAAAAATTTTGTTTTCTTCCAAGAAAAGCCCTATAATTATGTGTTGATACATTGAGCACAAAAGAAAGGTTTATTAATATCTTGTTAAGAGGTATTGAGCAGATATATAAATTTAATGAGAGTTTGTTTATCTGAATAGATTAATGGAAGTTAAATGATGAATACCTTGCTTTGTGAAATTTGCAAATTGTTTTAACGCTTTGATTACTAGGGACTAGTAATAAGCTGGTTGAGGGGTGTGATTAGTACTTAAAAGTGCATTTTTATCATGGTTTTATATCATCATTTTGCACTTGAAGTATCAATAACTCCTTAACTAAAATATGTTTTATAATAATGTATCTAATAACATAAGATACCTATAATTTATGGTAAATGTCTATTTTTAATGCAAGCCTATCAAATAAATGAAAGGATTGATTGATGACTTGAAGAACTTAAATTGCAAGGATAAAGAGATGGTCAAACTTAGAGAAGAGATGTCCGTGCAATCCAAACCGGAACACTGTTTGGTAATTAGGTCATATCTGGAGCTACAGATCTCAGATTTAGGTCCAATTTATATGGATGGAAAGGTAAGACATAGGCCTACAACTTTCATATGGAGCCCAAGATCTAAAAAGGCCACTATCAAGTCCAAATTGTAGCAACAACAAAGAAGCCTGAATCTGTCTTCCAGCCCGAGCACTATTCGATATTTTGGTCATATCTAGAGTTCTAGAAGTCCAAATAAGCTGAATTGTTTACACAAGAAAGCTGAGACAATTGCCTACAACTTTCATGTTTACAACTCGCTCCAATTTTGACTTTATCAATGACGTTTTAGGCAGACAAGAGAAGATAAGGATTGTCACCAAGTCAAAAGTTGGCCACCCACTTATCAATTAGTCATCAAATCAATAGTTCCCAATTTTGGCCTATAAAAGGAGGCATTTGCCATGCATTTAGGCATCTTGGTGTTCAGATCAAGATCATGCTCTTTCTTTCTCTCTTTGTATTCTTTGTAATGTTTATGCGTTGCTTTCATTAATATCAAGTTTATGCCTTTCATTTCCTTTCCTTTACTTAGTTAGCTTTTATGTTCTTATCTTGTTTATCTATTTTGCTTTCTTTCATTATGTCTAGCTAAGTTAGTTATGTCAAGGTGAAAAGGTTACACTAATGGTGTAAGAATAAGTATAATGTAAACTTAATATGGACTTTAATTTTTGATACTAACATGTTTTATATTTGTTATCTCGTTCACTCTTTAATACTTTGCTTGTTAAATAACTAATCTTGATTTATGTTGTATAACACTTGGTACAACAAATGCTTGGCACTTTCATAGCCCATAATGTATGGTATAACCGACACCTGAGCTATGAAAGGAACTTGATTTGTTGTTAACATAAGTTATAATCATGAATGCTTGACGAGATTTACAAGTATTAGCATTAATTGAATAAGATGACTAATGTAATCATGTTAACAATATATAATCTGATTGGAACCTCCTTTGTATGTGGTTTCCAATTCAATAATAAGAGTTTATACTATACTTGTTATTGTTATTGTTATTGTTATTGTTATTGTTATTGTTATTGTTGTTGTATTATTGTTATTTATAATTTGTACAATTAACCTCCCTGTGGTTCGACCCCGGTCTTGCCGGGTTATTTATTACTTCGACACTCCTGCACTTGGGAGAAGACATCAACCTTTTAGTCATGTCAACCCTTCATACAAATGTGAAACCAATCTCCATATTTCAAAACCATGATGAGGGCACGTATTAAGCAAGTCTCGATACCTATCTCAATATTGGTAAAATGTTTCTCCTGGTTTTTGAGTGAAAGTGATGATTTGTCTTTTGAAAGAGTTTGTTCTATGAGATGGAAAAAACTTCTTAAAAAACTGTTGTTGCATTTCATCTTAAGCACGAATGGATCCTGGTCTCAAATTTTATAGACACGTTTTAGCTTTATCTTTTAATGAAAAAGGAAAAAGCTTTAATCTGATGGTATTCATGCTACAATTTGAATCATTATATGAGTTACAAACCTCCTCAAATTCCCTTAAATGCAAGTATGGATTTTCCAATTCTAAGCCATGAAAAGAAGGTAAAAGTTGTATAATACCAAGTTTAAAATTAAAATGAGATGCATCAGGAGGAAAAACAATGCATGATGGTGCACTTGTTCTTGTGGGATCCATGTGGTCTCTAAGTGTTCTAGCACGGTTACTCTCATTATTCTCATTATTCTCATTATGAAGTGATTGATTATCTTCTTCAGCCATATTTTCTGAAAATGATGAGGATACCCTACAAAGTCTACCACTTGATGTACGTGACCACACTCTCATGCACGTGTAGAAATAGAATAAAAAAAAAGAAGAAAGCAAAAGAAGAAGAAACAAGATAAAAGAAACAAAGTTATAAACAAAGAAAAAGTGAAAAGAGAAAATAAAATAAATACTATAATTTATACAAAACTTACCTCCTTGGTAACGATGCCAAAAACTTGACACGACTAAAAGATTGATGTCTTCTCCCAAGTGTAGGAGTGTTGAAGTAAAAAAAAAAAAAGATGGCAAGACTGGGATCGAACCACAAGGAGATTAATTGTACAAATTATAAACAACAATTATAAACAATAACAACAACAGTAACAATAACAACAACAACAATAATAGTAGTAGCAATAATAATACTAATAATAGTAGTAGTAGTAGTAGTAGTAGTAGTAGTAGTAGTAATAATAATAATAATAATAATAATAGTTCGTTATTTCAGGTGATATCTTCTATACTCTATCTTTCTACCTTAGAACATTGAAGATAATGTCTCGTTTTGGTTGGGGGGAGAGGGTAGTAGTTCATAAAAAAAAAATTATTTTTCATTTCATAAAGCATGTGCATAATTGTTGTTACTAGGATGACAGAGTAAAGAAGCTCTTTTGTTAAAGTGACTCTTGAGACACATCTTAGTAACAATTCTTAACAAGGTCTATTATAATACTAGAAATATTCAGATTTACAAACTCTTGCATTATTATCACTTAATTCTGCTCATATACTCATTTAACATATATTCTTAAACCTTAATTTTCACACACACACACTTTAACATATAATTGTGGGTTGTATATTGGATTATTATATTATTTATGGCTTTTTTTTTAAGGTAACAACTAAGGGAAAGGGATTGTATATAATTAAAAAAATGAAAAAAAAATGATAATAATAAAAATGTAGATAAGTTTGGTTTTGTAGCCTCCCTAACCTAAGCAATTAAGCCCGAAGGGGTGTTTTAACACCTAATACCCTAAAGTCAACTGACTTGGGAGCTATTGGCCCAACGCTTGTTACATGGGTTGAGGAGAAAAGCTTAAGCGAATCAAACATTGCACTATCTACATATCAGTATCTGCGACCCGAGTTACTAAGCTCGTAGGGGTGTCTTAACACTTAATGCCCTAAGACCAACTGGTCTGGGAGTCATTAGCTGAAAGCTCGTTACATGGGTTAAAGATGCATGATGTTTTTAAATTATATGTATATAGAGTTAAAAAAAAAAGACAAAAATAGTAATCCCAACCCAAGGAAGTTAACCTTAAACATTAGAACAAAAATTTTATTTTCTTCCAAGAAAAGCCCTATAATTATATGTTGATACATTGAGCACAAAAGAAAGGTTTATTAATATCTTGTTAAGAGGTATTGAGCAGATATATAAATTTAATGAGAGTTTGTTTATCTGAATAGATTAATGGAAGTTAAATGATGAATACCTTGCTTTGTGGAATTTGCAAATTGTTTTTCTTTTTTAATGCTTTGATTATTAGGAACTAGTAATAAGCTGGTTGGGGATGTGATTAGTACCTAAAAGTGCATTTTTATCAACGTTTTATATCATCATTTTGTAGTTGAAGTATCAATAACTCCTTAACTAAAGCATGTTCTATAATAATATATCTAATAATATAAGATACCTTTAATTTATGGTAAATGTTCATTTTAAATACAGGCCTATCACATAAATGAAATGATTGATTGATGACTTTAAGCACTTAAATTGCAAGGGCAAAGAGATGACCAAAATTAGAAAAAAGATCTCAGATTTAAGACTACTTTATATGGATAGAAAGGTAAGACATAGTCCTACAACTTTTATATGAAACCCAAGATCTAAAAAGGTCATTTTCAAGTCCAAATTATTGCAACAACAAAGAAGCCCGAATCTGTCCTCTAGCCCAAGCATTGTTTAATATTTTGGTCATATCTAGAGTTATAGAAGTTGAAATGAGCTGAAGTTTTACATAAGAAATCTGAGACAATTTCCTACAACTTTCATGTTTTCGAGTGGCTCCAATTTTGACATTATCAATGACGTTTTGGGCAGACAAGAGAAGATAAAAATTGGCACCAAGTCAAGAGTTGGTCACCCACTCATCAATTAGTCATCAAATCAATAGTTCCCAATTTTGGCCTATAAAAGGTGGCTTTTGCCATGCATTTAGGCATCTTGGTTTCCAGATCAAGATCATACTCTTGCTTTCTCCCTTTGTATTTTTTGTAATATTTACGCTTTGCTTTCATTAATATCAAGTGTATGCTTTTCATTTCCTTTCCTTTACTTAGTTAACTCTTATCTTATTTTGTTTATTTATTTTTCTTTCTTTCATTATATTTAGCTAAATTTATTATGTCAAGGTGAAAAGGCTACAGTAATGGTGTAAGAATAAGTATAGTGTAAACTTAATATGAACTTTAATGTTTGATACTAACATGTTTTGTATTTGTTATCTTGTTCAATCTTTAATACTTTGCTTGTTAAATGACTAATCTTGATTTATGTTGTATAACACTTGGCACAACAAATGCTTGGCACTTTCATAACTCATATTGTATGGTATAACCGACACCTGAGCTATGAAAGGAACTTGATTTGTTGTTAACATAAGTTATAATCATGAATGCTTGATGAGATTTATGAGTATTAGCATTAATAGAATAAGATGACTAATGTAATCATGTTAACAATCTATAATCTGATTGGAACCTCCTTTGTGTGTGGTTTTCCAATTGAATAACAAGAGTTTATACTATACTTATTTGACATACCATTAGTGGATCCTCTAACCTTGACCTTTGTTTTTATCATCGTTTAATCGTTATATTAATATTCCATCTCCAAGTTCTCATCTTTTTCTTCTTCTTCTCTTTCTTTATTATTATTATTATTATTATTATTATTATTATTATTATTATTATTATTATTATTATTATTACTAGTAGTATTATTATTAATAATAATGTTGTTGTTGTTGTTGTTGTTTATAATTGTTGTTTATAATTTGTACAAATAACCTCCATGTGGTTCGACCCCGGTCTTGCCGCTAGGTTATTTATTACTTCGACACTCCTGCACTTAAGAGAAGACAACAATCTTTTAGTCATGTCAGTAAGACATAGGCCTACAACTTTTATAAGAACCCAATATTTAAAAAGGTTATTTTCAAGTTCAAATTATAGTAATAACGAAGAAGTCTGAATCTGTCCTACAGGTCGAACACTATTTAGATATTGGCCCATATCTTGAGTTCTAGAAGTCCAAATGACCTTAATGTTTTTTTCATGGAAAGCTAAGAAAATTTCCTAAAACTTTCATGTTTTAAATGGTTCTAATTCTGATGTTATCAATGATGTTTTGGGCAGAAAAAAGAAGATAAGGATATTCACCAAGTCAAGAGTTGACCACTCACTCATCAATTAGTAATCAAATCAATAGTTGACAATTTTGGCCTATAAAACGATGCATTTGCCATGCATTTAGGTATCCTGGTCTCCAAATCAAGATCATGCTTTTGCTTTCTCTCTTTGTATTTTTATAATGTTTAGGTTTTGCTTTCATTAATATCAAATTTATGCCTTTCATTTCCTTTCCTTTACATAGTTAACTTTTATCTTATTTATGTTCTTATTTTGTTTATTTATTTTTCTTTCTTTCATTATGTGTAGTTAAGTTTATTATGTCAAGGTGAAAAGGTTACACTAATGGTGTAACAATAAGTATAATGTAAACTTAATATGGACTTTAATGTTTGATACTAACATGTTTTATATTTGTTATCTTGTTCACTCTTTAATACTTTGCTTGTTAAATGACTAATCTAGATTTATATTGTATAACATTTCATACAATAAATGTTCGGCACTTTCATAGCTCATATTGTATGCTATAATCGACACTTGAGTTATGAAAAGAACTTGATTTGTTGTTAACATAAGTTATAATCATGAATGCCTAACAAGATTTACAAGTATTAGCATTAATTGAATAAGATAACAAATGTAATCATGTTACCAATTTATAATCTGATTGGAACCTCATTTGTGTGTGGTTTCCAATTGAATAATAAGAGTTTATACTATATTTGTTTGACATACCATTAGTGCATCCTCTAACCTTGACATTTGTTATTATCATTATTTAATCCTTACGTTACTCTTTCATCTCAAAGTTCTCATCAACTTCTTTATTACTATTACTATTACTACCACTGCTACTATTATTGTTGTTGTTGTATTACTATTATCTATAATTTATACAATTAACCTCACTATAGTTCAACCCTGGTCTTGCTGGGTTATTTATTACTTCGACACTCCTACACTTAGGAGAAGACATCAATCTTTTGGTTGTGTCATTAACATAAGTTATAATCATGAATGCCTGACAACATTTACAAGTATTAGCATTATTTAAACAAGATAACTAATGTAATCATGTTAACAATTTATAATCTGATTGGAACCTTCTTTGTGTATAGTTTTCATTTGAGTAACAAGAGTTTATACTAAACTTGTTTGAAATATCATTGGTAGATCCTCTAACCTTGACATTTGTTGTTATTATTGTCTAATCCTTATATTAATCTTTCATCTCAAAGTTCTCATCAACTTCTTTATTATTATTATTATTATTATTATTATTATTATTATTATTATTATTATTATTAGTAGTAGTAGTAGCAGCAATAGTAGTAGTACTATTATTATTATTACTATTATTGTTGTTGGTAGTGGTGGTGGTGTTGTATTGTTGTTATTTTTAATTTATACAATTAACCTCTTTGTGATTCGACCCCCATCTTGCCTAGTTATTTATTACTTCGACACTCCTATACTTGAGAGAGTATATCAATCTTTTGATCCTGTCAGTCACCAAGTCAAGAGTTGGCCACTCACTTAACAATTAGACATCAAATCAATAGTTTCAAATTTTGACCTATAAAAGAAGATATTTTTCATGTATTTAGACATCTTGATTTTCAAATCAAGATCATGTTCTTGCTTTTTTTTCTTTATATTTTTGTAATATTTAAGTTTTGTTTTTATTAATCTCTTGTTTATGTTTTTCATTTTCTTTTCTTTACTTAGTTAACTTATATTTTATTTATGTTTTTATCTTGTTTATTTATGTTTATCTTCTTTATTATGTTTAGTTAAGTTTATTATATTAAGGTGAAAAGGTTACACTAATGGTGTAAAAATAAGTATAGTGTAAATTTAACATGGACTTTAATATTTGATACTAACATATTTTGTATTTGTTATCTTCTTTACTCTTAATACATTGCTTGTTAAATAGTTGATCTAGATTTATGTTGTATAACATTTGGTACAACAAATGCTTGACACTTTCATAGCTCAATCGTATAGCGTAACTGATATGACCAAAAAATTAATATCTTCTCCCAAGTGTAGGAGTGTCGAAGTAATAAATAACCTGGCAATATCAGGATCAAATCATAGGGAGGTTAGCTATATAAATTATAAATAATAATAGCAATAATAACTACTACTATAATTATTATTATTATAATAATAATAATAATAATAATACTAGTAGTAGTAGTAAGTTAATGAGGACTTTGAGATTATAAAATTAATTTGAGGATTAAACAATGATAAAAACAAATGTCAAGGTTAGAGGATCCACTAATGATATTTCAAACAAGTATAGTATAAACTCTTTTTTATTACTCAAATAGAAATTACACACAAAAGAGGTTCTAATCGGATTTGAAATTGTTAACATGATTACATTAGTTATCTTATTCGAATAATGCTAATACTTGTAAATGTTATCTGGTATTCATAATTATAACTTATGTTAACAACAAATCAAATTTCTTTCATAGCACAAGTATAAGTTATACCATATAGTTGAGCTATAAAAGTGTCAAGCATTTGTTATGTCAAGTGTTATACAACATAAATCTAAATTAACCATTTAACATGTGAAGTATTAAAAGTGATCAAGATAACAAATACAAAACATGATAGTATCAAACATTAAGGTCCATATTGAGTTTATACTATATTTATTTTTACATCATTAGTGTAACCTTTTCACCTTGACATAATAAACTTAATTAAATATAATAAAAAAGAGAAACATAAATAAACAAGATAAGAATATAAATAAAATAAAAGTTAACTAAGAAAAGAAAAGAAAATGAGAAGCATAAATAAGAAATTAATATAAGCAAAACTTAAGTATTACAATAAAGAGAGAGTAAGAACATGATCTTGATATAAAAACTAAGATGTCTAAATGCATGGCAAATGCTTTCTTTTATAGGTCAAAATTTAAAACTATTGATTTGATGACTAATTGTTGAGTGGGTGGCCAACTCTTGACTTGATGACAATCCTTATCTTTTTTTCTGAACAAAATATCATTGCTAATGTCAGAATTTGAATAGACTTGAATCATTAAAGTTCTAGGAAATTTTCTCGACTTTCTAACAAAAAAAATTGAGGTCATTTGAACTTTTAGAACTTTAGATATGGGCAGAACACTGAACAGTATTTGGGCTGCAGCACGGATTCAGACTTCTTCATTATTCTTAAGATTTGGACTTCCAAATAGAAAAATTAAGTCTTGCATTCCCATGAATTTCTTAGGCCTATGTCTTAGCTTTTTAGACATATAAAACAAATTAAAATTCAAGATCTACAACTCTATATATAACCCAATGACTTAACAGTGTTCCAGTTTTGGTCGAACCGACATCTCTTTTCTAAGTTTCACCCACTCTTTATCTTCTTAATTTCAGTAGTTGAACTCATCAATAAATCCTTTGATTTATGTGATAAGCATGCATTTAAGATGAACATTTACCATAAATGAAAGGTATATTTTAGTATCAAACTTGTTATTATAAAACATGTTTTAGTTAAGAAGTTATTGATACTTCAAGTGCAAAATGTTGATATAAAACCTTGATAAAAATGCACTTTTAAGTACTAATCAATAACTACACTTGTACTATGAAAGAAACTTGATTTGTTGTTAATATAAGTTAGCATCATGAATAATTGATAATATTTATAAGTATTAATATTATTCAAATAAGATAACTAATGTAATCATGTTAACAATTTATAATCAGATTGAAACCTCTTTTGTGTGTAGTTTTTAGTTAAATAATAAAAAAAATTATATTATACTTGTTTAAAATACTGTTAGTGGATCATCTAACCTTGACATTTATTTTTTTCATTTTTTAATCCTCACATTAATCTTATAATCTTAAAGTCCTTTTTAACTTCTTCTTATTATTGTTGTTGTTGTTGTTTATAATTTATATAGTTAACCTCATTGTAGTTCTACCCCAGTTTTACCAGGTTATTTATTAGTTCGACACTCTTACATTTATGAGAAGACATCAATATTTTGGTTATGTCAATTCAAGAAGAAATAAACAAACTTCCTAACTGAACTAAGCATTTTACTTTCTTGTTATACTAATTATGCAAATATTATATTCTGTAAGTCTGAAATACCTACTAAAGCCTATTTAAAGTTAGTTGTGGCCTTGATAAAAGGTTATGCTATGGATTTAAAATCATTTGTACTATGATATATTTATAAAGTATTAGGGGAATGCCAAATTTAAGAGCAAACAACATCTTTTATGGTGAAATAAAACATATATAGTGCTTTGTTATGAGTATAATTATGGAATCTATTCCTATGAGTTCAGTAATGTGCAACAAACCTTAGACCCTTAACTAACTTATGTCAAAGAGAGGTTAATAAAGACTTAATTCTATAACTTTCTTTTTAGATGATATATAAAAACCTTTATAGTCAAGGTAAGAAGAAATGAATAATCTATGACATTCCTTGTCACAATAAGAATTAATTCAAGTTAGTTGTTAAGTTCACAATTGTAAAAAGGCATAAGTTATAAAGGAATAACATGATTCAATATAAAAGCATATTGGCTTATAGAAAACTTTATATTAGTTTGACAATTAATCATGTTCAAAGGAATAATTATTATTTTTGTGTGTTGTGCAACCCATCTTATAGTAAGGTAGTTGGGATTCATTCAATGCATCCTTTATATATATATATAGACACCATAAATCATGTAAGACCAAATAAGGTTATTTTTTATTGACTTGAACAAGTGTAAATATGAATTTGGCAATTGAACACCATTTAAGTTTGTCATAATCCAGTTTTGGTTCTCTAAAAAATATTTGTATATTTTTTTTATTCAAAAAATCCAAAAAAAATCAAAAATCCAAAATCCAAAAATATTTTTGAGATATTAGAAGATAAGTCTTTGAACTACAAAAGATAAAAATGCTAGAAGAAAGACTTAATTTGAAGCAAAGTTTAAGGTTGAAATCTAACTTGACCCAAATTAGAAGAATTGATTAGTTTTAAGGACTTAAACTTATAAAGGGTTTAATTAAGTTAATTAATAAACTTATAATGGGTTGAATTAACTTAATTAAGGATTAAACTAAATCAAAATTAAGTTTGAAAGTCAATTTAGCTAAAATTAAAAGAATTAATTAAGTTCAAGGACTTAATTATACTTCTAATGGGTTAGTAGGATTCAATAAAGGACTCAATTGAAGAAAAATCAAGTTTGAATACCTAGTTTGGATCAGTTCATAAAGATTGAAATATTAGAGATATAATTGGCACTTTAAAAGGCTAAATTGGTGCAATTAAAAGTGCAATTACAATAAATTTAAATTTTGAAGGCTAATTACAAGGCAAATTAAAGAATCCTAAAACTATGAATTAAAGTGAAAGAGGTGCGCACATTCAAGGACTAAAATTGATTAAAATCAAGTAAATTTAAAAATAAAATTAGAAGTTTAAAGGTTAATTAAAGATGAGATTGAAAATATCTAAGACCAAGAACCATATTAAACATCAAAATTAATGTGACCAAGTATTTAATCAAAAAAAATCTTGAGGTACCAACTTAAATTGGCCAAATTCAATAAAATTTGAAAGACCAAGGATCATTTTGTAAATAAATAAGAAAATAATAAAATGACATCATTTTGATAAACTGTTCATTTCCTTTTTCATTTATCTCGTGAGGGAGCTCACTAAGATCCCTCTCTGTAGAGCCATTTAATGTTCTCTCATGCCTCAAGTAAGATAAAAGACACTCTCATGGTAACCCTAACATCGTACTACGACCCACTATGGTTCCCATCAACTGGTCATCCCTCTAGCTGCTACAATGTTGGTCAAAAAATACTAACTTGATTAGCCTTGGATAACCTAGTTTTGATAGTAGCAGGTTGTTAGCTTGTTGTCAATGATTGAGATCAATCTTATAGCATTGTATGGTTATGTTTCAAGACCTTCCTTACCACTTATAAATAGAAGCAATCCATTTCAACAAGAAAATAGAAGGGAGGATAGAATTGAAAAACTCATACCCATACACTACACTTGCAAACCCTTCAGCCCATGAACATTTAGTCTAACATAAATGAGAGGAAATTTTCATTGTCCTAACTGGAAAAAAAAAACATATAAAGCACCACTTTTCCTCCTCTTTTTTAGCCAAAAATACAATTTCTCCTTCCTTACAACACCTAGTACACCATAAAATAACACAACCCCTATTAAAGCCAAACAATAATAATTAGAGATCCTATTAGAAACCATCACAACCACTTCTTTCCTAGCATCTATTCCTTCACTAAATCTCTACATTAACAATGACAACAAACTCCAACCAATCAACCATTTGTCAATAAAACATAAGTTGGTTGATCGGTGTCAGAAAAGTTACACTTCCTCATCCATAGTATCACTAATGTTGTAAACAGTAATAGAATCCTCCTTTAGCAATAGTTGCACCACCTCTATTGCATTTATGAGTAACATTTGATTTAACTGTTACCAAGTAATAGAAGTCTTAAGTCTCAACAACCTTATTTCCTTGTTTTCTCATTGAAACAATTATGAGCATCAGCCTTATTATAGTCGTAAGCTTTAATTTATATTCTAACCAAGAATATTTCCAAGTATGATGCTTTGTCCTTCCATAAGTACATCACATTGATAAAGTTAGCCAACTTTTGTTATTTTTGTGAAATAACTAACCATTTAAATGGTTTTGTTAGGCAGTTACACAATTGTCAAGGTGAAGTGGTTATTTTTAAACAAATTAGGAATAAAAAAAGAGCCAATATAGTTAAAAATCAATGTCTTTGATTTCATAAACACAAATATGGTAAATATTTTTAGAATTATTTTTTTTAATAATATATGGTGCATAAAGAACTAGCATGTATTTTTTTTAATAAATATTTTACATAAAATCCAACAAAAGACATATCTTAGAAAAAGATGCTTTGACACCAATGTAAATTGTTGAAGAAAACTTATTAGTGATTTGAAAATTCGCGTTCTTATCTTTAGATAAATTGCTACAATACTACTTGATTACTAAAATCAAAGAGATAGTTCATTGTACAAATGTTTTTGTCAAGTTAATTCAGAAAGTCAAATATGAAAGAGAGAGAGAACAATTATGTTTCTTTGTTTGCACCCTTTTAATATGGGTTATGCCCTTATATATAAATTTAAAGGAAGTAATTACTTCTTTTAGTAACTATGAGAAGCAGTTACAACTGCTTCACAACTCTAAATATTTAAACTAGACCCATCCTTCATTGGCAGATCAGACCTAACCCAATAATCAATAATTTTATATTATATTGATTTAAATTATGATATAGCAGTATATGTAGAATTTTAGAGTCAAATGCTATTTTTTTTATGCATACATCCTATGATCATGGATTTATCTCACTTATATGGTCAAGGTTGTAATTTTTTAGTTGTTTTTTTTATCATATTTAAAAAATAAATATTTTTACTTTGATATTAAAGTCAACATAGTGAGGTTGATATCCAAAAATTATTGATGTTGTTTTTTCTCTTTATATGTGAAAATATTCCCCTACCATTTAAATTTTAGCTCTGCATGTATATAACTAGATATATGCAAGTTCTTTAAATATGCTTGTTTGATCTTTCAAAAATAAGAATGGCCCACTTATATTTGTTCATAGTTAGGCTTTCAAGGCCAACTTCTTAGCATGATGGACTATTTTCTTTTCTCGAATAATTATTATATGTTTTTAGCTTAGATGTCTTTTTTTGATTGAAGTCTGCATCAGTTTTGGGCTTGGATAGAAAACCCAATCTATTTGTTTGGGCTAAACCTTTAAGGTTTAAAGTTGTATTTGGCAGTGTCTAATTATGTTAAAGGGAAAAAATTGTATTTTTGGGTTTTTAAAGTTTGTTTACAAAACAAAGCTTTATTATTATTATTATTATTATCATTAAGGACTGTTTTGCAATTTTTTTAGCCCCTCATATTTTTCTATCATTTTATATTTATATTTAAAATTATAACTTATACATGAGGTGTTTTTCTGGTATTAGAAAAACTAGTTTTTTATTATTAGTTAAAGATGATAAAAAATAACAATATCTTCTTTCAAAACTAAATTTAAATATTTTGATTTTTGCATATGGCCAAGTCTCTAAAAATAAAAATCATATTTGTATACATACTAATTAATAAAAAAAAATTATACACGGCATAACTTAGCATTTTTTAAATACTAAAAATTCAAGAAAAATATTTTTTATTTTTCATGTATATTGGATTTAATAACTAGTTTATTAAAACTATAAGAACTTGGCCTATATTTTAAAAACACAAAAAATATTGTTTGTCCTTTTAATATCCAATATTATAAACTTATATGTAAGATGTTTTCCTAATATTGAATAAAAAGATAAATTTTTATATTTTTATATTTTGACTCTATAATAGTTAAGCTTAACCCCTAAAGCTATGATCCACTCTATTAGAGTGGATCGACTTTAACCATTAGACAAACCAACAATACTTTAGTTTGTATCAAATAAATAAACAATGCAGCTTACCTTAGATAAGGTATACTACGGGTAATATGTCATCCTTATATATAACTAGTCTCCTTATCTAAATTCTTAAACTAGTTAGAGTTTTTAGTAATCAAAATACTAGGTGACAACTCTATCTTTTTCTTACTCATAAAAAATAAGAATTTATTATTTTTCCACCCATATCTCGATGATCTTAGTCTAGGGGATGATCATCGCAACGCTACATATGTGCAACTAAATTATTGCAGGGTGAGAGACTTCAAACTACTAGTTGGTTGACACGACGAAAAGATTGATGTCTTCTCCCAAGTGCAGGAGTGTTGAAGTAATAAATAACCCGGCAAGACCGGGGTCGAACCACAGGGAGGTTAATTGTATAAATTATAAACAACAATTATAAACAATAATAACAATAATAATAACAATAACAACAACAACTATAATAACAATAACAATAACAATAACAATAACAATAATAATAATAACAATAACAATAGTAGTAGTAGTAGTAGTAATAGTAGTAGTAGTAGTAGTAGTACTAATAATAATAATAATAATAATAATAATAATAATAAAGAAAGAGAAGAAGAAGAAGATGATGAGAACTTGGAGATGGAATATTAATGTAAGGATTAAACAATGATAATAACAAATGTCAAGGTTAGAGGTTCCACTAATGGTATGTCAAACAAGTATAGTATAAACTCTTATTATTCAATTGGAAACCACACACAAAGGAGGTTCCAATCAGATTATAGATTATTAACATGATTATATTAGTCATCTTATTCGATTAATGCTAATACTTGTAAATCTCGTCAAGTATTCATGATTATAACTTATGTTAACAACAAATCAAGTTCCTTTCATAGCTCAGGTGTCGGTTATACCATACATTATGGGCTATGAAAGTGCCAAGCATTTGTTGTACCAAGTGTTATACAACATAAATCAAGATTAATCATTTAACAAGCAAAGTATTAAAGAGTGAACAAGATAACAAATATAAAACATGTTAGTATCAAACATTAAAGTCCATATTAAGTTTACACTATACTTATTCTTACACCATTAGTGTAACCTTTTCACCTTGACATAATTAACTTAGCTAGACATAATGAAAGAAAGAAAAATAAATAAAAAAATAAGAACATAAATAAGATAAGAGTTAACTAAGTAAAGGAAATGAAATGAAAGGCTTGATATTAATGAAAGTAAAGTATAAATATTACAAAAAATACAAAGAGAGAAAGGAAGAGCATGATCTTGATCTGGACACCAAGATGCCTAAATACATGGAAAATGCCTCCTTTTATAGGCCAAAATTGGGAACTATTGATTTGATGACTAATTGATAAGTGGGTGGTCAACTCTTGACTTGGTGACAGTCCTTATCTTCTCTTGTCTTCCTAAAAAGTCATTGATAACATCATAATTGAAGCTAGTCGAAAACATGAAAATTGTAGCACATTGTCTCATCTTTCTTGTGTAAAAACTTCAGATCATTTGGACTTCTAGAACTCCAGATATAACCAAAATACCGAACAGTGCTCGGGCTGGAAGACAGATTCGGGCTTCTTTGTTGTTGCTACAATTTGGACTTGAAAATGACCTTTTTAGATCTTGGGCTCCATATGAAAGTTGTAGGCCTATGTCTTACCTTTCTATCCATATAAATTGGATCTAAATTAGAGATCTATAACTCTAGATATGACCCAATTACCGAATAGTGTTCCGGTTTGGATTTCACCGACATCTCTTTTTCAAGTTTGACCATCTCTTTATCCTTGCAATTTAAGTTCTTAAAGTCATCAATCAATCCTTTCATTTATGTAATAGGCCTGCATTTAAAATGAACATTTACCACAAATTAAAGGTATCTTATATTATTAGATATATTATTATAAAACATGCTTTAGTTAAGGAGTTATTGATACTTCAAGTGTAAAATGATGATATAAAATCATGATAAAAATGCACTTTTAAGTACTAATCATTGGTCACTAGTCAGGATTTTTCCCATTATATTTGACTAATATTATCTTCAATATTTTGTTGAAATAGATGGTTGATAATTTATTTTTTAATGAATAATCTTCTTTTCAAAGTAAGAAGAGGAAGCTTTTGAAAAGCCTAACTAGAAAGCCAAGTAAAAAACCTAGCAAAAAACCCTTTGAGAAGCATGCTCAGTTTTAGCCCATCATTTCTTCATAACTATAATTTATGTTATGACATCATTCATCTTGTCCTTTTTAGCTTGTCATCATTCTGAGATTCATTCCTATTGAAAAAACACTCAACCTGTTAAAGCTAACTAACCATTTAAGGTTTCTAATAATGATGATGAAGAACCTATCACCTAATTGATGAGAAAACTTTAGGCAAGCAATTTGTTTGATTGACATATTGATTTTGTCATTTTCATATTCTTTATTGCACCAGACATAAATATAGAACCTTATAAACTTAAAGAAAAATATAAAAAGTGAAGTCCCTATAGGAGATTAAAATTATAAATTATACAATGATTTTAGAGATCTAAGGGGTTGATTATATTTAGGAGAAAATAATAATCAACCTTATTGTATCCTTTCTAAAAATAGGTTATCTAAAGTATGTATTTTTACTAAATTTATTTGACTCATGCCATTAATTGTTTGAATTTTTTTATGAGTTTATTCACAAGTCATCTATTATTTTTAGATGTTCATCAAGTTAGTACCAACTTTAAATAGACAGTCATGCAACTTTACTTTTTATTGATAATGCCAACAAATTCAATGATATGTAAGATTTTTATTGAATTAGTGCGCAACTAACTACCCGACTCCTGCTATGTTTTTAGTTAGAGTATAAGTTTTTTCTATGTTGTAAACAATATTCATGCATAAGTGAAACATGGTTAAAAAAAAAAAGCATTTTTTTTGTGACTCAAATTTGAATTACTTGTTCGTTAGAACATTTGTTTGTTATACAATATTTTTGTATAGGTTTCTAAAGACCAGGTCGATGCTCATGCTGAAAAAAACACATGATAAAAGAGAAGAACAAATATCAATAGTGATAATAAATTTGCTATGTTTGAGATGTTACCCACAACTTTCTCTTCTAAAGATGTTGATACTAGTTTATCAAGATTTAGGATGGAAAATCACATAACTCAAATTGAGATGAATGTGAGCCATTTTAGAGACTCTCAAGTACAAATCTACTTTTTTGATATCCACCACCCTCTAAGATGGTACCAAAAATATTTTTATATTTTCATGATTTTATCTTTTTATGTTTTTGTATTTTCCCCTTGGTTGTAATGTATATTACATTTTGAAAGTTATGATATATTTTTATATTTTATTTCTCTATTCCTTATGGTTTATTCTTCCTTCTCTGTTACTTTTAATTAATAACAAAGAAGGAGATAATTGAAGTATTTGTGAAAATAAATATAAAACATGATTATATAATTAAGAGGGAGAAACATATATGTATAAATTATTGTTAATTGTTAAAGTCTTTAAGGGACTAATTGCAAAATAGTAGGGAAGATTATATACGCATGCATTAATTGTTACCGTAAAAAAGGGAGAAATTGTTAACTTTTGGGTTACATATTAATATTTATATATTTTGATGATAATAATTAAATAAAAGTAAACTAAGGATATGTTTGATTGAGGTTAAATTTAAATAGCTTATATAAATATCATTAACAGTCATTACGAATTAAATAAAAAAATAAATCAATAAGTACAAGATATAAGATACAAAACAAGTGAAGACTTAGTTCTTTAGGATTCATTTTAGTACTTATTATATAAATTTTTATATCTTACTTGATAACACAAATTAAAATGAATTCACCCATTTTATATTGTATGCATTAGATAATTAATATGTATTTAGTCAATTAAGATTTAGTAGGCTTAAAATTGGATTTTAAGTTAAATCAATCGACCGCTTGGTCATATCAAGTAAACCGGTCAACCATTTATTTATTAGGAATGAATATCTATAAATTTATAAGAATAGGTTGATTAATTAATTTGACTAATCTAAACTAGTTGATCATTTTAACATTTAGAAGAGAATATATATATATATATATATATATATATATATATATATATATATATATATATATATATATATAAACACAAACCTTGAATATATATCATACATTATTTTAAGAATAAAAATAATTTTAAATTATTAATCTAAAGAATTTTAATAAATAAAGGAGGAGGAAGTTGGATTTGAAATTTCCTCTTATGAGCTTAATGGATGGAGATTGAAGTGCTAATCGATCTAGAGAATTTTAATTAATAAGGGAGTTAATTTCACCTTTTTTCTTTCTTTTTTCTTTCCCTTATCTTTTTACATAATTCCAAACCTTCCACGTTGCATCTCTAAATTGCTAAAGACCGAAGCAAAGTAAAACTTGGTTAAGGCTCCGGGGAAAAAAACCAAGAAAGGAGTGCTCCTCTTTCTCAGCTTTGCATAATCCATCACATAGTATAAAAAGTAAGTCTTAATAAATTTGTCAGATAAGCAAGTGTCTTCATTAATCTACCCTTTCCTTTTCGATATAGTTTTAGCTAATTGTCATTTTTAATATGTATTTATCTTCCCTTTTGGTTTCTGATTTTACTTCCTTTGAGTATTAAATAATTAATTTTTTATATATAAATACTTTATTCATATCCCTTTAACTCCAATATTCCAGTTTAACTCCAATATTCCAGACATTCCTTTCACAATGCCTTAAATCTAATTTGTATTTTCAATGTAACCAGAAAGAATTAGCTTGTATTTAATGAAAAAAAAATTATATACAATATAAAAAAATATTTAAAAAGAAAAATGCAATCTAAATAAAAATATGTTTTTATCTTTCAAGACAACTAACACATAATATGCATAATTAATTGAGAAAAATATAGAGATAAAAATACTAAAACAACTCAATCATTCACTATTTAACAATGTTTTTTTTTTTTACTGGTTATGTGTTTTAAATCTTATTTAGCTTTTTAAAAAAAAATAAAAAATAATATCAAACAAGACAATTAAAAAAATCAAAATAAATAAAGTATCCAAATAAGGCAAATGATGGTTTTGTATTACATCCTTCTAAAATAATAAAGATGAAAAATAATTTTGAAGAATGTAATTTAATTACTTAGATTTTAAATTTATTTTTTTAAAAAAAATAATTTAAATTTTATAAATTTTAGAATCATTAAAAATTTATATAATTATTAATTTTAGAATTTATAAAATTTATTGAGATATATATAAACTAATTAAAATTTATATTAATAATAATTAAAAAAAGAAAAAAGAGAGAGAGAGGTGAAAAATGGCCGTCCAATTTTAATCTACCCCAAACAATCCCTTCTCTTTCCATGTATAATTAATTACATTAATATTCGTTAAGATAATAAAATAAAGTAATTATAAAGACAGGCATTCTCACACGTGTCCCTTTCTCAAACCCCTTCGTGTATATAAATCCCATAGAAAGATTTCAAGAAAAGAAAAAGAAAGCACTCAAAGCCTACAGAGAGAGAGATGGTGTCTTCTCCCCCTCCTCCTTCAGGTGATTTGGACCCGAACCCGACAAGGAGAATACTGGGGTTGGGGTTCTGGATACAAGGGCTCAGGTGTTTACCATGGATGGCGATTAACTTCTTTTTGAAAGATGGGCTGCATGTGGACCCTTCTACTCTCCAGCTCCTTCAAAACTCTGCTAATCTTCCCATGGTTGGTAAGCCTCTCTATGGTATCGTTTCTGATGCTGTTTACATTTCTGGCCAGCACCGCATTCCTTATATTGCGATCGGTGGTAAGTGAAATCATAACAACTACCTTACCTCAAGCTTTTCTATCTTTTCTTGCTCATTGAGTAGTTAACTTGAGTTTTGTTTCACTTGTTTTATTTGATTTTATTTATTTCCAGAGATCATAGCATAGGCAGCAGGGATGCAATTATTCTTTTAGCCCTTTCTTGATCTGATAATAGATATATTATAGTTTGAGTCTTTCGATGAAGGGTTTATTATAATGTTAAAGGAAATATAGGTTTTCGGAGTTTTAATGCTATGATTTGTCTGGGATGTTGTTGGCTTTATGAGTTTGCTTTTGTACAATTAGTTTCAATAGTAGTTGTTTTCTTACAATTTAATGAGCAAATTTACTTCTTTTTTTTCTTTTCTTTTGTGTGTGTGTTCTTTTTGTTCTTGTTTTTGTGTCCCGGAACTGCTTTCATGATGATTTTATCCTGTGTTTTTCACTCATCGGATAAGTTCTATATCCCTTGATAAAGAGGGTTTGATCTTGTAACTTTTAACTACTTTCTTGTCAGTAAGGGCAGACAGGCAGAGAACAGGTGCATCTTAAGTTTCAATAAACAATCCCTTATGGTGCTTCTTGAAGTTCTAAGTTAGTAGAGTATCTAACAGTGATGTAGGATAATACTACTTGAACTTGCTTTTGACATTCAGGGGAATTCTCTCATTGCTTCTTCAAATTGTGTTAACCTGTAATATTCCTGCTAAGCATGTTTATCTATTAGAATTATCCCAGCTGTCTTCTTCACGATAATGTTATCCTTGCACTTTTGCTCATGGAACAAGTTCTATATTGTTTGATAAAGATAGCTTTGAAAATAGAGAAATAGTGAACTGGAGCTTAAATCTTGTACTGATTTGCCTGCAAGGAAAAAGTTTGGTAGCATAGTGAACTGAGGATATGATTCTGTAGTCTGTACAACTATGCATGGTCTTTTATCTCTTTTGTGATATAACTCAAAATTACTCCATAACAAGTTTGCACAGCTGTTTTGCAGCTTTCTTGCAAGCAGTTTCATGGCTAGCCATAGCAATCCTCTCCCCATCAGGCATCTCAATCGTCACCTTGAGCCTATGTCTTCTCCTTAGTAATCTTGGTGCTTCAATAGCTGAGGTTGCAAATGATGCCATTGTTGCAGAGATAGGAAAGCAGCCCACTTCACCCCCTAAAAAATCCCAGTCATATTCCTCGGGTGAGCTCCAGTCATTTGTCTGGATTGCTTCCTCTGCTGGTGGTGTCCTTGGAAACCTGCTTGGTGGTATTGCCATTAACATTTATGGTCCCCAAGCTATGTTCCTCTTTTTCAGCCTTGCTGTTGCTGTGCAATTGTTTATTATTATAACTGTCCGTGAAAGCTCACTCAACCTCCCCAAAAGTTCATCGAGAGTTGGAATCAGAAAACAGCTTTCAGAGCTCTCAGTTGCATTACAGAAACCTGAGATTGCTTACTCAATAACATGGTTGGCAGCATCAAATGCCGTAATTCCATCACTAACAGGAACCATGTTCTTTTACCAAACACAATATCTGAACATCAATTCATCTGTATTGGGGATCTCTAAGGTTTTTGGCCAGGCAGCAATGCTCCTATGGAGTGTCATCTACAATCGTTTTTTAAAGTCAGTTCCATCAAAGAAATTAATTGCGGCCATTCAGGGAGTGATGGCAGCATTCATGCTGTCTGATGTGCTGTTTGTGAAGGGAGTTTATCGGAGCATGGGTGTGCCAGATTTGTTATATGTTATAGTCTTCTCAGGCCTTTTGGAGGTTCTATTCTTCTTCAAGATTCTGCCATTCAATATTTTAATAGCACAGCTCTGCCCCTCGGGATGTGAAGGATCCCTGATGGCGCTTGTGGCTTCTGCTACTGCCCTTTCATTCATAGTGAGTGGATACCTTGGAGTTGCACTCTCATCATGTGTTGGAGTAACTGGCAGTGATTTTTCAGGATTTCCTTGTGCCCTTCTGATACAGGCAGTCTGCACGCTCTTGCCGATTTATTGGTCATCTTGCATTCCTGATGATAAGAAGCCGGAAAGCAGGAGCAAAAATGAGTAGAATTGTAGTTTTGTCGATTCAATTGATTTTCAGAGCATTCTTTATTCCTTATTTTGTACCATGTTTAGTATACCTAGTGGTCGTTGCAGCCTTGCAAGAATTTCGTATGGTATCTTGAAAGCTATATGCTGTGACGCTGTGTTGTTGGATCTCTTTTCATCCATATAATTCAATTATCAGCGGCTCATTCAAGAATTGTTTTTGGAGTTTTGTTGTAACCGGCCTCGGACAACAGGTCATCATGTAACCTATCCACGTTAGATGAGATGAGAGTTGAGTTGAGACTTGAGTTGATATGTTGAGACTTGTTGACATTGGGTTAATAATTTTAATTTTTAAAATTTATTTTTTTATTTAATTATAAAATAATAAAAATGGGCATATGTAGGAAAGATAACAAATAAAATTAGGGGGAGAAATATTATTTTCATAGTAAAACTAGGTTTTTTTTTTTTTTGTCAGCATCATGGTTTGTTGAAAAACAATCGGTAATCAGGAAAAAGTCATAAAAGCTGTAATTATTAAGAAAAAAACAATAGGCATGATAAAAACTTGTGGGTTTTTTTATTAACCGCAACAGTACTCTGATTTTTTATTTTAATCCCTTTGAAACTCGTTTTTTCAATTTAGTCACTAAATTGTTTCTTTTAATTTTATTCTCGCATATTGCATTGTTTTAAATTTAAGTTTAAAAATTTATTTAAATTTATTTTGATTCACTTGAGATTTTTAAAATGTTGGTAACATATATGGACATTTGATTGAAGCTTATTTTTTGCAAGAATAAATCAATTTTGTTGGTTATAAGAAATTGAAAATACAAGGATTTAATTTAATATAAAGTCTAAAAAAATAGTTTTTTTGTGTGCTGTTTAACTTGTGCTTTTTTGGGATTTTTTTTCCTTCAAAATTGTTTTTGGTTCCATTTTGGTCCTTTTAATTTTAAAATTGTTTTGATTCAAAATTTTATTTTGTTTATTTTTCAGTGTTTGATTTGAAAGAAAAAAGAGTCATTGAAAAACAATGAAAGAAAAAAAAAAGTTGACGGGTGGTTGAATTTTAACAATAAAACTAGTTATTTTTTGTGTCAGTGAATTTTATTTGACAAGAAAATTTCATTTTAAGTATTAGGTTATATGATTTAACAAAGATTTTTTTTCTAACTTGACCTTGTGTTTTTTTGAACAACTTGGAAGTGTTTTGAGTTTAGAGATTGTTTTTTAAAATTACAAGGGTGTTTGTTAGATAAAAATAGATTAAAAAAAAATATTTTTTTAGGTCTAAAATTACATAGATAAATGAATTATCTTATTTTTATTTTAGGTAAACCAAGTGTCATTTGCCCTTTAAACCAAGAAAAAAAAAAAGGCTAGATGCGTGTGTCCTTCTCATTTCATGGGCCAAGCCCACTAGCCCACGTAGATCTAGGTCACTAATCTTTTTTCTCTTTAATTTTTTTTCATCATAGATTTAAAATTAAATTTAATAAATTAAACTTTTTAATTTTTATCTTTAATTTTATTTTATCTCTTTCTTGTGAATATGTATTTTTAGTATTGTATAATTAAATGAAAGATAGATTCTAAGATAAATAATTTAGACCCAAGCAAGTTCATCATTTCATCATTTGAATTAAGAATTTCATGGGTTAATTAAATTAATTTATTTTTATTCAAAACATGATCATTTTAATATTTTGTACAAATAAGATAAATCGATATTATCTTGAAATTATATATATATTCGGGCCAAGTCTTAGAGTTTTTAACTAAATAAATTAAAAATATTTAAGCTTAGAATTGTTTTTCGTTTCAAGTCCATTTCAAGTTCTGGAGTAGTTTTTTAGGCCAAGAATAAATTTATCAAAATATTTATAGTGTTTTATACATATTTTTGATTAAAAATGTATTGAGAAATGAGTTTTTGTGTTAAAAAACTTTTAATTTTGATTTATAGAGCACCACAATAACATGTCCTTACCTTAATAGACGACAAGTTATCTAATTTATGTATTTTTTAAAAAAAATTAGGTAAGATGACAAACCATATGCCTTATCAGTAATAAGAAAAAAAAAATTAAGACTCCAAATATGTTGAATTTAACAAAAATAAGTCAAACATGACAACATCCCCTCACCTTTTTTTTTTTTTTTAATTTTTTTAATTAATGCTTTTTTTCTTATAAATTGATCACATCATCCCGTCTAAATACAATAAAAAAAAATTAAAGGTCAAGGGAGACCCTAACAAAATAGGCTAAATAGGCTAGCCTAACTTACCAAACCCATTATTGCCTAATCTTTTTTTATATTATTTTTATATTAATTTTTTAAAATTAATGGTTTTTTTATGTATTTTTTTCACAATTACTTTTTATTTATAATTAAACTAATACTCCTCTTTATTATTTTGTTTATTTAATCTCTTTTAAATGACAATTAAGTTTGAGTTATTTTATATATATTTAATTTTTGAAGATATTATTCTAATTTATTTATGATTTTTTCTTTATGTTTTATATAAATAATAAAATATTTATTTTTAAATAATATTTTTATTATGTGAAACCTTACTTATTTTTTTTTCAATTTATTCAATCAATTTCATATATATTTATGTTTATTATTATTTGATTGAATGAAAATTTGATTTTAATAAACAAAGTTAGTCAACACAATCGGGTAAAAAACATATATTGCAATATCAAATATCTTAATCTATCTCTGTCAATTTTTTATTTTTATCTTTGTTTATTGTTATGATTTTCTTTTTATTTTATAACACACATAATTTTTAATTCATTTAATTATATATATACACACACACAAGCTTCTCTATTTACATTTAAAATTTTTTAATATACAAATACACATTGAAAAAGCATGCATATATACTTTTTTTAACGAAAAAAAATACCTAAATAGCTAGTTCTATTTAATTAATGTAGCCGTCATCTTGTGGTTAACCAGAGGATTGTTTCATTTTCTAATAGAGAGAGCATTCAAATGTCAGGCAGGTAGGCACAATGTTCTCCAGTAACCAAACAACTTAAATAAGGGCAAAATGAAAGGCAATTGGAACAGATGGAGATTGTTCGAAATGGGGGAAGTCGAGAGCAGACCGAAGAGCCTTAAGAAGTATATCCTGTAGTGTAAAACTACATTACATTAGTTTCCGGAGCAAACGGTTCTCAAGAAAAGGGGAAGAGACTGAAAACAGAGGCCAAGAACTGGGGATATCTTGTCCTAATCCCACAAGATGTTCTTCTCTTATGCCTGTGAATTCTATCTATTGTCACACGATTGGAACAATAGCCAAGAGCAGCGCTTATAAATAATTGATCTTAAGCATGTCAGTTCTTCAGATATCAACAACTCATGAACATGGACATTCACAAAAGATTAATCTTGAGAACCCAGTTTTACTGTTGCTAGCATGTCAACAGACAAAATCCATCATACACTAAGATCTATGCTTTTGTGTGTGTGTAAAAACACTCTGAAAATGCTGAAATATCTCATCAATAATTACATGATTGCAAAATATTGCTTGCAAACAATCCATTCAACAAGCAAAAGGAAAACCTGATCATTTGTCGTATTGGCTAAACTATTTCAACTTCCAACAAGTTAGCAACACGCTGACAAGTCCCTAAGGTCTCTTCTTATATAAAAACTACAGCATTCAATCATGATATTCCAAATTAAAACAAAAGGAAATATAGAAAAATATCCAGTTTTTTATTAAATTCAAATCAGAATGCACTCTTTGATATGCTAAAGCAGAATAATCAACCACATAGTTATGATTAAAAAACACTCCATGTTCGCTCACCCGCCATAAGCCATAATCTCGTACTCCACGCAAAGCTGCAGCTCAAATTTCAGCAACACAGCATTTACGTCCATAAAAGTTTTTGATTAAGATGAGAAAGCTCACAAGTGAATATCAACAGAACATATAAACAGAGATTAACAGCACAGCCAGAGGCTGAACAAAACACAGTAAATTAAAAGGCACAACTTCCAGTCATAAATTAGCTTACGATGACACAACCAAAGCATAATATTAGTACTAGTAACTTCTAAATGCAACCATCCCACAAGCATTCTGATCGAACCTTTTCACCCTTCAACAGTCCCTCGATTTCTTTCGGAGGGTTTAGACCTAAACGTTGAGCACGCTCCCAACGTGCAAGCCGAGACATCCCAAGGCACGGTCCATATGCCATGTTCATGTCAAATTGCCTCAACACATCCTCATGTTTGTCATAATCATCTATTAAACACAAAACACCAAGAAAACACTAAGTTACAGCTTATAAATACACAGAATATACATATACATACACATGTAACAAAGTTTCAATTAACCAATGCCGATATTTTACAACGAATTTTACCACACTAAATAATAGACCCAGATACAATTTTCCAATTTGAGTACAATAAACGAAAAATAAGTTATTAAAACAGCGAAGACTTATCTTTCTTGTCATGCGATGAAGAAAATTGCCAGTATTTTTATTCTTTAAAGAAAAACACACAGTAAAGGGAGAAAAACAATCACAGAAGCGTCAACTATCAAGCAAACACTAACAAATTACAAGTAAAAAAGAAAAAAGAACAAAAAAGGAGAGGATACAAGATACAGAAACCTTTGAGATCAGGAGAATCATGGGAAACCAAGGCAGTTGGTTGGGTAATATCAGAGCCAAGAGTGGCGGCGTGAATAAGGGACGATTTATTGGTAGATGTGGATTTTCTGATACCACTCTTCTTCTTCTTCTGCCTGTAGAAACCCTTCATGTTGCTTGATGCTGTTGCCATCTCACTCCCAAAATTTCAAAATTTCGACTTTCTGTTTCTGTTTCTATCGCGAGAGAGGAGACTTAATTAAATTTTATTTATCAAAACTAGCTACGCGACGGTGCGGGTCCATTTATTTTTTTCAGCTTAAAAAAATGTTAAAGATATTAAAAATTGATATATAATGGTTAAAATATTTAACGATAATATATTAAATAATATATTTTTAAAAAATATATTAAAATAATAATATATTAAATTTACCTGAAATAATAATAGTTAATTTATAAAATTGGTGATTTAGAATGTAGAATGACAAAACTATGAAAATTATATCTAAATAAATTAAAATTTTAATTATAATAAACTAAACATTGAAAATTAATATATATATATATATTTAAAAAAAATTAAATTAAATAACTTAACTTAAAAGTGAGCTTACCCAAATTAATTTAGTACACTCATAAATCAAGTTTGAGAAAGAGAGAAAATAACGGGGCTTCATAATTTTTATATATTTTATTATATTTTGATAAATATTTTTTTAAAAAAATAATTATTTAATAAATAAAAATATTATTTAACAAAAAAAACTAGCTCCTAATATTATTAATCTAGATAACAATTTTTAATGAAGGCATGTTTGTTAACTTTGTTTCATGAAAAGGAGATTCTTAAAAATTAATTTCTAAATTTTTGATATTTATTTATTATTAAAAAAATTAATAAATCAAAAATGTTTTTCAGTTCAAAAAATATTTAGCTTCATTTCCAGAAAGTATTTTTTTTATTTTAATCAAATATATTTATCAAGAGTTATAAAAAGTTTAAAAATATCTTGTTATTTTTTTTATTATATTAATTTTGGTCTTCAATATTTTGATATCTATATATTTTTAAGTTATTTTTTATTTTATTTTTTAATATCATCTCTTAAAATTTGATTTTTATATCAACTTTGATATATTTTTATATATTTTTATTATGTTTTTCTCTTATTGTTTTCTCAATTGAAATTTTTTTAGCTATCATATTTGATCTCTATATTTTTTATTGCTATTTATTTTATTTGAAATAATTTATGAAATTAAAATTTTATTTTTTAATTTTATAATCTTTCAACTTTTTTATTTACCAGATTTGGTTTCTATTATTTGAATTATTATTTATTTTTTAAATTAATTTATAAAATTGATTTTTTTCTTAATTCCATCCCCCTTCAACTATTTTATTAATCGAATTTGATCTTTATTTTTTTATTTAAAATAATTTATGAAATTATATTTTTTTTCAATTTTATCCTCCTTGAAGTTTTTTTATTTGTTAGTTTTAGTACCTACTCTTTTAATGAACTTGAAAAAGAAAAAAAATATTAATATATTATTTTTTAAAATTTTTTTTATAACATAACCAAATATTAGAAAGTATTTTATAATTTATTTTTTATAACACTACCAAAATATCAAAAAATAATCTATTTTTCAAGAATTTATTTTCCATAATAATTACTTTAAAAAATTACTTTTCAACAAATAAATAGACATTAAATCTCGTGGTCATTTTTATTGTATATGAATCACTCTATTAGCATTGTTTTGTCAAATTAGGTCTCCTTGTAAAAACATTTAATAAAGTATCATTTAAAAAAATATAGTGGTGTAATGATAAATAAACTTGCAACATTTCAACTAAAAAGTCACAAGTATAAATATAAAACTTGAACAATTTCCAAACTACTTCATATGAACATATGAAATAGCAGTTGAGGTAGGTTTATATCTCCTCATGGTTTTATTTTTTTATAATCATTTGAAATCTATAAAATCTCATACTTGTATATTTGAAAAAATATTTTATTAGCATTGATTGTAAACAAATTTCTACATTGATATAAGCTTTATATTGAAAAAGTTTTTTATTATAAAGCACAACAAAGTTAATGTAAAGTCAAGTATCTCATTTGAAATTTATTTCATTGTATCATTATTTAATTTGGATAGAGAAAAAAAGTATAGTCTCATGAGATTATAGGGATCATAGTTTAGCTCTTCTCTTAGAAGTTTGTTTCGTATTTTGGTCATTAATTTGTAATTAGACATAAGTAAATTATATTTTTTTAGAAACATTGCCAATGCATTTAACAACATCTCTAGCTGATAAAGAATGCAATTATAGATCTCATGATCAGACAAATATAAATTTTGGCATTTGATATGAAACTCTTGATCTTGTAATATTATTATCAAACATATAATGCTAAAAATTTTAAAAAAATAATTTTGATTAGTAACTTAAAAAAATACTATTAAAAAGTTACTACAATTATAAAAATGAAGCTGTTATAATCATCTTTTACAAAGCTTTAGCCAATTCTTTATTATTTTCAAATAGGCCTAATGCTTTGCAAGCAATTTGTTATTTTGAATAAATAATACCTTTAACCATTTTAATTTGGTCAAAACTCAAAGCTCCTTTTACATGATCAAGCTTGGGTTGTATAAAATATAACATTTTAATAGTTACATAGACATAAACAATTCTATTAATGAATCTTTTTTTTGTTTGAGTGCTTTAAACATTTTTTACTAGATTTCAAATATATTTAGATGGGAATTTTGAATAACAAAGATTTCAAGCATCATAGTCATTTTTGTTATAAACCACTTTATGAACATTGTTTTGTCAATATTAGGTCTTTTATTAAAAGTTCAATAAAAATATCATTTGAAAAAATAATAGAGTTGTAATGACAAATGAAATTCCATCGTTTCAACTGAAGGATCACAAATATAAATGGGAAACTTCAAAAGTCTTCAAACTACTTCATATAGACATGAAATGGATATTTAGTTATGCTTGTATTTCATAATAGTTTTGTTTTTTATAATCATTTGACACCTATCAAATCCCTTATTCATATATAAAAATATATTGATTGGAAATAAACCTCTACATTGATATAATCATTATATCTAAGAAGAAGTTTTTATTATAAAGCATAACACAATTATTGTCATGTCTAATATCATATTTGACAACAAATTTTTGAGAGGAATCACGTTTATAACAAACAAAGTCTGCAAGGCCTAACACTTTTAAATATGATTATAGTTACTTTTCTATTTTTTGATATATAAAAATATAGGTAATTTTTTTTTTCTATTTTCATATACAAGTCTACCGAAATTTCCATAGAACTTTCGATAGAGTCTCCCCTATACTTGAAGGGCCCAAGTTATTGAAATATACCTTATTTATACTTCTAATATCTTACATTTCATGGTTCAATCATAACCCAATTATCCTGGGTCTCAATCTCACAAATATCATCATCAACATCACAATCAAAACATATATAACATACATTAAACAACAAATATCATTATTAGGGAATAAATGAGATAAACACGCATACATGAAACATGATTATATGAATTTCAGAATTAAATTCATCTATTTAAGTTTAAACATCAATTATACAAATTAAGTTATATTAAAGTTGTAATATTACAAAACATAAGGGTATACTTCCTATAACCTAAACTATAAAAAGTAAACATAAGTTAGGATCTATTCTTGTCATGTATGTGATGGTCCTGGAATAAAAATAAATATTATTGAAACATGAAAAAACACAATAATATAGCAACATAAATATTCAATAATTTAAAAAGACAATCATGTATTCATATTTTATTCACTTCTCCCTTCTAGGTTTTTATTGGAAACTCTTTCTCTTTTAATTACTAAAAATCATTTCCTCTTCCATTACTAACCTCCATTTAAGATTTCATAAGATCAATTATGATCATTTTCGCTTAACACATTACCAATACCAATTTCACTAGTATCATCATCACGTCATATGAGTCGATACAAGGTGATCCCATTACTTGAGATCCTATATATATTAAATGTATGCTAGCCAATACGTGTCCTAACATATACTAAATGTATGTTGATCCCCTTACCTAGAATCCTAATATACACTAAATGTATGCTAGTTGAAACACATATTACACTTTTTATATTTTCTTTGTTAGTGGTACTCTCATCACTTAACAATGCATATAAGGATAGTTTCCTATGAACACACACATACACTAAAAGTACTATTTGAAATAACATCATTACAGTAACTTCCTTGATTTCACATAATATTCAATGTTGCACATTTACATCTTACATTATTAGCATATAAATTCTTAAATTTAACTAAAAAGCTTAGGTAAGGATCACCTACATGCAATAAAAGCTCTACTCGTGTTCCTTGTTGTTGTTATTGCACCACGCCAATGGTCCTTTTTACAAATCACAGGTTTATCTAAAAAAAAATTCTCATTCAAGGATATATTTTATAATAACCATATAGTCTTTCTTTTAGTCTTTTCTTAATATTTGAACTGTTACTCAATAAACCTTGAACTATTATTGTTCAATCTCTTTTCAAATTTTTAACTATATCTAGAATTATAGAAATCCAATTTAAGTGAGATTGGTCTCCTTGAAAAGCTAAGACATGAGGCTACAAGTTCTTTGAAGGAAGAAGAACTCAGTTCTGTCTCTAAGATAGTCAAAATTGTTCATCAACAAACATTAAACTTTTATTGTCCAACTATTACTACTTAATATTGAATTGTTACTGTCCGACCTCTTCTTAAATTTTTAACTATATCTAAAGTTATAAAATTCCATTTCAAGCATAATTGGTCTCGTTGGAAAGTTAAGACACAAAGCTAAAAGTTCTTTGAAAGATAGAGAACAAAGTTTTGCCTCTAATATAGTCAAAATTATCCATAAACAAATATTGGACTATTACTATCCAAATGTTATTGTCTTGATATTGAATTGTTACTATTTGACTTTTCCTTAGATTTTTAACTATATCTAGAGTTATAGAAATCTATTTCAAGAGAGATTGATCTTGTTGGAAAGTTAAGACACGAAGCTACAAACATTGGAAGGAGAACTCAATTCTGCCTCTAAGATAATTAAAATTTCTCATTAACAAACATTGGACTATTATTGTCCAACTATTACTATTTTGATATTGAACTGTTACTATCTGACCTATCCTTAAATTTTTAACTATATCTAGAATTATAGAACTTTATTTCAAGCATTATTGGTCTTGATGGAAAGTTAAGATATGAGGCTACAAGTTCTCTAAAGGAAGGAGTACCCAGTTCTGCCTCTAAGATAGTCAAAATTATTTAGTTAGCTATCGGTTGGTAACCTATAGCTGGGTTCTACGACTCCAAATTGAGTAATACCAATTTTTTTAGTTAGCTAACATCCAAAACAACAATTACTATAAGAAATTTGATCCTAATTCACTTATATTTCTACTCGAATTCTCTTTAAAAGTTAGGAGATAAATTTTTCTAGATTCATTAACCTTTTGAGTAAAAAAAAGTTGTAAACTTCTAATTAGTACTTCAAAGTGCATTTTTATCAAGGTTTTATATCATCATTTTGCACTTGAAGTATCAATAACTCCTTAACTAAAACATGTTTTATAATAACATATCTAATAATATAAAATACCTTTAATTATGGTAAATATTCATCTTAAATATAGGATTAATACATAAATAAAAGGATTGATTGATGAGTTTAAGTACTGAAATTGAAAGGATAAAGAGATGGCCAAACCTAGAAAAGAGATGCTAGTGCAGTCCAAACAAGAACATTGTTTGGTAATTGGGTCATATCTGGAGTTGTAGATCTCGGATTTAGGTCTACTTTATATGGATGGAAAGGTAAGACATAGACCTACAACTTTCATGTGGAGGTCTGGTTTTAATAAAGCCATTTTCAAGTCAAATCTTAGCAACAATAAAGAAGTCTAAATCTGTCTTTTAGCTCAGACACTATTCAGTGTTCAGCTCATATCTTGAGTTCTAGAAGTTCAAATGACTTTAATTTTTTTTTTTGAAAGCTAAGACAATTTTCTATAATTTTTATAGTATAAGCGTTTGGAATTCTGACATTATCAATGATGTTTTGGGCAAATAAGAGAAGGTAATGACTGTCACCAAGTCAAGAGTTGGCCACCCACTCATCAATTAGTCATCAAATCAATAGTTCCTAATTTTGGCCTATAAAAAGAGGCATTTATCATGCATTTAGGCATCTTGGTTTCCAGATCAAGATCATGTTCTTGCTTTCTCTTTTTGTATTTTTGTAATGCTTAAGTTTTATTTTCATTAGTATCTTGTTTATATCTTTCATTCCCTTCCCTTTACTTAATTAACTTTTATTTTATTTATGTTTTTATCTTATTTATTTATTTATGCTTCTCTCTTTCATTATGTTTAGCTAAGTTTATTATGTTAAGGTGAAAAGGTTACACTAATGGTGTAAGAATAAGTATAGTGTAAACTTAACATATACTTTAATGTTTGATACTAACATGTTTTGTATTTATTATCATGTTCACTCTTTAATACTTTGCTTATTAAATGACTAATCTAGATTTATCTTATCTAACACTTGGTATAATAAATGCTTGGCACTTTCATAGCACAAACTGTATGTTATAACCGACACTTGTGCTATGAAGGGAACTTGATTTGTTGTTAACATAAGTTATACTCATGAATGTCTGATAACTTTTACAAGTATTAACATTATTTTAATAAGATAACTAATGTAGTAATGTTAACAATTTATAATATGATTGGAATCTCCTTTGTGTGTGGTTTTCATTTGAGTAACAAAAGTTTATACTATACTTGTTTGAAATACCATTAGTGGATCCTCTAACTATGAAATTTATTGTTATTATTGTCTAATCCTTACATTGATCTTCCATCTCAAAATTCTCATCAACTTCTTTATTATTATTGTTGTTGTTGTTGTTGTTGTTGTTTATAATTTATACAATAAATCTCCCTGTGGTTCGACCTTGGTTTTGCTGGGTTATTTATTACTTCGACACTCTTGCACTTGGGAGAAGACATCAATCTTTTGGTTGTGTCAAGTTTTTTGCGTCATTATTGGGGATGCAAATTCTTGTACAAAATATAGTATTTATTTTATTTTCACTTTTCACTTTTCTTGTATCTAACTTTGTTTTTTTTTTTTTGTTTTGTTTCTTGTTCTTTTGTTTTCTTCTTCATTTTATTATATTCCTACATTTGCATGAGAGTACATTCATGTATATTAAGTAGTATACTTTGTAGGGTATCCTCATCATTTTCAGAAAATATGGCTGAAGAAGATAATCAATCACTTTATAATAAGAATAATAAGAATAACCTTGTTAGAATATTTAAAAACCACATGAATAACAAGTGCACCTTCATATATAGTTTCTCCCTTGATGCATCCCATTTTAATTTTAAGTCAGACATTATTCAACTTTTACTTTCTTTTCATGGCTTAGATTTAGAAAATCCATACTTGCATTTAAGGGAATTTGAGGAGATTTGCAACATATATAATGACTTAAATTATAGTATGAACACTATCAAATTAAAGCTTTTTCCTTTTTCATTAAAAGATAAAGCTAAAACATGGCTACAAAATTTGAAACTAGGATCCATTCATACTCAGGATGAAATGCAACAATAAAGTTTTAACGAAGTTTTTCCCTTCTCATAGAACAAACTCTTTCAAAACACAAATCACCACTTTTATTCAAAAACCAAGAGAAACATTTTACCAATATTGAGATAGATATCAAGATTTGCTTAATACTTGTCCTTATCATGGTTTTGAAAAATGGATATTAGTTTCATATTTTTATGAAGGGTTAACACCTAAAGATAGACAAATGGTTGGATTGATGTGTAATGGAACTTTTAAAGATAAAGATCCTGATAGAGCAATAGAGTACCTAGACTTGCTAGCTAAAAATGCTCAAAATTAGGACACTACAAGCATATATGAGGCACCAAGTAAAATCCAACCTCATATATCTAATGGAGGTATCTACAACCTTAGGAAAAATCATGACTTTCAAGCCAAGTTTGCATTTTTAGCTAGAAAAGTCGAGACACTAAAATTAAAAAAGAGTGGTCAATTAAAATCTATTCAAGATATTGTGTGTCAAATCTGTGAAACTAATGAACATTTAACCAATGATTGTCCAACTTTGCCTTCTTTTAAGGAATGTCTCCATGAACAAGCTCATGTTTTAAATAGTTTTCAAAGGCCTAATCATAACTTACACTCATTAATTTGTTGATTTGTTATTGAATGGGTGGCCATCTTAACTTGATAACAATTTTTATTTTCTTGTCTGAACAAAACATTTAACAAGAAATTAAGTTCATTTCATAACTCAGGTGCCGGTTATACCACACAGTATGGGATATAAAAGTGCCAAGCATTTGTTGTCTCAAGTGTTATACAACAAAAATCTAGATTCGTCATTTCACAAGCAAAGTATTAAAGAGTGAACAAGATAACAAATACAAAACATGTTAGTATCAAACATTAAAGTCCATGTTAAATTTACATTATACTTATTCTTACACAATTAGTATAATCTTTTCACCTTGACATAATAAACTTAGCTAAACATAATAAAAGAAAGAAAAATAAATAAATAAATAAATAAATAAAATAAGATAAAATTTTGGTATAAACTTGATATAAATGAAGCAAAGCATAAACTTACAAAAAAAATACAAAGAGAGAAAGCAAGAGGATGATTTTGATTTGGAAACCAAGATGCCTAAATGAATGGTGCATGGTTTTGATCTGAAAACCAAGATGCATAAATGCATGGCAAATGTCTCCTTTTATAGGCCAAAATTGAGAATTATTAATTTGATGATTAATTGATGAGTGGGTGGTCAACTCTTGACTTGGTGACAATCCTTATCTTCTTTTGTCTGCCCAAAACATCATTGATAATGCCACAATTGGAACCACTTGAAATATGAAAGTTGTAAGAAATTGTCTCAGCTTTTTAGGAAAAAAATAGAGGTTATTTGGTATTATAGAACTCTAGAATGGGCCAAACACTGAATAGTGCGCCGGTTGGAGGACAGATTCAGACTTCTTTGTTGTTATTACAATTTAGACTTGAAAATGACCTTTCCAAATTTGGGCTCCATATGAAAGTTGTAGGCTTATGTCTTACCTTTTCATCCATATAAAGTAGACCTAAATTTGAGATATACAGCTCTAGATATGACCCAATTACCGAACAGTGTTTTGGTTTGGATTGCACCGACATCTCTTTTCTAAGTTTGGCCATCTCTTTATCCTTTCAATTTTAGTTCTTAAATTCATCAATCAATCCTTTCATTTATGTAATAGGCCTGCATTTAAAATGAACATTTACCATAAATTAAAGGAATTTTATATTATTATATATGTTATTATAAAATATATTTTAGTTAAGGAGTTATTGATACTTTAACTGCAAAATAATGATATAAAATCTTGATAAAAATGCACTTTTAAGTACTAATCATACCCCCCAACCAACTTATTATTAGTCCCTAGTAATCAAAGCGTTAAAATAGAAAAACAATTTGTAAATTGCACAAATCAAAGTATTCATCATTCAATTTCCATTAATCTATCCATATAAATAAACTCTCATTAAATTTATATATCTGCTCAATATCTCTTAAACAAGATATTAATAAAACTTTTTTTTTGTGCTCAATATATCAACACATAGTTATGAGGTTTTTCTTGGAAGAAAACAAAATTTTTATTCTAATATTTAAGGTTAACTTCTTTGGGTTGGGATCATTTTTTTTTTTAATATATACACATTTAACGTAAAACACCATGCATTTTTAATCCATGTAACAAGCTTTTAGCTAATAACTCCCAAACAGTTGGTCTTATGGCATTAGGTGTTGAGACACCCTTACGAGCTTAGTAACTTGGGTTATCGATACTAATATGTAAATAGTGCAATATTTAATTTTGTTAAGTTTTTCTCCTCAACTCATGTAACAAGCGTTGGACCAATAGCTCCAAAGTTAGTTGACTTTAGGGTATTAGGTGTTAAGACACCCCTTACTTCAATTAACCAACGAATCTCTTAAGGAATTCCACGGTTCATTAACAATCTCAATCTTGCACACCTAGCTCGATAAATTTTTATAATTGCATTTTGAGGCAAAATGGGAAAATACTTTTTTAATTTTTCAAGAGTGGTGTCCATTTTTTAAGATGAGAAGTGGAAAAGAGATGCAAAGAGAAGAGAAAGAATAAGGAATTGAACAAATATATACACAGATATTAGTTATCATGGAAAATTGAAAGAACCGACTTAAAAGTCACGGAGTACCGTTATCCGCCATTTAACTGGGGTGAGAAAGACTAGTAAACCAAGAGTCAAAGAAAAAAAGAAAAAAGAAAAAAACAAAACACAAGAACAATGTGTGAAAAACAAAATAATCAACATTTATTTACAGGACAACTAGGGTATTTATATTTCAAAGCATTATTGTTTTGAAGAATGATACCTACTTATTCGGCTAAAAAGGCTTTCTTTTTCACATTCAGTTTTCTCTTCATAGTGCACAAATCTTTCAAAAATTTAGCATAGAAAGAAACTTGTTTAATAGCATCTAACAAAGATATAATGACCCTTACCTATTTAAAAGTTTCAAAAATTCCAGAGTTATGATTGACTTTTCTTTGTTTGACCATGACATGAGAAAATAGAAGTGTTGTCGGAGAATCAGTCGTTTCTTTGTAATTTTCAAATTCAACCCCTTCCTTACCCTTAGAGATTGACTCCTCATCTTTCTCACAAGGTTCTAGAGTGGGTTTTTCAATAACCTTACCACTGCAAAGAGTAGTGACTGATTTGACTTGATCCATGTATTGATGTTCGGAACTACTTGCATTTGCATTGTATTGCCCATTGGGATTTTGTTGTGGTTGAGATGGAAACTTACCTTTCTTTTGGAAACTGAGAGCAGATGTCAATTTTGTAAGAGTATATTTAAAATTTGTCATGCTTTGAGCAAGTTGAGTATTGATTGTCTCTTGCTTTTCAATGAATTCATGTAATGTTTCCTCAAGATTTCTTTTAGGAGGTGGAGCATAAGGAGGTGCATATCTATGAGAATTTTGAAAATTATGGTGTGTTTGAAATGGTGGTTGTGAAGTTTGTACATTGTTCTTATCACTCTTCCAACTGAAATTTAGGTGATTTCTCTAACTAGGATTGTATGTTTGCGAGTATAGGTTGTGGTTTGCCCTGTGGAAACTATTTAAAGCATGGGCTTATTCATGGAGATATTGCTTGAAAGAAGGTAAGGTTAGACAGTCATTGGTTAAATGTTCATTGGTTTCACAGATTAGACACACAATGTTTTGAACAGATTTTAATTGACCATTCTTTTTCAATTCTAGTGCCTTGACTTTTTTAGCTAAAGATGTAAACTTGGCTTGGAGGTCATGATCTTCCTTAAGGTTGTAGATACCTCCACTATATGTATGAGGTTGAGTTTTACTTAGTGCCTCATAAGTACCCGCGGTGTCCTAATTTTGAGCATTTTCAGCTACCAAGTCTAAGTACTCTATAACTTCATCAGGGCCCTTATCTTTAAAAGTTTCATTGCACATCAATTCAACCATTTACCTATCTCCAGGTGTTAACCATTTATAAAAATATGAAACCAATCTCCATGTTTCAAAACCATGATGAGGGCAAATATTAAGCAAGTCTCGATACCTATCCCAACATTGGTAAAATGTTTCTCCTAGTTTTTAGTGAAAGTGGTGATTTGTCTTTTGAAAAAGTTTGTTCTATGAGATAGAAAAAACTTCTTTAAAAACTGTTGTTGCATTTCATCCCAAGCACGAATGAATCCTGGTCTCAAATTTTGTAGCCATGTTTTAGCTTTATTTTTTAATGAAAAAGGGAAACAACTTTAATCTGATGGTGTTCATGCTACAATTTGAATTATTATATGTGTTGTAGGCCTCCTCAAATTCTCTTAAATGCAAGTATGGATTTTCCAATTCTAAGCTATGAAAAGAAGGTAAAAGTTGAATAATGTCTGGCGTAAATTTAAAATAAGATGCATTAGGAGGAAAAACTATGCATGATGGTGCACTTGTTCTTGTGGGATTTATGTGGTCTCTAAGTGTTCTAACACGGTTATTTTCATTATGAGTGATTGATCATCTTCTTTGGCAATATTTTCTAAAAATGATGAGGATACCCTATAAAGTCTACCACTTCATATACATAACCACACTCTTATACACATGTAGGAATAGAATAAAAGGAAGAAAAAAACAAAAGAAGAGAAAACAAGAGAAAAGAAACAAAGTTATTGATTAGTACTTAAAAGTGCATTTTTATCATGGTTTTATATCATCATTTTGCACTTGAAGTATCAATAACTCCTTAACTAAAATATGTTTTATAATAATGTATCTAATAATATAAGATACCTATAATTTGTGGTAAATGTCTATTTTTAATGTAGGCCTATCACATAAATGAAAGGATTGATTGATCACTTGAAGAACTTAAATTGCAAGGATAAAGAGATGGTCAAACTTAGAGAAGAGATGTCGGTGCAATCCAAACCGGAACACTGTTCGGTAATTGGATCATATCTGGAGCTACAGATCTCAGATTTAGGTCCAATTTATATGGATGGAAAGGTAAGACATAGGCCTACAACTTTCATATGGACCCAAGATCTAAAAAGGCCATTATCAAGTCCAAATTGTAGCAACAACAAAGAAGCCCGAATCTGTCTTCCAGCCCGAGCACTGTTCGGTATTTTGGCCATATTTGGAGTTCTAGAAGTCCAAATGAGCTGAAGTTTTTACACAAGAAAGCTGAGACAATTGCCTACAACTTTCATGTTTACAACTGGCTCCAATTTTGATGTTATCAATGACGTTTTGGGCAGACAAGAGAAGATAAGTATTGTCACCAAGTCAAAAGTTGGCCACCCACTTATCAATTAGTCATCAAATCAATAGTTCCCAATTTTGGCCTATAAAAGGAGGCATTTGCCATGCATTTAGACATCTTGGTGTTCAGATCAAGATCATGCTCTTCCTTTCTCTCTTTGTATTTTTTGTAATGTTTATGCTTTCCTTTCATTAATATCAAGTTTATGCCTTTCATTTCCTTTCCTTTACTTAGTTAACTTTTATGTTCTTATTTTGTTTATTTGTTTTCCTTTCTTTCATTATGTCTAGCTAAGTTAATTATGTCAAGGTGAAAAGGTTATACTAATGGTGGAAGAATAAGTATAGTGTAAACTTAATATGGACCTTAATGTTTGATACTAACATGTTTTATATTTGTTATCTTGTTCACTCTTTAATACTTTGCTTGTTAAATGACTAATCTTGATTTATGTTGTATAACACTTGATACAACAAATGCTTGGCACTTTCATGGCCCATAATGTATGGTATAATCGACACCTGAGCTATGAAAGGAACTTGATTTGTTGTTAACATAAGTTATAATCATGAATGCTTGACGAGATTTACAAGTATTAGCATTAATTGAATAAGATGACTAATGTAATCATGTTAACAATATATAATCTAATTGGAACCTCCTTTGTGTGTGGTTTCCAATTCAATAATAAGAGTTTATACTATACTTGTTTGATATACCATTAGTGGAACCTCTAACCTTGACAATTGTTATTATTATTGTTTAATCCTTACATTAATATTTCATCTCTAAGTTCTCATCATCATCATCTTCTTCTTCTTCTCTTTCTTTGTTATTATTATTATTATTATTATTATTATTATTATTATTATTTTTACTACTACTACTACTACTACTACTACTAGTATTATTATTATTATTATTATTATTATTATTATTATTATTATTATTGTTATTATTGTTATTATTATTGTTATCGTTATTACTATTATTGTTGTTTATAATTGTTGTTTATAATTTGTACAATTAACCTCCCTGTGGTTCGACCCCGGTCTTGCCAGGTTATTTATTACTTCGACACTCCTGCACTTGGGAGAAGACATCAACCTTTTAGTCGTGTCAGTTATTTACAAGAAAAGTGAAAAGTGAAAAGAAAAAATAAAATAACTACTATAATTTATACAAGAACTTACCTTCCCGGCAACGACGTCAAAAACTTGACTCAACTAAAAGATTGATGTCTTCTTCCAAGTGCAAGAGTGTTGAAATAATAAATAACTCGACAATATCAGGGTCGAACCACAAGGAGATTAATTGTATAAATCATAGATAACAATAATACAATAACAACAATAATAGTAACAATAATTATAATAATAATAAACATAATAATAGTAGTGGTAGTAATAGTAATAATAATAATACTAATAATGATAATAATAATAATTATTATAAAGAAGAAGAAGAAGAAGAAGAAGAAGAAGAAGAAGAAGAAGAAAAAGTTGATGAGAACTTTGAGATGGAAGATTAACGTAACGATTAAACAATGATAATAATAAATGTCAAGGTTAGAAGATCCACTAATGGTATGTTAAACAAGTATAGTATAAACTCTTATTATTCAATTGGAAACTGTACACAAAGGAGGTTCCAATCAGATTATAAATTATTAACATGATTACATTAGTCATCTTATTCGATTAATGCTAATACTTGTAAATCTCATTAGACATTCATGATTATAACTTATGTTAACAACAAATCAAGTTCCTTTCATAGCTCAGTGATTAGTACTTAAAAGTGCATTTTTATCATGGTTTTATATCATCATTTTGCACTTGAAGTATCAATAACTCCTTAACTAAAGCATGTTTTATAATAATATATCTAATAATATAAGATACCTTTAATTTATGGTAAATATTCATTTTAAATGCAGGCCTATCACATAAATGAAAGGATTGATTGATGACTTTAAGAATTTAAATTGCAAGGGCAAAGAGATGACCAAAATTAGAAAAGAGATGTCGGTGCAATCCAAACCAGAACACTATTCAGTAATTAGATCATATCTAGAGCCATAAATCTCAGATTTAGGTCTACTTTATATGGATGGAAAGGTAAGACATAAGCCTATAACTTTCATATGGAGCCCAAGATCTAACAAGGCCATTTTCAAGTTCAAATTGTAGCAACAACAAAGAAGCCCGAATCTGTACTCTAGCCCAAGCACTATTCAATATTTTAAACATATCTGGAGTTCTGAAAGTCCAAATGAGCTAAATGTTTTACACAAGAAAGCTGAGACAATTGCCTACAACTTTCATGTTTTTGAGTGGCTCCAATTATGACATTATCAATGATGTTTTGGGCAGACAAAAGAAGATAAGGATTGTCACCAAGTCAGGAGTTGGCCACCCAGTCATCAATTAGTCATCAAATCAATAGTTCCCAATTTTGGCCTATAAAAGGAGGCATTTGCCATGCATTTAGGCATCTTGGTTTCCAAATCAAGATCATGCTCTTCCTTTCTCTCTTTGTATTTTTTTGTAATGTTTATGCTTTGCTTTCATTAATATCAAGTTTATGCCTTTCATTTCCTTTCCTTTACTTAGTTAACTTTTATCTTGTTTATGTTCTTATTTTGTTTATTTATTTTTCTTTCTTTCATTATGTTTAGCTAAGTTTATTATGTCAAGGTGAAAAGGTTACACTAATGGTGTAAGAATAAGTATAGTGTAAACTTAATATGGACTTTAATGTTTGATACTAACATGTTTGTTATCTTGTTCACTCTTTAATATTTTGCTTGTTAAATGACTAATCTTGATTTATGTTGTATAATATTGGTACAACAAATGCTTGACACTTTCATAGCCTATAATGTATGGTATAACAGACACCTGAGCTATGACAGGAACTTGATTTGTTGTTAACATAAGTTATAATCATGAATGCTTGACGAGATTTACAAGTATTAACATTAATTGAATAAGATGACTAATGTAATCATGTTAACAATATATAATCTGATTGGAACCTCTTTTGTGTGTGGTTTCCAATTCAATAATAAGAGTTTATACTGTACTTGTTTGACATACCATTAGTGAAACCTCTAACCTTGACATTTGTTATTATCATTATTTAATCGTTACATTAATATTTCATCTCAAAGTTCTCATCTTTTTCTTCTTCTTCTTCTCCTTTTTTTTCTTTATTAGTACTACTACTACTACTACTATAGTTCTTATTGTTATTGTTATTGTTATTATTGTTGTTGTTGTTGTTGTTGTTGTTATTCCTATTATTATTGTTTATAATTTATACAATTAACCTCCCTATGGTTCGACCCCAGTCTTGCCGGGTTATTTATTACTTTGACACTCCTGCACTTGGGAGAAGACATCAATCTTTTAGTCGTGTCAAGTTTTTGGCACCGTTGCTAGGGAGGTAAGTTCTTGTATAAATTATAATAGTTATTTTATTTTCTCTTTTCACTTTTCTTGTATATAACTTTGTTTCTTTTCTCTTGTTTCTTCTTCTTTTGTTTCTTTTTGCTTTTATTCTATTCCTACACGTGCATGAGAGTGTGGTCATGTACATCAAGTGGTAGACTTTGTAGGATATCCTCATCATTTTAAGAAAATATAGCTGAAGAAGATAATCAATCACTTCATAATGAGAATAACCGTGTTAGAACACTTAGAGACCATATGAATCCCACAAGAACAAGTGCACCATCATGCATAGTTTTTTCTCCCGATGCATCTCATTTTAATTTTAAGTCAGGCATTATTCAACTTTTACCATCTTTTCATGGCTTGGAATTTTGGCCTATAAAAGGAGGCATTTGCCATGCATTATTCAACTTTTACCTTCTTTTCATGGCTTAGAATTGGAAAATCCATACTTGCATTTAAGGGAATTTGAGGAGGTTTGCAACACATATAATAATTTAAATTGTAGCATGAATACCATCATATTAAAGCTTTTTCCTTTTTCATTAAAAGATAACGCTAAAACATGGCTACAAAATTTAAGACCAGGATCCATTCATGCTTGGGATGAAATGCAACAACAGTTTTTGAAGAAGTTTTCCCATCTCACAGAACAAACTCTTTCAAAAGACAAATCACTACTTTCACTCAAAAACCAGGAGAAACATTTTACCAATGTTGGGATAGGTATCGAGACTTGCTTAGTACTTACCCTCATCATGGTTTTGAAATACATTTCTATGAAGGGTTAACACCTAAAGATAGGCAAATGGTTAAATTGATGTGCAATGAAACTTTTGAAGATAAAGACCTTGATGAAGCAATGGAGTACTTGGACTTGTTAGCTGAAAATGCTCAAAATTGGGACACCGCGGGAACATCTAGTAGAGGTATGTACAATGATTAGTACTTAAAAGTGCATTTTTATCATGGTTTTATATCATCATTTTGCACTTGAAGTATCAATAACTCCTTAACTAAAATATGTTCTATAATAATGTATCTAATAATATAAGATACCTATAATTTATGGTAAATGTCTATTTTTAATGCAGGCCTATCAAATAAATGAAAGGATTGATTGATGACTTGAAGAACTTAAATTGCAAGGATAAAGAGATGGTCAAACTTAGAGAAGAGATGTCGGTGCAATCCAAATCGGAACACTGTTCGGTAATTGGGTCATATCTGGAGCTACAGATCTTAGATTTAGGTCCAATTTATATGGATAGAAAGGTAAGACATAGGCCTACAACTTTCATATGGAGCCCAAGATCTAAAAAGGCCATTTGCAAGTCCAAATTGTAGCAACAACAAAGAAGCCCGAATCTGTCTTCCAGCCCGAGCACTGTTCAGTAGTTTGGCCATATTTGGAGTTCTAGAAGTCCAAATGAGCTGAAGTTTTTACACAAGAAAGCTGAGACAATTGCCTAGAACTCTCATGTTTTCACCTGGCTCCAATTTTGACATTACCAATGACGTTTTGGGCAGACAAGAGAAGATAAGGATTGTCACCAAGTCAAAAGTTGGCCACCCACTTATCAATTAGTCATCAAATCAATAGTTCCCAATTTTGGCCTATAAAAGGAGGCATTTGCCATGCATTTAGACATCTTGGTGTTCAGATCAAGATCATGCTCTTCCTTTCTCTCTTTGTATTCTTTATAATATTTATGCTTTGCTTTCATTAATATCAAGTTTATACCTTTCATTTCCTTTTCTTTACTTAGCTTTTATGTTCTTATTTTGTTTATCTATTTTGCTTTCTTTCATTATGTCTAGCTAAGTTAATTATGTCAAGGTGAAAAGGTTACACTAATGGTGTGAGAATAAGTATAATGTAAACTTAATATGGACTTTAATGTTTGGTACTAACATGTTTTATATTTGTTATCTTGTTCACTCTTTAATACTTTGCTTGTTAAATGACTAATCTTGATTTATGTTTTATAACACTTGGTACAACAAATGCTTGGCACTTTCATAGCCCATAATGTATGGTATAACCGACACCTGAGCTATGAAAGGAACTTGATTTGTTGTTAACATAAGTTATAATCATGAATGCTTGACGAGATTTACAAGTATTAGCATTAATTGAATAAGATGACTAATGTAATCATGTTAACAATATATAATCTGATTGGAACCTCCTTTATGTGTGGTTTCCAATTCAATAATAAGAGTTTATACTATACTTGTTTGATATACCATTAGTGGAACCTCTAACCTTGACATTTGTTATTATTATTGCTTAATCCTTACATTAATATTTGATCTCCAAGTTCTCATCATCATCATCTTCTTCTTCTTCTCTTTCTTTATTATTATTTTTATTTTTATTTTTATTATTATTATTACTACTACTACTACTACTACTATTACTACTATTATTATTATTATTATTATTATTATTATTATTATTATTATTATTATTATAGTTATTATTGTTATTGTCATTGTTGTTATTATTGTTATTACTATTATTATTGTTGTTGTTGTTACTACTACTAGTATTACTACTACTACTACTACTACTACTACTACTATTATTAATATTATTGTTGTTATTGTTATTGTTATTGTTGTTGTATTATTGTTATTTATAATTTGTACAATTAACCTCCCTGTGGTTCGACCCCGGTCTTGCCGGGTTATTTATTACTTCGACACTCCTGCACTTGGGAGAAGACATCAATCTTTTCGTCGTGTCAAGTTTTTGGCGCCGTTGCCGGGGAGGTAAGTTCTTGTATAAATTATAATATTTATTTTATTTTCTCTTTTCACTTTTCTTGTATATAACTTTGTTTCTTTTCTCTTGTTTCTTCTTCTTTTTATTTTATTCCTGTACGTGCATGAGAGTGTGGTCACGTATATCAAGTGGTAGACTTTGTAGGATATCCTCATCATTTTCAAAAAATATGGCCGAAGAAGATAATCAATCACTTCAAAATGAGAATAATGAGAATAACCGTGCTAGAACACTTAGAGACCACATGAATCCCACAAGAACAAGCGCACCATCATGCATAGTTTTTCCTCCTGATGCATCTCATTTTAATTTTAAGCCAGACATTATTCAACTTTTACCTTCATTTCATGGCTTGGAATTGGAAAATCCATACTTGCATTTAAGAGAATTTGAGGAGGTCTGCAACACATATAATAATTTAAATTGTAGCATGAACACCATCAGATTAAAGCTTTTTCCTTTTTCATTAAAAGATAAAGCTAAAACATGGCTACAAAATTTGAGACCAGGATCCATTCGTGCTTGGGATGAAATGCAACAACAGTTTTTAAAGAAGTTTTTCCCATCTCATAGAACAAACTCTTTCAAGAGACAAATCACCACTTTCACTCAAAAACCAGGAGAAACATTTTACAAATGTTGGGATAGGTATCAAGACTTGCTTAGTACTTGCCCTCATCATGGTTTTGAAACATGGAGATTGGTTTCACATTTCTATGAAAGGTTAACACCTAAAGATAGGCAAATGGTTGAATTGATGTGCAATGGAACTTTTGAAGATAAAGACCCTGATGAAGCAATAGAGTACTTAGACTTGTTAGCTGAAAATTCTCAAAATTGGGACACCGCAGGTACTTATGAGGCACCGAGTAAAACTCAACCTCATACATCTAGTAGAGGTATGTACAACCTTAGGGAAGATCATGACCTCCAAGCTAAGTTTGTATCTTTAGCTAGAAAAGTCGAAGCACTAGAATTGAAAAAGAGTGGTCAATTAAAATCTGTTGAAAACATTGTGTGTCAAATCTGTGAAACAAATGAACACTCAACCAACGATTGTCTAACCTTGCCTTCTTTTAAGGAATGTCTCCATGAACAAGCCCATGCTTTAAACAGTTTCCAAAGGCCCAACCACAACCCATACTCCCAAACATACAACCCTGGTTGGAGAAATCACCCAAATTTCAGTTGGAAGAGTGAGAACAACAATGCACAAACTTCACAACCACCATTTCAAGCACACCACAATTTCCAAAATTCTTATAGATATGCACCTTCTTATGCTCCACCTCTTAGAAGTAATTTTAAGGAAACTTTGTATGCATTCTTTGAAAAGCAAGAGACAATCAACACTCAACTTACTCAAAGCATAACAGATTTTAAAGACACTCTTGCAAAATTCACATCTGCTCTCAGTTTTCAAGAGCAAGGTAAGTTTCCATCTCAACCACAGCAAAATCCCAAGGGGAAATACAATGCAAATGCAAGTAGTTCCGGAAGCCAACACATGGATCAACTCAAATCAGTCACTACTCTACGCAGTGGTAAGGTTATTGAAAAACCCTCTCTTGAACCTTATGAGAAAGATGATGAGTCAATCTCTGAGGGTAAGGAAGGGGTTGAATCTGAAAATTGCAAAGAAACGACTGATTCACCGCCAGCACTTCCATTTCCTCATGCCATGGCCAAACAAAGGAAAGTCAACCATAACTCTGAAATTTATGAAATTTTCAAACAAGTAAGGATCAATATACCTTTGCTGGATGCTATTAAACAGGTTCCTTCCTATGCTAAATTTTTGAAAGATCTATGCACTGTGAAGAGGAAACTGAATGTGAAAAAGAAAGCCTTTCTAGCCGAACAAGTAAGTGCTATTCTTCAAAACAATAATGCTTTGAAATATAAAGACCCTGGTTGTCCTACGATTTCTCGCTTTATTGGAGAGCATAAAATTGAAAAAGCCTTACTTGATCTTGGTGCTAGTGTGAATTTACTTCCATATTCAGTTTTTCAGAGTCTCAATCTAGGTGAGTTAAAACCAACTTCTATATCTCTTTTACTTGCCGATAGATCTGTAAAAGTGCCTAGAGGAATAATTGAAGATGTGTTAGTACAAGTCGATAAATTCATTTATCCTGTGGATTTTATTGTCTTGGACACAGAACCTGTTGAAGCATGTATTTCATTTCCTGTTATTTTAGGACGTCCGTTTCTTGCAACCTCTAACGCATTGATTAATTGTAGGAATGGATTGATGAAGCTATCATTTGGAAACATGACATTGGAGATGAATATTTTCAACATTTGCAAGCAACCTGGAGATGATAATGATTTACAAGAAGTAGATCATATTGATGAATTAGTTTATGATCAACTCGAATCTACTTTAAGTAAAAATGAATTGGATGAAACTGAAGATTTGCAAATGGTTTATTCTGAGGAAGAAATCACGGATGAAACAAGCACCGAAAATGTTGATGCGAATCTTTTGTCAACAATGACAACAGATTCGACATCTAACATCACACCAATCGATGATTACTTTCCTAACGAATCCTTACTTTCTCTTAGTCCAATGCCTTGGTATGATAAAAATATCAATTTTCTTGCTTTAGGAGATTTGCCAACTGATTGGAGTATTCAAGACAAAGAAAAGTTTTTGAACGAAGTGAAGAGCTTTTATTGTGATGACCCTAACTTATTCAAATATTGTCCTGATCAAATATTTCAAAGATTCATTCCCGACAATGAGGTAAGTAGTGTCATTAAACTTTGTCATTCTGAAGCATGTGGAAGTTATTTCTCGTCAAAAAAGACAATTGCAAAAATCTTACAAAGTGGATTTTATTGGTCCACCATGTTCAACGACACACATGCATTCTGCAAAACTTGTGAAAATTGTCAAAAAATTGACACTGGTCAAAAAGTTTTGTTTTATGATTCTCAACTCTATGCATTCCCTAAAGAGCTAAGATTAAGATGGACCAATCCTTATGGGGCTTGTGATATTGAGAATTCAATGAATGACAATGATTTTAAGGAAAATGGACATCGTTTGAAAGCTTACTTTGATAATTTTCCTACTGAAAATGAATCAGCTGGTTTGAATGATCTTGTAGATAAAGGTTGATTATTTTGTTTTTCTCACATTTTCTTTTTTATGTTTCTTTTTGAGTGATTTTTGCTAGTTTCTCTCACCCCGGTCAAATGGCGGATAACGGTACTCCGTGACTTAAGTCGGTTCTTTCAGTTTCCCACAATTACTGATATTTGTGTATATATCTGTGCAATTCTTTGAATCTCTCTTCCAATTCTCATTTGAAAATGGACACTAATCTTGAAAAATTGAAAAAGTATTTTCCCGCTCTGCCTCAGAATGCGATTACAAAAATTTACCGTGCTAGATGTGCAAGATTGAGATTGTTAATGAATCATGGAATTCCTGAAGATATTCGCTGGTTGATTGAAGCAAAGGTCCGATTATCAGGTGAGTCCTCTAACTTCTTCATTTCACACATGCCTGGAACAGGTAAAAACACTTTTGCAAAGAAGCGTCGTGCAAAACGACTGGATGTCTGTCATCGATGTGCTAGATGGACTTGTAATACACAATGTCGTTCTTTAGGAATGATATCTATAAACCGTGAAGATAAAATACAATTCATTAAGGATGGCCTGAGTAAGGAGTCTTTAGATAATCTTCTATTGACTCTTGAGACGCATCCTAATGGAGATGTGCATCGTGCAATTCATGATTTATGGCCACTATTTCATAAAGAACATGATCGACTTAGTCTTGGGAATCTGACTAAAAAAGACCCTGTTTGCCAGTTTTTAAGAAAATTGGATGGGAAGCCTATCCCCGACCCATAGAGGGCGTTTAAGCCGTTCTTGGACGTAAAACCAAGGGAAGATGTGCGCCACAATCACAACTACCTGTACATACACATGTTTTTTTCAAAAGTAAATAAATAAATAAATAAAAAGAGAGAGAGAGTGTGTGAGACTCTAGCTGGCCTACATATAGATGTTATGATTGCCTTTCCAATTTCTCATCTATAAAACCCTCTTTTCCTTCCTTTCATTTCTACTCAACCCATACATTCAACAAATACAGAAGTGTGTAGAAATGGCAAGTTCCTCAGGTCATCAAATAAGAAATATTTGTGTTTTCGGTGGATCTAGTCCTGGGAAAGAAAAGGAGTTTTTAGAATCAGCAAATCATCTTGGTCAGGTGCTAGCTGAGAGAAAGATTCATTTAGTGTATGGGGGAGGCAGTCTTGGGTTAATGGGAGGTGTGTCAATAGCTGCATTTTTAGGAGGTAGTCAAGTTTTGGGGGTCGTCCCTGAAGCTTTGGCACAAGGGGACATCATTGGAAAAACAATTGGAGAGGAACTTCAGGTCTCCACAATGTCAGCTCGAATGAATGCAATGTTTAACCATGCTGATGCTTTCATTGCTTTACCAGGTGGTCTAGGCACATTAGAAGAGATCTTTCATATTTCCTCTTGGGCTCAATTGCACATTCACCATAAACCCATAGGTTTGTTAAATGTTAATGGTTATTATGATAAGTTGTTGTCTTTTCTTGATCATGCTGTGGAACAGGAATTTTTAACATCTTCTACACGACAAATCATAATCTCTGCTACTACTGCTGAACAATTGATTGACCAACTACAATCTTTCATTCCTGTGATTGATCCTTCCATGAGTCGCATAAATTGGTCATCTACGGGAAGCCGTAAAAAGCTTAGATTGGATTTGAGCCTTCATTTGTGAATTTTTGTGTCTTTTGGTTTTATTATGTTTTGTTATTTCTTATTTTTGTTTCAGTGTGTTTCAGGTTTTGTCAGTGTTTGTTATTTCAGGTGATATCTTTTATACTCTATCTTTCTACCTTAGAACATTGAGGACAATGTCTCGTTTTGGTTGGGGGGAGAGGGTAGTAGTTGATAAAAAGAAAAAAAAATTGTTTTTCATTTCATAAAGCATGTGCATAATTGTTGTTACTAGGATGGCAGAGTAAAGGAGTTCTTTTGTTAAAGTGACTCTTGAGACGCATCTTAGTAATCATTCTTAACAAGGTCTATTATAATACTTCCTGAAATATTCAGGTTTACAAACTCTCGTATTGTTACCACTTAATTCTGCTCATATACTTATTTAACATGTATTCTTAAACCTTAATTTACACACACACACTTTAACATATGATTGTGGGTTGCATATTGGATTATTACATTATTTATGTTCTTTTGTTAAAGGTAACAACTAAGGGAAAGGGATTGTATATAAAAAAAAAAAAACAAAAACAAAAAAACAAAAACAAAAAAAAATGATGATAATAAAAATGTAGATAAGTTTGGTTTCGTAGCCTCCCTAACCTAAGCAATTAAGCCCGAAGGGGTGTTTTAACACCTAATACCCTAAAGTCAACTGACTTGGGAGCTATTGGCCCAACGCTTGTTACATGGGTTGAGGAGAAAAGCTTAAGGGAATCAAACATTGCACTATCTACATATCAGTATCTGCGACCAGAGTTACTAAGCTCGTAGGGGTGTCTTAACACTTAATGCCCTAAGACCAACTGATCTGGGAGTCATTAGCTGAAAGCTCGTTACATGGGTTAAAGATGCATGATGTTTTTAAAGTATATGTATATAGAGTTAAAAAAAAAAAAGAAGACAAAAATAGTAATCCCAACCCAAGGAAGTTAACCTTAAACATTAGAACAAAAATTTTGTTTTCTTCCAAGAAAAGCCCCATAATTATGTGTTGATACATTGAGCACAAAAGAAAGGTTTATTAATATCTTGTTAAGTGGTATTGAGCAGATATATAAATTTAATGAGAGTTTGTTTATCTGGATAGATTAATGGAAGTTAAATGATGAATACCTTGCTTTGTGAAATTTGCAAATTGTTTTAACGCTTTAATTACTAGGGACTAGTAATAAGCTGGTTGAGGGGTGTGATTAGTACTTAAAAGTGCATTTTTATCATGGTTTTATATCATCATTTTGCACTTGAAGTATCAATAACTCCTTAACTAAAATATGTTTTATAATAATGTATCTAATAATATAAGATACCTATAATTTATGGTAAATGTCTATTTTTAATACAGGTCTATCACATAAATGAAAGGATTGATTGATGACTTGAAGAACTTAAATTGCAAGGATAAAGAGATGGCCAAACTTAGAAAAGAGATGTCGGTGCAATCCAAATCGGAACACTGTTCGGTAATTGGATCATATCTGGCGCTACAGATCTCAGATTTAGGTCCAATTTATATGGATGGAAAGGTAAGACATAGGCCTACAACTTTCATATGGAGCCCAAGATCTAAAAAGGCCATTATCAAGTCCAAATTGTAGCAACAACAAAGAAGCCCGAATCTGTCTTCCAGCCCGAGCACTGTTCGGTATTTTGGCCATATCTGGAGTTCTAGAAGTCCAAATGAGCTGAATTGTTTACACAAGAAAGCTGAGACAATTGCCTACAACTTTCATGTTTGCACCTGGCTCCAGTTTTGATGTTATCAATGATGTTTTGGGCAGACAAGAGAAGATAAGGATTGTCACCAAGTCAAAAGTTGGCCACCCACTTATCAATTAGTCATCAAATCAATAGTTCCCAATTTTGGCCTATAAAAGGAGGCATTTGCCATGCATTTAGGCATCTTGGTTTCCAGATCAAGATCATGCTCTTCCTTTCTCTCTTTGTATTTTTTGTAATGTTTATGCTTTGCTTTCATTAATATCAAGTTTATGCCTTTCATTTCCTTTCCTTTACTTAGTTAACTTTTATCTTGTTTATGTTCTTATTTTGTTTATTTGTTTTCCTTTCTTTCATTATGTCTAGCTAAGTTAATTATGTCAAGGTGAAAAGGTTACACTAATGGTGTAAGAATAAGTATAATGTAAACTTAATATGGACTTTAATGTTTGATATTAACATGTTTTATATTTGTTATCTTGTTCACTCTTTAATACTTTGCTTGTTAAATGACTAATCTTGATTTATGTTGTATAACACTTGGTACAACAAATGCTTGGCACTTTCATAGCCCATAATGTATGGTATAACCGACACCTGAGCTATGAAAGGAACTTGATTTGTTGTTAACATAAGTTATAATCATGAATGCTTGACAAGATTTACAAGTATTAGCATTAATTGAATAAGATGACTAATGTAATCATGTTAACAATATATAATCTGATTGGAACCTCCTTTGTGTGTGGTTTCCAATTCAATAATAAGAGTTTATACTATACTTGTTTGATATACCATTAGTGGAATCTCTAACCTTGACATTTGTTATTATTATTGCTTAATCCTTACATTAATATTTGATCTCCAAGTTCTCATCATCATCATCTTCTTCTTCTTCTCTTTCTTTATTATTATTTTTATTTTTATTTTTATTACTACTACTACTACTACTACTACTACTACTACTACTACTACTACTACTACTACTATTATTATTATTATTATTATTATTATAGTTATTATTGTTATTGTCATTGTTGTTATTATTGTTATTACTATTATTATTGTTGTTGTTGTTACTACTACTAGTATTACTACTACTACTACTACTACTACTACTACTATTATTAATATTATTGTTGTTATTGTTATTGTTATTGTTGTTGTATTATTGTTATTTATAATTTGTACAATTAACCTCCCTGTGGTTCGACCCCGGTCTTGCCGGGTTATTTATTACTTCGACACTCCTGCACTTGGGAGAAGACATCAATCTTTTCGTCGTGTCAAGCATAAAATTGAAAGAGCTTTACTAGATCTTGGTGCTAGTGTGAATTTACTTCCATATTCAATTTTTCAGAGTCTCAATCTAGGTGAGTTAAAACCAACTTCTATAACTCTTTTACTTGCCGATAGATCTATAAAAGTGCCTAGAGGAATAATTGAAGATGTGTTAGTACAAGTTGATAAATTCATTTATCCTGTGGATTTTATTGTCTTGGACACACAACCTGTTGAAGTATGTAATTCATTTCCTGTTATTTTAGGACGTCCATTTCTTGCAACTTCTAATGCATTGATTAATTGTAGGAATGGACTGATGAAGCTATCATTTGGAAACATGACATTGGAGATGAATATTTTCAACATTTATGACACGACTAAAAGATTGATGTCTTCTCCCAAGTGTAGGAGTGTCGAAGTAATAAATAACCCGGGAAGACCGGGGTCGAACCACAGGGAGGTTAATTGTACAAATTATAAATAACAACAACAACAACAACAACAACAACAACAATAATAATAATAATAATAATAATAATAATAGTAATAATAATAATAATAATAATAATAATAATAATAATAATAATAATAATAATAATAATAATAATAATACTAGTAGTAGTAGTAGTAATAATAGTAGTAGTAATAATAATAATAATAATAAAGAAAAAGAAGAAGAAGAAGATGATGAGAACTTAGATATGAAATATTAATGTAAGGATTAAGCAATAATAATAACAAATGTCAAGGTTAGAGGTTCCACTAATGGTATATCAAACAAGTATAGTATAAACTCTTATTATTGAATTGGAAACCACACATAAAAGAGGTTCCAATCAGATTATATATTGTTAACATGATTACATTAGTCATCTTATTCAATTAATGCTAATACCTGTAAATCTCGTCAAGCATTCATGATTATAACTTATGTTAACAACAAATCAAGTTCCTTTCATAGCTCAGGTGTCGGTTATACCATACATTATGGGCTATGAAAGTGCCAAGCATTTGTTGTACCAAGTGTTATACAACATAAATCAAGATTAGTCATTTAACAAGCAAAGTATTAAAGAGTGAACAAGATAACAAATATAAAACATGTTAGTATCAAACATTAAAGTCCATATTAAGTTTACATTATACTTATTCTCGCACCATTAGTGTAACCTTTTCACCTTGACATAATTAACTTAGCTAGACATAATGAAAGAAAGCAAAATAGATAAACAAAATAAGAACATAAAAGCTAACTAAGTAAAGGAAAGGAAATGAAAGGCACAAACTTGATATTAATGAAAGCAAAGCATAAACACTACAAAAAATACAAAGAGAGAAAGGAAGAGCATGATCTTGATCTGGAAACCAAGATGCCTAAATGAATGGCAAATGCCTCCTTTTATAGGCCAAAATTGGAAACTATTGATTTGATGACTAATTGATAAGTGGGTGGCCAACTTTTGACTTGGTGACAATCCTTATCTTCTCTTGTCTGCCCAAAACGTCATTGATAACATCAAAACTGGAGCCAGGTGCAAACATGAAAGTTGTAGGCAATTGTCTCAGCTTTCTTGTGTAAACAATTCAGCTCATTTGGACTTGATAATGGCCTTTTTAGATCTTGGGCTCCATATGAAAGTTGTAGGCCTATGTCTTACCTTTCCATCCATATAAATTGGACCTAAATCTGAGATCTTTAGCTCCAGATATGACCCAATTACAGAACAGTGTTCCGGTTTAGATTGCACCGACATCTCTTTTCTAAGTTTGGCCATCTCTTTATCCTTGCAATTTAAGTTCTTCAAGTCATCAATCAATCCTTTCATTTATGGGATAGACCTGCATTAAAAATAAACATTTACCATAAATTATAGGTATCTTATATTATTACATACATTATTATAAAACATATTTTAGTTAAGGAGTTATTGATACTTCAAGTGCAAAATGATGATATAAAACCATGATAAAAATGCACTTTTAAGTACTAATCACACCCCTCAACCAGCTTATTACTAGTCCCTAGTAATTAAAGCGTTAAAACAATTTGCAAATTTCACAAAGCAAGGTATTCATCATTTAACTTCCATTAATCTATCCAGATAAACAAACTCTCATTAAATTTATATATCTGCTCAATACCACTTAACAAGATATTAATAAACCTTTCTTTTATGCTCAATGTATCAACACATAATTATGGGGCTTTTCTTGGAAGAAACAAAATTTTTGTTCTAATGTTTAAGGTTAACTTCCTTGGGTTGGGATTATTATTTTTGTCTTCTTTTTTTTTCTTTTCTTTTTTTTAAAAAAAAATCTATATACATATAATTTAAAAACATCATGCATCTTTAACCCATGTAACGAGCTTTCAGCTAATGACTCCCAGACCAGTTGGTCTCAGGGCATTAGGTGTTAAGACACCCCTACAAGCTTAGTAACTCGGGTTGCAGATACTGATATGTATATAGTGCAATGTTTGATTCCCTTAAGCTTTTCTCCTCAACCCATGTAACAAGCGTTGGGCCAATAGCTCCCAAGTCAGTTGACTTTAGGGTATTAGGTGTTAAAACACCCCTTCGGGCTTAATTGCTTAGGTTAGGGAGGCTACGAAACCAAACTTATCTACATTTTTATTATCATCATTTTTTTTCTTTTCTTTTTTCTTTTCTTTTTTTTTCATGTTTTTTTTTAATTATATACAATCCCTTTCCCTTAATTGTTACCTTTAACAAAAGAACATAAATAATGTAATAATCCAATATGCAACCCACAATCATATGTTAAAGTGTGTGTGTGTAAATTAAGGTTTAAGAATACATGTTAAATAAGTATATGAGCAGAATTAAGCGGTAACAATACGAGAGTTTGTAAACCTGAATATTTCAGGAAGTATTATAATAGACCTTGTTAAGAATGGTTACTAAGATGCGTCTCAAGAGTCACTTTAATAAAAGAACTCCTTTACTCTGCCATCCTAGTAACAACAATTATGCACATGCTTTATGAAATGAAAAACAATTTTTTTTTTATCAACTACTACTCTCTCCCCCCAACCAAAACGAGACATTGTCCTCAATGTTCTAAGGTAGAAAGATAGAGTATAGAAGATATCACCTGAAATAACGAACACTGACAAAACCTGAAACACACTGAAACAAAAATAAGACATAACAAAACACAATAATAAAACCAAAATACACAAAAATTCACAAATGAAGGCTCAAATCCAATCTAACCTTTTTACGGTTTCCCGCAGATGACCAATTTATGCGACTTATGGAAGGATCAATCATAGGAATGAAAGATTGTAGTTGGTCAATCAATTGTTCAGCAGTAGTAGCAGAGATTATGATTTGTCGTGCAGAAGATGTTAGAAATTCCTGTTCCACAACATGATCAAGAAAAGACAACAACTTATCATAATAACCATTAACATTTAACAAGCCAATGGGTTTATGGTGAATGTGCAATTGAGCCCAAGAGGAAATATGAAAGATCTCTTCCAATGTACCTAGACCACCTGGTAAAGCAATGAAAGCATCAGCATGGTTAAACATTGCATTCATTCGAGGCGACATTGTGGAGACCTGAAGTTCCTCTCCAATTGTTTTTCCAATGATGTCCCCTTGTGCCAAAGCTTCAGGGACGATTCCTAAAACTTGACTACCTCCTAAAAATGCAGCTATTGACACACCTCCCATTAACCCAAGACTGCCTCCCCCATACACTAAATGAATCTTTCTCTCAGCTAGCACCTGACCAAGATGATTTGCTGATTCTAAAAACTCCTTTTCTTTCCCAGGACTAGATCCACCAAAAACACAAATATTTCTTATATGATGACTTGAGGAACTTGCCATTTCTACACACTTCTATAGTTTTTGAATGTATGGGTTGAGTAGAAATGAAAGGAAGGAAGAGAGGGTTTTATAGATGAGAAATTAGAAAGGCAATCATAACACCTATATGTAGGCCAGCTGGAGTCGCACACTCTCTCTCTCTCTCTTTTTATTTATTTATTTATTTACTTTTGAAAAAAAAAACATGTGTATGTACAGGTAGTTGTGATTGTGGCTCACATCTTCCCTTGGTTTTACGTCCAAGAACGGCTTAAACGCCCTCTATGGGTCGGGGATAGGCTTCCCATCCAGTTTTCTTAAAAACTGGCAAATAGGGTCTTTTTTAGTCAGATTCCCAAGACTAAGTCGATCATGTTCTTTATGAAATAGTGGCCATAAATCATGAATTGCACGATGCACATCTCCACTAGGATGCGTCTCAAGAGTCAATAGAAGATTATCTAATGACTCCTTACTCAGGCCATCCTTAATGAATTGTATTTTATCTTCACGGTTTATAGATACCATTCCTAAAGAACGACATTGTGTATTACAAGTCCATCTAGCACATCGATGACAGACATCCAGTCGTTTTGCACGACGTTTCTTTGCAAAAGTGCTTTTACCTGTTCCAGGCATGTGTGAAATGAAGGAGTTAGAGAACTCACCTGATAATCGGACGTTTGCTTCAATCAACCAGCAAATATCTTCAGGAATTCCATGATTCATTAACAATCTCAATATTGCATATCTAGCACGGTAAATTTTTGTAATCGCATTCTGAGGCAGAGCGGGAAAATACTTTTTCAATTTTTCAAGATTAATGTCCATTTTCAAATGAGAATTGGAAGAGAGATTCAAAGAATTACACAGATATATACACAGATATCAGTTATTATGGGAAACTGAAAGAACCGACTTAAGTCACGGAGTACCGTTGTCCGCCATTTGACCGGGGTGAGAGAAACTAGCAAAAATCACTCAAAAAGAAACACAAAAAAAATATAAGAAAAACAACATAATCAACCTTTATCTACAAGATCATTCCAACCAGTTAATTCATTTTCACTAGGAATCTTATCATAGTAAGCTTTCAAACAATGTTCATTTTCCTTAAAATCATTGTCATTCATTGAATTCTCAATATCACAGCCCCATAAGGATTACTCCATCTTTATCTTATCTTTTTAGGGAATGCATAAAGTTGAGAATTATAAAACAAAACTTTTTGACCAGTATCAATTTTTTGATAATTTTCACAAGTTTTGCAGAATGCATGCGTGTCCTTGAACATGGTGGGCCAATAAAATCCATTTTGAAAGATTTTTGCAGCTGTCTTTTTTGACGAGAAATAACTTCCACATGCTTCAGAATGACAAAGTTTAATGACACTACTTACCTCATTGTCGGGAATGAATCTTTGAAATATTTGATTAGGACAATATTTGAATAAGTTAGGGTCATCACAGTAAAAGCTCTTCACTTCGTTCAAAAACTTTTCTTTGTCTTGGGTGCTCCAATCAGCTGGCAAATCTCCTAAAGTAAGAAAATTGATATTTTTATCATACCAAGGCATTGGACTAAGAGAAAGTAAGGATTCGTTAGGAAAGTAATCATCGATTGGTGTGATGTTAGATGTCGAATCTGTTGTCACTGTTGACAAAAGATTCGCATCAACATTTTCGGTGCTTGTTTCTTCCGTGATTTCTTCCTCAGAATAAATCATTTGCAAATCTTCAGATTCATCCAACTCATATTTACTTAAAGTAGATGCAAGTTGATCATAAACTAGTTCGTCAATATGATCTACTTCTTGTAAATCATTATCATCTCCAGGTTGCTTGCAAATGTTGAAAATATTCATCTCCAATGTCATGTTTTCAAATGATAGCTTCATCAGTCCATTCCTACAATTAATCAATGCGTTAGAGGTTGCAAGAAACGGACGTCCTAAAATAACAGGAAATGAATTACATGCTTCAACAGGTTCTGTGTCCAAGACAATAAAATCCACAGGATAAATGAATTTATCAACTTGTACTAACACATCTTCAATTATTCCTCTAGGCACTTTTACAGATCTATCGGCAAGTAAAAGAGATATAGAAGTTGGTTTTAACTCACCTAGATTGAGACTCTGAAAAACTGAATATGGAAGTAAATTCACACTAACACCAAGATCAAGTAAGGCTTTTTCAATTTTATGCTCTCCAATAAAGCAAGAAATTGTAGGACAACCAGGGTCTTTATATTTCAAAGCATTATTGTTTTGAAGAATAGCACTTACTTGTTCGGCTAGAAAGGCTTTCTTTTTCACATTCAGTTTCCTCTTCACAGTGCATAGATCTTTCAAAAATTTAGCATAGGAAGGAACCTGTTTAATAGCATCTAGCAAAGGTATATTGATCCTTACCTGTTTGAAAATTTCATAAATTTCAGAGTTATGGTTGACTTTCCTTTGTTTGGTCATGGCGTGAGGAAATGGAAGTGCTGGCGGTGAATCAGTCGTTTCTTTGCAATTTTCAGATTCAACCCCTTCCTTACCCTCAGAGATTGACTCATCATCTTTCTCATAAGGTTCAAGAGAGGGTTTTTCAATAACCTTACCACTGCGTAGAGTAGTGACTGATTTGAGTTGATCCATGTGTTGGCTTCCGGAACTACTTGTATTTGCATTGTATTGCTCCTTGAGATTTTGCTGTGGTTCAGATGGAAACTTACCTTGCTCTTGAAAATTAAGAGCAGATGTGAATTTTGCAAGAGTATCTTTAAAATCTAATATGCTTTGAGCAAGTTGATTGTTGATTATCTCTTGCTTTTCAATGAATGCATACAAAGTTTCCTCAAAATTTCTTATAGGAGGTGGAGCATAAGGAGGTGCATATCCATGATAATTTTGGAAATTATGGTGTGCTTGAAACGGTGGTTGTGAAGTTTGTGCATTGTTGTTCTCACTCTTCCAACTGAAATTTAGGTGATTTCTCCAACCAGGGTTGTATGTTTGGGAGTATGGGTTATGGTTGGGCCTTTGGAAATTGTTTAAAGCATGGGCTTGTTCATGGAGACATTCCTTAAAAGAAGGCAAGGTTGGATAGTTACTGGTTGAGTGTTCATTTGTTTCACAGATTTGACATACAATGTTTTCAACAGATTTTAATTGACCACTCCTTTTCAATTCTAGTGCCTCGACTTTTCTAGCTAAAGATGAAAACTTGGCCTGAAGGTCATGATCTTCCCTAAGGTTGTACATACCTCCATTAGATGTATGAGGTTGAGTTTTACTCGGTGCCTCATAAGTACCCGCGGTGTCCCAATTTTGAGCATTTTCAGCTAACAAGTCTAAGTACTCCATTGCTTCATCAGGGTCTTTATCTTCAAAAGTTCCATTGCACATCAATTCAACCATTTGCCTATCTTTAGGTGTTAACCCTTCATAGAAATGTGAAACCAATCTCCATGTTTCAAAACCATGATGAGGGCAAGTACTAAGCAAGTCTTGATACCTGTCCCAACATTGGTAAAATGTTTCTCCTAGTTTTTGAGTGAAAGTGGTGATTTGTCTCTTGAAAGAGTTTGTTCTATGAGATGGGAAAAACTTCTTTAAAAATTGTTGTTGCATTTCATCCCAAGCACGAATGGATCCTGGTCTTAAATTTTGTAGCCATGTTTTAGCTTTATCTTTTAATGAAAAAGGAAAAAGGTTTAATCTGATGGTGTTCATGCTACAATTTAAGTTATTATATGTGTTGCACACCTCCTCAAATTCCCTTAAATGCAAGTATGGATTTTCCAATTCTAAACCATGAAAAGAAGGTAAAAGTTGAATAATACCTAGTTTAAAATTAAAATGAGATGCATCGGGAGGAAAAACTATGCATGATGGTGCACTTGTTCTTGTGGGATTCATGTGGTCTCTAAGTGTTCTAGCACGGTTATTCTCATTATTTTCATTATGAAGTGATTGATTATCTTCTTCAGCCATATTTTCTGAAAATGATGAGGATACCCTACAAAGTCTACCACTTGATGTACGTGACCACACTCTCATGCACGTGTAGGAATAAAATAAAAAAAAAGAAGAAGAAAGCAAAAGAAGGAGGAAGAAAACAAAATAAAAAGAAACAAAGTTATATACAAAAAAAGTGAAAAGAGAAAATAAAATAAATACTATAATTTATACAAGAACTTACCTCCCCGGCAACGGCGCCAAAAACTTGACACGACTAAAAGATTGATGTCTTCTCCCAAGTGTAGGAGTGTTGAAGTAATAAATAACCCGGCAAGACCGGGGTCGAACCACAGGGAGGTTAATTGTACAAATTATAAATAACAACAACAACAACAACAACAACAACAATAATAATAATAATAATAATAATAATAATAATAATAATAATAGTAATAATAGTAATACTAATAATACTAATAATAATAATAATAATAATAATAATAATAATAATAATAATAATAATAATAATAATAGTAGTAGTAGTAGTAGTAATAATAATAATAATAATAATAAAGAAAGAAAAGAAGAAGAAGATGATGAGAACTTAGAGATGAAATATTAATGTAAGGATTAAGCAATAATAATAACAAATGTCAAGGTTAGAGGTTCCACTAATGGTATATCAAACAAGTATAGTATAAACTCTTATTATTGAATTGGAAACCACACACAAAGGAGGTTCCAATCAGATTATATATTGTTAACATGATTACATTAGTCATCTTATTCAATTAATGCTAATACCTGTAAATCTCGTCAAGCATTCATGATTATAACTTATGTTAACAACAAATCAAATTCCTTTCATAGCTCAGGTGTCGGTTATACCATACATTATGGGCTATGAAAGTGCCAAGCATTTGTTGTACCAAGTGTTATACAACATAAATCAAGATTAGTCATTTAACAAGCAAAGTATTAAAGAGTGAACAAGATAACAAATATAAAACATGTTAGTATCAAACATTAAAGTCCATATTAAGTTTACATTATACTTATTCTCACACCATTAGTGTAACCTTTTCACCTTGACATAATTAACTTAGCTAGACATAATGAAAGAAAGCAAAATAGATAAACAAAATAAGAACATAAAAGCTAACTAAGTAAAGGAAAGGAAATGAAAGGCATAAACTTGATATTAATGAAAGCAAAGCATAAACACTACAAAAAATACAAAGAGAGAAAGGAAGAGCATGATCTTGATCTGGAAACCAAGATGGCTAAATGAATGGCAAATGCCTCCTTTTATAGGCCAAAATTGGAAACTATTGATTTGATGACTAATTGATAAGTGGGTGGCCAACTTTTGACTTGGTGACAATCCTTATCTTCTCTTGTCTACCCAAAACGTCATTGATAACGTCAAAATTGGAGCCAGCTGAAAACATGAAAGTTGTAGGCAATTGTCTCATATTTCTTGTGTAAAACATTTAGCTCATTTGGACTTCTAGAACTCCAGATATGGCCAACATACTGAACAGTGCTCGGGCTGGAAGACAGATTCGGGCTTCTTTGTTGTTGCTACAAGTTGGACTTGATAGTGGCCTTTTTAGATCTTGGGCTCCATATGAAAGTTATAGGCCTATGTCTTACCTTTCCATCCATATAAATTGGACCTAAATCTGAGATCTGTAGCTCCAGATATGACCCAATTATAGAACAGTGTTCCGGTTTGGATTGCACCGACATCTCTTTTCTAAGTTTGGCCATCTCTTTATCCTTGCAATTTAAGTTCTTCAAGTCATCAATCAATCCTTTCATTTATGGGATAGGCCTGCATTAAAAATAAACATTTACCATAAATTATAGGTATCTTATATTATTACATACATTATTATAAAACATATTTTAGTTAAGGAGTTATTGATACTTCAAGTGCAAAATGATGATATAAAACCATGATAAAAATGCACTTTTAAGTACTAATCAATTTGCAAGCAACCTAGAGATGATAATGACTTATAGGAAGTGGACTTTACTGAAAATTTAATTCATGATCAATTTCCAACCACTTCCAGTGAAATTAAGATTGATGAATCTGATGATTTGGAAATGATTTATTTTCAGGAAGAATCAAAGACAAGTAATTGGAGGCCACAAATTGAGGAATTGCCACCACGACCAATTAAGTCCATACCTTCAAGTGTTCAACCACTAAAACCTGATTTGAAGCCGTTGCCATCCAATCTCAAATACTTATTTTTGGGAGAAAATGAAACTTTTCCGGTAATAATCTCTTCCAAACTTAATGCACATCAAGAAGGTAAGTTATTACAAACTCTGAAAATGCACAAAAAAGCATTAGGATGGACCATAGCTGATATAAAAGGAATTAGTCCTTTGATTTATACATAGAATTTATTTAGAGGAAAATGCTAAACCCTCTAGAGAAATGCAACGAAGGCTAAATCTTAATATGAAAGAAGTAGTGAAAAATGAAGTCATTAAGCTTCTAGATAATGAAATCATTTATCCTATTTCTGACAGCAAATGGGTAAGTCCTACCCAAGTTGTACCTAAGAAGTCAGGAGTCACTACGATAACAAATGAGAATAATGAGTTAATTCCCACTAGAACTATTACTGGTTGGTGCATGTGCATTGACTATAGGAAACTTAATTCAATGACTAAAAAAGATCATTTTCCTTTACCTTTCATGGATCAAATCCTAGAAAGAGTTGCAGGTCATGAATTTTATTGTTTCCTAGATGACTATTCGGGTTACAACCAAATTGAAATTGCATTGGAAGATCAAGAAAAGACTACTTTCACATGTCCATTTGATACTTTTGCATATCGAAGGATGCCTTTTGGATTATGTAATGCACCAGCCACATTTCAAAGATGCATGTTTAGTATATTTAGCGATATGGTTGAACATTTTCTTGAGATTTTCATGGATGATTTTTCTGTTTTTGGCGATTCATTTGATGATTGTTTGACTAACTTAGGAAAGGTTTTGACCAGGTGTGAAGAGAAGAATCTTGTGCTGAATTGGGAAAAATGTCATTTTATGGTAACAAACGGCATTGTACTTGGTCACATTGTTTCATCAAAAGGAATTGAGGTTGACAAATCTAAAATCGAGTTAATTGCAAACTTGCCAACACCAAAATCTCTTAAAGATGTTAGATCATTCCTGGGACATGCTGGTTTTTATAGAAGGTTCATCAAAGATTTTAGTGTAATATCTAAGCCTTTAAGTAACCTTCTAACAAAGGATACTATTTTTGAATGGACTGAACATTGTGAAGAAGCCTTTGTTAAACTTAAAAACTTGCTTACTTGTGCTCCTATCATTCAACCTCCCGATTGGTCATTACCTTTTGAAATAATGTGTGATGCTAGTGATTATGCCGTAGGTGCTGTTTTGGGACAAAGAAAAGATAAAAAAACCTTATGTAATTTACTATGCAAGTAAAACTTTAAATAGTGCTCAAATGAATTATACCACCACTGAAAAAGAATTACTTGCAGTAGTATTTGCATGTGAAAAATTCAGATCTTATCTTGTTGGCTCACCTGTTGTTGTTTTTAGTGATCATGCAGCATTGAAATATCTTTTTTCTAAGAAAGATTCCAAGGCTAGATTGGTGCGGTGGATTTTATTACTTCAAGAATTTGATATCACAATCAAAGATAAGAAAGGCAGCGAAAATGTTGTCACAGATCACTTGTCAAGATTGACAACAGATTCGAAAACTGACATCACACCAATCGATGACTACTTTCCTGATGAATCTTTACTTTCTGTCTCTACAATGCCTTGGTTTGCTAATATTGTCAATTTTCTTGTTTCAGGACAATTGCCAGCTCATTGGAGTACCCAAGATAAAAGAAAGTTTTTGAACGAAGTGAAGAACTTTTATTGGGATGATCCTTATTTATTCAAATATTGTCCTGATCAAATATTTCAAAGATGCATTCCTGAGAATGAGGTAAGTAGTGTCATTAAATTTTGTCATTCTGAGGCATGTGGGGGCCATTTCTCATCAAGAAAGACAACTGCAAAAATCTTACAAAGTGGATTTTACTGGCCCACCATGTTCAAAGACTCACATGCATTCTGCAAGTCTTGTGAAAATTGTCAAAAGTTAGGATCTATTTCAAAACGTCACATGATGCCTTTAAACCCTATTATTGTCATTGAGATCTTTGACTGTTGGGGTATAGATTTCATGGGCCCATTCCCTCCATCATTTGGTTTCTTATACATATTAGTCGCAGTAGATTATGTTTTAAAATGGATAGAGGCAATTCCAAGTCGAAACAATGATCACAAAACAGTGATAAAGTTTTTGAAAGAAAATATTTTGAGTCGATTTGGAGTCCCTCGAGCCATAATAAGTGATGGTGGAACACATTTCTACAACAAGCCATTTGAGTCTTTAATGAAGAAATATGGAATCACACATAAAGTTGCCACCCCTTATCACCCTCAAACAAGTGGACAAGTAGAGCTTGCTAATAGGGAGATCAAACATATTTTGGAGAAAACAGTGAACCCTAATAGGAAAGACTGGTCTTTAAGACTTAATGATGCACTTTGGGCTTATCGAACTACTTATAAAACATCATTAGGTATGTCACCTTATAGACTAGTCTATGGAAAACCCTGTCACTTGCCTGTGGAACTTGAACATAAAGCTTATTGGGCTATTAAAGCTTTCAATTCAAATCTGGATGATGCTAGTCAGCTGCGAAAATTACAAATAAATGAGCTTGAGGAAATAAGAAATGATGCATATGAAAATTCAAGAATTCATAAAGCAAGAATAAAAGAATTTCATGACAAGAAAATACAGAGAAAAACCTTCAATGTTGGTCAAAAAGTCTTGCTTTATAATTCTCGACTGCATTTATTTCCTGGAAAATTAAGATCAAGATGGAGCGGTCCTTTTATTGTGAAACATGTGTATCCATATGGGGCCTATGACATCGAGAATCCAAAGAATGGCAATGTTTTCAAGGTAAATGGACATCGTCTGAAAGTTTACTTTGATAATTTTTTAGTTGAACATAACTCTATTAAATTGGGTGATCCTGCATATAAAGATTGATTTTATTTTATTTTATTTTTGTTCCTTTTTGAGTGATTTTTGCTTCTTTTTGAGTGATTTTTGCAAGTTTCTTTCACCCCGGTCAAATGGTGGATAACGGTACTCCGTGACTTAAGTCGGTTCTTTCAGTTTCCCATAATTACTGATATCTGTGTATCTATCTGTGCAATTCTTTGAATCTCTCTTCCAATTCTCATTTGAAAATGGACACTAATCTTGAAAAATTGAAAAAGTATTTTCCCGCTCTGCCTCAGAATGCGATTATAAAAATTTACCGTGCTAGATGTGCAAGATTGAGATTGTTAATGAATCATGGAATTCTTGAAGATATTCGCTGGTTGATTGAAGCAAAGGTCCAATTATCAGGTGAGTCCTCTAACTTCATTTCACACATGCCTGGAACAGGTAAAAGCACTTTTGCAAAGAAGCGTCGTGCAAAACGACTGGATGTCTGTCATCGATGTGCTAGATGGACTTGTAATACACAATGTCGTTCTTTAGGAATGATATCTATAAACCGTGAAGATAAAATACAATTCATTAAGGATGGCCTGAGTAAGGAGTCTTTAGATAATCTTCTATTGACTCTTGAGACGCATCCTAATGGAGATGTGCATCGTGCAATTCATGATTTATGGCCACTATTTCATAAAGAACATGATCGACTTAGTCTTGGGAATCTGACTAAAAAAGACCCTGTTTGCTAGTTTTTAAGAAAACTGGATGGGAAGCCTATCCCCAACCCATAGAGGGCGTTTAAGCCATTCTTAAACGTAAAACCAAGGGAAAATGTGAGCCCAATCACAACTACCTCTACATACACATGTTTTTTTCAAAAGTAAATAAATAAATAAATAAAGAGAGAGAGAGAGAGTGTGTGTGAGACTCTAGCTGGCCTACATATAGATGTTATGATTGCCTTTCTACTTTCTCATCTATAAAACCCTCTTTTCCTTCCTTTCATTTCTACTCAACCCATACATTCAACAAATACAGAAGTGTGTAGAAATGGCAAGTTCCTTAAGTCATCAAGTAAGAAATATTTGTGTTTTTGGTGGATCTAGTCCTGGAAAAGAAAAAGAGTTTTTAGAATCAGCAAACCATCTTGGTCAGGTGCTAGCTGAGAGAAAGATTCATTTAGTGTATGGGGGAGGCAGTCTTGGGTTAATGGGAGGTGTGTCAATAGCTGCTTTTTTAGGAGGTAGTCAAGTTTTGGGGGTCGTCCCTGAAGCTTTGGCATAAGGGGACATCATTGGAAAAACAATTGGAGAGGAACTTCAGGTCTCCACAATGTCGGCTCGAATGAATGCAATGTTTAATCATGTTGATGCCTTCATTGCTTTACCAGGTCGTCTAGGCACATTGGAAGAGATCTTTCATATTTCCTCTTGGGCTCAATTTCACATTCACCATAAACCCATAGGTTTGTTAAATGTTAATGGTTATTATGATAAGTTGTTGTCTTTTCTTGATCATGCTGTGGAACAGGAATTTCTAATATCTTCTGCACGACAAATCATAATCTCTGCTACTACTGCTGAACAATTGATTGACCAACTACAATCTTTCATTCCTGTGATTGATCCTTCCATGAGTCGCATAAATTGGTCATCTACGGGAAGCCGTAAAAAGCTTAGATTGGATTTGAGCCTTCATTTGTGAATTTTTGTGTCTTTTGGTTTTATTATTGTGTTTTGTTATTTCTTATTTTTGTTTCAGTGTGTTTCAGGTTTTGTCAGTGTTCGTTATTTCAGGTGATATCTTCTATACTCTATCTTTCTACCTTAGAACATTGAGGACAATGTCTCGTTTTGGTTGGGGGGAAAGGGTAGTAGTTGATAAAAAAAAAATTATTTTTCATTTCATAAAGCATGTGCATAATTGTTGTTACTAGGATGGCAGAGTAAAGGAGTTCTTTTGTTAAAGTGACTCTTGAGACACATCTTAGTAACCATTCTTAACAAGGTCTATTATAATACTTCCTGAAATATTCAGGTTTACAAACTCTCATATTGTTACCACTTAATTCTGCTCATATACTTATTTAACATGTATTCTTAAACCTTAATTTACACACACACACTTTAACATATGATTGTGGGTTGCATATTGGATTATTACATTATTTATGTTCTTTTGTTAAGGGTAACAACTAAGGGAAAGGGATTGTATATAAAAAAAAAAAAACAAAAACAAAAAAACAAAAACAAAAAAAAATGATGATAATAAAAATGTAGATAAGTTTGGTTTCGTAGCCTCCCTAACCTAAGCAATTAAGCCCGAAGGGGTGTTTTAACACCTAATACCCTAAAGTCAACTGACTTGGGAGCTATTGGCCCAACGCTTGTTACATGGGTTGAGGAGAAAAGCTTAAGGGAATCAAACATTGCACTATCTACATATCAGTATCTGCGACCCGAGTTACTAAGCTCGTAGGGGTGTCTTAACACCTAATGCCTTAAGACCAACTGGTTTGGGAGTCATTAGCTGAAAGCTCGTTACATGGGTTAAAGATGCATGATGTTTTTAAATTATATGTATATACATTTAAAAAAAAGAAAAAAAAAGTAAAAAAAAAAGTAGACAAAAATAATAATCCCATCCGAAGGAAGTTAACCTTAAACATTAGAACAAAAATTTTGTTTTCTTCCAAGAAAAGCCCCATAATTATGTGTTGATACATTGAGCACAAAAGAAAGGTTTATTAATATCTTGTTAAGAGGTATTGAGCAGATATATAAATTTAATGAGAGTTTGTTTATCTGGATAGATTAATGGAAGTTAAATGATGAATACCTTGCTTTGTGAAATTTCCAAATTGTGTTAACGCTTTGATTACTAGGGACTAGTAATAAGCTGGTTGAGGGGTGTGATTAGTACTTAAAAATGTATTTTTATCATGGTTTTATATCATCATTTTGCACTTGAAGTATCAATAACTCCTTAACTAAAATATGTTTTATAATAATGTATGTAATAATATAAGATACCTATAATTTATGGTAAATGTCTATTTTTAATGTAGGCCTATCAAATAAATGAAAGGATTGATTGATGACTTGAAGAACTTAAATTGCAAGGATAAAGAGATGGTCAAACTTAGAGAAGAGATGTCGGTGCAATCCAAACCGGAACACTGTTCGGTAATTGGGTCATATCTGGAGCTACAAATCTCAGATTTAGGTCCAATTTATATGGATGGAAAGGTAAGACATAGGCCTACAACTTTCATATGGACCCAAGATCTAAAAAGGTCATTTGTAAGTCCAAATTGTAGCAACAACAAAGAAGCCCGAATCTGTCTTCCAGCCCGAGCACTGTTTGGTATTTTGGCCATATTTGGAGTTCTAGAAGTCCAAATGAGCTGAAGTTTTTACACAAGAAAGCTGAGATAATTGCCTAGAACGTTCATGTTTTCACCTGGCTCCAATTTTGACGTTATCAATGACGGTTTGGGCAGACAAGAGAAGATAAGGATTGTCACCAAGTCAAAAGTTGGCCACCCACTTATCAATTAGTCATCAAATCAATAGTTCCCAATTTTGGCCTATAAAAGGAGGCATTTGCCATGCATTTAGGCATCTTGGTGTTCAGATCAAGATCATGCTCTTCCTTTCTCTCTTTGTATTCTTTGTAATATTTATGCTTTGCTTTCATTAATATCAAGTTTATGCCTTTCATTTCCTTTTCTTTACTTAGCTTTTATGTTCTTATTTTGTTTATCTATTTTGCTTTCTTTCATTATGTCTAGCTAAGTTAATTATGTCAAGGTGAAAAGGTTACACTAATGGTGTGAGAATAAGTATAATGTAAACTTAATATGGACTTTAATGTTTGGTACTAACATGTTTGATATTTGTTATCTTGTTCACTCTTTAATACTTTGCTTGTTAAATGACTAATCTTGATTTATGTTGTATAACACTTGGTACAACAAATGCTTGGCACTTTCATAGCCCATAATGTATGGTATAACCGACACCTGAGCTATGAAAGGAACTTGATTTGTTGTTAACATAAGTTATAATCATGAATGCTTGACGACATTTACAAGTATTAGCATTAATTGAATAAGATGATTAATGTAATCATGTTAACAATATATAATCTGATTGGAACCTCCTTTGTGTGTGGTTTCCAATTCAGTAATAAGAGTTTATACTATACTTGTTTGATATACCATTAGTGGAACCTCTAACCTTGACATTTGTTATTATTATTGCTTAATCCTTACATTAATATTTCATCTCTAAGTTCTCATCATCATCATCTTCTTCTTCTTCTCTTTCTTTATTATTATTATTATTATTACTACTACTACTACTACTATTATTATTATTATTATTACTATTGTTGTTGTTGTTATTGTTGTTTTATTATTGTTATTTATAATTTGTACAAATATCCTCCCTATGGTTCGACCCCGGTCTTGCCGGGTTATTTATTACTTCGACACTCCTGCACTTGGGAGAAGACATCAATCTTTTCGTCGTGTCATACAACCTTAGGGAAGATCATAACCTCCAAGCTAAGTTTGCATCTTTAGCTAGAAAAGTCGAGGCACTAGAATTGAAAAAGAGTGGTAAATTAAAATATGTTGAAAACATTGTGTGTCAAATATGTGAAACATATAAACACTCAATCAATAACTGTCCAACCTTGCCTTCTTCTAAGGAATGTCTCCATAAACAAGCCCATACTTTAAATAGTTTTGAAAGGTCCAATCACAACCCATATTCACAAACATACAATCTTGGTTGGAGAAATCACCAAAATTTCAGTTGGAAGAGTGACAATGCACAAACTCCATTTCAAGCACACCACAATTCTCATGGATATGCACCTCCTTATGCTCCACCTCCTATAAAAAATCTTGAGAAAACATTGCATGCATTCATTGAAAAGCAAGAGACAATCAATATACAACTTGCTCAAAACATGACAGCTTTTAAAGATACTCTTGCAAAATTAACATCTGCTCTCAGTTTCCAAGAGAAAGGTAAGTTTCCATCTCAACCACAACAAAATCCCAAGGGGCAATATAATGCAAATGCAAGTAGTTCGGGAAGCCAACACATGGATCAAGTCAAATTAGTCATTACTCTGCGTAGTGGTAAGGTTATTGAAAAACCCTCTCTTGAACCTTATGAGAAAGATATGAGTCAATCTCTGAGGATAAGGAAGGGGTTGAATATGAAAAATGCAAAGAAAAGCTTGATTCTCTGATTAGTACTTAAAAGTGCATTTTTATTATGGTTTTATATCATCATTTTGCACTTAAAGTATCAATAACTCCTTAACTAAAGCATGTTTTATAATAATATATCTAATAATATAAGATACCTTTAATTTGTGGTAAATGTTCATTTTAAATGGAGACCTATCACATAAATGAAAGGATTGATTGATGACTTTAAGAACTTAAATTGCAAGGATAAAGAGATGGCCAAACTTAGAAAAGAGATGTCGGTGCAATCCAAACCGAAACACTATTAAGTGATTGGGTCATATCTGGAGCTATAGCTCTCAGATTTAGGTCCGATTTATATGGATGGAAAGGTAAGACATAGGCCTACAACTTTCCTGTGGAGCCCAAGATCTAAAAAGGCCATTTTCAAGTCCAAATTATAGCAACAACAAAGAAGCCCAAATCTGTCTTCCAGCCCGAGCACTGTTCGGTATTTTGGCCATATCTGAAGTTCTAGAAGTCCAAATGAGCTGGATGTTTTACACAAGAAAGCTGAGACAATTGCCTACAACTTTCATGCTTTGAACTGGCTCCAATTTAGACATTATCAATGACGTTTTGGGCAGACAAGAGAAGATAAGGATTGTCACCAAGTCAAGAGTTGGCCACTCACTTATCAATTAGTCATCAAATCAATAGTTCCCAATTTTGGCCTATAAAAGGATGCATTTTCCATGCATTTAGACATCTTGGTTTCCAGATCAAGATCATGCTCTTCCTTTCTCTCTTTGTATTTTTTGTAATGTTTATACTTTGCTTTCATTAATATTAAGTTTATGATTTCCATTTCCCTTCCTTTACTTAGTTAGCTTTTATGTTCTTATTTTGTTTATCTATTTTTCTTTCATTCATTATGACTAGCTAAGTTAATTATGTCAAGGTGAAAAGGTTACACTAATGGTGTCAGAATAAGTATAATGTAAACTTAATATGGACTTTAATGTTTGATACTAACATGTTTTATATTTGTTATCTTGTTCACTCTTGAATACTTTGCTTGTTAAATAACTAATCTTGATTTATGTTGTATAACACTTGGTACAAGAAATGCTTGGCACTTTCATAGCCCATAATGTATGGTATAACCGACACTTGAGCTGTGAAAGGAACTTGATTTGTTGTTAACATAAGTTATAATCATGAATGCTTGACGAGATTTACAAGTATTAGCATTAATTGAATAAGATGACTAATGTAATCATGTTAACAATCTATAATCCAATTGGAACCTTCTTTATATGTGCTTTCCAATTGAATAATAAGAGTTTATATTATACTTTGACATGCCATTAGTGGAATCTCTAATCTTGACAATTTTTATTATCATTGTTTAATCGTTACATTAATATTCCTTCTCCAAGTTCTCATCATCATCTTCTTCTTCTTCTCTTTCTTTATTATTATTATTACTATTATTATTATTAGTACTACTACTACTACTATTATTATTACTACTAGTACTACTACTACTACTACTATTATTATAGTTATTGTTGTTATTGCTATTATTGTTGTTTATAATTGTTGTTTATAATTTGTATAATTAACCTCCCTGTGGTTCGACCCCGGTCTTACCGGGTTATTTATTACTTCGACACTCCTGCACTTGGGAGAAGACATCTTTTAGTTGTGTCAAGTTTTTGGTGCCGTTGCCGGGGAGGTAAGTTCTTATATAAATTATAATATTTATTTTATTTTCTCTTTTCACTTTTCTTGTATATAACTTTGTTTCTTTTCTCTTGTTTCTTCTTCTTTTGTTTTCTTCTTCCTTTTATTTTATTCCTACACGTGCATGAGAGTGTGGTCACGCATATCAAGTGGTAGACTTTGTAGGGTATCCTCATCATTTTCATAAAATATGGTCGAAGAAGATAACAATCACTTCATAATGAGAATAACTGTGCTACAACACTTAGAGACCATATGAATCCCACAAGAACAAGTGCACCATTATGCATAGTTTTTCCTCCTAATGCATCTCATTTTAATTTTAAACAAGGTATTATTCAACTTTTACCTTCTTTTCATGGTTTAGAGTTGGAAAATTCATACTTGTATTTAAAGGAATTTGAGGAGGTCTGCAACACATATAATAATTTAAATTGTAGCATGAACACCATTAGATTAAAGCTTTTTTCAAAATTCTCATGGATATGCACTTCCTTATGCTCCACCTCCTAGAAGAAATCTTGAGGAAACATGCATTCATTAAAAACTAAGAGACAATCAATACTCAACTTGCTCAAAACATGACAGATTTTAAAGATACTCTTGCAAAATTAACATCTGCTCTTAGTTTCCAAGAGAAAGGTAAGTTTTCATCTCAACCACAACAAAATCCCAAGGGGTAATACAATGCAAATGCAAGTAGTTTTGGAAGCCAACACATGGATCAAGTCAAATCAGTCACTACTCTGCGCAGTGGTAAGGTTATTGAAAAACCCTTTCTTAAACCTTATGAGAAAGATGATGAGTCAATCTTTGAGGGTGAAGAAGGGGTTGAATCTAAAAATTGCAATGAAACGACTGATTCACCACCAGTACTTCCATTTTCTCATGCCATGACTAAATAAAGGAAAGTCAATCACAACTCTGAAATCTTTGAAACTTTCAAACAGGTAAGAATCAATATACCTTTACTGGATGTTATTAAACAGGTTCCTTTCTATGCTAAATTTTTGAAAGATCTATGCACTGTGAAGAGGTTTTCTATTTTTCTATTTTTGTTTATCTATTTTTCTTTCATTCATTATGTCTAGCTAAGTTAATTATGTCAAGGTGAAAAGGTTACACTAATGGTGTAAGAATAAGTATAATGTAAACTTAATATGGACTTTAATGTTTGATACTAACATGTTTTATATTTGTTTTCTTGTTCACTCTTTAATACTTTGCTTGTTAAATAACTAATCTTGATTTATGTTGTATAACACTTGGTACAAGAAATGCTTGGCACTTTCATAGCCCATAATGTATGGTATAACCGACACTTGAGTTACGAAGGGAACTTGATTTGTTGTTAACATAAGTTATAATCATGAATGCTTGATGAGATTTACAAGTATTAGCATTAATTGAATAAGATGACTAATGTAATCATGTTAACAATCTATAATCCAATTGGAACCTTCTTTATGTGTGCTTTCCAATTGAATAATAAGAGTTTATATTATACTTGTTTGACATACCATTAGTGGAATCTCTAACCTTGACAATTTTTATTATCATTGTTTAATCGTTACATTAATATTCCTTCTCCAAGTTCTCATCATCATCTTCTTCTCTTTCTTTATTATTATTATTACTATTATTATTATTAGTACTATTACTACTACTACTACTACTACTACTACTACTACTACTACTACTATTATAGTTATTGTTGTTATTGCTATTATTGTTGTTTATAATTGTTATTTATAATTTGTACAATTAACCTCCCTGTGGTTCGACCCCAGTCTTGCCGGGTTATTTATTACTTCGACACTCCTGCACTTGGGAGAAGACATCAATCTTTTCGTCATGTCATTCTCCATTAACACTTCCATTTCCTCAAACCATGACCAAACAAAGGAAAGTCAATCACAACTCTGAAATTTTTGAAATTTTCAAACAGGTAAGGATCAATATACATTTGCTGGATGCTATTAAACAGGTTCCTTTCTATGCTAAATTTTTAAAAGATCTATGCATTGTGAAAAGGAAACTGAATGTGAAAAAGAAAGCCTTTCTAGCCGAACAAGTTAGTGCTATTCTTCAGAATAATAATGCTTTGAAATATAAAGACCCTGGTTGTCCTATAATTTCTTGCTTTATTGGAGAGCATAAAATTGAAAGAGCCTTACTTGATCTTAGTGCTAGTGTGAATTTACTTCCATATTCAGTTTTTCAGAGTCTCAATCTAGGTGAATTAAAACCAACTTCTATATCTCTTTTACTTGCCGATAGATCTGTAAAAGTGCTTAGAGGAATAATTGAAGATATGTTAGTACAAGTCGATAAATTCATTTATCCCGTGGATTTTATTGTCTTGGACACAGAACCTGTTGAAGCATGTAATTCATTTCCTGTTATTTTAGGACATCCATTTCTTGCAACCTCTAACGCATTGATTAATTGTAGGAATGGACTAATGAAGCTATCATTTGGAAACATGACATTGGAGATGAATATTTTTAACTTTTGCAAGCAACCTGAAGATGATAATGATTTACAAGAAGTAGATCATATTGATGAATTAGTTTATGATCAAATTGAATCTACTTTAAGTAAAAATAAATTGGATGAATCTGAAGATTTGCAAATGATTTATTCTGAGGAAGAAATCACGGATGAAAAACGCACCGAAAATGTTGATGCGAATTTTTTGTCAATAGTGACAAAAGATTCGACATCTGACATCACACCAATTGATGATTACTTTCCTAACGAATCCTTACTTTCTCTTAGTCCAATGCCTTGGTATGATAAAAATATCAATTTTCTTGATTTAGAAAATTTTCCAGCTGATTGGAGGACTCAAGACAAAGAAAAGTTTTTGAATGAAGTAAAGAATTTTTATTGTGATGACCCTAACTTATTCAAATATTATCCTGATCAAATATTTCAAAGATTCATTCCCGATAATGAGGTAATTAGTGTTATTGAACTTTGTCATTCTGAAGCATGTGGAAGCTATTTCTCGTCAAGAAAGACAGCTGCAAAAATCTTTCAAAATGGATTTTATTGGCCCACCATGTTCAAGGACACGCATGTATTCTGCAAAACTTATGAAAATTGTCAAAAAGTTGATACTGGTCAAAAAGTTTTGTTTTATAATTTTCAACTCTATGCATTCCCTAAAGACCTAAGATTAAGATGGAGCAATCCTTATGGGGCCTGTGATATTGAGAATTCAATGAATGACAATGATTTTAAGAATAATGGACATCGTTTGAAAGCTTACTTTGATAATTTTTCTAGTAAAAATGAATCAACTGGTTTGAATGATCTTGTAGACAAAGGTTGATTATTTTGTTTTTTTTTCACATTGTTTTTGTGTTTCTTTTTAAGTGATTTTTGCTAGTTTCTCTCACCCCAGTCAAATGGCGGATAACGATACTCCGTGACTCAAGTCGGTTCTTTCAGTTTCCCACAATAACTGATATTTGAATCTCTCTTCCAATTCTCATTTGAAAATGGACACTAATGTTGAAAAATTAAAAAAGTATTTTCTCGCTCTACCTCAGAATGCGATTACAAAAATTTACCATGCTAGATGTGCACGATTGAGATTGTTAATGAATCATGGAATTCCTGAAGATATTTGTTGGTTGATTGAAGCAAAGGTCTGATTATCAGGTGAGTCCTCTAACTCCTTCATTTCACACATGCCTGGAACAGGTAAAAGCACTTTTGCAAAGAAGCATCGTGCAAAACGACTGAAAGTCTGTCATCGATGTGCTAGATGGACTTGTAATACACAATGTTGTTCTTTAGGAATGGTATCTATAAACCATGAAGATAAAATACAATTCATTAAGGATGGCCTGAGTAAGGAGTCTTTAGATAATCTTCTATTGACTCTTGAGACGCATCCTAGTGGAGATGTGCATCGTGTAATTCATGATTTATGGCCGCTATTTCATAAAGAACATGATTGACTTAGTCTTGGGAATCTGACTAAAAAAACCATGTTTGCCAGTTTTTAAGAAAACTAGATGGGAAGCCTATCCCCGACCCATAGAGGGCGTTTAAGCCGTTCTTGGACGTAAAACCAAGGGAAGATATGAGCCACAATCACAACTACCTATACATACACATGCTTTTTTAAAAGTAAATAAATAAATAAATAAAAAGAGAAAGAGAGTGTGTGAGACTCCAGTTGGCCTACATATAGGTGGTATGATTGCCTTCCTAATCTCTCATATATAAAATCCTCTCTTCCTTCCTTTCATTTCTACTCAACCCATATATTCAACAAATACATAAGTGTGTAGAAATGGCAAGTTCTTCAGATCATCAGATAAGAAATATTTATGTTTTCGGTGGATCTAGTCCTGGGAAAGAAAATGAGTTTTTAGAATCAGCAAATGATCTTGGTCAAGTGCTAGCTGAGAGAAAGATTCATTTAGTGTATAGGGGAGGCAGTCTTGGGTTAATGGGAGGTGTGTCAATAGCTATATTTTTAGGAGGTAGTCAAGTTTTAGGGGTTGTCCCTGAAGCTTTGGCACAAGGGGACATCATTGGAAAAACAATTGGAGAGGAACTTCAGGTCTCCACAATGTCAGCTCGAATGAATGCAATATTTAACCATGCTGATGCCTTCATTGCTTTACCAGGTGGTCTAGGCACTTTGGAAGAGATCTTTCATATTTCCTCTTGGGCTCAACTGCACATTCACGATAAACCCATAGGTTTGTTAAATGTTAATGGTTATTATGATAAGTTGTTGTCTTTTCTTGATCATGCTATGGAACAAGAATTTCTAACATCTTCTACATGACAAATTAGAATCTCTGCTGCTACTGCTGAACAATTGATTGACCAACTATAATCTTTCATTCCTGTGATTGATCCTTTCATGAGTTGTATAAATTGATCATCTAAGGAAAGTCGTAAAAAGCTTAGATTGGATTTGAGCCATCATTTATGAATATTTATGTCTTTTGGTTTTATTATTGTGTTTTATTGTTTCTTATATTTGTTTCAGGTTTTGTCAGTGTTCGTTATTTCAGGTGATATCTTCTATACTTTATCTTTCTACCTTAGAATGTTGAGGACAATGTCTCGTTTTGGTTGGGGGCAGAGGGTAGTAGTTGATAAAAAAAAATTGTTTTTCATTTTATAAAGCATGTGCATAATTGTTGTTACTAGGATGACAGAGTAAAGGAGCTCTTTTGTTAAAGTGACTCTTGAGACGCATCTTAATAACCATTCTTAACAAGGTCTATTATAATACTTCTTGAAATATTCAGGTTTACAAACTCTCGCATTGTGATCACTTAATTCTACTCATATACTTATTTAACATGTATTCTTAAACCTTAATTTACACACACATATGTTAATATATGATTGTGAGTTGCATATTGGACTATTACATTATTTATGTTCTTTTGTTAAAGGTAACAACTAAGGAAAATGGATTGTATATGGTTAAAAAAAAAGAAAAAAGAAAAAAGAAAAAAATGATAATAATAAAAATATAGATAAGTTTGGTTTCACAGCCTCCTTAACCTAAACAATTAAGCTCGAAGGGGTGTTTTAACACCTAATACCCTAAATTCAACTGACTTGGGAGCTATTGGCCCAATGCTTGTTACATGAGTTTAGGAGAAAAGCTTAAAGAAATCAAACATTGCACTATCTACATATCAGTATCTGCGACCCGAGTTACTAAGCTCGTAGGAGTGTCTTAACACCTAATGCCCTAAGACCAACTGGTTTGGGAGTCATTAACTGAAAGCTCGTTACATGGGTTAAAGATGCATGATGTTTTTAAATTATATGTATATATATTTTTTAAAAAAAGAAGAAAAAAAAGACAAAAATAATAATCTCAACCCAAGGAAGTTAACCTTAAACATTAGAATAAAAAAAAAATTGTTTTCTTCTAAAAAAAGCTCCATAATTATGTGTTGATACATTGAGCATAAAAGAAAGGTTTATTAATATCTTGTTAAGAGGTATTGAGCAGATATATAAATTTAATGAGAGTTTGTTTATCTGGATAGATTAATGGAAGTTAAATGATGAATACCTTGCTTTATGGAATTTGCAAATTGTTTTTGTATTTTAACGGTTTGATTACTATGGACTGGTAATAAGCTGGCTAGGGGATGTGATTAGTACTTAAAAGTGCATTTTTATCATGGTTTTATATCATCATTTTGCACTTGAAGTATCAATAACTCCTTAACTAAAGCATGTTTTATAATAATATATCTAATAATATAAGATACCTTTAATTTGTGGTAAATGTTCATTTTAAATGCAGGCCTATCACATAAATGAAAGGATTGATTGATGACTTTAAGAACTTAAATTGTAAGGGTAAAGAGATGACCAAAATTAGAAAAGACATGTCGGTGCAATCCAAACCAGAATACTATTCGGTAATTGGGTCATATCTAGACCTATAGATCTCAAATTTAGGTATACTTTATATGGATGGAAAGGTAAGACATAGGTCTATAACTTTCATATGAAGCCCAAGATCTAACAAGGCCATTTTCAAGTCCAAATTGTAGCAATAGCAAAGAAACCCGAATCTGTACTCCAACCCTAGCACTATTCAATAGTTTGGCCATATCTGGAGTTTTAGAAGTCCCAATGAGCTAAATTTTTTACACAAGAAAGCTAAGACAGTTGCCTACAACTTTCATGTTTTTAAGTGGCTCCAATTATGACGTTATCAATGATAGTTTGGGCAGACAAGAGAAGATAAGGATTGTCACCAAGTCAAGAGTTGGCCACCCAGTCATCAATTAGTCATCAAATCAATTTTGGCCTATAAAAGAAGGCATTTGCCATGCATTTATGCATCTTGGTTTCCAGATCAAGATCATGCTCTTCCTTTCTCTCTTTGTATTTTTTGTAATGTTTATGCTTTGCTTTCATTAATATTAAGTTTATGCATTCCATTTCCCTTCCTTTACTTAGTTAGCTTTTATGTTCTTATTTTGTTTATCTATTTTTCTTTCATTCATTATGTCTAGCTAAGTTAATTATGTCAAGGTGAAAAGGTTACACTAATGATGTAAGAATAAGTATAATGTAAACTTAATATGGACTTTGATGTTTGATACTAACATGTTTTATATTTGTTTTCTTGTTCACTCTTTAATACTTTGCTTGTTAAATAACTAATCTTGATTTATGTTATATAACACTTGGTACAAGAAATGCTTCGCACTTTCATAGCCCATAATATATGGTATAACCGACACTTGAGCTATGAAAGGAACTTGATTTGTTGTTAACATAAGCTATGATCATGAATGCTTGACGAGATTTACAAGTATTAGCATTAATTGAATAAGATGACTAATGTAATCATGTTAACAATATATAATCTGCTTGGAATCTCCTTTGTGTATGGTTTCCAATGGAATAATAAGAGTTTATACTATACTTGTTTGACATACCATTAGTGAAACCTCTAACCTCTAACCTTAACATTTGTTATTATCATTGTTTAATCGTTACATTAATATTCCATCTCAAAGTTCTCATCTTCTTTTTCTTTTTCTTCTCCTTTTTTTTCTTTATTATTATTATTATTATTATTATTACTATTACTACTACTACTACTACTACGACTATTATTATTATTATTATAGTTGTTGTTGTTGTTGTTATTGTTGTTGTTATTGTTATTGTTATTATTGTTGTTATTGTTATTGTTATTATTGTTTATAATTTATACAATTAACCTCCCTATGGTTTGACCCCAGTCTTGTCGGGTTATTTAGTACTTTGACACTCCTGCACTTGGGAGAAGACATCAATCTTTTAGTCGTGTCACTCAGGTGTCGGTTATATCATAGAGTATGGGTTATGAAAGTACCAAGCATTTGTTGTACCAAGTGTTATACAACATAAATCTAGATTAGTCATTTAACAACTAAAGTATTAAAGAGTGAACAAGATAACAAATACAAAATATGTTAGTATCAAACATTAAAGTTCATATTCAGTTTACAGTATACCTATTCTAACACCAATAGTGTAACCTTTTCACCTTGACATAATAAACTTAGCTAAACATAATGAAAGAAAGAAAAATAAATAAATAAATAAGATAAATAAATAAGATAAAAGTTAACTAAGTAAATGAAAGGAAATGAAAGACATGAACTTGATATTAATGAAATCAAAGCATAAATATTACAAAAAATACAAAGAGAGAAAGTAAGAGCATGATCTTGATCTGGAAACCAAGATGTCTAAATGCATGGCAAATGCCTCTTTTTATAGGCCAAAATTGGGAACTATCAATTTGATGACTAATTGATGAGTGGGTGACCAACTCTTGACTTGGTGACAATCTTTATCTTTTCTTGTCTTCCCAAAATATCATTGATAATGTCAGATCTAGAATCACTTGAAACATAAAAGTTGTAGGAAATTATCTCAGCTTTCCAGGAAAAAAAAAACAAAAGGTCATTTGGACTTCTAGAACTCCAGATATGAGCCAAACACTAAATAGTGGTTAGGTTGTATGACAGGTTTGGACTTCTTTATTGTTGCTACAATTTAGACTTGAAAATATCCTTTTTAAATCTTGGGCTCCACATAAAAGTTATAGGTTTGTGTCTTACCTTTCCATCTATATAAAGTAGACCTAAATCTGAGATCTACAGCTCTAGATGTGACCAATTATCGAATAGTGTTTCGGTTTAGACTGCACCGCCATCTCTTTTCTAAATTTGGCCATCTCTTTGTCCTTTTAATTTCAATTCTTAAATTCATCAATCAATCCTTTTATTTATGTGATAGGTCTACATTTAAAATGAATATTTACCATAAATTAAAGGTATCTTATATTATTAGATATGTTATTATAAAACATGCTTTAGTTAAGGAGTTATTGATACTTTAAGTGCAAAATAATGATATAAAACCTTGATAAAGATACACTTTTAAGTACTAATCACACACCCCCCCAACCAGCTTATTACTAGTTTCTATTAATCAAGGAATTAAAATAAAAAAACAGTTTACAAATTCCATAAAGCAAGGTATTCATCATTCAACTTCCATTAATATATCCAGATAAACAAAGTTTCATTAAATTTATATATCTGCTCAATACCTCTTAAACAAGATATTAATAAACTTTTCTTTCGTACTCAAGATATCAACACATAGTTATGGGGCTTTACTTGGAAGAAAATAAAATTCTTGTTCTAATGTTTAAGGCTAACTTTCTTAAGTTAAGATTTTCTTCTTCTTTTTTTTTTGTTTTTTTAATATATATATATATACTAAAATAAAATGCATTTTTAACCCATGTAACAACCTTTCGGCTAATGACTCACAGACCAGTTGGTCTTTGGGTATTGAGTATTGAGACACCCCTACGAGCTTAGTAACTTGGGTTACCGATACTAATACGTAGATAGTGCAATGCTTAATTTTCTTAAGTTTTTCTCCTCAACTCATGTAACAAGCGTTGAGCCAATAGCTCCTAAGTTAGTTGATTTTAGGGTATTAGGTGTTAAGACACCCTTTCAGGCTTCATTACTTAGGTTAGGGAGACTATGAAACCAAACTTATCTATATTTTTATTATCATCATTTTTTTTTCTTTTTCTTTATTTTTTCAAATTATATATTATCCATTTTTCTAAGTTGTTACCTTTAACAAAAGAACATAAATAATGTAATAATCCAATATGCAACCCATAATCATATGCTAAAATGTGTGTGTGAAAATTAAGATTTAAGAATACATGTTAAATGAGTATATAAGCATAATTAAGTGATAATAATACAAGAGTTTATAAACCTGAATATTTCAAGAAGTATTATGGTAGACCTTGTTAATAATAGTTATTAAGATGCGTCTCAAGAGTCACTTTAACAAAAAAGCTTCTTTACTCTGTCATCCAAGTAAGAATAATTTTGCACATGCTTTATAAAATAGAAAACACTACCCTCCCCCCCAACCAAAACGAGATATTGTCCTCAATGTTCTAAAGTAGAAAAATAGAGTATAAAAGACATCACCTGAAATAATAAACATTGACAAACATGAAACACACTTAAACAAATATAAGAAATAACAAAACACAATAATAAAAATAAAAGACACAAAGATTCACAAATGAAGACTCAAACTAATTTAAGCATTTTATGGCTTTTCTTAGATGAAAATTTATGCGACTTGACACGATCAAAGAGTTGATGTCTTATCCCAAGTGCAGGAGTGTCAAAGTAAAATAACCCGGCAAGACCGGGGTCGAACCACAGGGAGGTGAATTATATAAATTACAAATAAAGAAAAAGATTTAAAGAGAATAATAACAGAAAAGGAGTTGAAGAAAGTTTTGGGATGTGATATTGATGTAAGGATTAAACAATAACAAAACATATGTCAAGGTTATAGGATTCACTAATAGTATTTCAAATAAATATAATATAAACTTTTTTATTACTCAACTAGAAACCACACACAAAGGAGGTTCTAATCGGATGATTTCTCGTTATTATCTCATTATAAATTACTAACATGATCATATTAATTATCTTATATAAGTAATACCATACTTATAAATATCATCAAGCATTCATGTTGCTAGTTTATGTTAACAACAAATCAAGTTTCTATCATAATAACGATTTCGGCCGAAAACTATGAAAGATCAAGCATTTGATGTACCAAATATTATACAACACAAATCTAAATTAAACATTTAATAAGCAAGGTATTAAGAATTAGTAAGATAAAAAGATAAAACATGTTAATAACAATCTTTTTTGGATATAAACATTTAAAGCTCATGTTGAGTTTATATTATACCTATTCTAACACCATTAGAGAAACCTTTTCACCTTGACATAATTAACTTAGCTAAACATTAAGAAGGAGAAAAACACAAATAAACAATATAAGAACATAAACATAATATAAGCTAACTAAGTATAGGAAAGGAAATGAAAGAGCATAAACAAGAGATTACTATAGCATAAAAGAAAACTTGAACATTACAAAGATGTAGAGAGAAAGCAAGAAGATAACTTTGATCTGAAAATTAATATGACTAAATACATGGACAATGCCTCCTTTTATAGGCTAAGTTTCAGAACTATTGATTGATTGAAGAATTGGTGGGCATCCATTGATTTGGTGGCTCGTTTTTGACATTAATGGCTGCTGGTTTTTTGATATTGTGGGCTAATTTTTGATATTGTTGGCTGGCCAAAATGTCATTACTCACATCAGAATTATAGCCAACTGAATTGTGGAAGCTATGGGAAATTATCTTAGCTTTCCATCAAAAAAAACCAGAGCTCATTTGGACTTCTAGAACTCAAGATATGAGCCAAAAACAGAATAGTGCTTGAGCTGCAGGACAGCTTCCGACGTCTTCGTTGTTGCTAAGATTTGGGCTTGAAAATGGTAGAACTAAGTCTTTGACTTCATATGAAAGTTGTAGGTCTATGTCTTACCTTTCCATCGATATAAAATGGACCTAAATCTGATATCTACAACTCCAGATATGATCAAATTACTGAACGGTGTTCGAGTTTGGAATGCACCAGCAACACTTTGCTAAGTTTGGCCTTCTTTTTATCCTTTCAATTTCAATCCTTAAACTCATCAATCAATCCTTTTATTTATGTGATAGACCTGCATTTAGGATGAACATTTACCATGAATTAAAGGTATATTATATTTTTAGACTTGCTAATATAAAACATGCTTTTGTTAGGGAATTTAATGATACTTTAGGTGCAATATGATGACATAAATCCTTAATGAGAATGCACTTTTAAGTACTAATCACGACTCATAGAGGGATCAATTACAGGAATGAAAGATTATAGTTGGTCAATCAATTATTCAGCAGTAGCAGCAAAGATTATGATTTTTCATGCAGAAGATGTTAGAAATTTCTGTTCCACAGCATGATCAAGAAAAGACAATAACTTCTCATAATAACCATTAACATTTAACATACCTATGAGTTTATGGTGAATGTGCACTTGGGCCCAAGAGGAAATATGAAAAATCTCTTTTAATGTGCCTAAACCACCTAGTAAGGCAATGAACACATCAACATGGTTAAACATTGCATTCATTCGAGCAGATATTGAGGAGACTTGTAGTTCCTCTCTAATTGTTTTTTCAATGATGTCCCCTTGTGTTAAAGCTTTGGGGATGACCCCTAAAACTTGATTGCCTCATAAAAATACAACTATTGACACACCTCCCATTAACCCAAGACTGCCTCCCCCATACACTAAATGAATCTCTCTCAGCTAGCACCTAACCAAGATGATTTGCTGATTCTAAAAAGTCCTTATCTTTTCTAGGATTAGATCCACTAAAAACACAAATATTTCTTATGTGATGACCTAAGGAACTTGTCATTTCTACACACTTCGATACCAGTTGGAGTCTCACACACACACACTCTCTCTCTTTTTATTTATTTATTTATTTTTGAAAAAAACATATGTATGTACAGGTACTTGTGATTATGGCTTACATCTTCCTTTGGTTTTACATCCAAGAATGGCTTAAATGCCCTCTATGGGTCGGGGATAGGCTTCCCATCCAGTTTTCTTAAAAACTAGCAAACATGGTTTTTTTTAGTCAGATTCCCAAGACTAAGTCGATCGTGTTCTTTATGAAATAATGGTCATAAATCATGAATTACCCGATGCACATCTCCATTAGGATGCGTCTCAAGAGTCAATAGAAGATTATCTAAAGACTCCTTATTCAGGTCATCCTTAATGAATTGTATTTTATCTTCACAGTTTATAAATACCATTCCTAAAGAACAACATTGTGTATTACAAGTCCATCTAGCACATCGATGACAGACTTTTAGTCGTTTTGCACGACGCTTCTTTGCAAAAGTTCTTTTACCTGTTCTAGGCATATGTGAAATGAAGGAGTTAGAGGACTCACCTGATAATCGGACCTTTGCTTCAATCAACCAGCGAATATCTTCAGGAATTCCATGATTCATTAACAATCTCAATCTTGCACATCTAGCACGGTAAATTTTTGTAATCGCATTCTGAGGCAAAGCGGGAAAATACTTTTTCAATACTTGTGATTATGGCTTACATCTTTTTTTGGTTTTACATCCAAGAACGACTTAAATGCCTTTTATGGGTCAAGGATAGGCTTCCCATATAGTTTTCTTAAAAACTGGCAAACAAAGTCTTTTTTAGTCAGATTGCCAAGACTAAGTCGATCATGTTCTTTATGAAAATAGGACCATAAACCATGAATTGCACAATGCACATCTCCACTAGGATGCATCTTAAAAGTCAATAGAAGATTATCTAAAGACTCATTACTCAAGCCATCCTTAATGAATTGTATTTTATCTTCACGGTTTATAGATACCAATCCTAAAGAACAACATTGTGCATTACAAATCCATTTGGCACATCGATGACAGACTTTCAGTCGTTCTGCATTTCTTTGCAAAAGTACTTTTACTTGTTCAAGGCATGTGTAAAATGAAAAAAATTAGAAGACTCACTTGATAATCAGACCTTTGCTTCAATTAACCAAAGAATCTCTTCAAGAATTCTATGGTTCATTAACAACCTCAATCTTGCACACTTAGCTCGGTAAATATTTGTAATCTTATTTAAGGTAAAGCAGGAAAATGGTTTTTCAATTTTTCAAGAGTAGTGTCCATTTTTTAAGATAAAAAGTGGAAAACAGATGTAAAGAGAAGAAAAGGAATAAGGAATTGAACAAATATATACATAGATATCAGTTATCATGGGAAATTGAAAGAACCAACTTAAGAGTCACGAAGTACTGTTATCTACCATTTAATCGGGGTGAGAGAGATTAGCAAACCAAGAGTCACAAAAAAAAAACACAAAAACAATATAAGAAAAACAAAATAATCAACCTTTATCTACAAGATCATTCAAACTAGTTAATTCATTTTCACTAGGAAAATTATCAAAGTAAGCTTTCAAATGATATCCATTTACTTTAAAAACATTTTCATTCTTTGGATTCTCAATATCGAAGGCCCCATAAGGATACATATGTTTCTCAATAAATGGATTGTCCCATCTTGATCTTAGCTCTCTAGGGAATAAATGAAGTCAACAATTATTAAACAAAACTATTTTATCAGTATCAACTTTTTGACAATAGTCAAAAGTTTTGCAGCATGCATGCATGTCCTTGAACATGGTGGGCTAATAAAATTCATTTTGAAAGATTTTTATAGATGTCTTTTTTGATGAGAAATAACTCCCATATGCTTCAGAATGACAAAGTTGAACGGCACTACTTACCTTATTGTCAGGAATGCATCTTTAAAATATTTGATCAGGATAATATTTGAATAAATTAGGGTCATTCCAATAAAATTTCACTTCGTTCAAAAAATTTTCTTTCTCTTGGGTACTCCAATCAACTGGCAAATCTCCTGAAGCAAGAAAATTAATATTTTTATCATACTAAGGTATTGGACTAAGAGAAAGTAAGCATTCGTTAAGAAAGTAATCATCGATTAGTGTAATGTTAGATGTCGAATTTATTGTCACTCTTGATAAAAGATTTGCATCAACATTTTCAGTGCTTTTTTCATATGTGATTTCTTCCTGAGAATAAATAATTTGCACATCTTCAGATTCATCAAACTCTATTTTACTCACAGTAAATTCAAATTGATCATAAACTAATTCATCAATAAGATCTACTTCCTATGAATCATTATCATCTTTAGGTTGTTTGCAAATATTGAAAATATTTTTCTTCAATGTCATGTTTTTTAAAAATAGTTTCATCTGTCCATTTCTACAATTAATCAATGCATTAGGTTCAAGAGTGAGATTTTAATAACCTTACCACTGCAAAGAGTAATGTCTGATTTGACTTGATCCATATGTTGACTTCCGGAACTACTTGCATTTGTATTATATTGTCACTTAGGATTTTGTTATGGTTGAGATAAAAACTTACCTTTCTCTTGTAAATTGAGCGCAGATGTTAATTTTATAAGAGTATCTTTAAAATCTGCCATATTTTGAGCAAGTTGAGCATTGATTGTCTCTTGCTTTTCAATGCATGCATGCAATGTTTCCTTAAGATTTCTTCTAGGAGGTGAGTGACATGACTAAAAGATTGATGTCTTCTCCCAAGTGCAGGAGTGTCGAAGTAATAAATAACCTAGCAAGACCGGGGTTGAACCACAAGGAGTTTAATTGTATAAATTATAAACAACAATTATAAACAACAACAAGAGTAACAACAACAACAAGAAAAACAATAACAACAATAACAATAACAATAATAATAATAATAATAATAATAATAATAATAATAATAATAATAATAACAACAATAATAATAACAAAGAAAGAGAAGAAAAAGATGATGATGATAACTTAGAGATGGAATATTAATGTAAGGATTAAACAATGATAATAACAAATGTCAAGGTTAGAGGATCCACTAATGGTATGTCAAACAAGTATAGTATAAACTCTTATTACTCAATTGGAAACCACACACAAAGGAGGTTCCAATCTGATTATAGATTGTTAACATGATTACATTAGTCATCTTATTCGATTAATGTTAATACTTGTAAATCTCATCAAGCATTCATGATTATAACTTATGTTAACAACAAATCAAGTTCCTTTCATAGCTCAGGTGTCAGTTATACCATACAGTATGGGATATGAAAGTGCCAAGCATTTGTTGTACCAAGTGTTATACAACATAAATCAAAATTAGTCATTTAACAAGTAAAGTATTAAAGAGTAAATAAGATAACAAATATAAAACATGTTAGTATCAAACATTAAAGTCCATATTAAGTTTACACTATACTTATTCTTACACCATTAGTGTAACCTTTTCACCTTGACATAATAAACTTAGCTAAACATAATAAAAGAAAGAAAAAAAATAAACAAAATAAGAACATAAATAAGATAAGAGTTAACTAAGTAATGGAAAGGAAATGAAAGGCATAAACTTGATATTAACGAAAGCAAAGCATAAACATTACAAAAAATACAAAGAGAGAAAGCAAAAACATGATCTTGATCTGGAAACCAAGATGCCTAAATGTATGGCAAATACCTCTTTTTATAGGCCAAAATTAGGAACTATTGATTTGATGACTAATTGATGAGTGGGTGACCAACTCTTGACTTGGTGACAATCCTTATCTTCTCTTGTCTGCCCAAAACGTCATTGATAACATCATAATTGGAGCCACTTACATGAAAGTTATAGGAAATTGTCTCAGCTTTCTTGTGTAAAAAATTAAGCTCATTAGGACTTCTAGAACTCTAGATATGGGCCAAATACTGAACAGTGCTCAAGCTGGAAGACAGATTCGGGCTTCTTTGTTGTTGTTACAATTTGGACTTGAAAATGACTTTTTTAGATCTTGGGCTCCATATAAAAGTTGTAGGCCTATATCTTACCTTTCTATCCATATAAAGTAGACCTAAATGTGAGATATACAACTCTAGATATGACTCAATTACAGAACAGTGTTCTAGTTTGGATTGCACCGACATCTCTTTTCTAAGTTTAGCCATCTCTTTGTCCTTTTAATTTCAGTTCTTAAGTTCATCAATCAATCCTTTCATTTATGTGATAGGCCTGCATTTAAAATGAACATTTACCATAAATTAAAGGTATCTTATATTATTAGATATGTTATTATAAAACATGATTTAGCGAAGGAGTTATTGATACTTCAAGTGCAAAATGATGATATAAAACCTTGACAAAAATGCACTTTTAAGTACTAATCACACCCCCAACCAGCTTATTACTAGTCCCTAGTAATCAAAGTGTTAAAATAGAAAAATAATTTGCAAATTCCAGAAAGCAAGGTATTCATCATTTAAGTTTCATTAATCTATCCAAATAAACAAACTCTCATTAAGTTTATATATCTGCTCATTACCTCTTAACAAGATATTAATAAACCTTTCTTTTGTGCTCAATATATCAACACATAATTATGGAGCTTTTCTTGGAAGAAAACAAAATTTTTGTTCTAATGTTTAAGGTTAACTCTCTTAAGTTGGGATTATTTTTTTTAAAATATATATACATATAATTTAAAACACCATGCATCTTTTATCTCATGTAACGAGCTTTCGGCTAATGACTCCCAGACCAGTTGGTCTTAGTGCATTAGGTATTGAGACACCCCTACGAATTTAGTAACTCGAGTCACAGATACTGATATGTAGATAACGCAATGTTTGATTCCTTTAAGCTTTTCTCCTTAACCCATGTAACGAGCGTTAGGCCAATAGCTCCAAAGTCACTTGACTTTAGGGTATTAGGTGTTAAAACACCCCTTCGGGCTTAATTGCTTAGGTTAGGGAGGCTACAAAACCAAATTTATCTACATTTTTATTATTATCATTTTCTCTTTTTTTCTTCTTTTTTTTGTTTTTTTTTGTTTTTTTAATTATATACTATCCCTTTTCCTTAGTTGTTACCTTTAACAAAAGAACATAAATAATGTAATAATCCAGTATACAATCCATAATCATATGTTTAAATTGTGTGTGTAAATTAACGTTTAAGGATACATGTTAAATAAGTATATGAGCAGAATTAAGTGATAACAATGCGAGAGTTTGTAAATCTGAATATTTCAAGAAGTATTATAATAGACCTTATTAAGAATGGTTACTAAGATGCGTCTCAAGAGTCATAAAAAGATCTCCTCTACTCTGTCATCATAGTAACAACAATCTTGCACATGTTTTATGAAATAGAAAACGTATTTATTTTTTTTATTTTTTTTACCTACTACCCTCTCCCCCCAACCAAAACGAGACATTGTCCTCATTGTTCTAAGTAGAAAGATAGAGTATAGAAGATATCACCTGAAATAACGAATACTAACAAACCTAAAACACACTAAAACAAATATAAGAAACAACAAAACACAATAATAAAACCAAAAGACACAAAGATTCATAAATGAAGGCTCAAATCTAATTTAAGCTTTTTACGGCTTTCCTTAGATGACCAATTTATGCGACTCATTGATGGATCAATCACTGGAATGAAAAATTATTATTGGTCAATCAGTTGTTCAGCAGTAGCAATAGAGATTATGATTTGTTGTGCAGAAAATGTTAGAAATTCTTGTTCCATAGCATGATCAAGAAAAGACAACAACTTATCATAATAATCATTAACATTTAACAAACCTATGGGTTTATGATGAATGTGTAGTTGGGCCCAATAGGAAATATAAAAGATTTCTTCCAATGTGCCTAGACCACCTGGTAAAGCAACGAAGGCATCAGCATGGTTAAACATTGCATTCATTCGAGCTGACATTGTGGAGACTTGAAGTTCCTCTCCAATTGTTTTTTCAATGATGTCCCCTTGTGCTAAAACTTCGGGGACAACCCCTAAAACTTAACTACCTCCTAAAAATGCAGCTATTGACTTACCTCCCATTAACCCAAGATTGCTTCCCCCATACACTAAATGAATCTTTCTCTCAACTAGCACCTGACCAAGATGATTTGCTGATTATAAAAACTCTTTTTCTTTCCCAAGACTAGATCCATCGAAAACACAAATATTTCTTATCTGATGACTTGAGGAACTTGTCATTTCTACAGACTTCTATATTTGTTGAATGTATGGGTTGAGTAGAAATGAAAGAAAGGAAGATAGGATTTTATTGATGAGAAATTAGAAAGGCAATCATACCACCTATATGTAGGTCAGCTGGAGTCTCACACACACTCTCTCTCTCTTTATTTATTTATTTATTTACTTTTAAAAAAGCATGTGTATGTATAGGTAGTTGTGATTGTGGCTCACATCTTCCTTTGGTTTTACGTCCAAGAACGGCTTAAACACCCTCTATGGGTCAGGGATAGGCTTCCCATCTAATTTTCTTAAAAACTAGCAAACAAGGTCTTTTTTAGTTAGATTCGTAAGACTAAGTCGATCATGTTCTTTATGAAAATGGGGCCATAAATCATGAATTGCACGATGCACATCTCCACTAGGATGCATCTTAAGAGTCAATAGAAGATTATCTAAAGACTCCTTACTCAGTCCATCCTTAATGAATTGTATTTTATCTTCACGGTTTATAGATACCATTCCTAAAGAACGACATTGTGCATTACAAGTTCATCTAACACATCGATGACAGACTTTCAGTCATTTTGCACGACGTTTCTTTGCAAAAGTGTTTTTACCTATTCCAGGCATGTGTGAAATGAAGGAATTAGAGGACTCACCTGATAATCGAACCATTGCTTCAATCAACTAGTGAATATCTTCAGAAATTCTATGATTCATTAACAACCTTAATCTTGCACATCTAGCACGGTAAATTTTTGTAATCGCATTCTAAGGTAGAGCGGAAAATATTTTTTTAATTTTTCAAGATTAGTGTCCATTTTCAAATGAGAATTGGAAGAGAGATTCAAAGAATTGCATAAATATATACGTAGATATCAGTTATTATAGGAAAACGAAAGAACCGACTGAAGTCATGGAGTACCGTTGTCCTCCATTTGACCGGGGTGAGAGAAACTAGCAAAAATCACTAAAAAAAAAACATAAAAACAATGTAAGAAAAAAAATCAACCTTTATCTATAAGATCATTTAAACTAGTTGATTCATTTTCACTAGAAAAATTATCAAAGTAAGCTTTTAAAAGATGTCCATTTTCCTTAAAAACATTGTCATTTATTGAATTCTCAATATCACAAGCCCTATAAGGATTGCTTCATCTTGATCTTAGCTCTTTAGGGAATAAATAGAGTTGAGAATTATAAAACAAAACTTTTTGACCAGTATCAACTTTTTTACAATTTTCATAAGTTTTACAGAATGCATGCATGTCCTTGAACATGGTGTGCCAATAAAATCCATTTTGAAAGATTTTTACAGTTGTCTTTTTTAACGAGAAATAATTTCCACATGCTTTAGAATGACAAAGTTTAATGACACTACTTACCTCATTGTCGGGAATGAATCTTTGAAATATTAGATCAGGACAATATTTGAATAAGTTAGGGTCATCACAATAAAAGTTCTTCACTTCGTTCAAAAACTTTTCTTTATGTTAGGTACTCCAATCAGCTAGCAAATCCCCTAAAGTAAGAAAATTGATATTTTTATCATACTAAGGCATTAGACTAAGAGAAAGTAAGGATTCGTCAAGAAAGTAATTATCATTTGGTGTGATGTCAGATATCGAATTTATTGTCACTGTTGACAAAAGATGCAAATCAACATTTTCGGTGCTTTTTTCATCTATGATTTCTTCCTTAGAATAAATCATTTGCAAATATACAAATTCATCCAACTCATTTTTACTTAAAGTAGATTCAAGTTGATCATAAACTAGTTCGTCAATATGATCTACTTCTTGTAAATCATTATCCTCTAGGTTGCTTGCAAATGTTGAAAATATTCATCTCCAATGTCATGTTTCCAAATGATAGCTTCATCAATTCATTCCTACAATTAATCAATGCGTTAGAAGTTGTAAGAAACGGACGTCCTAAAATAACAGGAAATGAATTATATGCTTCAACAGTTTGTGTGTCCAAGACAACAAAATCCACAAGATAAATGAATTTATCAACTTGTATTAACTTATCTTTGACTATTCCTCTAGGCACTTTTACAGATCTATCGGCAACTAAAAGAGTTATAGAAGGTGGTTTTAATTCACCTAGATTGAGACTCTAAAAAACTGAATATGGAAGTAAATTCACACTGGCTCCAAGATCAAGTAAAGCTTTTTCAATTTTATGTTCTCCAATAAAACAAGAAACTGTAGGACAACCAGAGTCTTTATATTTCAAAGCATTATTGGTTTGAAGAATGACACTTACTTGTTTGGCTAAAAAAGCTTTCTTTTTCACATTCAGTTTCCTCTTCACGGTGCATAGATCTTTCAAAAAATTAGAATAGAAAGGAACATGTATAATAGCATCCAGCAAAGGTATATTGATTCTTACCTGTTTGAAAGTTTCAAAAATTTCAGAGATGTGATTGACTTTTCTTTGTTTGGTCATGGCTTGAGGAAATGGAAGTGCTGGCGAAGAATCAGTCTTTTCTTTATAATTTTCAAATTCAACCCCTTCCTTACCCTCAGAGATTGGCTCATCATCTTTCTCATAAGGTTCAAGAGAGGGTTTTTCAATAACCTTACCACTGCGCAGAGTAGTGACTGATTTGACTTAATCCATGTGTTGACTTCCGGAACTACTTGTATTTGCATTGTATTGCCCCTTGGGATTTTGTTGTGGTTGAGATGGAAACTTACCTTTCTCTTAGAAACTGAGAGTAGATGTTAATTTTGCAAGAGTATCTTTAAAATCTGTCATGTTTTGAGCAAGTTGAGTATTGATTGTCTCTTACTTTTCAATGAATACATGCAATGTTTCTTCAAGATTTCTTCTAGGAGGTGGAGCATAAGGAGGTGCATATCCATGAGAATTTTATAAATTATAGTGTGCTTGAAACGATGGTTGTGAAGTTTGTACATTGTTGTTCTCACTCCTCTAACTAAAATTTGGGTGCTTTCACCAACCAGGGTTGTATGTTTATGTGTATGGGTTATGGTTGGCTCTTTAGAAACTATTTAAAGCATGAGCTTATTCAAGGAGACATTCCTTAAAATAAGGTAAGGTTGGACAATTATTGGCTGAGTGTTCAATTATTTCACACATTTGACACACAATGTTTTCAACAGATTTTAATTTACCACTCCTTTTCAATTCTAGCGCCTCGACTTTTCTAGTTAAAGATGCAAACTTGGCTTGAAGGTCATGATCTTCCCTAAGGTTGTACATAACTCCACTAGATGTATGAGGTTGAGTTTTACTTAGTGCCTCATCAGTACCTGCGGTGTTCTAATTTTGAGCATTTTCAGCTAACAAGTCCAAGTACTCCATTGCTTCATCAGGATCTTTATCTTTAAAAGTTCCATTGCACATCAATTCAACCATTTTTCTATCTCTAAGTGTTAACCCTTCATAAAAATATGAAACTAATCTCCATGTTTCAAAACTATGATGAGGGCAAGTACTAAGCAAGTCTCCATACCTATCCCAACATTGGTAAAATGTTTCTCCTGGTTTTTGAGTGAATGTGGTGATTTGTCTTTTGAAAGAGTTTGTTCTATGAGATGGGAAAAACTTCTTTAAAAACTGTTGCATTTCATCCCAAACATGAATGGATCCTGGTCTTAAATTTTGTAGCCATGTTTTAGCTTTATCTTTTAATGAAAAAGGAAAAAGCTTCAATCTGATGGTGTTTATGCTATAATTTAAATTATTATATGTGTTGCAGACCTCCTCAAATTTCCTTAAATGCAAGTATGGATTTTCCAATTCTAAGCCATGAAAAGAAGGTAAAAGTTGAATAATGCATGGCAAATGCCTCCTTTTATAGGCCAAAATTGGGAACTATTGATTTGATGACTAATTGATGAGTGGGTGACCAGCTATTGACTTGGTGACAATCTTTATCTTCTCTTGTCTGCCCAAAACGTCATTGATAACATCAAAATTAGAGCCACTTGAAACATGAAAGTTGTAGGAAATTATCTCAGCTTTCTTATGTAAAACATTCAACTAATTTGGACTTCTAAAACTTCAGATATAAGCCAAATACTGAACAGTGCTCGGGTTGGAAGACAGATTTGGGCTTCTTTGTTGTTGCTACAATTTGAACTTGAAAATGATTATTTTAGATCTTTAGCTCCATATAAAAGTTGTAGGCCTATGTCTCACCTTTCCATCCATATAAAGTAGACCTAAATCTGAAATATACAGCTCTAAATATGACCTAATTACCAAACAGTGTTCTAGTTTAGATTGCACCGACATCTCTTTTCTAAGTTTAGCCATCTCTTTGTCCTTTTAATTTCAGTTCTTAAGTTCATCAATCAATCCTTTCATTCATGTGATAGGTCTGCATTTAAAATGAACATTTACTATAAATTAAAGGTATCTTATATTATTAGATATGTTATTATAAAACATGATTTAGCGAAGGAGTTATTGATACATCAAGTGCAAAATGATGATATAAAACCTTGATAAAAATTAAGGAGGTGCATATTCATGAGAATTTTAAAAATTAAGTTGTGCTTGAAATGGTGGTTATGAAGTTTGTACATTGTTATTATTACTCTTCCAATTAGAATTTGGGTGATTTCTCTAACCAGGGTTTTATGTTTGCGAGAATAAGTTGTGGTTGGGCCTTTGGAAACTGTTTAATACATGGGCTTATTCATGGAGACATTCCTTAAATGAAGACAAGGTTGCACAGTTATTGGTTAAGTGTTCATTTGTTTCACATATTTGACATACAATGTTTTCAACATATTTTAATTGACCACTTTTTTTAAAAAAAAAATCTAGTGCCTCGACTTTTCTAACTAAATGCGCAAACTTCATTTGGAGGTCATGATCTTCCTTAAGGTTGTATATACCTCCACTAGATGTATGAGGTTGATATTTACTTGGTGCTTTATAAGTACCCATAGTGTCCCAATTTTGAGCATTTTTAGCTAACAAGTCTAGGCATTCCATTGCTTCATCAGGGTCTTTATCTTCAAAAGTTTCATTGCACATCAATTCAATCATTTATCTATCTCTAGGTGTTAACCCTTCATAAAAAAGTGAAACCAATCTTCATGTTTCAAAACCATAATGAGGGCAAGTATTAAGGAAGTCTCGATACCTATCCCAATATTGGTAAAATGTTTCTCCTGATTTTTAGTGAAAGTGGTGATTTGTCTTTTGAAAGAGTTTGTTTTATAAAAAGGAAAAAACTTCTTTAAAAATTGTTGTTGCATTTCATCCTAAGTATGAATGGATCCTGATCCCAAATTTTATATCCATGTTTTAGCTTTATCTTTTAATGAAAAAAAAAAGCTTTAATCTGATGGTGTTCATGCTACAATTTGAGTCATTATATGACAAGACTAAAAGATTGATGTCTTCTCCCAAGTGCAGAAGTGTCGAAGTAATAAATAATCCAGCAAGACCGGGGACGAACCACATGGAGATTAATTGTATAAATTATAGATGATAATAATATAACAATAATAATAATAACAACAACAATAATAGTATAATAATAATAATAATAATAATAATGAAAAAGAAGAAGAAAAAGAAGATGAAGATGAGAACTTTGAGATGAAATATTAATGTAAGGATTAAACAACGATAATAACAAATATCAAGGTTAGAAGTTCCACTAATGGTATGTCAAATAAGTATAGCGTAAACTCTTATTATTCAATTGAAAACCACACACAAAGGAGATTCCAATCAGATTATAAATTGTTAACATGATCATATTAGTTATCTTATTCGATTAATGTTAATACTTATAAATCTTGTTAGGCATTCATGATTATAACTAATGTTAACAACAAATCAAGTTCTTTTCATAGCTCAGGTGTCGGTTATACCATACAGTATGAGCTATGAGAGTGCCAAGTATTTGTTGTACCAAGTGTTATACAACATAAATTTAGATTAGTCATTTAACAACCAAAGTATTAAAGAGTGAACAAGATAACAATTACAAAACATGTTAGTATTAAACATTAAAGTCCACCATCACTTATTATGGCTCGAGGGACTCCAAATCGACTCAAAATATTTTCTTTCAAAAGCTTTATCACTATTTTGTGACCATTGTTTCGACTCGAAATTGCCTCTATCTATTTTGAAACATAATCTACTATGACTAATATGTATAAGAAACCGAATGATAGAGGGAATGGACCCATGAAAGCTATATCCCAGTAGTCAAAGATCTCAATGACAAGAATAGGATTTAAAGGCTTTATGTGATGTTTTGAAATAGATCCCAACTTTTGACAATTCTCACAAGTCTTGCAGAATGCATGTGAGTCCTTGAACATGGTAGGCCAGTAAAATCCACTTTGTAAGATTTTTGCACTTGTCTTTTTTCATGAGAAATGGCCCCCACATGCCTTAGAATGACAAAATTTAATGGCACTACTTATCTCATTATCAGGAATGCATCTTTAAAATATTTGATCAGGATAATATTTGAATAAATAAGGGTCATCCCAATAAAAGTTCTTCATTTTGTTCAAGAACTTTCTTTTATCTTGGGTACTCCAATGAGCTGGCAATTGTCCTGAAACAAGAAAATTAACAATATTAGCAAACCAAGGCATTGTAGAGATGAAAAATAAAGATTCATCGGGAAATTAGTCATCGATTGATGTGATGTCAGTTTTTAAATATGTTATCAATCTTGAGAAGTGATTTGCGACAACATTTTCGATGCCTTTCTTATTTTTTATTGTAATATCAAATTCTTAAAATAATAAAATCCACCACACCAATCTAGCCTTAGAATCTTTCTTAGAAAGAAGATATTTCAATGTTGCATGATCGCATATTTGTATAGTTATAGGCTCGTTGGGGAAAATCAACAGCGAATACAATATACACTTTGCCATCTCCATCATGGTTTGATTCTTCCTTTCTAAAACTCTACTTTGTTGGTATGTGTAATGAGCAGTGAGCTATATCTCAATGCTTTTATCTTTACAAAACTTGAAAAATCTTTATAAAATATACTCTTTGCCCTTATCACTTCTTTATACTTTTATGCAATGACTATATTGTTTTTCAAACATTTAACATAGACCTTAATATTTTATACTAATATATTTTGTATTTATTATCTTATTCACTTTTAATACTTTGCTTGTTAAATGGTTAATTTATATTTATGTTGTATAACGCTTGGTACAACAAATACTTGGCATTTTCATAGCACAAATCGTATGGTATAACTGATACCTATGCTATGAAAGGAAATTTATTTGTTGTTAACATAATTTGTAATCATGAATGTCTGACAACATTTAAAGTATTAGTACTATTCGAATAAGATAACTAATGTAATCATGTTAATAATTTATAATCTAATTGAAATCTTATTTGTGTGTGGTTTCCATTTGAATAACAAGAGTTTATACTATACTTGTTTGAAATACTATTAGTGGATCCTCTAACCTTGACATTTGTTGTTATCATTGTCTAATTCTTACATTGATCTTCCATCTCAAAATTCTCATCAACTTCTTTTTCTTTTTTTTCTTCTTCTTCTTTTACTATTATTATTATGATTATTAGTACTATTGTTGTTGTTGTTGTTGTTGTTGTTGTATTATTGTTGTTTATAATTTATACAATTAATCTCTCTATGGTTCGATCCCGGTCTTGCCGGGTTATTTATTACTTCGACATTCCCATACTTGGAAGAAGATATCAATCTTTTAGCTGTGTCAACTTCAAACTAGTTTCTCTTTTAACTATATCTAGTGTTATGTGATATTATTCAATGTTAAATTATGGCTAAGGGTTCATCAACCTTTTTAGTCAAGAGATGAATTATCTAGCTCTTAAAAAACTTTGAATAATATCTTTCTTTTTTTTTACTTTTGTGATCATAATATGTTTAGAAACAGTAACAAAACAAAATATTATTTTTTATTTTACTAGTATATCGCAGACACAAAGAAAAAACAACATGAAGAAGACTAACGTAAACATTGAAAAACTTAACGAATATTTGGAAAAAAAATTTCTGAAGAATATGACATTTTCTTAAAGCCTTTATTTGATACCAACTGATGCAAACCTTGTGATCATATGGTCATACAACCCATAATCAAGATTAAGATTTGATCCCAAAAAAGGTCCGATAGAAGTGTGACATAATGAAAACCTACCTTATGACAACAATACTATTGAAATGAAATTGAATGATGTCATGAAGCTAAGTAATCTTTAACAAGTCAAATTCAATTCGTTCAAGAATCACAGAATTCAAGAATTTCTTTCACACGTTAAACTAAAAAGTTAAGAAGTATTATTCATTAAAGGTGTCAAAATTTAGGCATTACATGTTTTAAAATAATTATAAGAAATTAACCCCAATAGATTTATTATTATGGGCTAAATTGATTCACTTATAAAAACTAACTTAGAACCTCTACTAGTCAGCCTAAAACCTAATTCAATTAAGCCTTGAATACTAGCTGAAAACAAAGTATTAATAAAGGCTAAACAAATCTTAGGCTATAGCTAACAAAATAAAAACAAAGCTTATAAGTCTAAGTCTTGTTTTGTCATGAGAAGAGAAAAGAAAAGAAGAAAACATTGTAGGTATGATACAAAGCTTATTTATAGCCTATATTGTTGTCCAATAATCTTAAGAACTAAATGAGAAGTTATCACTTCTTTAGTTTCTAAGTTAGAATAGGATTTTGATACTAGTCTTGTATTTACCCTTTCTTTAAAAGGAAAATGATGTTGCCTTTAATGCTCCTCTTTAATACCACATGTGTTTTTTAGGTCAGCTTCGATTCCTTTAATTCTTTTACTATGTTTTCTCTTCACCTGACAAGGAGAATAAAATAATAAATTATAATATTTAAAGGAAATAATTAATATTTTCCCACATAAAAGAAAGTCGAGAACTAGTTAAAGATCCACAAAACATGTGGAAACATGAGAAAACACGGCTAGTCGAATCTGATACAAAATTGACAGTTCTGCTAAAATTTCATGGTCTAAATAAAAAGTGAATTAGGTCCTTCTTGTATACAAATCAAATACATTAAGGCCTTTTATTAATGCTCTAAATGATCTTCAAGTTCAGCTTTCACTGAAGCTTGCACAACCAGTCTATTTAATGTTTTTTTCAATGCTTTCATTTTGAACATTGTGATGAGCCCATTTGGAATGTGTAACAAGTTCTTAGTGTTTGTGGGCCGATCCACATCACCTAGAATTTTTATGTGTATTAAAAGAAGAAAAATTTAACTTATATTTTAATTTAATAGGCTTTTTTATCTGATACCAATATCTATATAAAATTAGAATTACCTATGTAAATAAAATTTAAACTCTGTAACTATATAAATAAGGCTAAATATTACTGTAAATGATTGTCAACCCTATTTATTCAAGTTCTTATAATTTATATTCTTGTTTCTCGTAAAGGATTTTACTTCTTTTGCTTTCATTTATTTACTACTTTTCTTTTCTACTTTATTTATTTTCTACACATTAAGTTTTCTACAATTTCTTGCATTCTTTTCCATAATGATGTTCTTAGAAGAAATTATACTTACTATGGGTCCAAGATCTAAAGTCTTTTATTTTGTTTGATTAGAAGTAGTTATCATTTCATTAGAGGTCTAGTTCTAAATAAAAATTAATTGCAACAAAGATTGTACTCTTATTCTTTATACTGTAGAGTTAAAAGAGATGAGAGAAATATAAAAAAATAAAAAGGAAGAAGGATATATTGTGAGTTTTGGGATCATTAAAAAAAGCTAATTAGCATGGCATTTTTACTATGAATTTCAAAAAAAATTATGGACCACATCAATTATTTTTTAGTTCTTTATTTTTTTTTAATTTAAATCTTTTTTTTTAATCCTTGGAGAATTTGTTATTTTAGATTTAAGCCTAAAGATTTAGTTTATAAAACATTGGGGAATTTGTTTTTCATCTTTGAAAAATTTTTATATGTATTTTGTTAATTAGCTTTACATAAATGAACTCAATTTTAGTTGTTGAGAAAAGGATTGAAATTTGAAAATAGGACAAAAAATAAGTTTTTTAAGGCACTATTTGTTCAACAATTTTTGTTTTTTTTTTTTTTAACCTTAAGAGTTTGGAAATTTACATTTTTGTTTTTATGTTTAGGGACAAAAAAGTGAAATTGTTAGATAATGATATAGTGAGAGAAATTCATTGATTTACAACCATTTCTAGCATAAACAAGAAAAAACATTCTTAGTAATTAATTATAAGAAATTTTTAACTTCTAATATTATCACTAGAGGTAGATTGGACTTAGGATATTTTTATTGATATTTTAGGTGAAAATAAGTTTTTTAAACTAAAATAGATAGAACTTGATTTTTTAACAACTTAAAGTGGCTGAAGTTAAAATAAATGTCATCAATAATTATAAACATTGTGTTGTTACTTTTTTTTCTAAAATAAATAAATAATATATTGTCTTTTAATTTAAAAAAAAAAAGCAAAATATTTTTGTTACATGTCAGGCTTTGTTTTTATAAAAAACCAATTTTGCAACAAATGTGTACTTTTCTTGAAAATTAATTAATTATGAATATATTAGATGTATTATTTTATTGAATTCATAAATTAATTAAAAAAATCTAAATATTATTTTATTTAGTACCACTTAAAGTTTCTTTAATCTTTAAATATTTTTTTTAATATTAGCAAGCATTCTTTTTATAAAGCTTATCATAATTGATTTATAATTTAAATTTTATTATGTTTTTTTACTATAAATATTTATTTTTGTTATCTTATAATTAAGTAAAATAATAAATTTTAAAAATAAAATTATTAAATTTATAATTTAAATCAGGAGTTTATCAAATTATCTCGAGTATATTTTTTTTTATGTTTATATATATATATATATATATATATATAATTATAGTGAAAACGACTCTATATTATAGCTTAATTGATTAGCATGCTAATCTAAAATTAAAAATCTCAAATTTTAAATAAAACAATAAAAGATAAGGATTCATTAACTATGAAAATTTAACTTTCTTTAATTTATTTTATTGACACTTCAAAAAACATTTGCAAGATTGACTTATTTTTTAATTTTAATATGATTTTATAAAATTTTATTTGACTTTTAATTATTATGTATATATGAAAATATCAATATTAACAATAAATTATTTATAAAAATTTGATTCAAATTGTTTTAAATAGATTTTAAATATACTTTAATTATACTTATAATTTTTTTTAGTTTTCAATAACAAAAAAACAAAAAAAAATCTACAAGAAATCAAAATTTCAACAGGTGCATCAGTGGATCCTGAGAAATCCACAAAATAAAAAAAAAAACAAAAAAAAACGAAAGAGTTTTTGGTTAGATTAGCATATCGCAAGAGTACTGGCCATGTTCATATTCCAAAAACAATAGAGGAGGATATCTGTACTCCGCTCCTCTCCGCCATCTCTATCGACTCAGTAGTCGTTAATAAGACATAAAAAAAGACAAGCAAAGTAAAGGAACTACAGCCCTAGAGAGACAGAAAAAAGAAAAAGGAAAAAAAGAAACACCAATGGATCATCATCATCAGCAACAGCAGCAGCAGCAGCAGCAGCAATTGCTTTTACAACAACAACAACAACAACAGGTGCATCAGCAGCAGCAGCAGCAGCAACAACAACAACATCAACAACAACAACAATTCCTCTTGTTACAGCAATTAACAAAACAAGCCCAACAGCAACAACAAGCTGCTGCTATTTCTCGATTCCCATCGAATATTGATGCCCACTTGCGTCCACCATCTATTCATCGCCCACTCACTCTTCAACAACAAAACCCCAACCCTAACCCCAACCCCAACCCCAACCCCAAACCTAATTTGCAGCAGCATCAGCAGCAAGGTTCCAATTTGGGGCAAAATGCGCAGCATTCACAGAAGCCGCAACAGCAGCAGCCGCAGCCGCAGCAGCAGCCCCCGCCCCCGCCCCCGCAGCAGCAGCAGCAGCAGCAAAAGGGGATTCGGCCTCAGGTGAACCAGTTGGAGATCCAAATGGCTTACCAGGATGCTTGGCGTGTCTGTCATCCAGATTTCAAGAGGCCATTCGCTTCTCTTGAAGATGCCTGCGAGAGGTTTCTTTCTTTTTGTGTTCCCTCTCTCGTTTTTTGTTTTGTATACAGCTCAAATTTTCATTTCTATGCGTGTTTTGCATGTGGGTATTTCATTTTCTGTCTGGTTGTTGTGGAACGTGGGAATTTATTTATTTATGCGCTTTTTGGTGATACTGTGACTTTTTTGTGTAATTGTGATGTGTAATGAGATTGAGATTGGGATTGATAACATTTTAATATGCAGTAATGGTGCAGTTGCCTTTTGGGTTGGATGTTGCTGCACAGCAACTAGTTAAGTTGAAAGCACTAGAGTTTGATCACATTTTATGTGGCATGATGCAGTAGAGAACATTATTTGACCACGATCACCCAGATTACCATTTTCTGTGGTAATGTGAGAATTGTTATTTGGTTTGATTGTTCAAAGATACAAATGTTTTTGTCGGAGATCAGTTCTTGATTATATGATTGATTAGAAATTGATAGACTTTATATGCATAGATGGAACAAATCGATGGTAGTTGCCATGTGGCGCTTTCATCCTGATGATCAGGGATGCTATTTGCGCATTCACACTTCATTACACGAGGCATAGAAAGAGATGTAATTCTTCATCACGGTTTCCCAACAACTTGAAAATAGAATTAGATATAAGAATAATTGTTATTTATGTTGTTTGGATTAATGTATTTGCCAAATGGCATGTATTTGATATGAATTTGATGAGATGGATTGGGAATAAACCAAGGGAAATGTTGATATAGAAATGATTTTCCAATTTTATCTTGTAGGAATCCAAAGAAAGTTTCTCTAGATTATATCAAACAACTCTTTTTGCTAGCATCTTATGTTTTCTCTAGAGGTTCTTAAATGATTCTATAATTCATGTATGTTTATAGTAACTTATAAACAGTACACAACATGTGCTTCCCAACACTCCCTTCCAACCTTCATTTATGCTTAGCGAAACAAAATGCAAAAACAATATACATCAAATGTTTCCATATACTCTGTAAATTACAGTAATTCAATATAAGAAATCTCACATGGTGATGTGTTGCTTCCTCAACCTGTTCTATGCACAGGACATCTGCTATCCTGTAGTCATATATATATTTGATGTCCTTTTCTCAAACCAGGGCATATATTTTATTATCTACAACAAAAATTGGTCGTCTTATTTTATTTGTAGTTAGTGGAATCCACCTACATCCTTTGATTTTCCTCTTATATAGCAGCTTTTGCTTTGCACTCTTTTGGTATTACAAAGTCGTGAGCATTTTTCTGTAAGGCAATACTAAGAGGTAGGCATGAGTGAACTTTGTGTTTTATATTTGTATTGATGTATATACCTTGGGGTATCTAGTTGAATTGCTTCAATCCCTGGCTCCTTGAGCTGCCAACCATATACAGGTTTAGTTCATTAAAACTTAAAATCAAGTGAGGGGGAGGGGATGTGCAGGAGAAGACAGTTCATAATACACACCAGTTTTTGTTGATTTATTGATCTTTATGATGTTTTTACCTAATACATGTTAGGCGTTTTTGGTGGATAGTTTTTTAACTCAATATATTGGTGTTAACCCCCTTGGAACCATCTTATTTATGCTATTCCAGCACTCTTTTTAATGATGTGAAATTTCTTTTATTCTAAATTATTTGAGTTAACAAATGGAAAATGAGTGCCCATAGTTTCCTTGTCTTATGAAACATGTACACCTGCAAACTTTTAGTCTTTCACTTCTATCTTTCCTTGTGAGAAATTAGATTCTGTTGAGTGTAGGCCTCAAAGATAGGTTAGTCAGCACTCTGATTCAAGGATTAACATTTTGATTTCTGAATATTTGTTTGGCAAATTGATGAAATTTAATGTTTTCTTTTTTCAATCAAAAGGGAAAAGAATTAAGTTATGGGAGCCTTCCATTACTTGTATGGCACTTCTCCTAGACTCCACTGACTTTAATTGCAGTTTGTAGTGGTACAGTTCAGCACCACTAATTGAATGAATAATTACCACCATGGCTTTCAAAAGTTCAGCATTCATTTCATTTTTCCCGTTGCACAAAATATGCAGATTACTGCCTTACCATGTAGTAGCAGACTATGAGGCAGAGGAGGATGATAGAATCCTTGATTTAGATACAACAGGTCAGATGCCATCTCGTTCGCAGCAGTGGGATCATAACATTGCTGCTAAAGTTGCTGAGTTCACTGGTACATTTGAGAAACAGGCCTTAGCCTTCAACATAATAACCCGCAAGCGTTCCTTGGGGGAATTCCGATCTGAAGAGAGATTGATGATTGAGCAGGCTCTCCTCCAAGAGGAGAAGCGACTGTTGCTCAATTTGAAAGCTGAAATGGATGCCAGGGAGAAGGCCAGTCGGGAGGCTCAGTTAAGAATGGCAGCTATGTTTCAGGCCGAGCAAGCTCAGGCAGAATCACATGCTCATGCTGAAATGATGTCTCGGGCTCCGATAAGGGCAAGTGCACTTGGATCGCAAGGCAGCAGTGTTCCGCTTGGTCATGACATGGGAGAGCAGGAGCATGGTGTTAACCCAGATGAGATGATGAATGGGTGGGGAGGCAGCGCTCCAAGAGATGAGAAAGAGCCTTCTGAAGATTTCTTGAATGATGAAGAAACTGAAAATGGGAACACAGCAGTACACAGTGAGTGGAGAGAAGTGGGAGAATTTGATCTAAACACTAGATGAACCATGCAGAAGTATTGGCTGGAAAGAATGCTGATAGTCGGTTTCTATCTTCATGGGGTGAGAATGACTGAATGACACATGATTTGTGATTCTCTCTCTGGAAACTATATCTAGCTCCAAGGCAACTGGGTAGTACAATGTTGTAATTTCTGAATGCTAATGTTCTTCCATGGCCTTGTAAGGCAAGCTTGTTCAAAGCACTCGTAAGAATCACCTCGAAGTACCCTCGTGTATATTTAAGGGGGCAACACTATTTCCATGCTAGGCTAATTCTAAACGTTTCCAATAATTTCAGTGATTCTTATGGAAAAGATTGGTGTTTCTGTTTATTTCTTTGTTCCTTTCCTTTTCCTTGGTTATTTTGCAGATGTGTCATTCGACGTTTAAAGGGGAATTATGGGATATGGAAACTTCCAGAGTAGTTTAAGTGTGCTTTGATGAAACAGGACTGATTTTAAAGTGTCTGAATGAAACATGTAAAGACAGAAACGGGTGGTTCCCCTGGTTGTGTGGAATGATGAGTATGAAGGACGCTTTATTGCTTTTTGACATCGGTTTGATGCCGGACGGCGGTGAATTGAAAAAGGAGAAAAAGAAAAGGTCGAAGAGAAGAGAGGAGACGCGAGAAATATACAATTAAATAATATAAAAACAAACTTTTAATCGAAGCTAATTAAATAATGTAAAAACAAACCTTGATCGAAGCTAATATTCCACTAAAATAATATGAAGTCCAAAACAGATAGGATAGAACAATGCTCAATGACAAAATGAAATAACAGCCCAATAGAATTGACTTCATTGTGCTCTCAATCTTACAACCAATTATAGCGACGGGTTGAAGTATTATTTGTCATCTTTAATCATATACATGTGTGACATGTGGCGTGAATTTGATATGTCTAGTTGAGGTTTGAAGAACTCGACCTTGCGAGTATAGCTCTTCATGACTTTTATAAATAATGATCTGCTCTTTCAGAAATTGTGTCCATATAGACTTACATGAGACGTGATTGTCCCTTGATGTTTCTAAGAACATCAATTTGGGTCAAGTCCATGATAGATATTGAATTAAGGTTGGACATTAAATAACCACAATACTTGCATGCAATATAATTCTAAAGATGTGTTTATACCATTCGACTAAATATGAATTGTAGTTGTTTATTATATATTTTCAACCAAACAACAAAAATAAAGTTAGGATCAACCATTCATTAATCAAAATAACCATTACCCAAAAAAAATATAATCAACCAAAAAAATTATGAAATAATCAATTATAAAAATACTAGTTCATATGATCAAATATAAGATCAAGTTTTATTTATAATAAGACTTAGTTTTCTAGTCACTCACATGAAATCAAGTTTTATTTAGGATAAGATTGAACAAGACTTGGTCTTTTAGTTAATTACACGAAGTTAATAAATCTTATTTAAAATAAGTTTTCAATGAATTAAATTAAAAATATTATAAATTAATTAAGATTCATATAACTGCTTAAAAAAACATGTTGATAGGAATATAGATTCTATTAAGATTCATAATATAAATTTTTAAATTGTTATAAATTAATTAAGATTCATATAACTGCTAAAAAAAACATGTTGATAGAAATATATATTCTATTAAGATTCATAATATAAAATTTTAAATTGTTATAAATAATTTGGATAGGTCATCTAGTAGCTTGAAATGATGGTCAGCTACACATATATATTTTTATTATTATGTTTTTATAATTTTTCTTTATTATCATAATTTATTATTTTTCTTATGCAACATATATATATATTTTCTTCTAACTTTCTTTATGTTTTAATCTAGTTTGATCTTTAACATTACCTTTATCTTTTTATTAACCTATTAAAGTCATGGTAAGAATCCTACATTTCATTTAATTTATGAGGTTGTTATATGCCTTTAATCAAGATCAAGTTCTTAGTAATAGCTTTTTCACATTAAAAGAAAGGAGCAAGGAAAAAATAGCATATTAATTAATAATTCAATATGCTATTTGTTAATGACTGAATGATCAGTCAATAAATTTACATGCAATTAATCATCAAGATTATTTATTAGATTAATAAATTTGCATGCTTGATATGACTAATATATTAACACTATACCAAATAAGTAATCATGTATAAAAATCAATCTCATAAAAATATCATCATTATAATTGATTAATAATTAGAACATGTATATAAAGATAAATTTCATGACCATAAAAAATCAGATAACCACTCGCCAATATAAAAATTAATTAAATAGTTCTTATTAGAAGTGTCATTAATGACTCTTCATTGACTAACTCTTTCACCATTCTCAATGTTATTGTCTTCATTAGCTTTTAGAAGAAATGATACATTCCTACACCTATAATTAGTCAATTGAAATAATATTCTTTTATTAGCAATATAAATTTATTTGATATTTATTTAAATGCCATTAACTTAAAAATAAAAAATATAACAAAAAACAACTTATCACGATAATATTATAATAATCAATAAAACCAGATAATTCATGATGGCCTAATTTGAATGTACATACATCCAAAAAGATATATTTTTATTTAAAATAAAAACTCTAAAATAATAACTAATTCACATGTATATTAATTAAAGAAGAGTTTAGCTTGTAGTAGGATTGAATACACCTCACTATCTAATACCAATATTTATATATAGGATTAGAATTACTTATTTAAATAGGATTCAAACTTTAGTCAAATCTTTATAATGGCCTTCCTCACATATTCATTTTCAACAAATTCAAGTATTTTTCCTTTTGCGTTCTTTATTGCTTTCTTTTATTGTTTTCATTTATTTTTTACACTTTAATTCCTGCAATATTCTTTTATCTTGAGAATCCAATGCTTCTTTTTCTATTTTTTTTTAATATGACAGTGCTTTTAGAATAGGTCAACCTTAATAAAGGTATGGATTTAAAGTCTCCATTTTGTTTAATTATAGATAGTTGTCATCTTGTCATAAGTTCAATTCTAAAGATATTTAATTAGCAACAAATACACCTCTATTGCATATGCTTTTGTTCTCTTAAAAGGGATTTGGTTTTTAAAAAAAACTACAAAGACTTTTCTATATATTTTGACCATTTCCTTCATAGACCTTTAGGATAGAATGTTGTTCAAAATCTATTGGATGTGTTGCATGATGGCTTGGATGCTAAGTATGTACACTTCTTACCTTAGTAGTTCTAAAATCTCTTTAATAAAGTTTTTTTCCTTGTTGATCATCAACATTTCCCATGCAGCTATAAGGGGTCATCTACGATACCTTAAAAAGAAGATACTTTTTATTAAAAAATTGCTCAAAACTTTACAAGAGCGAACCATACTAACAAGAATGAACTACCTTCTAACTAGGGTAGCGAAAGCCAAGATAATTTTCTCAACACCCAAGTCTTGCTCGAGTCTTAATGATCCAAAAAGACTAGCATCTGTAGGGGCAACAACTACTTCAATAGTTACTCTTGCTCGATGGGAGGCGGCATAATGGCTTGTTCTAATTCTTCAACAGTAGGGGCATGCTCTACTCGATTTCCTTTTATACCTTATGACATGCTTATGACATGGTAGTAGCAGCATGGCTCCATTTTTATGCATTAGGGAAACTATAATACTATTGGCAACCCCTACTTTAAAGCCTATTATGATTGTTTCATTGGTGTCCATTTCCTGCACTACCTTGATAATCGTGTCTTTACTACAGTAACTAGTTGACGAGGATGAAGTTGACATCTCTTCTAGGATCATGTATAGGTTGGCTTGAGAATAGTTAGTGGCCAATTAGCGAACTCTGAGGGGTTCTTCTTCGTGAACTAGAGGAGGAACAACCACAGCTTTAAGTGATCAATGTAATGATGAATAATGGGATCTAGCTTTGGCACTTGAGGGGATAACTAGAGAAGTAGGAAGAGCAAGTAATGGAGATTGAGACCTCGTATAAGAACTTGCAAGAATGATAGGAGCAACATGAAGAGAAACTCTAGGAACTGTATAGAAAAGTCTTGTATAGACGATATCCATAAAATTTTCTACTCTCTCTCTCTCTCTCTCTCTCTCTCTCTCCTCTCTCCAACAAGCGCACTTTTGAACAAACACGTAAAATGCATCAAACATTCTAAACTAAGTTATGAAAGAAATTCTGGAAAGAAAGGAGAAAAAGGAAGCTTCTCCCAAAATTCAGAATGTAGAAGTTAAATCAAAGAAAAGAACGAGGAAACAACCAAGAATACACATCCTACCAATGCCTACAAAATATTAGGGAGTTGTGAATCCAATCTGTGCTGCAATTCCATAATCTTCATGGAAAGCTCTGACTTCTGCTCCTTGTAGCTCTGCAACAAGTACTCTTTCCCTTCTATCACTTCCTTCAACTCATCTACTTCTCTCTTCAGCTTCTCGATCCTCTTGACATCTCCCCTTCCCTTCTCCGATGACTCAAAATTGCTGTCTCCATCCAGATATCCATTTGCATGGCCATTTCTTGCCTCAGATGGCCATGTTGTGATTGCTGATGGTTTGTCATTGATGCCCACATGTTTCACACAGTGATCAGCAATTGCCTTCCTCAGCATCTGGATTTCCCTTTCAGAATCAAACAAATCCCTGTTAGCAGCATTGATCTGTGATTGCAAATTTGAAGCAAGTGTCAGCTGAGCATTGAGTGAATTCTGTAATTCCAGAATCTGATCCTGCATCTCCAGTATCATGTCATCTCTCCTCTTCAATTGCTGCCTCAGCTTCTGTATAACTTCTCGTTTGCTGAAGATGTCGGAACCAGATTCTGAGACACATGGCGAGTCAGAGCAGTTTGAATTGTGGAATGGCTTTGGTGGCAACTCAAGGCGATCAGGAGATGATACCCACATAACACCATTTTCCTTGGTGAATTCTGCAGCAGGAACCGTCACCAAAGGTAGACCAATGTCAGATTCAGACAGCATCTGGTCATTGGACTGATGCTTCATATTTGCAATGCCTTCATTCCCTGTTCCAAACCCAAATTCACATATAAAATACAGGGAAAAAGTCTTCTGATAAAATGGATACCATTATACAGTAACATATTATATGATTGTCAAATAAAAAAAAAAACAATACTTGATGTAACAACTTAACTATGTCTCAAAACCCAACTCGCTGGATAAGGAACATTGATCTATTTTACACTGTTCTGCATAAGGCACTTCTCTTCTCCAGATCTGTGAGATGGAAAAGATAGATCTATATTTTTTGGGTGAATATTTCATATTTGCAAATGCCTTGATCCCCTATTCCAATCTACTGTCAATTTTCTAAGGACTGACGTCCAATGTTTATTCATCTTTCCCTTGTACTGAAAAGAAAATCACAAAAGATCGGCTGCAAGCAAGCATTGCAAATTTAGGGGGGAATACATGTCAAATTTATAGGAAGAGAGAAGCATTGGCCATGATACAAATATTTTGCGCCTTATCCCTATTTGTACAGGAAAAGGAAAAGAAATGCTAGACAAACAAGTGTCAATCCAACAGAGAAGAAGGTAGGATATGTCCATCATGTCCACATAGGATATGAACTGCAATGATGCACGCACAAAAACAGACAGTTTACTGTTCATCATTTCCTTTCACCTAATAGTAACATTACTGTCTCACAATCCCTCCCCTGTTCCACAGTCCAAGGCAAGTAAACAATGAAAATATATCCAGAAGCTGAAGGAATTTGAAATGTAGATGCAATGCAACATGATGTCCTTATGCAACTATAACTAGCCAACTACCCAAATCTATGAGCCCATTTGACATTGTGGTAGTGATTACTTTTCAAAATGTTTTTTATTTGGAAATGCAACAAAATAATGTTTTTTTTTTTTTTCATTTTGGACATCAACATATCAAAACAATCTATGAGCAACAATAAAATTAATTTGAAATAAAAAAAATTATTTTTTTTTAAAAGCGCTTTTGTACTGCAAAAATAACAGTGCCTGCATCACAAGATATCCCAAAAACAAGGAAACCAAACAGAAACTAGCAAACGTTTGAATTGAAGTATCAATATACGTTTTCTTTAACCCTTTGGCAGCTTGAACAAGAAGAATTGTCATACCTGGAATGCAGTCGTAGCAACCATCATCATCTTGCGTGAAGGAATACATGTTTGAATGCATATTGCAACCAGGTGACCTCCTCCTGTCAGATGATTTCACAGTCCCTGTATTGTTCAAACTTCAAAAGTTATGGCCAAGTTCATATTAAAGGAATCTAGCTGATGCTATAAACAGTGCAACACCTTTCAGACTATTACTAGCATTTGCCTGTTGCTTTGAGTCCAGTGTCTGCTTGAGCTTGTAACCAAGGTGAATTGACAATGTACTTAACAAGGCACCACCTGCAATAAAAATCCAATTTCGTCCATCCCCCTGAAAATTCTGTGTCTTCTGACCTCTAGAAGTCCCATTAGTTCTTGGTTTCATTTTAAGAGCAACTACGAAGCTTGAGATCACGCAGGATCATCCAAATACAACCTACATTAACAATGCATCAAAATTCCATTGGTAATTAAACAGACATGATAGGAGAAATCACATCAAGAAGCAACAAGATTACTAGGTTTCAGCATTTCCTATATAAACGTGTCATACAAAATTAAATAATTGCGCATGCTTGTGCATGTGTAATTCAATTAAAGCAAAATGAGAAGCACAAATCAAATATAACAACGACAAGATGTCCATATATTAAATGTTAATAGTAGTTCAATACAATCGATGCTAAGTTAAATGCATGCCATTAGCACTAGCCTATAAAGCACATATCCACATACATGGGCCTCCAAAAATCCAACCACATATACATTTCCAAACATATTAAATGTTTGTTCATTTATTTATTTTCATCTAATGCTGGAAAGTTCTCAACTAATGCTTTAAACTTGACCCGTGACACATGTTCTGTCAAAGTACCAAACATACAATAATACACGAGTAAATGGAGCATACATACTGACCTACTGCTTACAAATTGCTACACATTAAACACATCAAGTTCCTGACAAGCTAGAACATTTTCCAACTTCCAAAAGCCAAATCCATATGAATACTCATATTTACATTGTTTTAGATAACAGTATAACCTGGATAGGACCATCCTTACCTTAAGCCAATCATCACAAGGAACAACGAATTTTCACACTTGCAGCATGAAAAGACCATGCAGCACATAACAAAAGCCTCTTGTGTCCAATGGAAGAGGAAGAAAAAAGAAGAAGGAATGGCATGCTAAGGCTTGCATGTGTTTTACCTAATAATTGTTCTTAAAAACACTCCAAACTTTGCAAATATTCATCTGCATCATCTATGGTCTATCTTTTCCATTTCCAACAGGACATTCTTCCTTCATATTTCCAATGTCAATTTCCTAATATCCCTCAACCTCACTTGTCCCAAAACATCCCTCATCTCCTCATGTACCACACAATCTGCTCTTGACATGCAAGATTGACATAATCTAACATACAGCTAGATGTTCTTAAAAACCCTACTGGTATTCACTTCATAAAATAGAGTTAAAACCTTATTCATAAGATTGGATTACCTTTAACTGGCTACGAAAACAAGCAAATGACATGCACAGCACCATAAGCTATTGACATTTGAGCACCCAGGTTGACATTCCAAGCATCAGATTTCTGATGCGAAATACTAACACTACAAATGAAAAAGCAGTCTATCACTTTTATTACATTCTTTAAAAAAAAAACATTAAAACCAACAATATGACATGGTTAAACGGAGAGAAGTTAGACAACATATCTGTCGGCTCCATACACGGAAATAATAAATATTACTGAAGAACGACGGACACTTCATTTTCAAAGATAGGCTTGATATGGGATAAACCCATCTCAATCCAAATAAAATTAGGAGCATCAGCACCTTAATTAATAACAAAGGCAAGTAGACACTTCATTCTTAAACCCAAAAGAGAAACAAATGAAAAGAAACAAGAGGCAATCAATCCGTTACATTACAAAATCGATAATCGCAAACTGAAAACACAAAACAAAACAAACCTAATTCAATCAAACAGATTAGGGTTTACTCATTTCTCTTAAGAATCCGTTGAAACCGCCCTTTTTAACATCTTTTACCATTTCACACTGTTTTTGTTTTTTGGTTACCCCTCTCCACTAAAATGTAACGCCAACACTAAAATACCTGACCTCACATGAAGACACACATCCAAAAAAGACAAAAAAAGGAATTGTAATGTTGTTAAAATATATCGTCAAATAAAATATGTTCTCAAAGTGTATACTAGGGTATTAAAGTTGGTAGATTATTAATAAATTGGAAGGAAGTCCACAGGTGGGAAACTTGACCAGATTAGGTGACATGGTCCATACTATTTATTGTTTTAAATTGTGTTAAAACTTGAATTCAAACCAATTAAAATACTTTTAGAGGGATGAAATTGGAATGAATGTCTTAAAAATATAAATATTAATTTATGGCTATTAATACATGATAAAAAAAAAATGATAAGAATCATCGTACTAAGTAAAAGTGTGTTAATGAAAAAAGTTATATAATGATATAACTTGGTGACACGATAAAAGGATTGATATCTTCTATCAAGTGCAGAAGTGTCGAAGTAATAAATAACCCGGCAAGACCGGGATCGAACCACAAGGAGGTTAATTATACAAATTATAAACAATAATTATAAACAACAACAACAACAACAACAACAACAACTATAATAGTAGTAGTAGTAGTAGTAGTAGTAGTAGTAATAATAATAATAATAATAATAATAATAATAATAATAAAGAAAGAGAAGAAGAAGATGATGATGAAAACTTAGAGATAGAATATTAATGTAATGATTAAACAATGATAATAACAAATGTCAAGATTAGAGGTTTCACTAATGGTATATCAAACAAGTATAGTATAAATTCTTATTATTCAATTGGAAACCACACATAAAGAAGGTTCCAATCTGATTATAGATTGTTAACATGATTACAATAGTCATCTTATTTGATTAATATTAATACTTGTAAATCTCGTCAGGCATTCATGATTATAACTTATATTAACAACAAATCAAGTTCCTTTCATAGCTCAAGTGTCGGTTATACCATACAGTATGGGCTATGAAAGTGTTAAGCATTTGTTGTACCAAGTGTTATACAATATAAATCAATATTAGTCATTTAACAAGCAAAGTATTAAAGAGTGAACAAGATAACAAATACAAAACATATTAGTATCAAACATTAAAGTCTATATTAAGTTTACATTATACTTATTCTTACACCATTAGTGTAACCTTTTCACGTTGACATAATAAATTTAGCTAGACATAATGAAAAAAAGAAAAAAAAAATAAGAACATAAATAAGATAAGAGTTAACAAAGTAAATGAAAGGAAATGAAAGGCATAAACTTGATATTAATGAAAGCAAAGCATAAATATTACAAAAAATACAAAGAAAGAAAGCAAGAGCATGATCTTGATCTAGAGACCAAGATGCCTAAATAAATGGCAAATGCCTCTTTTTTTAGGCTAAAATTGGGAACTATTGATTTGATGACTAATTAATGAGTGGGTGACCAACTCTTCGGGCTTAATTGCTTAGGCTAAGGAGGCTATGAAACCAAACTTATCTATATTTTTATTATTATCATATTTTTTTTCTTTTTAATTATATACTATCCCTTTTTCTTAGTTGTTACCTTTAACAAAATAACATAAATAATGTAATAATCCAATATGTAACCCACAATCATATGTTAAAGTGTCTGTAAATTAAGGTTTAAGAATACATGTTAAATAAGTATATGAGAAGAATTAAATTATAATAATACGAGAGTTTGTAAACCTGAATATTTCAAGAAGTATTATGATAGACTTTATTAAAAATGGTTACTAAGATGCGTCTCAAGAGTCATAAAAGTTCTCCTTACTCTGCTATCATAGTAACAACAATTTTTCACATACTTTATGAAATAGAAAACACAATTTTATTTTTTTAGCTACAACCCTCTCCCCCTAACTAAAATAAGACATTGTCCTCAATGTTTAAAGGTAGAAAGATAGAGTATGGAAGATATCACCTAAAATAATGAACACTGACAAACCTGAAACACACTGAAATAAATATAAGTAACAACAAAACATAGTAATAAAACCAAAAGACACAAAGATTCATAAATGAAGGCTCAAATCCAATCTATGCTTTTTATGGCTTTCCTTAGTTGACCAATTTATACGACTCATGGAAGGAGCAATTATAGGAATTAAAGATTGTAGTTGGTCAATCAGTTGTTCAGCAGTAGCAACAGAGATTATGATTTGTCATGCAGAAGATGTTAGAAATTCCTGTTCCACACCATGATCAAGAAAAGACAACAACTTATCATAATAACCATTAACATTTAACAAACCCATAGGTTTATGGTGAATGTGCAGTTGGGCCCAAGAGAAAATATGAAAGATCTCTTCCAATGTACCTAGACTATGTGGTAAAGCAATGAAGGCATCAGCATGGTTAAACATTGCATTTATTCGAGTTGACATTGTGGAGACCTGAAGTTCCTCTCCAATTGTTTTTCCAATGATATCCCCTTGTGCTAAAGCTTCGGAGACGACTTCCAAAACTTGACTTCCTCCTAAAAATACAGTTATTGACACACCTCTCATTAACCCAAGACTGCCTCTCCTATACACTAAATGAATCTTTCTCTCAACTAGCACTTGACCAAGATGATTTGCTGATTCTAAAAACTCATTTTGTTTCCTAGGATTAGATCCACCGAAAACACAAATATTTCTTATATGATGACCTGAGGAACTTGCCATTTCTACACACTTCTGTATTTGTTGAATATATGGGTTGACTAGAAATGAAAGGAAGGAACAAAGGATTTTATAGATGAGAAATTTAAAGGGCAATCATACCACCTATATGTAGGCTAGCTGGAGTCTCACTCTCTCTCTCTCTCTCTCTCTCTATTTATTTATTAATTTTTGAAAAAACATATGTATGTACAAGTAGTTGTGATTGTGGCTCACATCTTCTCTTGGTTTTACATTCAAGAACGGCTTAAACGCCCTCTATGGGTCGGGGATAGGCTTCCCATCTAGGTTTCTTAAAAACTGGCAAACAGGGTCTTTTTTAGTTAGATTTCTAAGACTACGTCGATCATGTTTTTTATGAAATAGTGGTCATAAATCATGAATTGCATGATGTACATCTCCACTAAGATGCGTCTCAAGAGTCAATAGAAGATTATTTAAAGACTCCTTACTCAGGCCATCCTTAATGAATTGTATTTTATCTTCACAGTTTATAGATACCATTCCTAATGAACGACATTGTGTATCACAAGTCCATCTAGCACATCGATGATAGACTTTCAGTCATTTTTCACGATGTTTCTTTGTAAAAGTGGTTTTACCTATTCCAGACATGTGTGAAATGAAGGAGTTAGAGGACTCACCTGATAATAGGATGATTAGTACTTAAAAGTGCATTTTTGTCATGGTTTTATATCATCATTTTGCACTTGAAGTATCAATAACTCCTTAACTAAAATATGTTTTATAATAATGTATCTAATAATATAAGATACCTATAATTTGTGGTAAATGTCTATTTTTAATGCAGGTCTATCACATAAATGAAAGGATTGATTGATGACTTGAAGAACTTAAATTGCAAGGATAAAGAGATGGTCAAACTTAGAGAAGAGATGTCGGTGCAATCCAAACCGGAACACTGTTCGGTAATTGGGTCATATCTGGAGCTACAGATCTCAGATTTAGGTCCAATTTATATGGATGGAAAGGTAAGACATAGGCCTACAACTTTCATATGGAGCCCAAGATCTAAAAAGGCCATTATCAAGTCCAAATTGTAGCAACAACAAAGAAGCCCGAATCTGTCTTCCAGCCCGAGCACTGTTCGGTATTTTGGCCATATCTGGAGTTCTAGAAGTCCAAATGAGCTGAAGTTTTTACACAAGAAAGCTGAGACAATTGTCTACAACTTTCATGTTTGCACCTGGCTCTAGTTTTGACGTTATCAATGACGTTTTGGGCAGACAGGAGAAGATAAGGATTGTCACCAAGTCAAAAGTTGGCCACCCACTTATCAATTAGTCATCAAATCAATAGTTCCCAATTTTGGCCTATAAAAGGAGGCATTTGCCATGCATTTAGGCATCTTGGTTTCCAGATCAAGATCATGCTCTTCCTTTCTCTCTTTGTATTTTTTATAATGTTTATGCTTTGCTTTCATTAATATTAAGTTTATGCTTTTCATTTCCTTTCCTTTACTTAGTTAACTTTTATGTTCTTATTTTGTTTATCTATTTTGCTTTCTTTCATTATGTCTAGCTAAGTTAGTTATGTCAAGGTGAAAAGGTTACACTAATGGTGTAAGAATAAGTATAATGTAAACTTAATATGGACTTTAATGTTTGATACTAACATGTTTTATATTTGTTATCTTGTTCACTCTTTAATACTTTGCTTGTTAAATGACTAATCTTGATTTATGTTGTATAACACTTGGTACAACAAATGCTTGGCACTTTCATAGCCCATAATGTATGGTATAACCGACACCTGAGCTATGAAAGGAACTTGATTTGTTGTTAACATAAGTTATAATCATGAATACTTGACGAGATTTACAAGTATTAGCATTAATTGAATAAGATGACTAGTGTAATCATGTTAACAATATATAATCTGATTGGAACCTCCTTTGTGTGTGGTTTCTAATTCAAGAATAAGAGTTTATACTATACTTGTTTGATATACCATTAGTGGAACCTCTAACCTTGACATTTGTTATTATTATTGTTTAATCCTTACATTAATATTTCATCTCTAAGTTCTCATCATCATCATCTTCTTCTTCTTCTCTTTCTTTATTATTATTATTATTATTATTAGTACTACTACTACTACTACTACTAGTATTATTATTATTATTATTATTATTATTATTATTATTATTATTATTATTATTATTATTATTATTATTATTGTTATTATTATTATTATTACTACTACTATTGTTATTATTGTTTTATAATTGTTGTTTATAATTTGTACAATTAACCTCCCTGTGGTTCGACCCCGGTCTTGCCGGGTTATTTATTAGTTCGACACTCCTGCACTTGGGAGAAGACATCAACCTTTTAGTCGTGTCAAGTTTTTGGCGCCGTTGCCGGGGAGGTAAGTTCTTGTATAAATTATAGTAGTTATTTTATTTTCTCCTTTCACTTTACTTGTATATAACTTTGTTTCTTTTCTTTTGTTTCTTTTTATTTTGTTTTCTTCCTCTTTCTTTTGCTTTCTTCTTCTTTTTTATTTTATTCCTACACGTGCATGAGAGTGTGGTCACGTACATCAAGTGGTAGACTTTGTAGGATATCCTCATCATTTTCAGAAAATATGGCCGAAGAAGATAATCAATCACTTCAAAATGAGAATAATGAGAATAACCGTGCTAGAACACTTAGAGACCACATGAATCCCACAAGAACAAGTGCACCATCATGCATAGTTTTTCCTCCCGATGCATCTCATTTTAATTTTAAACCAGGTATTATTCAACTTTTACCTTCTTTTTATGGTTTAGAATTGGAAAATCCATACTTGCATTTAAGGGAATTTGAGGAGGTGTGCAACACATATAATAACTTAAATTGTAGCATGAACACCATCTGATTAAAGCTTTTTCCTTTTTCATTAAAAGATAAAGCTAAAACATGGCTACAAAATTTGAGACCAGGATCCATTCGTGCTTGGGATGAAATGCAACAACAGTTTTTAAAGAAGTTTTTCCCATCTCATAGAACAAACTCTTTCAAGAGACAAATCACCACTTTCACTCAAAAACCAGGAGAAACATTTTACAAATGTTGGGATAGGTATCGAGACTTGCTTAGTACTTGCCCTCATCATGGTTTTGAAACATGGAGATTGGTTTCACATTTCTATGAAGGGTTAACACCTAAAGATAGGCAAATGGTTGAATTGATGTGCAATGGAACTTTTGAAGATAAAGACCCTGATGAAGCAATGGAGTACTTAGACTTGTTAGCTGAAAATGCTCAAAATTGGGACACCGCGGGTACTTATGAGGCACTGAGTAAAACTCAACCTCATACATCTAGTGGAGGTATGTACAACCTTAGGGAAGATCATGACCTTCAAGCCAAGTTTGCATCTTTAGCTAGAAAAGTCGAGGCACTAGAATTGAAAAAGAGTGGTCAATTAAAATCTGTTGAAAACATTGTGTGTCAAATCTGTGAAACAAATGAACACTCAACCAATGATTATCCAACCTTGCCTTCTTTTAAAGAATGTCTCCATGAACAAGCCCATGCTTTAAACAGTTTCCAAAGGGCCAACAACAACCCATACTCCCAAATATACAACCCTGGTTGGAGAAATCACCCAAATTTCAGTTGGAAGAGTGAGAACAACAATGCACAAACTTCACAACCACCATTTCAAGCACATCACAATTTCCAAAATTCTCATGGATATGCACCTCCTTATGCTCCACCTCCTAGAAGAAATCTTGAGGAAACATTGCATGCATTTATTGAAAAGCAAGAGACAATTAATACTCAACTTGTTCAAAACATGACAGATTTTAAAGATACTCTTGCTAAATTAACATCTGCTCTTAGTTTCCAAGAGAAAGGTAAGTTTCCATCTCAAACACAACAAAATCCCAAAGGGCAATACAATGCAAATGCAAGTAGTTCCGGAAGCCAACACATGGATCAAGTCAAATCAGTCACTACTCTGCGCAGTGGTAAGGTTATTGAAAAACCCTCTCTTGAACCTTATGAGAAAGATGATGAGTCAATCTCTGAGGGTAAGGAAGGGGATGAATCTGAAAATTGCAAAGAAACGACTGATTCACCGCCAGCACTTCCATTTCCTCAAGCCATGACCAAACAAAGGAAAGTCAATCATAATTCTGAAATTTATGAAATTTTCAAACAGGTAAGGATCAATATACCTTTGCTGGATGCAATTAAACAAGTTCCTTCCTATGCTAAATTTTTGAAAGATCTCTGCACTGTGAAGAGGAAACTGAATGTGAAAAAGAAAGCCTTTCTAGCCGAACAAGTAAGTGCTATTCTTCAAAACAATAATGCTTTGAAATATAAAGACCCTGGTTGTCCTACAATTTCTTGCTTTATTGGAGAGCATAAAATTGAAAGAGCCTTACTTGATCTTGGTGCTAGTGTGAATTTACTTCCATATTCAGTTTTTTAGAGTCTCAATCTAGGTGAGTTAAAACCAACTTCTATAACTCTTTTACTTGCCGATAGATCTATAAAAGTGCCTAGAGGAATAATTGAAGATGTGTTAGTACAAGTCGATAAATTCATTTATCCTGTGGATTTTATTGTCTTGGACACAGAACCTGTTGAAGCATGTAATTCATTTCCTGTTATTTTAGGACGTCCATTTCTTGCAACCTCTAACGCATTAATTAATTGTAGGAATGGACTGATGAAGCTATCATTTGGAAACATGACATTGGAGATGAATATTTTCAACATTTGCAAGCAACCTGGAGATGATAATGATTTACAAGAAGTAGATCATATTGATGAATTAGTTTATGATCAACTTGAATCTACTTTAAGTAAAAATGAATTGGATGAAACTGAAGATTTGCAAATGGTTTATTCTGAGGAAGAAATCACGAATGAAACAAGCACCAAAAATGTTGATGCGAATCTTTTGTCAACAGTGACAACAGATTCGACATCTGACATCACACCAATCGATGATTACTTTCCTAACAAATCCTTACTTTCTCTTAGTTCAATGCCTTGGTATGATAAAAATATTAATTTTCTTGCTTTAGGAGATTTGCTAGCTGATTGGAGTACCCAAGACAAAGAAAAGTTTTTGAACGAAGTGAAGAGCTTTTATTGTGATGACCCTAACTTATTCAAATATTGTCCTGATCAAATATTTCAAAGATTCATTCCCGACAATGAGGTAAGTAGTGTCATTAAACTTTGTCATTCTGAAGCATGTGGAAGTTATTTTTCGTCAAAAAAGACTGCTGCAAAAATCTTTCAAAATGGATTTTATTGGCCCACCATGTTCAAGGACACACATGCATTCTGTAAAAGTTATGAAAGTTGTCAAAAAATTGACACTGGTCAAAAAGTTTTGTTTTATGATTCTCAACTCTATGCACTCCCTAAAGAGCTAAGATTAAGATGGACCAATCCTTATGGGGCCTGTGATATTGAGAATTCAATGAATGACAATGATTTTAAGGAAAATGGACATCGTTTGAAAGCTTACTTTGATAATTTTCCTAGTGAAAATGAATCAGCTGGTTTGAATGATTTTGTAGATAAAGGTTGATTATTATTTTTTTCTCACATTGTTTTTGTGTTTCTTTTTTAGTGATTTTTGCTAGTTTCTCTCACCCCGGTTAAATGGCGGATAACAGTACTCCGTGACTTAAGTCAGTTCTTTCAGTTTCCTACAATTACTGATATTTGTGTATATATCTGTGCAATTCTTTGAATCTCTCTTCCAATTCTCATTTGAAAATGGACACTAATCTTGAAAAATTGAAAAAGTATTTTCCCGCTCTGCCTCAGAATGCGATTACAAAAATTTACCATGCTAGATGTGCAAGATTGAGATTGTTAATGAATCATGGAATTCCTGAAGATATTCGCTGGTTGATTGAAGCAAAGGTCCGATTATCAGGTGAGTCCTCTAACTTCTTCATTTCACACATGCCTGGAACAGGTAAAAGCACTTTTGCAAAGAAGCGTCGTGCAAAACGACTGGATGTCTGTCATCGATGTGCTAGATGGACTTGTAATACACAATGTCGTTCTTTAGGAATGGTATCTATAAACAGTGAAGATAAAATACAATTCATTAAGGATGGCCTGAGTAAGGAGTCTTTAGATAATCTTCTATTGACTCTTGAGACGCATCCTAGTGGAGATGTGCATCGTGCAATTCATGATTTATGGCCACTATTTCATAAAGAACATGATCGACTTAGTCTTGGGAATCTGACTAAAAAAGACCCTGTTTGCCAGTTTTTAAGAAAACTGGATGGGAAGCCTATCCCCGACCCATAGAGGGCGTTTAAGCCGTTCTTGGACGTAAAACCAAGGGAAGATGTGAGCCACAATCACAACTACTTGTACATACACATGCTTTTTTTTTTCAATAAATAAATAAATAAATAAAAAGAGAGAGAGAGAGAGTGTGAGACTCCAGCTGGCCTACATATAGATGTTATGATTGCCTTTCTAATTTCTCATCTATAAAACCCTCTTTTCCTTCCTTTCATTTCTACTCAACCCATACATTCAACAAATACAGAAGTGTGTAGAAATGGCAAGTTCCTCAAGTCATCAAATAAGAAATATTTGTGTTTTCGGTGGATCTAGTCTTGGGAAAGAAAAGGAGTTTTTAGAATCAGCAAATCATCTTGGTCAGGTGCTAGCTGAGAGAAAGATTCATTTAGTATATGGGGGAGGCAGTCTTGGGTTAATGGGAGGTGTGTCAATAGCTGCATTTTTAGGAGGTAGTCAAGTTTTGGGGGTCGTCCCTGAAGCTTTGGCACAAGGGGACATCATTGGAAAAACAATTGGCGAGGAACTTCAGGTCTCCACAATGTCGGCTCGAATGAATGCAATGTTTAACCATGCTGATGCTTTCATTGCTTTACCAGGTGGTCTAGGCACATTGGAAGAGATCTTTCATATTTCCTCTTGGGCTCAACTGCACATTCACCATAAACCCATTGGTTTGTTAAATGTTAATGGTTATTATGATAAGTTGTTGTCTTTTCTTGATCATGCTGTGGAACAGGAATTTCTAACATCTTCTGCACGACAAATCATAATCTCTGCTACTACTGCTGAACAATTGATTGACCAACTACAATCTTTCACTCCTGTGATTGATCCTTCCATGAGTCGCATAAATTGGTCATCTAAGGAAAGCCGTAAAAAGCTTAGATTGGATTTGAGCCTTCATTTATGAATTTTTATGTATTTTAGTTTTATTATTGTGTTTTGTTATTTTTTATTTTTGTTTCAGTGTGTTTCAGGTTTTGTCAGTGTTCGTTATTTCAGGTGATATCTTTTATACTCTATCTTTCTACCTTAGAACATTGAGGACAATGTCTCGTTTTGGTTGGGGGGAGAGGGTAGTAGTTGATAAAAAAAAAAATTGTTTTTCATTTCATAAAGCATGTGCATAATTGTTGTTACTAGGATGGCAGAGTAAAGGAGTTCTTTTGTTAAAGTGACTCTTGAGACGCATCTTAGTAACCATTCTTAACAAGGTCTATTATAATACTTCCTGAAATATTCAGCTTTACAAACTCTCGCATTGTTATCACTTAATTCTGCTCACATACTTATTTAACATGTATTCTTAAACCTTAATTTACACACACACACTTTAACATATGATTGTGGGTTGCATATTGGATTATTACATTATTTATGTTCTTTTGTTAAAGGTAACAACTAAGGGAAAGGGATTGTATATACTTAAAAAAAAAACATGAAAAAAAAAAGAAAAAAAATAAAAATAAAAAATGATGATAATAAAAATGTAGATAAGTTTGATTTCGTAGCCTCCCTAACCTAAGCAATTAAGCCCGAAGGGGTGTTTTAACACCTAATACCCTAAAGTCAACTGACTTGGGAGCTATTGGCCCAACGCTTGTTACATGGGTTGAGGAGAAAAGCTTAAGGCAATCAAACATTGCACTATCTACATATCAGTATCTGCGACCCGAGTTACTAAGCTCGTAGGGGTGTCTTAGCACCTAATGCCCTAAGACCAACTGGTCTGGGAGTCATTAGCTGAAAGCTCGTTACATGGGTTAAAGATGCATGATGTTTTTAAAGTATATGTATATAGAGTTAAAAAAAAAAAAAGACAAAAATAGTAATCCCAACCCAAGGAAGTTAACCTTAAACATTAGAACAAAAATTTTGTTTTCTTTCAAGAAAAGCCCCATAATTATGTGTTGATACATTGAGCACAAAAGAAAGGTTTATTAATATCTTGTTAAGTGGTATTGAGCAGATATATAAATTTAATGAGAGTTTGTTTATCTGGATAGATTAATGGAAGTTAAATGATGAATACCTTGCTTTGTGAAATTTGCAAATTGTTTTAACGCTTTGATTACTAGGGACTAGTAATAAGCTGGTTGGGGGGTGTGATTAGTACTTAAAAGTGCATTTTTGTCATGGTTTTATATCATCATTTTGCACTTGAAGTATCAATAACTCCTTAACTAAAATATGTTTTATAATAATGTATCTAATAATATAAGATACCTATAATTTGTGGTAAATGTCTATTTTTAATGCAGGTCTATCACATAAATGAAAGGATTGATTGATGACTTGAAGAACTTAAATTGCAAGGATAAAGAGATGGTCAAACTTAGAGAAGAGATGTCGGTGCAATCCAAACCGGAACACTGTTTGGTAATTGGGTCATATCTGGAGCTACAGATCTCAGATTTAGGTCCAATTTATATGGATGGAAAGGTAAGACATAGGCCTACAACTTTCATATAGAGCCCAAGATCTAAAAAGGCCATTATCAAGTCCAAATTGTAGTAACAACAAAGAAGCCCGAATCTGTCTTCCAGCCCGAGCACTGTTCGGTATTTTGGCCATATCTGGAGTTCTAGAAGTCCAAATGAGCTGAAGTTTTTACACAAGAAAGCTGAGACAATTGCCTACAACTTTCATGTTACAACTGGCTCCAATTTTGATGTTATCAATGATGTTTTGGGCAGACAAGAGAAGATAAGGATTGTCACCAAGTCAAAAGTTGGCCACCCACTTATCAATTAGTCATCAAATCAATAGTTCCCAATTTTGGCCTATAAAAGGAGGCATTTGCCATGCATTTAGGCATCTTGGTGTTCAGATCAAGATCATGCTCTTCCTTTCTCTCTTTGTAATGTGTATGCTTTGCTTTCATTAATATCAAGTTTATGCCTTTCATTTCCTTTCCTTTACTTAGTTAACTTTTATGTTCTTATTTTGTTTATCTATTTTGCTTTCTTTCATTATGTCTAGCTAAGTTAGTTATGTCAAGGTGAAAAGGTTACACTAATGGTGTAAGAATAAGTATAATGTAAACTTAATATGGACTTTAATGTTTGATACTAACATGTTTTATATTTGTTATCTTGTTCACTCTTTAATACTTTGCTTGTTAAATGACTAATCTTGATTTATGTTGTATAACACTTGGTACAACAAATGCTTGGCACTTTCATAGCCCATAATGTATGGTATAACCGACACCTGAGCTATGAAAGGAACTTGATTTGTTGTTAACATAAGTTATAATCATGAATACTTGACGAGATTTACAAGTATTAGCATTAATTGAATAAGATGACTAGTGTAATCATGTTAACAATATATAATCTGATTGGAACCTCCTTTGTGTGTGGTTTCCAATTCAGTAATAAGAGTTTATACTATACTTGTTTGATATACCATTAGTGGAACCTCTAACCTTGACATTTGTTATTATTATTGTTTAATCCTTACATTAATATTTCATCTCTAAGTTCTCATCATCATCATCTTCTTCTTCTTCTCTTTCTTTATTATTATTATTATTATTATTATTAGTACTACTACTACTACTACTAGTATTATTATTATTATTATTATTATTATTATTATTATTATTATTACTATTATTATTATTATTGTTATTATTATTATTATTACTACTACTATTGTTATTATTGTTTTATAATTGTTGTTTATAATTTGTACAATTAACCTCCCTGTGGTTCGACCCCGGTCTTGCCGGGTTATTTATTAGTTCGACACTCCTGCACTTGGGAGAAGACATCAACCTTTTAGTCGTGTCATAGGACCTTTGCTTCAATCAACCAGCGGATATCTTCAGTAATTCCATGATTCATTAACAATCTCAATCTTACTCATCTAGCATGGTAAATTTTTGTAATCGCATTTGGAGACAGATCGAGAAAATTCTTTTTTAATTTTTCAAGATTAGTGTCCATTTTCAAATGAGAATTGGAAGAGAGATTCAAAGAATTGGACAAATATATACACAGATATCAGTTATTGTGGAAACTAAAAGAACCGACTTAAGTCACGGAGTACCATTGTCCGCCATTTGACCGGGGCGAGAGAAACTAGCAAAAATAACTAAAAAAGAAACAAAAAAAATGTAAGAAAAATAAAATAATTTACCTTTATCTATAAGATCATTCAAACCAGTTGATTCATTTTGACTAGGAAAATTATCAAAGTAAGCTTTCAAACGATGTCCATTTTCCTTAAAAACATTGTCATTCATTGAATTCTCAATATCAAAGGCCCCATAAGGATTGTTCCATCTTGATCTTAGCTCTCTAGGGAATGAATGAAGTTGAGAATGATAAAACAAAACTTTTTTTTATCAGTGTCAACTTTTTGACAATTTTTAAAAGTTTTGCAGAATGCATGTGTCTCCTTAAACATGGTGGGCCAATAAAATCCCTTTTGAAAGATTTTTATAGCTGTCTTTTTTTACGAGAAATAACTTCCACATGCTTCAGAATGACAAAGTTTAATGACACTACTTACCTCATTATCGGGAATGAATCTTTGAAATATTTGATCAGGACAATATTTGAATAAGTTAGGGTCATCACAATAAAAGCTCTTCACTTCGTTCAAAAACCTTTCTTTATCTTAAGTACTCCAATCAGCTGGTAAATCTCCTAAAGCAAGAAAATTGATATTTTTATCATACCAAGGCATTGGACTAAGAGAAAGTAAGGATTCCTTAGGAAAGTAATCATCGATTGGTGTGATGTCAGATGTCGAATTTGGTGTCACTTTTGATAAATGATCCGCATCAACATTTTCGGTGCATTTTTCATTCATGATTTCTTTCTCAAAATAAATCATATGCAAATCTTTATATTCTTCCAACTCATTTTTACTTAAAGTATATTCAAGTTGATCATCAACTAATTCATCAATAAGATCTAATTCTTGTAAATCATTATCATCTCCGGGTTGCTTGTAAATGTTGAAAATATTCATCTCCAATGTCATGTTTCCAAATGTTGCGATGTCGCGGTCGTACAAAATAATTACCCTAGCTTAAATCACACAAGATAGTATAGAGCAAGCAAGGGATCGATCCCATGAGGAAGATTTAGTTTAGATTTTTATGCTATATGTTATGCAATTGGGGGGTTTTGATTTGTGATAATCTAAAATATGAAAGAAATTAAACTAGTGAACACAATCAATTAAAACTGAAATTTATCAAGAAAACAAACCTTGGTCACAAGCACACATCCACCTACAGAAATCAGAACCGATCCTTGAAATGAAACTCTAGTTTATATTCTGAATTTTTATCTTTTTTTAACTTTGGTTAATTAACGGATCCGCCGTATAACTAGCCCTAACCAACAAATAATCACAGTGTCTGCACTAATGATTTAATCTAATGGCAGCCTTAAGATCTAGATAAATTCATTAATCTTAACAACCAAGTTGTCTGCTTGTGTTGCTTTGATCGAATGTTTTCCCTAAGTTTAATAACGTAGTTCCGCCATAATTATCAAGCTTAGTTACTTCACAAGTTTATATACCCTAACTCCGGTTTTGATACCAAACTTAGCAATAGATTGTTCACAATAATAACTTAGAGTCCGCTCTAGGTTTTTATCAACAACAATCATAGAAAATATGCATAGGAAAACAATCATACTCATTCATAATACAAACTGAAAATAAATGGAAGAATAAATCTCACAGTTCTTGAAATCTGAAAGTTTATGCATCCTTGCAACCTAGAAAAGAGCTTAACCTTGCATATCTATTGAACAACTACTCCTAAAGATAAAAGAAAGCATTATTTCTAGTATGTAGAGAGGAGAGTTTGTGTTTCTTCACTTCTGGCTGCTGCCACCTTTCTTTGATTCTACTACACTCCCTCTTCTTCTTTCTTGGCTCTCTTGGTGTCTATATATAAGCTTCAATGGCAGCTCCTCTTGCTTCTTTATCAACAATGGTGGCTGCCAAACTTTGACATTAGTAGTTACCACCAACAACTCACCATTGTAGCCTCCTTCTTTGACAATATCAAGAGGCTGCAAATACTGCTCCAGCAGCCCTATTTTACTCTCACAAGTTGGCCTTCTTTTATTGACAATGGCAGCCATTTTCTTTGACAATGGCAGCATTCCAACTTGCAGCTGGTTTGTGGTTGGTGGTTTGAGGTTGGTGGCTACTTTTCTTGGTGGCTACTTTTCTTGACCTTCTAGATTGATTTACTAGAGGGGCTAAATTGCTAAAATTACAACTTGGATGACAGTTTAGAAGCTTTGAAACATAATTTGGACTTATTTCTTCACGAAACCTGTTTGCTAGAAGAATTCAGTAGTTATCTTTGAAAAATCATATCTCCCTCATATGACATCATTTTTGGCTAAAAGTAGCGTTTCTAGGCCTTTGAGTCAGGAATTCAACAAAATTGATTTTGCATCCATTGGACTTCTATAGCTCCAGGTATGGAATTTTGAATGGACAAAGGTCAACAGTGGCAGAATGTGAGATTTGACTTTGAAGGATGTGATTTCCATGATCTTCGTCTTCTTATTTTTCTTGCATTACATTTCCAAAAAGGTATAGATGTTAGCTTTTTAGAGCCACTAGAATCACTTCATTTCGATCTCTAGAACTCACGCTCTGCACAAAACATCGACTGAATGTCAAATCTGCCAATTATCTCCAATTTACTCTTTTTTGCATTTTTCATCCAAAAGTGCCTTCAAAACATAAAATAAAGAATATCAAGGCATTTTACATATAAAACATGGACAAAACATTAGGTAAATGTGGGTGAAAGTATCGAATAATATGGTTACATCACCAAATGATAGCTTCATTAGTCCATTCCTACAATTAATCAATGCGTTAGAAGTTGCAAGAAATGGACGTCCTAAAATAACAGGAAATGAATTATGATTAGTACTTAAAAGTGCATTTTTATCATGGTTTTATATCATCATTTTGTACTTGAAGTATCAATAACTCCTTAACTAAAATATGTTTTATAATAATATATCTAATAATATAAGATACCTATAATTTGTGGTAAATGTCTATTTTTAATGCAGGTCTATCACATAAATGAAAGGATTGATTGACGACTTGAAGAACTTAAATTGCATGGATAAAGAGATGGTCAAACTTAGAGAAGAGATGTCGGTGCAATCCAAATCGGAACACTATTCCGTAATTGGGTTATATCTGGAGCTACAGATTTCAGATTTAGGTCCAATTTATATAGATGGAAAGGTAAGACATAGGCCTACAACTTTCATATGGAGCCCAAGATCTAAAAAGGCCATTATCAAGTCCAAATTGTAGCAACAACAAAGAAGCCCGAATCTGTCTTCCAGCCCGAGCACTGTTCGGTATTTTGGCCATATCTAGAGTTCTAGAAGTCCAAATGAGCTGAAGTTTTTACACAAGAAAGCTGAGACAATTGCCTACAACTTTCATGTTACAACTGGCTCCAATTTTGATGTTATCAATGATGTTTTGGGCAGACAAGAGAAGATAAGGATTGTCACCAAGTCAAAAGTTGGCCACCCACTTATCAATTAGTCATCAAATCAATAGTTCCCAATTTTGGCCTATAAAAGGAGGCATTTGCCATGCATTTAGGCATCTTGGTGTTCAGATCAAGATCATGCTCTTCCTTTCTCTCTTTGTAATGTGTATGCTTTGCTTTCATTAATATCAAGTTTATGCCTTTCATTTCCTTTCCTTTACTTAGTTAGCTTTTATGTTCTTATTTTGTTTATCTATTTTGCTTTCTTTCATTATGTCTAGCTAAGTTAATTATGTCAAGGTGAAAAGGTTACACTAATGGTGTGAGAATAAGTATAGTGTAAACTTAATATGGACTTTAATGTTTGATACTAACATGTTTTATATTTGTTATCTTGTTCACTCTTTAATACTTTGCTTGTTAAATGACTAATCTTGATTTATGTTGTATAACACTTGGTACAACAAATGCTTGGCACTTTCATAGCCCATAATGTATGGTATAACCAACACCTGAGCTATGAAAGGAACTTGATTTGTTGTTAACATAAGTTATAATCATGAATGCTTGACGAGATTTACAAGTATTAGCATTAATTGAATAAGATGACTAATGTAATCATGTTAACAATATATAATCTGATTGGAACCTCCTTTGTGTGTGGTTTCCAATTCAATAATAGGAGTTTATACTATACTTGTTTGACATACCATTAGTGGAACCTCTAACCTTGACATTTGTTATTATTATTGTTTAATCCTTACATTAATATTTCATCTCTAAGTTCTCATCATCATCATCTTCTTCTTCTTCTCTTTCTTTATTATTATTATTATTATTATTATTAGTACTACTACTACTACTACTACTACTACTACTACTACTACTATTATTATTATTAGTACTACTACTACTACTACTACTACTACTACTACTACTACTACTATTATTATTATTATTACTATTACCATTGTTGTTGTTGTTGTTATTGTTGTTTTATAATTGTTGTTTATAATTTGTACAATTAACCTCCCTGTGGTTCGACCCCGGTCTTGCCGGGTTATTTATTACTTCGACACTCCTGCACTTGGGAGAAGATATCAACCTTTTAGTTGTGTCAAGTTTTTGGCGCCGTTGCCGGGGAGGTAAGTTCTTATATAAATTATAGTAATTGTTTTATTTTCTCTTTTCACTTTTCTTGTATATAACTTTGTTTCTTTTCTCTTGTTTCTTCTTCTTTTATTTTCTTCTTCCTTTTATTCTATTCCTACACGTGCATGAGAGTGTGGTCACGTACATCAAGTGGTAGACTTTGTAGGGTATCCTCATCATTTTCAGAAAATATGGCCGAAGAAGATAATCAATCACTTCATAATGAAAATAATGAGAATAACCGTGCTAGAACACTTAGAGACCACATGAATCCCACAAGAACAAGTGCACCATCATGCATAGTTTTTCCTCCTGATGCATCTCATTTTAATTTTAAACCAGGTATTATTCAACTTTTACCTTCTTTTCATGGTTTGGAATTAGAAAATCCATACTTGCATTTAAGGGAATTTGAGGAGGTCTGCAACACATATAATAATTTAAATTGTAGCATGAACACCATTAGATTAAAGCTTTTTCCTTTTTCATTAAAAGATAAAGCTAAAACATGGCTACAAAATTTGAGACCAGGATCTATTCGTGCTTGGGATGAAATGCAATAACAGTTTTTAAAGAAGTTTTTCCCATCTCATAGAACAAACTCTTTCAAGAGACAAATCACCACTTTCACTCAAAAACCAGGAGAAACATTTTACAAATGTTGGGATAGGTATCGAGACTTGCTTAGTACTTGCCCTCATCATGGTTTTGAAACATGGAGATTGGTTTCACATTTCTATGAAGGGTTAACACCTAAAGATAGACAAATGGTTGAATTGATGTGTAATGGAACTTTTGAAGATAAAGACCCTGATGAAGCAATGGAGTACTTAGACTTGTTAGCTGAAAATGCTCAAAATTGGGACACCGCGGGTACTTATGAGGCACCGAGTAAAACTCAATCTCATATATCTAGTGGAGGCATGTACAACCTTAGGGAAGATCATAACCTTCAAGCCAAGTTTGCATCTTTAGCTAGAAAAGTTGAGGCACTAGAATTGAAAAAGAGTGGTGAATTAAAATCTGTTGAAAACATTGTGTGTCAAATCTGTGAAACAAATGAACACTCAACGAACGATTGTCCAACCTTGCCTTCTTTTAAGGAATGTCTCCATGAACAAGCCCATGCTTTAAACAGTTTCCAAAGGCCCAACCACAACCCATACTCCCAAACATACAACCCTGGTTGGAGAAATCACCTAAATTTCAGTTGGAAGAGTGAGAACAACAATGCACAAACTTCACAACCACCATTTCAAGCACACCACAATTTCCAAAATTCTCATGGATATGCACCTCCTTATGCTCCACCTCCTAGAAGAAATCTTGAAGAAACGTTGCATGCATTCATTGAAAAGCAAGAGACAATCAATACTCAACTTGCTCAAAACATGACAGATTTTAAAGATACTCTTGCTAAAATAACATCTGCTCTTAGTTTCCAAGAGAAAGGTAAGTTTCCATCTCAACCACAATAAAATCCCAAGGGGCAATACAATGCAAATGCAAGTAGTTCCGAAAGCCAACACATGGATCAAGTCAAATCAGTCACTACTCTGCGCAGTGGTAAGGTTATTGAAAAACCCTCTCTTGAACCTTATGAGAAAGATGATGAGTCAATCTCTGAGGGTAAGGAAGGGATTGAATCTGAAAATTGCAAAGGAATGACTAATTCACCTCCAGCACTTCCATTTCCTCAAGCCATGACCAAACAAAGGAAAGTTAATCACAACTCTGAAATTTTTGAAATTTTCAAACAGGTAAGGATCAATATATCATTGTTGGATGCTATTAAACAGGTTCCTTCCTATGCTAAATTTGTGAAAGATCTATGCACTGTGAAGAGGAAGCTGAATGTGAAAAAGAAAGCCTTTCTAGCCGAACAAGTAAGTGCTATTCTTCAGAACAATAATGCTTTGAAATATAAAGACCCTGGTTGTCCTACAATTTCTTGCTTTATTGGAGAGCATAAAATTGAAAGAGTCTTACTTTATCTTGGAGCTAGTGTGAATTTACTTCCATATTCAGTTTTTCAAAGTCTCAATCTAGGTGAGTTAAAACCAACTTCTATATCTCTTTTACTTGCCGATAGATCTGTAAAAGTGCCTAGAGGAATAATTAAAGATGTGTTAGTACAAGTCGATAAATTCATTTATCCTGTGGATTTTATTGTCTTGGACACAGAACCTGTTGAAGCATGTAATTCATTTCCTGTTATTTTAGGACGTTCGTTTCTTGCAACCTCTAACGCATTGATTAATTGTAGGAATGGACTGATGAAGCTATCATTTGGAAACATGACATTGGAGATGAATATTTTCAACATTTGCAAGCAACCTGGAGATGATAATGATTTATAAGAAGTAGATCATATTGACGAATTAGTTTATGATCAACTTGAATCTACTTTAAGTAAAAATGAGTTGGATGAATCTGAAGATTTGCAAATGATTTATTCTGAGGAAGAAATCACGGATAACAAACGCACAGAAAATGTTGATGCGAATCTTTTTTCAACAGTGACAACAGATTCGACATCTAACATCGCACCAATCGATGATTACTTTCCTAACGAATCCTTACTTTCTCTTAGCCCAATGCCTTGGTATGATAAAAATATCAATTTTCTTGCTTTAGGAGATTTGCCAACTGATTGGAGTATTCAAGACAAAGAAAAGTTTTTGAACGAAGTGAAGAGCTTTTATTGTGATGACCCTAACTTATTCAAATATTGTCCTGATCAAATATTTCAAAGATTCATTCCGGACAATGAGGTAAGTAGTGTCATTAAACTTTGTCATTTTGAAGCATGTGGAAGTTATTTCTCGTAAAAAAAGACTACTGCAAAAATCTTTCAAAATGGATTTTATTGGCCCACCATGTTCAAGGACACACATGCATTCTGCAAAACTTGTGAAAATTGTCAAAAAATTGACACTGGTTAAAAAGTTTTGTTTTATGATTCTCAACTTTATGCATTCCCTAAAGAGCTAAGATTAAGATGGACCAATCCTTATGGGGCCTGTGATATTGAGAATTCAATGAATGACAATGATTTTAAGGAAAATGGACATCGTTTGAAAGCTTACTTTGATAATTTTCCTAGTGAAAATGAATCAGCTGGTTTGAATGATCTTGTAGATAAAGGTTGATTATTTTGTTTTTCTCACATTTTGTTTTTTATGTTTCTTTTTGAGTGATTTTTGCTAGTTTCTCTCACCCCGGTCAAATGGCGGATAACGGTACTCCGTGACTTAAGTCGGTTCTTTCAGTTTCCCACAATTACTGATATCTGTGTATATATCTGTGCAATTCTTTGAAGCTCTCTTCCAATTCTCATATGAAAATGGACACTAATCTTGAAAAATTGAAAAAGTATTTTCCCGCTCTGCCTCAGAATGCGATTACAAAAATTTACCGTGCTAGATGTGCAAGATTGAGATTATTAATGAATAATGGAATTCCTGAAGATATTCGCTGGTTGATTGAAGCAAAGGTCCGATTATCAGGTGAGTCCTCTAACTTCATTTCACACAAGCCTGGAACAGGTAAAAGCACTTTTGCAAAGAAGCGTCGTGCAAAACGACTGGATGTCTGTCATCGATGTGCTAGATGGACTTGTAATACATAATGTTGTTTTTTAGGAATGGTATCTATAAATCGTGAAGATAAAATACAATTCATTAAGGATGGCCTGAGTAAGGAGTCTTTAGATAATCTTCTATTGACTCTTGAGACGCATCCTAGTGGAGATGTGCATCGTGTAATTCATGATTTATGGCCACTATTTCATAAAGAACATGATCGACTTAGTCTTGGGAATCTGACTAAAAAAGACTCTGTTAGCCAGTTTTTAAGAAAACTGGATGGGAAGCCTATCCCCGACCCATAGAGGGCGTTTAAGCCGTTCTTGGACGTAAAACCAAGGGAAGATGTGAGCCACAATCACAACTACCTGTACATACACATGTTTTTTTTCAAAAGTAAATAAATAAATAAATAAAAAGAGAGAGAGAGTGTGAGACTCCAACTGGCCTACATATAGATGTTATGATTGCCTTTCTAATTTCTCATCTATAAAACCCTCTTTTCCTTCCTTTCATTTCTATTCAACCCATACATTCAACAAATACAGAAGTGTGTAGAAATGGCAAGTTCCTCAAGTCATCACATAAAAAATATTTGTGTTTTCGGTGGATCTAGTCCTAGGAAAGAAAAGGAGTTTTTAGAATCAGCAAATCATCTTGGTCAGGTGCTAGCTGAGAGAAAGATTCATTTAGTGTATGGGGGAGGCAGTCTTGGGTTAATGGGAGGTGTGTCAATAGCTGCATTTTTAGGAGGTAGTCAAGTTTTAGGAATCGTCCCTGAAGCTTTGGCACAAGGGGACATCATTGGAAAAACAATTGGAGAGGAACTTCAGGTCTCCACAATGTCGGCTCGAATGAATGCAATGTTTAACCATGTTGATGCTTTCATTGCTTTACTAGGTGGTCTAGGCACATTGGAAGAGATCTTTCATATTTCCTCTTGGGCTCAATTGCACATTCACCATAAACCCATTGGTTTGTTAAATGTTAATGGTTATTATGATAAGTTGTTGTCTTTTCTTGATCATGCTGTGGAACAGGAATTTCTAACATCTTCTACACGACAAATCATAATCTCTGCTACTACTGCTGAACAATTGATTGACCAACTACAATCTTTCATTCCTGTGATTGATCCTTCCATGAGTCGCATAAACTGGTCATCTACGAGAAGCCGTAAAAAGCTTAGATTGGATTTGAGCCTTCATTTATGAATTTTTATGTCTTTTGGTTTTATTATTGTGTTTTGTTATTTTTGTTTTAGTGTGTTTCAGGTTTTGTCAGTGTTCGTTATTTCAGGTGATATCTTCTATACTCTATCTTTCTACCTTAGAACATTGAGGACAATGTCTCGTTTTGGTTGGGGGGAGAGGGTAGTAGTTGATAAAAAAAAAAATTGTTTTTCATTTCATAAAGCATGTGCATAATTGTTGTTACTAGGATGGCAGAGTAAAGGAGTTCTTTTGTTAAAGTGACTCTTGAGACGCATCTTAGTAACCATTCTTAACAAGGTCTATTATAATACTTCCTGAAATATTCAGGTTTACAAACTCTCGTATTGTTACCACTTAATTCTGCTCATATACTTATTTAACATGTACTCTTAAACCTTAATTTACACACACACACTTCAACATATGATTGTGGATTGCATATTGGATTATTACATTATTTATGTTCTTTTGTTAAAAGTAACAACTAAGGAAAAGGGATTGTATATAATTAAAAAACAAAAACATGAAAAAAAAAGAAGAAAAAAAAATAATGATAATAAAAATGTAGATAAGTTTGGTTTCGTAGCCTCCCTAACCTAAGCAATTAAGCCCGAAGGGGTGTTTTAACACCTAATACCCTAAAGTCAACTGACTTGGGAGCTATTGGCCCAACGCTTGTTACATGGGTTGAGGAGAAAAGCTTAAGGGAATCAAACATTGCACTATCTACATATCAGTATCTGCGACCCGAGTTACTAAGCTCGTAGGGGTGTCTTAACACCTAATGCCCTAAGACCAACTAGTGTAGGAGTTATTAGCTGAAAGCTCGTTACATGGGTTAAAGATGCATGATGTTTTTAAATTATATGTATATAGATTTTTAAAAAGAAAAAAAGAAAAAAAAAAGACAAAAATAATAATCCCAACCCAAGGAAGTTAACCTTAAACATTAGAACAAAAATTTTGTTTTCTTCCAAGAAAAGCCCCATAATTATGTGTTGATACATTGAGCACAAAAGAAAGGTTTATTAATATCTTGTTAAGAGGTATTGAGCAGATATATAAATTTAATGAGAGTTTGTTTATCTGGATAGATTAATGGAAGTTAAATGATGAATACCTTGCTTTGTGAAATTTGCAAATTGTTGTAACGCTTTAATTACTAGGGACTAGTAATAAGCTGGTTGAGGGGTGTGATTAGTACTTAAAAGTGCATTTTTATCATGGTTTTATATCATCATTTTGCACTTAAAGTATCAATAACTCCTTAACTAAAATATGTTTTATAATAATGTATCTAATAATATAAGACACCTATAATTTGTGGTAAATGTCTATTTTTAATGCAGGTCTATCACATAAATGAAAGGATTGATTGATGACTTGAAGAACTTAAATTGCATGGATAAAGAGATGGTCAAACTTAGAGAAGAGATGTCGGTGCAATCCAAACCGGAACACTGTTCGGTAATTGGGTTATATCTGGAGCTACAGATCTCAGATTTAGGTCCAATTTATATGGATGGAAAGGTAAGACATAGGTCTACAACTTTGATATGGAGCCCAAGATCTAAAAAGGCCATTATCAAGTCCAAATTGTAGCAACAACAAAGAAGCCCGAATATGTCTTCCAGCCCGAGCACTGTTTGGTATTTTGGCCATATCTGGAGTTCTGGAAGTCCAAATGAGCTGAAGTTTTTACACAAGAAAGCTGAGACAATTGCCTACAACTTTTATGGATAACTGGCTCTAATTTTGACGTTATCAATGACGTTTTGGGCAGACAAGAGAAGATAAGGATTGTCACCAAGTCAAAAGTTGGCCACCCACTTATCAATTAGTCATCAAATCAATAGTTCCCAATTTTGGCCTATAAAAGGAGGTATTTGCCATGCATTTAGGCATCTTGGTGTTCAGATCAAGATCATGCTCTTCCTTTCTCTCTTTGTAATGTTTATGCTTTGCTTTCATTAATATCAAGTTTATGCCTTTCATTTCCTTTCCTTTACTTAGTTAGCTTTTATGTTCTTATTTTGTTTATCTATTTTGCTTTCTTTCATTATGTCTAGCTAAGTTAATTATGTCAAGGTGAAAAGGTTACACTAATGGTGTGAGAATAAGTATAATGTAAACTTAATATGGACTTTAATGTTTAATACTAACATGTTTTATATTTGTTATCTTGTTCACTCTTTAATACTTTGCTTGTTAAATGACTAATCTTGATTTATGTTGTATAACACTTGGTACAACAAATGCTTGGCACTTTCATAGCCCATAATGTATGGTATAACCGACACCTGAGCTATGAAAGGAACTTGATTTGTTGTTAACATAAGTTATAATCATGAATGCTTGACGAGATTTACAAGTATTAGCATTAATTGAATAAGATGACTAATGTAATCATGTAAACAATATATAATCTGATTGGAACCTCCTTTGTGTGTGGTTTCCAATTCAATAATAGGAGTTTATACTATACTTGTTTGACATACCATTAGTGGAACCTCTAACCTTGACATTTGTTATTATTATTGTTTAATCCTTACATTAATATTTCATCTCTAAGTTCTCATCATCATCATCTTCTTCTTCTTCTCTTTCTTTATTATTATTATTATTATTATTATTATTATTATTATTATTATTATTATTATTATTAGTACTACTACTACTACTACTATTATTATTATTATTATTATTATTAGTACTACTACTACTACTACTACTACTACTACTACTACTACTACTACTACTATTATTACTATTACTATTGTTGTTGTTGTTGTTATTGTTGTTTTATAATTGTTGTTTATAATTTGTACAATTAACCTCCCTGTGGTTCGACCCCGGTCTTGCCGGGTTATTTATTACTTCGACACTCCTGCACTTGGGAGAAGACATCAACCTTTTAGTCGTGTCAAATTACATGATTCAACATGTTCTATGTCCAAGACAATAAAATCCACAAGATAAATGAATTTATCGACTTGTACTAACACATCTTCAATTATTTCTCTAGGCACTTTTACAGATCGATCGGCAAGTTGGTTTTAACTCACCTATATTGAGACTCTGAAAAACTGAATATGGAAGTAAATTCACACTAGCACCAAGATTAAGTAAAGCTCTTTCAATTTTATGTTCTCCAATAAAGCAAGAAATTGTAGGACAACCAGGGTCTTTATATTTCAAAGTATTATTGTTATGAAGAATAACACTTACTTGTTCACCTAAAAAGGCTTTCTTTTTCACATTCAGTTTCCTCTTCATAGTGCATAGATCTTTTAAAAATTTAGTGTAAGAAGGAACCTGTTTAATAGCATCCAACAAAGGTATATTGATTCTTACTTGTTTGAAATTTCAAAAATTTCAGAGTTGTGATTGACTTTCTTTTGTTTGGTCATGGCTTGAGGAAATGGAAGTGCTAGCGAAGAATCAGTCTTTTCTTTGCAATTTTCAGATTCAACCCCTTCCTTACCCTCAGAGATTGACTCGTCATTTTTCTCATAAGGTTTAAGAGAGGGTTTTTCAATAACCTTACCACTGCGCAGAGTAGTGACTGATTTGACTTGATCCATGTGTTGGCTTCCGGAACTATTTGCATTTGCATTGTATTGCCTCTTGGGATTTTGTTGTGGTTGAGATAGAAACTTATCTTTCTCTTGGAAACAAGAGCAGATGTTAATTTTGCAAGACTATCTTTAAAATTTGTCATGTTTTAAGCAAGTTGAGTATTGATTGTTTCTTGCTTTTCAATGAATGCATGCAATGTTTCCTCAAGATTTCTTCTAGGAGATGGAGCATAAAGAGGTGCATATCCATGAGAATTTTGGAAATTATAGTGTGTTTGAAATGGTGGTTGTGAAATTTGTGCATTGTTATTCTCACTCTTCAAACTAAAATTTGGGTGATTTCTCCAACCAGGGTTATGTGTTTGTGAGTATGGGTTGTGGTTGGCCCTTTGGAAACTGTTTAAAACCTGAGCTTGTTCATGGAGACATTCCTTAAAAGAAGGCAAGGTTGGACAATCGTTGGTTGAGTTTTCATTTATTTCACATATTTGACACACAATGTTTTCAACAAATTTTAATTGACCACTCCTTTTCAATTCTAGTGCCTCGACTTTTCTAGCTAAAGATGTAAACTTGGCTTGAAAGTCATGATCTTCCCTAAGGTTGTATATACCTCTACTAGATGTATGAGGTTGAGTTTTACTTGGTGTCTAATAAGTACCCGCGGTGTCCCAATTTTGAGCATTTTTAGCTAACAAGTCTAAGTATTACATTGCTTCATCAGGGTCTTTATCTTCAAAAGTTCCATTGCACATCAATTCAACCATTTGCCTATCTCTAGGTGTTAACCCTTCATAGAAATGTGAAACCAATCTCCATGTTTCAAAACCATGATGAGGGCAAGTATTAAGCAAGTCTCGAAACCTATCCCAACATTGATAAAATGTTTCTCATGGTTTTTGAGTGAAAGTGGTGATTTGTTTTTTGAAAGAGTTTGTTCTATCAGATGGGAAAAACTTCTTTAAAAACTGTTATTGCATTTCATCCAAAGCACGAATGGATCCAGGTCTCAAGTTTTGTAGCCATGTTTTAGCTTTATCTTTTAATGAAAAAGGAAAAAGATTTAATCTAATGGTATTCATGCTACAATTTAAATTATTATATGTGTTGCAGACCTCCTCAAATTCTCTTAAATACAAGTATGGATTTTCCAATTCTAAGCCATGAAAAGAAGGTAAAAGTTGAATAATACCTGGTTTAAAATTAAAATGAGATGCATCGGGAGGAAAAACTATGCATGATGATACACTTATTCTTGTGGGATTTATGTGGTCTCTAAGTGTTCTAGCACGATTATTCTCATTATTCTCATTATGAAGTGATTGATTATCTTCTTCGGCCATATTTTTTGAAAATGATGAGGATACCCTATAAAGTCTACCACTTGATGTACGTGACCACACTCTCATGCACGTATAGGAATAGAATAAAAGGAAAAAGAAAACAAAAGAAGAAGAAACAAGAGAAAAGAAACAAAGTTATATACAAGAAAAGTGAAAAGAAAAAATAAAATAAATATTATAATTTATACAAAACTTACATCCCCGGCAACGACGCCAAAAACTTGACACGATGAAAGGATTGATGTCTTCTCTCAAGTACAGGAGTGTCGAAGTAATAAATAACCCGGCAAGACTGGGGTCGAACCACAGGGAGGTTAATTGTACAAATTATAAACATCAACAATAGCAATAACAACAACTATAATAGTAGTAGTACTAGTAGTAGTAGTAGTAGTAGTAGTAGTAGTAGTAGTAGTAATAATAATAATAATAATAATCAAGAAAGAGAAGAAGAAGAAGATGATGATAAGAACTTGGAGATAGAATATTAATGTAAGGATTAAACAATAATAATAACAAATGTCAATGTTAGAGGTTCCACTAATGGTATATCAAACAAGTATAGTATAAACTTTTATTGTTCAATTGGAAACCACGCACAAAGGAGGTTCCAATCGAATTATAGATTGTTACCATGATTACATTAGTGACACGACGAAAAGATTGATGTCTTCTCCCAAGCGCAGGAGTGTCGAAGTAATAAATAACCCGGCAAGACCGGGGTCGAACAACAGGGAGGTTAATTGTACAAATTATAAACAACAATTATAAAACAACAATAACAACAACAACAATAGTAATAATAATAATAATAATAATAATAGTAGTAGTAGTAGTAGTAGTAGTAGTAGTAGTAGTAGTAATAAAAATAATAAAGAAAGAGAAGAAGAAGAAGATGATGATGATGAGAACTTAGAGATGAAATATTAATGTAAGGATTAAACAATAATAATAACAAATGTCAAGGTTAGAGGTTCCGCTAATGGTATATCAAACAAGTATAGTATAAACTCTTATTATTGAATTGGAAACCACACACAAAAGAGGTTCCAATCAGATTATATATTGTTAACATCATTACATTAGTCATCTTATTCAATTAATGCTAATACTTGTAAATCTCGTCAAGCATTCATGATTATAACTTATGTTAACAACAAATCAAGTTCCTTTCATAGCTCAGGTGTCGGTTATACCATACATTATGGGCTATGAAAGTACCAAGCATTTGTTGTACCAAGTGTTATACAACATAAATCAAGATTAGTCATTTAACAAGCAAAGTATTAAAGAGTGAACAAGATAACAATTATAAAACATGTTAGTATCAAACATTAAAATCCATATTAAGTTTACATTATACTTATTCTCACACCATTAGTGTAACCTTTTCACCTTGACATAATTAACTTAGCTAGACATAATGAAAGAAAGAAAAATAGATAAACAAAATAAGAACATAAAAGCTAACTAAGTAAAGGAAAGGAAATGAAAAGTATAAACTTAATATTAATGAAAGCAAAGCATAAACATTACAAAAAATACAAAGAGAGAAAGGAAGAGCATGATCTTGATCTGGAAACCAAGATGCCTAAATGCATGGCAAATGCCTCCTTTTATAGGCCAAAATTGGGAACTATTGATTTGATGACTAATTGATAAGTGGGTGGCCAACTTTTGACTTGGTGACAATCCTTATCTTCTCTTGTCTGCCCAAAACGTCATTGATAACGTCAAAATTGGAGCTAGTTGCAAACATGAAAGTTGTAGGAAATTGTCTCAGCTTTCTTGTGTAAAACATTCAGCTCCTTTGGACTTCTAGAACTCCAGATATGGCCAAAATACCGAACAGTGCTCGGGCTGGAAGACAGATTCGGGCTTCTTTGTTGTTGCTATAATTTGGACTTGAAAATGGCCTTTTTAGATCTTAGGCTCCATATGAAAGTTGTAGGCCTATGTCTTACCTTTCCATCTATATAAATTGGACCTAAATCTGAGATCTTTAGCTCCAGATATGACCCAATTACCGAACAGTATTTTGATTTGGATTGCACCGACATCTCTTTTCTAAGTTTGACCATCTCTTTGCCCTTGCAATTTAAGTTCTTAAAGTCATCAATCAATCCTTTCATTTATGTGATAGGCCTGCATTTAAAATGAATATTTACCATAAATTAACGGTATCTTATATTATTAGATATATTATTATAAAACATGCTTTAGTTAAGGAGTTATTGATACTTCAAGTGCAAAATGATGATATAAAACCATGATAAAAATGCACTTTTAAATACTAATCAATTAGTCATCTTATTCAATTAATGCTAATACTTGTAAATTTCATCAAGCATTCATGATTATAATTTATGTGAACAACAAATCAAGTTCCTTTCATAGCTTAGGTGTTGGTTACACCATACCATAGGTTATGAAAGAGTCAAGCATTTGTTGTACCAATTGTTATACAATATAAATCAAGATTAGTCATTTCACAAACAAAGTATTAAAGAGTGAACAAGATAACAAATATAAAACATGTTAGTATCAAACATTAAAGTCCATATTAAGTTTATACTATACTTATTCTTACACCATTAGTATAACCTTTTCACCTTGACATAACAAACTTAGCTAAACATAATAAAAGAAAAGAATAAACAAAATAAGAACATAAATAAGATAAGAGTTAACAAAGTAAAGGAAAGGAAATGAAAGGCATAAACTTGATATTAATGAAAGCAAAGCTTAGATATTAAAAAAAAATACAAAGAAAGAAAGCAAGAGCATGATCTTGATCTGGAGACCAAGATGTCTAAATGCATGGCAAATGCCTTCTTTTTTAGGCTAAAATTAGGAACTATTGATTTGATGACTAATTAATGAGTGGGTGACCAACTCTTGACTTGGTGACAATCCTTATCTTCTTTTTTTCTACCCAAAACGTCATTGATAACATCAAAATTGAAGTCACTTGAAAACATGAAAGTTGTAGGAAATTGTCTCAGCTTTCTTGTGTGAAACATTCTGCTGATTTCAACTTCTAGAACTCCAGATATGGCCAAAATATTAAACAGTGCTCGGGCTGGAGGACAGATTCGGGCTTCTTTGTTGTTGCTACAATTTTGACTTGAAAATGACCTCTTTAGATCTTGGGCTCCATATGAAAGTTGTAGGCCTATATGGTACCTTTCTATCCATATAAAGTAGACCTAAATCTAAGATCTATGGCTCCAGATATGACCCAATTACCGAACAGTGTTCCGATTTTGATTGCACCGACATCTCTTTTCTAAGTTTGGTCATCTCTTTCCCCTTGCAATTTAAGTTCTTAAAGTCATCAATCAATCCTTTCATTTATGTGATACACCTGTATTTAAAATGAATATTTATCATAAATTAACGGTATCTTATATTATTAGATATATTATTATAAAACATGCTTTAGTTAAGGAGTTATTGATACTTCAAGTGCAAAATGATGCTATAAAACCATGATAAAAATGTACTTTTAAGTACTAATCACTTGAGTAAAAAGAATAAGGTTAGTGAACCTATATATCTAAGAAAAAGGGTCAAGTATAGAAAGCGGTTAGATTGGAGTGCATAAATGTTAGCTGATGTGTTTAAATGTTTGGTTATGCATTATTAGATGAATAAAGAAATATATCTTAAGTAAATAGTAGATTTAAACCCTTAAAGATGATTATGATATTTGAAAAGTAAGGGTGAATATTATATCATATGAGTTATTTTGCTATTAATTTATAAATATAAGTTAAATGAGATTCAAAGTAAGATCTCAAGGTCATATTGATGTGGTTATGATAGATTATAATCTTGATACATGAGTTATTGAATATTAGAATACATGTGGCTGCTAAAGTTAAAAAATAAATTAGAATGTCGAGACACACTTAGGCTTCAGGTAGGTGTCCAACACTTTGACTCTTAAAAAATTCAAATATCATTTTAGTAATTATTATTTTATGTAGTGTTGTTTATGAATAATGAAATAATTGTTTTGTGAGAAGAACAAGTTAATGAATATTAGAAAATGCAAAGTATATGTTAGTTATGATATGAGTTATTGGAAGAAAATACTTGCATGAGTGTTTAATGTGAGCAGTCGAAACATGATAATAAAGGTTGTAACTAAACTAGTATAGATAAGGTATGTTAGTGAAATTGAAAAAAATATTGATTCATAAAATTGAAATGTATGCATACATGAAGAAATGAAATTATGTATTCACAATATAAGCATTAGATTTCAAAAAGAAAATGCTATATATGGTAGTCAAATTTTAGGCATTCTAAATGGGTAGTATTGTAATACTTCATTGTAAAAATAGGTATACAAAAAAGAATAATTACACATGACATTCAAAATGGATAATAAAAATACAATATAGTGATTTATGTATGGATCATGTTAGAGAAATTATACAAGTGTAAATATAAAAAGATATTGGATAAAAAATAAGGTAAAAATGATAGGTTTTGCGTTAAGATAACCTAGTAGAATATATAAGTTGTTATAATAAATAAAATTTTGGTTGAAGTGGGATGATTTGTTGGGTGTGTTACCAAGAATGTGTGGAGAACTTAGTATAAGAGCTTTAAGAGTGATGTTTCATTAGTCTTCCACAGTGTGGCAACTAAAGGTATTAATAGTAATTAATAATCAACATTGTTTGATTAGTTTGGCACTATGTAGAGACTAATAGCATTGATGGTTACTAATGACAAACATAGTTTGATTAGTTTATAATTATGTGGTGACTAATGACATCGATGATTACTAATGACTAACATTATTTGATTAGTCTGTCATGGTGTGGAGACCAATTCCATCGATAGCAACTAATGATTGGCATTATTTGATCTAATTAACCATATGAGTAGAGGCTAGGTTTATCAAGACCCCGTTATATGGATGAATAATAGATAGTAAAAGTGTAAATGGTTTAATGAAGTATTAGTTAACTAAAGGATAATTTGATGGAAGTCATTATGGGTAATACATATGAAAGGAAAAACCATGTAGTGACATTAACTAATAATATGGCAGTAGATTTAAGAAAAATAATATATGAAAAAATAAAAGCCATTCTAATAGCTCAAGAATATCAAGTTAAAAATTCAAAAATAAAAGATATTGGACTATTAAGAGATACTAGAAGTATGAAAGTGAAGGCTTGTATGTTGGGTTATGTACTTAAACAAAGTTACTTATTGTATAGAAATAGATAAGCATAATTATAGTATGTGCAAGGTTTAAACCTTACAAAAAGTGGATTAATAATGTGAAACCTTTTTAATTAGGTTAGTAATGTGAAACTGCATAAAAATATGAATAGAATTATGATAATAAATTATTGAGTTATAATAGTTATTGTCCTCTTAATATAGGAGAGGTTATAGAAGTGGAAAGATAGTAGTCAACAATAACTAAGCATCTATAAGCTTCAAGAAGGTGCTTAGTACTTTATACTATTATAATAATTCCATAAATTTTGTAACTATAAATTCTTTAAATGTGAAATTGTATTTTTATATTAATAGTATAAAGGGTTAAGAAAGATGAGTTAGATAGATTTATAGGCATTCGTGAAGGATGGTCTAACTAGTTGATATTTATGAAAAATAGATGAATATATGGACAATTAAATAAGGCAGTCGAGTTCATTGGTATTCTTTGGAAGGAAAAGTTAGAGTTAAAATATTGATTAATACTTAAGAATGCATTTTTATTAAGTTTTTATATCATCATTTTGCACTTGAAGTATCAATAACTCCTTAACTAAAACATATTTTATAATAAGAAGTCTGATACCATTAGATACTTTTAATTTATGGTAAGTATTCATCTTAAATACAAGCCTATCACATAAATGAAAGGATTGATTGATGAGTTTAAGTACATAAATTGAAAGGACAAAGAGAGGGCTAAACTTTGAAAAGAGATACTCGTTCAATCCAAACTAGAACACTGTTCAATTATTAGGTCATATCTAGAATCGTAGATCTTGGATTTAGGTCTGCTTTATATGGATGAAAAGCTAAGATATAGGCCTAAAACATTTATGCAGAAGGCAAGACTCAATTATGCTATTTGAAAGTCCAATTCTTAGCAACAACAGAGAAGTTTGAATTTGTCTTATAGCCTAGACACTGTTTAGTGTTTAGCCCATATCGCGAGTTCTAGAGGTCTAAATAACCTCATTGTTTTTCTAAAAAGCTGAGATAATTTCCTATAACTTTCATGATTTAAGTTTGTTCGAATTCTGGCATTGTCAATGATGTTTTATTTAAACAAAAAGATAAAGATTATCATCAAATTAATAGTTGGCCACCCACTCAACAATTAATCATCAAATTAATAGTTTTTAATTGTGGCCTATAAAAGGAGACATTTGCTTTGCATTTAGGCATCTTGATTTTTAGATCAAGATCATGTTTTTGCTTCCTCTTTTTATATTTTTTGTAATGTTTAAGTTTTGATTTTAGTAATATCTTGTCTATACTTTTTATTTCCTTTTCTTTACTTAGTTAACTTATATCTTATTTATGTTCTTATCTTATTTATTTATATTTCTCTTCTTTCATTATATTTAGTTAAGTTTATCATGTCAAGATGAAAAGGTTACACTAATGATGTAAAAATAGGTATAGTGTAAACTCTGTATGAACATTAATGTTTGATACTAAGATGTTTTGTATATATTATCTTGTTCACTTTGAATACTTTGCTTGTTAAATGATTAATCTAGATTTGTGTTGTATAACAATTGATATAATAAATACTTAGCACTTTCATAGCCCAACCATATGGTATAATTGATACTTGTGCTATGAAAGGAACTTGATTTGTTGTTAAAATAAGTTATAATCATAAATGCTCGATGAGATTTATAAGTATTAGCATTATTCGAATAAGATAACTAATGTAATCATGTTAACCATTTATAATCCAATTTGAACCTTTTTTGTGTGTGGTATCTAGTTAAGTAATAAGAGTTTATACTATACTTATTTGAAATACCATTAATGGATCCTCTAACCTTGACAATTGTTTTTATTATTTCAAAGCTCTTTTTATCAGTATTATTATTGTTGTAATATTGATATTTTTAATTTATATAGGTAACCTCCCTGTGTTTTGAACTCGGTCCTACTGTGTTATTTATTATTTCGACACTTCTATATTTGAAAAAAGACATTAATCTTTTGGTTGTGTCAAATATCAAAAAGGGATCAGTTGAGATTATGTTGACTTTGAAGACATTAATTATGTGATTAATTGTTGAATTTAAGATTTAGTTAGAAAGAAAAAATAATTATAGAATACTTTGATTGAATATTATATGCCTTTTAATATTGTACTAATAAGTAAATATATTTTAATGTTTATTCTATCATTATTATTGTTTAATGTTAAGTAATGGACTTTGTAAATTATATGATTGGTTATATTAAGTAATTCAGATTGAATGTAATTTAAATTATCATTTAATGATATGTATTCTAAACAATTTAATTTTGAATGTATATATTTAATCAGTAAAAACACTTTTAATTTGTATTGTTATGTTTAATATCTTTATAGCATATTATGATATTGTTTTGGATTATTGGGAGAATTGATTGTGTAGAGTTGATTATAATGAAAACCATGTGGTTATCATGTTATGGTAAAATAAATGATCTAAGAATTGAGAAACTGTTTAAGAAATGTGCAGGTGATTGTTGATAACTAATTGATTTTAAGTATTAATACTATTTTGAAATTATATATGGATATATAAAAAATTAAACTAATAAATGATGTGTTGCACAAACTGGTTAACAATTTAGAATTATCAAATGATCTAATCAACTAATCGATAGAAGGAGTAGTGAAATTGGCTACTATCTAATTCAATCAATTAAATTGGTTAACTGATTAGTTATGTCAATGCAAATTGATTGACCTTTTTAACTGATAATGAACTATTATTATTTTAAAAACATTACTCTCGTTTTCAATGAACTATAATTTATTATAAAGTATTAATCGTTCATACACTTTAATTCTTACAATCTCTCTCTATTTCTTTATTAGTCTATCATTTTCTTTTTGTAATTCAACTTGTAGCATATCATTTTTTCTTAGGGTTAAAAACCTTAGTTCTTTACATTTTACTTGATTTTATGAGGTTGTGATGCAGGCAGAAGCACAATAAAACAATGACGTGCTCAAAAAGATAGAAATTAGGCAAAATTAAGGTGAAAACACATAAAAACATAAAATTTTATTTTATTTTTGAAATCTCAATTTGATTAAGTTTGCCTCTTAAAGAGGTTTACAATGTCTTTTAGAGGTGAGGAAAATCAACTTAGACTAGAAAACAATATTAGAATCCTAATTTAGAAAGAAAATTAACACAAAATCCTAAAAAAATAATAAATCTAAATATATCCAGGAAAATTAACAAAATTGGACCAAGCAAAAACTTCTAGGTCTAATTTGGAAATCTAATGGTCAAATAAGAAATAAAGTGGCTTTTTATGGGAAAACAACATACAGAATCTTTAGTAAAAATTTAAGCCTGATCCTATAATCAGTTCTCTTGTTATCTCCATTTTAAGTCATTATTATAGTTGGGCACAACCATACCTTTTATTGGACCTATAAAAGTCTCATCGGTCTATAAAAATATGTATAAGGCTATTCATATACTATGTTTAGAGTAGATCCCCATATAACTGCTTAAAATCTTAAATTTCTACAAACCTAGTTACATTAGTTTGTTACCTCCTTTTAAAATTAAGTTCCTATTGTGTAATTTATCCTTTTTAAAGGTAGAAACCATTAACTAGTAGCATATTGATTAAAATAATATCTAATTAATCAATAAATCAACACGTTTAGTGGAAGAAGATTAAACATTTGTTATAAAAACCAATAATTGTACCTTCAAAGAAAAATATAAGTAAACTCATCACTATAATACTAGATGAACAAATAGAACAAATAATGGAGAGCGGCCAACTTCTTGGCCATGAAGAGCCTGACAATCTACTATCTCTTGAAAATTTAGTGGATTAACTAGAGTCGACTTGTCTAAAGATGGATCTTTATCATCTAATTCACCATTATAATATAAAACTACATTTAAACACACCTTTAGTATCCATAAGTATTCCCTCATATTTTTATTTATTTTAATAGGGTTGAAACGACTAAAACATTGATGTCTTCTCCCAAGTGCAGGAGTGTCGAAGTAATAAATAACCCGACAAGACTAGGGTTGAACCACAAGGAGGTTAATTGTACAAATTATAAACAACAATAATAGCAATAACAACAACAACAATAACAACAATACTAATAATAGTAGTAGTAGTAATAATAATATAAAAAAAAAGAGAAGAAGAAGATGATGATGAGAACTTGAAGATGAAATATTAATGTAAGGATTAAACGATAATAATAACAAATGTCAAGGTTAGAAGTCCACTAATGGTATGTCAAACAAGTATAATATAAACTCTTATTATTCAATTAGAAACCACACACAAACGAGGTTCCAATCTGATTATAGATTGTTAACATGATTACATTAATCATCGTATTCAATTAATATTAATACTTGTAAATCTCGTCAGACATTCATGATTATAACTTATGTTAACAACAAATCAAGTTCCTTTCATAGCTCAGGTGTCGGTTATACCATACAGTATGGGTTATGAAAGTGTCAAGCATTTGTTGTACCAAGTGTTATACAACATAAATCAAGATTAGTCATTTAAGAAGCAAAGTATTAAAGAGTGAACAAGATAACAAATATAAAACATGTTAGTATCAAACATTAAAGTCCATATTAAGTTTACACTATACTTATTCTTACACCATTAGTGTAACCTTTTCACGTTGACATGATAAACTTAGCTAGACATAATTAAAGAAAGAAAAATAAATAAACAAAATAAGAACATAAATAAGATAAAAGTTAATTAAGTAAATGAAAGGAAATGAAAGGCATAAACTTGATATTAATGAAAGTAAAGCATAAACATTACAAAAAATACAAAGGAAGAAAGCAAGATTTGGAAATGAAGATGCCTAAATACATGGCAAATGCTTCCTTTTATAGGCTAAAATTGAGAACTATTGATTTGATGACTAATTCATGAGTGGGTGACCAACTCTTGACTTGGTGACAATCCTTATCTTCTCTTGTGTGCCCAAAAAGTCATTGATAACGTCAAAATTGAAGCCACTTAAAAACATGAAAGTTGTAGGAAATTGTTTCAGCTTTGTTATGTAAAATTATCAACTTATTTGGACTTTTAGAACTCCAGATATGGGCTAAACACTGAACAATACTCCGGCTAGAAGACAGATTTAGATGTTTTTGTTGTTTCTCTAATTTGGACTTAAAAATGGCCTTTTTAAATATTGGGCTCCATATGAAAGTTGTAGGTATATGTCTTACCTTTCCATCCATATAAAGTGGATCTAAATCGGAGATTTATAACTCCAGATATGATCCAATTACCGAATAGTTTCTAATTTAGACTACACTAGTATCTCTTTTTGGAGTTTAGCTATTTCTTTGTCCTTTCAATTTCAGTTCTTAAATTCATCAATCAATCCTTTCATTTATGTGATAGGCTTGCATTTAAAATGAATATTTACCATAAATTAAAGGTATCTTATATTATTAGATATGTTATTATAAAACATGTTTTAGTTAAGGAGTTATTGATACTTCAAGTGCAAAATGATGATATAAAACCTTGATAAAAATACACTTTTAAGTATCAATCAATTATATAATGGTCATAACTAGTTATGGTAAGTTCCAACCAACTAGCCAATATTGCTTCTAAAAAATCTCAATAACAATATGAAGACTCTCTACATTATGATTATGAACACAACAAAACATAACCTACCACAATAATATCATGGTGGTCAATTGAACCACACAATCAATATTTGATAAGTTGAATTAGATACATGGAGTTGCGTCAAAATAGACCTGGTAATTAATTGGCTTATACACTTAAGATATATATCCTAAAAATTTATACAACCACGAACACTTTAGCAAGTGTGTTTGGAATGAATATGCCATATATAACAGGTATTTTTTAGCATATTAAACATAATCCAATTTAAGCATAATAACCCTTAACACGCCAGCCGCTTCTTAAATATACGACAACTACATGCCAATTACCTAGTTCTACAAAACTTTTATCCTTTTCCACAATCTATAGCTAGACAATTATATGCCTCACAATCTATGTTACAATAAGAAAATATCAATAACCTTATACAACAACCCTTGCTAGCAATTAATAACAAAAGGGATAGATAGACAAAGTTAAATCAGGCCAACATTTAAAAGAGATAGGGCTAGAAATAGAATGAACAACAAGATCTATTTATAATCATCCATACCTTGAATGAGTGGACATACTACATGCAATCTTTAGAGAAATAAAAATTATAACTCTTTAGTAATTCTCTAGGAAAGAAAATCAATTAACAAGATAAAACATTATTAAGTTCACTTATCAATGTGGAAATGATGCAACCAACCTTTTTAATAAAACTAAGAACATTTGATTCAATATTAAAAAAAACTAGCTTACCAAAAACTCTCTATAGTTTTACCAAATCAATCAACAGTTTTGAAAAGATAAATACTCACTTCTATAAACACTTTCTTTAGAGATCAAGATAGGGTTTTATAAGAAAAAACTATAGTGCTATATATATAATCTTTGTTCCAATACACACACACCAACACCATTTATTTATTTATTTTAAAAAAAAAGACTCAAACCAAGTTTTGGCTGAGTCAACTAAGTCATGAGTAGGGTAAAGTTATTAGCATTTTTTTTTGTATCTAATTGGTTGATTACACGTGACACCTTTGTTCATTCAAAATATATTTATTATTAATAAAGGCCTTTTTTATCTTTAATAGTTATTTATATTAGATTAATGAATCTAGAGTAAATATAAAGTTCTTGAAATAAAAATGTTATACAAAGGAATTTATTATAAAAGTATTATTCTTAGTCGATTTTTTATTAAGACTGAATATCAATTAAATTTGTTAAGACTATTATATATTATATTCTTTCCTTCCTAAATGGAAGTAATTGTTTTTATAAGTTTAGGTATAAGGGATACCTAGAACTACTATGAAAGAACTTATTAGATGACATGTACATTAAATTAATACACCTGAGTATTCCATATGGAAAGATCATTTATGTTAATGAGAAAGCTCACATGATAGTTATGTAATTGATCATTAAACTTAAAATCACTAAGTTAATTTATATAGAAAATATTATACTTTGATCTTATAAAATATGTGTTAAGTAACATAATTTTAAAATGAAAGATAATAAATTTAGAGGAAAAAATATTAATGAATAAAAGTGAAAATTTCCAGTTAGTTAGTGTCAAAAATTAAATGAAATAAAAATTTAATCAACATGTAAAAAGTACCAACAATCAGATATTTAATAAGAATAACACATTGAACAATTAAATAGTGGCAATCTCATAAAGTAAGCAAGAATCTTCTTCCCTATTTTCCTAGGTAGAAGTTGACAACATTAAAAAGAGGTAAACATGATTTTGTGCTTTTCTTTTTTCATTTTCCTTCAATTCCTCACAAATTTTACTGCTAAAATTGGGTTTTTGGTGATTTCTATTAAGGGAAGCTAACTTAAAATAGAGAAAAACTTATGGAGAAACAGATAAGAAGTTTGGGTGTATAGAGAAAGAAAGTTTGGAATTGGAAGAAAGGAAGAAAATTCTTGAAATTGTTCTAAAAGGCTATCAAATTTGATTAATTAGCATAAGTAAAGTATTATTCTATTTTAACTAAATCCACTTCTTTTCTTGTTATTGTTTAGGAGATTGAAAATGATTAAATTTTAGGATTTTAGGATTTATATGATTTGTTAGGAGAATAATGAATTTGTGTTAATTATTAATTAATTATGATGTGTAACACATGATTAAAGACTCAATTAGAGAAATTGGAGGGCAATCTTGTAGAAGTTAAACATTTTAGTGGCTAACCATAATTAGAAAATTTAAAGGAAATTAGAAATGTGATTAAATTATATTGGTTTTGGTATTTAAATTGTAACATCCTAGAGATTGATACATGTAAAATAATTTCCTTGAGCCTTGAATTTAGAAAATCAAGGTAATGTTTTTTTCATAGAATATAAGATTTTTGTGGTTTAATCCTTATAATTTGATCTTCTTTGTATATATATATATATATCAAACTAATCAATATAACTATTCTAAACTTCTTTATTTATGTCCAATCCATTATTTGAACCCTTCACGCTAAATTTAAATTTATATAGATATATTTCTATACCCCTAGTATGTTATCCAATAAAAAAGTTTTTTTTCTACCAGTATGTAACAAACATAAATAATATCATACACTTTTCAGTGATTCAAGTTTTACACTTAACAATTTAAAATTCTTGTTCTTCATACATTTAATTATTTAACGATGATTTGTTTTACGACACTTGATTTTAGTTGCATTGTCATCATTTTTAACTTGTTATATAATATCAGCACCATTACCTTATCGTTAACATATTTGCACCCAAACATATTCAAGGTTTATTTCACCTTTCAGCTTAGTTGTCATTACATTTCTTTTTCTTTGTATACTTATGTTTTAAAATTTTGAACAACCATTACTTTCTTCTATCAGCAACCTTTGTCCATTTGACCTTTTTTGTTATATGGTTCCTTCCTCATCAAGAACTAGATAAGATTATCCCTAAATAGCCCCAAGTTATGCCATACAAGTCATTTTAATTAATTTTTATATTCACTTGATTGTGTTATCACATTGATCACAAATTTTCTATACAAAAAAATCCATACAATACAACCCTACTTTATACTTTATTTGACTTCCTAATATAGTCATGCATTTAATCTTTTTTTATCTCCAAGTTGTCCTTGATATGATAACATCATCTTCCTTGTCATAGTGGTCATCCTCCTTATCACTACTTGAATTTGTTAAATTATCTACATTTTCATGCATTCTCGTAAGTGATATAATCTTTATCTTCATCCTTCACAAAGGTTATGTATTAATCAATTTAATGATTAATATCATGAACTTAATCATAAATTTTTTATTAATTTAGTACTTGATTAGTACTTAAAAGTGTATTTTTATCATCGTTTTATATCATCATTTTGCACTTGAGGTATCAATATCTCCTTAACTAAAACATATTTTATAATAATATATCTAATAATATAAGATACCTTCAATTTATGGTAAATGTTCATTTTAAATGTAGGCCTATCACATAAATGAAAGGATTGAATGATAACTTTAAAAACTTAAATTGCAAGGGTAAAGAGATGACCAAACTTAGAAAAGAGATATCGGTGCAATCCAAATCGGAACACTGTTCAGTAATTGGGTTATATCTGGAGCTATAGATCTCATATTTAGGTTTACTTTATATGGATAGAAAGGTAAGACATAGCCCTACAACTTTCATATGGAGCCCAAGATCTAGAAAGGCCATTTTCAAGTCCAAATTGTAGCAACAACAATGAAGCCCGAATCTGTCCTCTAGCCCGAGCACAGTTCAGTATTTTGGCTATATTTGGAGTTCTAGAAGTCGAAATGAGTTGAATGTTTTACATAAGAAAGCTGAGAAGATAATTTCCTACAACTTTCAAGTTTTCAAGTGGCTCCAATTTTGATGTTATTAATGATATTTTAGGTAGACAAGAGAAGATAAGGATTGTCACCAAGTCAAGAGTTGGTCATCCACTCATTAATTAGTCATCAAATCAATAGTTCCCAATTTTGACCTATAAAAGGAGGTATTTGCCATGCATTTAGGCATCTTGGTTTCTAGATTAAGATCATGCACTTGCTTTCTCCCTTTGTATTTTTTGTAATGTTTATGCTTTGCTTTCATTAATATCAAGTTTATGCCTTTCATTTCATTTCATTTACTTAGTTAACTTTTATCTTATTTATGTTCTTATTTTGTTTATTTATTTTTCTTTCTTTAATTATGTCTAGCTAAGTTTATCATGTCAACGTGAAAAGGTTACACTAATGGTGTAAGAACAAGTATAGTGTAAACTTAATATGGACTTTAATGTTTGATACTAACATGTTTTATATTTGTTATCTTGTTCACTCTTTAATACTTTGCTTGTTAAATGACTAATCTTGATTTATGTTGTATAACACTTGGTATAACAAATGTTTGGCACTTTCATAGCCCATACTGTATGGTATAACCAACACTTGAGCTATGAAAGGAACTTGATTTGTTGTTAACATAAGTTATAATCATGAATGCTTGACGAAATTTAGAAGTATTAACATTAATTGAATAAGATGACTAATATAATCATATTAACAATCTATAATCAGATTGGAACCTCCTTTGTTTGTGGTTTCCAATTGAATAATAAGAGTTTATACTCTAGTTGTTTGACATACCATTAATAGATCCTCTAACCTTGACATTTGTTATTATCATTGTTTAATCCTTACATTAATATTTCATCTCAAAGTTCTCATCATCTTCTTCTTCTTCCCCTTCTTTTCTTTGTTGTTGTTGTTGTTGTTGTTGTTGTTGTTATTGTTGTATTATTGCTATTTATAATTTATACAATTAACCTCTTTATGGTTCGACCCCGGTCTTGCTAGGTTATTTATTATTTCAACACTCCTGCACTTGGAAGAAGGCATCAATCTTTTAGTCGTGTCAAGTTTTTGGCGCTGTTCCTGGGGAGGTAAGGTTTGTATAAATTATAATATTTATTTTATTTTCACTTTTCACTTTTCTTGTATATAACTTTGTTTCTTTTCTCTTGTTTCTTCTTCTTTTGTTTTCTTTTTCCTTTTATTCTATTACTACACGTGCATGAGAGCGTGGTCACGTACATCAAGTGGTAGACTTTGTAGGGTATCCTCATCATTTTCAAAAAATATGGCCGAAGAAAATAATCAATCACTTCATAATGAGAATAATGAAAATAACTGTGCTAGAACACTTAAAGACCATATGAATCCCATAAGAACAAGTGCACCATCATGCATCGTTTTTCCTCCCGATGCATCTCATTTTAATTTTAAGCCAGACATTATTCAACTTTTACCTTTTTTTCATGGCTTAGAATTAGAAAATCCATACTTGCATTTGAGGGAATTTGAGGAGGTCTGCAACACATATGATAATTTAAATTGTAGCATGAACACCATCAGATTAAAGCTTTTTTCTTTTTCATTAAAAGATAAAGCTAAAACATGGCTATAAAATTTAAGACTAGGATCCATTCGTGCTTGGGATGAAATGCAACAATAGTTTTTAAAGAAGTTTTTTCCATCTCATAGAACAAACTCTTTCAAAAGACAAATCACCACTTTCACTCAAAAACCAAGAGAAATATTTTACCAATGTTGGGATAGGTATCGAGACTTGCTTAGTACTTACCCTCATCATGGTTTTGAAACATGGAGATTGGTTTCATATTTTTATGAAGGGTTAGCAGCTAGAGATAGACAAATGGTTGAATTGATGTGCAATGGAACTTTTAAAGATAAAGATCCTGATGAAGCAATGGAGTACTTAGACTTGTTAGTTAAAAATGCTCAAAATTGAGACACCGCGGGTACTTATGAGACACCGAGTAAAACTCAACCTCATACATCTAGTAGAGGTATGTACAACCTTTGGGAAGATCATGACCTGCAAGCCAAGTTTGCATCTTTAGCTAGAAAAGTCAAGGCACTAGAATTGAAAAAGAGCGGTCAATTAAAATCTGTTCAAAACATTGTGTGTCAAATATGTGAAACAAATGAATACTCAATCAATAATTTTTCAACCTTACCTTCTTTTAAGGAATTTCTCTATGAATAAGCCCATGCTTTAAACAGTTTTCAAAGGCCTAATTAGAACCCATACTCACAAATATACAACCCTGGTTAGATAAATCACCAAAATTTCAGTTGGAAGAGTGATAATGCACAAACTTTACCACCACAGTTTCAAGCACACCATAATTTTCAAAATTCTCATGGATATGCACCTCCTTATGCTCCACCTCCTACAAGAAATTTTGAGGAAACTTTGTATGCATTTATTGAAAAGCAAAAGACAATCAACACTCAACTTGCTCAAAGCATAACAGATTTCAAAGATACTCTTGCAACATTCACATCTGCTATCAGTTTTCAAGAGAAAGATAAGTTTCCATCTCAACCACAGTAAAATCCTAAAGAGCAATACAATGCAAATGCAAGTAGTTATGAAAGTTTACACATGGATCAAGTCAAATCAGTCATCACTCTTTGTAGTGGTAAGGTTATTAAAAAACTCACTCTTGAACCTCGTGAGAAAGATGATGAGTCAATCTCTAAGGGTAAGGAAGGGGTTGAATTTGAATATTGCAAGGAAAAGACTGATTCCTTGCCAGCACTTCCATTTCCTCATGCCATGACTAATCAGGAAGAAATCGAGAATGAAAAAAGCATCGAAAATATTGATGCGGATCTTCTATCAAAAGTAACAACAGATTCGACACCCGACATTACATCAATCGATGATTACTTTCCTGATGAATCTCTACTTTCTCTTAGTTCAATGCCTTGGTTTGCTAAAAATATCAATTTTCTTGCTTCAGGATTTTTGCCAGCTCACTAGAGTACCAAAGACAAAAGAAAATTTTTGAGCAACGTGCAAAAATTTTATTGGGATGACCTTTACTTATTCAATTATTGTCTTGATCAAATATTTCAAAGATGCATTCCTAACAATAAGGTAAGTAATGTTAATAAATTTTATCACTCTAAGGCACGTAGGGATCATTTCTCGTAAAAAAAGAGGACTGTAGAAATCTTACAAAGTGGATTTTACTGGCCCATCATAGTCAAGGAATCACATGCATCCTGCAAAACCTGTGAAAATTATCAAAAGGTGGGATTTATTTCAAAACACAAAGAGTCTGTACTTAATTCAACAGTTTACAACTATTATTTAATAGTTGGGTTTCACCCAATATTTTATTAATAGTCCGACAAGTTAGTCATCTAGACAATATTAACTCCACACAAGTCCATTTAAATAAATTTGCACATTCCAATCAACAAACAAACTAATGCCACTAGCCTATCTTTGGGTACTAATCCTATTACCGAGCAACTATTTCCACAATATAGACTATCAAAGGGCACTAACTCCATATAAATGGAAGGATTGATTGATGAGTTTAAGAACTGAAATTGAAAGGACAAAAAGATGGCCAAACTTAGAAAAGAGATGCTAGTGTAGTCCACATTGGAACGTTGTTCGGTAATGGGGTCATCTTTAGAGCTGTAGATCTCGGATATACGTCTACTTTATATGGATGGAAAGGTAAGACATAGGCCTACAACTATCATGAAAGCCTAAGATTTAAAAAGGTATTTTCAAGTCCAAATTATAGCAACAACGAAGAAGTTTGAATCTGTCCTGTAGCCTGAATATTCTTCAGTGTTTAGTCCATATCTAGAGTTCTAGAAGTTGAAATGACCTCAATGATTTTTTCCTAGAAATCTGAGATAATTTCCTAAAACTTTCATATTCTCAAGGTTCTAATTCTCATTAATTAGTCATCAAATCAATAGTTTTCAATTTTGGCCTATAAAAGAAGGCATTTTCCATGTATTTAAGCATCTTGGTTTCCATATCAAGATCGTGCTCTTGCTTTGTCTCTTTGTATTTTTTGTAATGTTTATATTTTGCTTTTATTAATATAAAGTTTATGCTTTTCATTTCCTTTTCTTTACTTAGTTATCTTTTATTTTATTTATATTTATATTTTGTTTATTTATTTTTCTTTCTTTTATTATGTTTAGTGAAGTTTATTATGTCAAGGTAAAAAGGTTACATTAATGGTGTAAGAATAAGTATAGTGTAAATTCAACATGGACCTTAATGTTTAATACTAACGTGTTTTGTATTTGTTATCTTATTCACTTTTAATACTTTGCTTGTTTAATGGTTAATTTAGATTTATATTGTATAACACTTGGTATAACAAATGCTTGACACTTTTATAACATAAACCGTATGGTATAGCCGACACCTGTGCTATGAAAGAAACTTGATTTGTTGTTAACATAAGTTATAATAATGAATGTTTGACAACATTTACTAGTATTAGCATTATTTGAATAAGATAACTAATGTAATCATATTAACAATATATAATCTGATTAGAGCCTTCTTTATGTGTGATTTCCAATTGAATAATAAGAGTTTATACTATACTTGTTTGACATACTATGAATGGATCCTCTAACCTTGACATTTGTTGTTATCATTGTTTAATCCTTATATTAATTTTCCATCTCAAAGCTCTCATCATTCTCTTCTTCTTCTTCTTCTTTATTATTATTATTATTATTATTATTATTATTATTATTATTATTATTATTATTATTATCATACTATTACAACTACTACTACTATTCTTCTTCTTGTTGTTATATTATTGTTATTTATAATTTATATAATTAACCTCCTTGTGGTTCGACTCTAGTCTTACCGGGTTATTTATTACTTCGACACTTCTACACTTAGGAGAAGATATCGTTCTTTTAGTCGCATCAATTAGAGTTTTAAAGGACCAAACTTAATTTTTACAAAATCAATTAATTGAAATCAAGGACAGAATTGCAAGAAAATTAAAGTTTAAAGGTCAAATTAAAGAAATTCACAACCAATGATCTTTTTTAAAATGCATTAAACTTCAAAAACTTAATTTGGTTGAAAACAAGGGCAAAATTGAAGCAAATTAAAAGTCAAATGGTCAATTAAAGATCAATTTGTATAAATTCAAAACCAATGATCAAAATGAAAAGGTGTTGAACTTAAGGGTTGATATTTGAGTTTGAGTAGAATCACATAAGATTGAATGCTTGACATCAATTAAGGATGCAATTAAAAGAAATAAAAAATAAATGACTAAATTGAATTTAGTCAAATCCCTAATTAAAACCCTAAAAGTGTTAAAATGACATTATTTTATTTAAATAAATGGAGCATTTTAACCAAAATGATTTGTTTTGGTACAAAATGATGTTGTTTTGACCTATAAAAGGGTGTAAGATGACTTGTCATCTGGCTGCTATTCATCATCTTTAACCTTATATACCTAAAAGTCTACTTAGGTAACTACTTTTCAAGGGCATTTAATATATCATTTCTTTACCAAACAGAACAAACAAGATATTACTCTCATAGCGTAACAACATACTACACTCTAGTGTAATTCTTATCGGTTGGTCACATCTATAGTTACCGCGACACCCCTTCTAAAGAGGCTGATCCAATTAGCCTTGGTAGCTAAATTTCACAGTTTGTGATGATGACTATTGTCGACGATATTAATAGATAAAATGAGAAAACATAAAATATAAAGAAAAGTATAATTGAAAGAAAGACATGTATAGGATGTTAATATAGTTATTATAAAATGTATCCTTAAATGAGGATAATTTATGAGATATAAATGTGATTACTAGGAGGGACCACATGTATGGTGCAACAGCAGCAAAAAGGAGCATGAGTAGAGCTTCTACTATAGGTAGGTGATCTCCACCTATACTTTCTAGTTAAATTCCATGATTTAATATGTTATTGATGTGAAATGCGAATTAGTGAATGTTGGATATTATGTGAAATGATAAAAGTTTGTGTAATGATGTTGATTATTTGGATGGTAGTTCAAATATATGTGTGTTTAAGGTGAATGGTTTTTATGTGAATTGTGAAGTGATGAAATTATTGCTAATAAAGAAAACATAAAAAGTGTGATATGCGATATGGACTAGAATATATTTAGTGTATGTTAGGATTCCGGGTAAGGGGATCATCATATTTTGACTAACATACATTTAATGTATGTTAGGATCTCGGGTAAAGGGATCGCCCTGTATTTACTAGCATATATTTAGTATATGTTAGGATCCTATGTACGGGATCACCATGTTTCAGCAAGTATACATTTAGTATATGTTAGGATCCTAGGTAAGGGGATCATAATGCATCGATTAACATATATTTAATGTTTTTTAGGGTCTCGAGTAAAGGAATTGTTATGCATCGACACTTACGAGGTGAAGATGATACCAGTGAAATTGGTGTTAATAATGTGTTAGGCAAAAATAATCATGGCTTATCTTATGAAATCTTGAATGAAAGTTGAAAAAGTTTTAGTAGCTAAGTGAGAAATAGTTGCAATAGAAACTAGAAGGGAAAAGTTAATAGAATATGAATACATGTTTGTCTTTTTCAACTATTGGATATTTATGTTACTATACTTATTGAGATATTTATATTTCAATAATATGTATTTTATTTTAGAACCATCGCATACGACAAAAATAGATCTTAGCTTATGTTCACTTTTTGTAATATAGTTATAAGGAGTATATTCCTGTATTTTGTAATATTATAAATTTTATATAACTTAATTTGTATAATTGATGTTTAAACTTGAATAGATAATTTTAACTCTAAAATTCATATAATTATGCCCATGTATGCATGTTTATCTTATTTATTCCTCTATAATGATATTTATTGTTCAATAGATGTTATAAATATTATGATTGTGATAACAATGATTTTATGGGATTGGAATCTAGGATGATTAGGTTGTGATTGAGTTATGAGATATGAAATATTAGAAGTGTAAATGGGGAATATATCAATAACTTGGGACTTTCCAGTATAGAGAAAACTCTACCGAAATTTTGGTGGAAACTTTTATAGACTTTTATATGAAAATCACATGCACGCGCGTAAAGATATATACATATAATTTGCTCTATTTTCTATTTAATATGAGATTGTTATTTTATCCCGAATATAAAAATATTACATAATAAAATAAAAGGAAATGAAGGTTGGAAAGCCATATAATGATGGTTATTCTTAATTGTTTACAAAGATGAAACTAAGGATTTTATAGTAATGAGAAAGTGAATGAACTAGTTAAATTAGGATTATATAAGTATAAGAAACCAAAGATGGATATCATAGTTGAGATCATAAAAATCTAAAGTGAGGATCCTAAAAAGAAAGATGAGATGAGTTGTTTTGACAATACGTTATGGATAAATGGAAGTTATGCTAAATAACATATTAATGCACGAGTAAAAGTTATAATGACATAACACTAATACATAAATAGTGGCTCTAGCAACACAATTATGTATGAAAGATAGTCATTCCAATAAGAAGGTCATGAAAAGGTACACATATAAGACTCCAATATGGATTGTTTCTTAATAATACAAAAATAAAACTTTAAAGGTCAACAATGGAGTGTATAAGAAAAGATACACATATTAAACATGGTTGAAAGGAGATAATGAGAGTGAAATAGATATCAAACAACTTTAGTTTGATATAAAAAATAAATTAAGATTTAAATTAAATTTTTTAATAAAAAAAGAATATAAAATTAAAAATAATAAGACTTCGAAGAGCGGTAGAAATCAGGATAAGAAATAATAGATAAGTTAAAATAATAATGATAATTATAACATATAATGGTGGGGATAATTTCCATAAAATAAATTTTAATTTAGAATTTATAATAATAAAAAACAAGTAATATGTTTTAATGGATAAAATAATAAGAAAATATTCTAAAAAATAATTGAGATAATAAAAAATAAAATATTAAAAAAATAATACAATAAAAAAACAAGAATAAAGATACAAGCACCGATAAAAAATTAATAACTTTGTTTCGAAACAGTAATAATCCTTATAAATAAATAAAAGTAGAACATTTAAGGGTTGTCTTTAAGGATAATTAACATAAATTTATGTGAGAATTGAATAAGAAATTTTAATTTTTTTATGAAAAGTTATAATATTATTTTTATATTAAAAAACAGAACTTTCAATCTTTTTTTCTTAGAATCTATTGATATATTTTACTATCTTGATTAAAAGTTTCAGCTCAATAAGAGAACTCATGATTTAAGCAGAAAACTGAACATGATTGTGCTTTCCCTTCCTTACAGTAATGGTGAAGCTGCATGGTTTATAAAAGAAAGGCGCGTGTCGTGAAGGCGCTCCTGTAGATCCCACCAGGGCCACACATGCCAAGTGCCAATACCACTGCCACTAGAAAGCTATCAGCTTATGCAATTTTCTATCCACGAACTTCAACAAGAGCAGCCAATTTTACTAACTAGGACTTCAGCATATACACCAGTCCTCTTGCTTGCTCTTTGGGTAGGAGGCACCAGCAATGTCATCAGCTGTAGTTGCAGGAACCACCTCCACTTCTTGCTTTGCCACCTTCAGCAAGAATCACTCCCTTAAAACCACCACACCTACCCCTACGAAATCATTCATTTCCTCACATTACCAGGTTAATTTTGCCCAAACCTTTTATCTGGATTTGTGTTTGTTTGTACTGGTAAGTGAAAAATATTGATGATTAAATACAATTCGTCTCTTTCTTTCTCAATAGAAAAGCAACTTTCAAGGCCTATCACTTCAAGATGGCAAAAGGGGTTGCTCGGATATCTTCATGCCTAACAGCAGCTGCAGTACTTTGATCAATGTGAGAACAGGGCTTCAGGTCACTGCCAGAACAGCTGGGGCTGCAAAGACAATTGAGGCTGAGGTTGACAAACCACTGGGTCTCACTTTGGGTCAAAAGTCTGGCGGTGGTGTGGTCATCACTGTGAGTCTCCTTTAATTGTATTCTATGTTTTTGTGTTTCTGGTCTTTCTTTTGCTGCTCATGAAATTGACATTATTAATTAGGGCGTAGAGGGGGGTGGGAATGCAGCCAAAGCAGGGCTAAAAGCAGGGGACCAGGTGCTCTACACTAGTAGCTTCTTCGGGGATGAACTTTGGCCTGCTGATAAGCTGGGGTTTACTAAAACTGCCATCCAAGCAAAGCCAGATTCTGTTTATTTTGTTGTTAGCAGGTATTCTTTCCCTACTCCTCGTTTTTTGCTATCATGATTCATGTATTACATATCAGTGATGGTTTAAAACTAACAAAACATCTCTCTCTTAGAAAGAAATCACAGAACATTTATTATGTAAGATTCATCAATTAACTTGTGGGAATCAAGAAAATAAGCACTTATTTACCTTAATTGCAGTGTTTTTTTTTTCAGTCCAGTTAGCTGGACTCACCATAAAAAATTAAGTTTTTTTTTCTAAAAAAAAAAAAATCTAGGCTTCTAGCAAAGAAGGTAGTGTTGTTTGGATTGACGACATGGAAAAAGACAAAAAAGGCAGCACAGGTAACCTAAGAAGGATTAATTACGTTTGATGAAACAAATATTATAGAAAAATACGGATCAAATTAATTGCAGTCTCTGTGTGAGGAAGTTCAAAATAGCAGGTGAGGGATCAATTACAATATTGAAAGCAAGTAGATATAGACAATGGCATATAGCAAAGGTTAAAGATAATTATATATAGGGATTACTGTTTGTAGAATTAAGACTTGTCTTGATTAGATGTTTGGATTGGTGCTGAATGAAATATCTCATGTTTGTCTCGTAAGCAGTGATTGCAATCTTCATATAATTGTATTAATCTATCTATATAGTATACAAGGGCTGAGTGAAGGGAAGAGAGCCAACGACGTCTTTGTTATTAAGGGTATGTTTATCCCACTTCCAAGCACTAGCAAAGCAAGTTTTGATAGAGTTTTTTTCTTCTTTTTGTTCCCTTCAACTCGAGAGCTTTCCGCCCTGACTTTTTTTCCATTAGGTTTTATCAATTTCAAGCGGTAAGTCAAAGAATTCTGTAAGAGAATTGCTCTTGTAATGATAGATTGTGGTAATTTGGCTGGTACATGCTGATTTGACTGTAACGAAGTCCCAGTTTTTAAACTAAACTTTGATCAGATTGTTCAACTCCTTTCCAAAAATACCAAGAATTAAAACATGTTACATGCATAGGAATAGGGCAGGAATAAAACATGCATAAGCTCATAATTCATTTTGCTGTAGTTATATGTGTTTCAAAACTGACAGAATGTCGTTCTTTATTGAAAAACAGAGGTGCAGAAGTAGATGTCAAACGACTGCCTAAGCGTCCTGCTCCTCCCCGCTTCGGAAGGAAGTTGACTGAGGCTCAAAAGGCATGCTTTTTTTCTTTATGTGCAATTCCATATATTCCTCCATTTCAAATTTCGTGTGTTGATTGTATGATATTACTTTTTACTGTTTTGTCGATGAACACTAATGGTGTCAAGGTTTTTGCAGGCTAGGGCAACTCACATATGCCTTGATTGTGGATTCATATACACCTTGCAGAAATCTTTTGATGAGCAGGCACGTTTGTCCCCTTTGCATAGAGAAAGATCTTACATTTTTCTTTTTCCACTGAAAACATCAATTTCGTATTCAATAGCACATTGCGTAAAAAAGACAGCAGAAAATGGATTTCTGGCAAGAAGAGATTTTGACCGAGTAAGAAAATGTCAATATAAATGCTTGCACACAAATTTATTTATTCTTTTCTTCCTGTTTCTGCAGCCGGAAGCATACGTATGCCCACAATGTAGAGCGCCAAAGAAGAGATTTGCACGATATGATGTGAATACTGGAAGAGCAGTTGGTGGCGGATTGCCTCCTATCGGAGTCATCATTGGGCTGGTGGCTGGCGTTGGTGCAGTTGGTGCGCTGCTTGTTTATGGCCTTCAATGAGGCAGTTGCCTATTATAACCCAAATCTCATCTCCTTTTGTTTTTCCTCTCTCAAATTTTACTGCCCAGACTGTTTTGTTGTAAACATCAGATGTGCCCTTAGTATTTGTGTTCCCAGAGAGAGTTCATGTCCTGGGATATATATATATTTTTCTGTCAAATCAAGTAAAAATTACAATTTACAATTAAAAAAAAAAAACTAAATATTTGGCCTTTTTGCTCTTCATCAATTGCAGATCCTCTTATATTTCACTGTTTTGAAAGCCAATGCTTTTCTTATTGGTCCTTGATATTTTGATCCTTTTTTGTTTTGATTATTGAGCTTTATTTCTTTTCAATTATGTCATTGTGAATTATGTTGACATGTTTTTATCTATTGTTACATGTTTTCATTTTCATGTTCTCATCTACCCGAATATTCCACAATTTTACATAATGAATTTGTGGTTGTACCTAAAACAAAAAATAAAAAAGATCAAGGATCAAGAAAAAATGTTCGATTTGGTCCCTCAAGTTTTACTTTTTTCATATTTGGTCTTAGTTCTTTAGGATTTTATAATTCAATTCTTAGATTTTTCTTGCATTTTAGTCTATAAATATCTCTATGATAAGAAAGAGAAAATTCTTTTATGACAAAATTATGGCCACCAATAATAATCAATTTTGGTGTTATTTAAGAGAAAAACATAAAGGAGGTGGTCTTATATTCACTTAAACCTAACAAAGTAGCGTAAGATTATTTTTTTTTTAATTTGGTTTGATCATAACTGTTTTGTACTATTAAAATCTATTTTGTAGTTAGGAATAATTAATTTAAATGTTTAGAAGATGTTTTTTTTTCTTCATGAGTTGGGGTAAAACAAGTTTTAAATTAGGATTTTGAGAGTCTACAAAATTTGAATTCTAATTTCCAGTAACATGAGGTATTTTCGATGATTGAAAAAATTTTATTGTTCATGCTATTTTAAAAATATTTGTTGTTTTTGAAATTTTAATAAATTTAATTAAAATTGTTTTGAAGTTAGGAATGAGTGATTTAGAGGTTTATATAAAAAAAAAAGGTTCAAATTAGGATTTTTAGGGTTTAGGAACTTGAATTCTAATTTCTAGTAACTTAGATATTTTTTATGATTGAAAAATGATTGTATATTTTTTATGATTGAAAAATGTTTGTTGGTCATGCTATTTTAAAAAAATGTTTATTGTTTTCAAAATTATAATAAATTTAATTTTAAAAAATATTTTTTCAATGAAAAACATATGTTTTGTAAAACAAAAGGAAACCAATGAATAAGGAAAAGAAGTTTCGATTAAAATAAATATTTTCTATTCTCTATTTCAAGTCAATAATTTTTTAAAAAATTATATTTTAATTACCTTCATTGTTTTACTCAATAAATAAAAAAGGATATTTTTTAAAACAAAAAAAAATATACAAACAAGAAAAGATAATTTTGACAAAAAAAATATATTTTTTCTCTAAATTTTATGTCATTGTATTTCTTATGAATATCTATTTTTATTGTCATACAACTAACTAAATAAATAAATAACCAAAAAATTACTCAAATATTTACATGAGCATCTATCTTTTGCTTCTTATAATGAAAATTAAATTCCCAATTTGGTCTTTAATTAATGTTAAAAACTTCTTATATAATTTATCAGTTTATATATTTTTTGAATTTATTTTATAAAAACTATTGACATTATCTTACCAATTCTTGGAGACTTCTTGTTTTTAGTTATTAATTAGAATGGAATCATATCCATGATATGATGTGGGGTACACTAACTAATTTAAGTGATAGGAAACAATGTTTATGATTATCAAAATAATTACTTTAAAGTTTAAACCATTTTTGTTTCAAATGTATTTTATTTCGATCTTATTTTTATATATACTTATAATTTTAAAATTCAATTCAAAGATCAATCCAAGATAAAATCCAGGTCATAAATTAAGAGGGTCTAACTAGATTGACTTTAATTGTTTTTGAAATGACATCATTTTAATCCAAATTAATTTTTTTTTTTTAAAGCAGGCTCTTGATTGGTTTTTACCTAAGTCAATTGGATATCAAGTCAACCTATATTTTTAACCAAGTCAGACTGGATCAATTATTTCTTTATTTTTTAAAAACTCAAATCAACTCAAGCTCCAAGTTAGCCGAATCCTAAATTGACTCATCAGGATGGTCATGTTTTTATAACTAGGTATATATATGTGCTAATAAAAGTGTTGAGTCGATACTTAATTACTTAACTTTAGAAGGATTCATAACCCATGTCAAGTTCACCAACCATTTTTTCCTCTCAAGATTTGTTGAGTTTCCTGAAACATATACATGCAGCTGAAAATGTAAATGTATAAAAAAAAAATCAAAGTCTCGAGAATTTTATTAAACTGATCTAAAGTTATTTAGAATTTATGCGAAGATTACCTAAAAATTAAATATTATTTTCAACTTTAAAAATTTACTTCAAAACTAGATTGTTGCAAATTCACATGAACCACAGTTAGAAATCTCATAAACCTTTTCCATTATAATTAACCATTAAATTGAGTTTATTAAAAGTTATAAAAGGCTTAGTTACCCTTTAAGCCATGAGAAGAGAAAAGAGAGAGAGAATAGCTTTGTTTCTTTTTTTCCAAATTAATGATATAGTTAGGGGAGAGAGGGAGATAATCCTATTAAAAATATACACAAACGTGTGTGTTTAGAGAGAAAATGAAAGCATAGAGTGTTTTGATGAGGGAAGTTTTAAAGAAAAAGAAGCAATGGGACTATTCTTGATTCCATTACAATTAACCATTAAATTGAGTTTATTAGATGTTGTAAAAAGCTTAGTTATCCTTTAATTTTATCTTTGTTCAGTAAATTAGTAAAGGAAAATAAAAGCTCTAAAATTTATAGTTATTTGTATAGGAAAAAGGATAATAAAGTTAGTTGGAAATCGAAGGTGAAACTCTTAATTAGGATGTAATATTGTGTTGTTATTGCTTTGAGGATATAAATTGATGATGAAATTGTTAATTAGGGCATGCCTTTGTGTTCTTGTTGTTTTGTAAATATTAATTGATGATAAAATTGTTAGTTAGAGCATGAATTTGTGTGAAATGTGTGTTATAATAAGGAATCATATATAAAATCTTGATTATAATGATTGCATATTGAATTAAAATATGATGTTACATTGTGATATACTTGAAGGGATGAGTATGTGAAATTTCTATGAATTTTATAGGTTGAATTATTTATCTCCATTTGTTTGATAAAATGTTAGACATGGATTTTCATCATTGAAAAGTTTACTTATTTAAACAATGAAATTTATTGACAAAAAATTTAGATATTCGGTTTAGTTGATAAAATAGTTAGATATTAAGTATGATTATGTAAATGGTTGACTAATGCATAGATATTGAATCATATTATGGAAAATGATTACATGTATTGTTTAGATATTAAATTAAAATTGAAATTAGTTGATGAACTGTTTAGACACTGAATTTAAATATGAAAATAGTTGACATGCTTAGACATTAAATGAGATTGTGGAAATGAATTAATTGATAAGCAACAATGATAAAATGAATAAGAATTAATGAAATTTATGAATAAAAATGGCATATCCATGAAAATAAAAAAAATGATGTGCATTAGTAGTTACATTAATGGTTTGAATAAATTTGGATATATCTTTTTAAATATTATGAGGGTGATGAATAGGAGCATAACAAGAGTGATTAATATTTAAAAGTGTATTTTTATTATAGTTTTATATCATCATTTTGCACTTGAAGTATCAATAACTCCTTAACTAAAGCATGTTTTATAATAATATATCTAATAATATCAGATACCTTTAATTTATGGTAAATATTTATTTTAAATATAGGCCTATCATATAAATAAAAGGATTGATTGATAACTTTAAGAACTTAAATTGCAAGGGCAAAGAGATGACCAAAATTACAAAAGAGATGTCGGTGCAATCCAAACCAAAATATTGTTCGGTAATTGGGTCATATCTAGAGCTATAGATCTTAGATTTAGGTTTATTTTATATGGATGGAAAGGTAAGAAATAGGCCCACAACTTTCATAAGCAACCCAAGATCTAAAAAGGCCATTTTCAAGTCCAAATTGTAGCAACAACAAAGAAGCCCGAATCTATCCTCCAGCCCGAGCACTGTTCAGTATTTTGGTCATATCTGGAGTTCTAGAAGTTCAAATGAGTTGAATTGTTTACACAAGAAATCTGAGACAATTGCTTATAACTTTCATATTTTCAAGTGGCTCCAATTTTAACGTTATCAATTTTGACATTATTTTATTTTCTCTTTTCACTTTTCTTGTATATAACTTTGTTTCTTGTCTCTTCTTTCTTCTTCTTTTCTTTTATTTTTTTTATTGTATTTCTTCACGTGTATAAGAGTGTGGTCCCGTACATTAAGTGGTAGACTTTGTAGGGTATCCTCATCATTTTTATAAAATATGGCCGAAGAACATAATCAATCACTTCATAATGAGAATAATGAGAATAACCGTGCTAGAACACTTAGAGACCACATGAATCCCACAAGAACAAGTGCACCATCATGCATAGTTTTTCCTCCCGATGCATCTCATTTTAATTTTAAGCGAGGTATTATTCAACTTTTACCTTCTTTTCATGGCTTAAAATTGGAAAATCCATATTTGCATTTAAGGGAATTTGAGGAGGTCTGCAACACATATAATAATTTAAATTGTAGCATGAACATCATTAGATTAAAGCTTTTTCCTTTTCTATTAAAAGATAAAGTTAAAATATGGCTATAAAATTCAAGACCAGGATCCATTCGTGCTTGGGATGAAATGCAACAACAGTTTTTAAAGAAGTTTTTCCCATCTCATAGAACAAACTCTTTCAAAAGACAAATCACCACTTTCACTCAAAAACCAGGAGAAATATTTTACCAATGTTGGGATAGGTATTGAGACTTGCTTAGTACTTGCCCTCATCATGGTTTTGAAACATGGAGATTGGTTTCACATTTCTATGAAGGGTTAACACCTAAAGATAGGCAAATGGTTGAATTGATGTGCAATGGAACTTTTGAAGATAAAGACCCTGATGAAACAATGGAGTACTTAGACTTGTTTGCTGAAAATGCTCAAAATTGGGACACCGCGGGTACTTATAAGGCACCGAGTAAAACTCAACCTCATACATCTAGTGGAGGTATGTACAACCTAAAGGAAGATCATGACCTTCAAGCCAAGTTTGCATCTTTAGCTAGAAAAGTCGATGCACTATAATTAAAAAAGAGTGGTCAATTAAAATTTGTTGAAAATATTATATGTCAAATCTGTGAAACCAATGAACACTCAACCAATAATTGTCCAACCTTGCCTTCTTTTAAAGAATTTCTCCATGAACAAGCCCATGCTTTAAATAGTTTCCAAAGGGCCAACCACAACCCATACTCACAAACTTACAACCCTGGTTGAAGAAATCACCCAAATTTTAGTTGGAAGAGTAAGAACAACAATGCACAAACTTCACAACCACCATTTCAAGCACACCATAATTCCCAAAATTCTTATGGATATGCACCTCCTTATGTTCCACCTCCTAAAAGAAATCTTGAGGAAACATTGCATACATTCATTGAAAAGAGACAATCAATACTCAACTTGCTCAAAATATGAGAGATTTTAAACATACTCTTGTAAAATTAACATCTGCTCTCAGTTTCCAAGAGAAAGGTAAGTTTCCATCTCAACCACAACAAAATCTCAAGGGGCAATACAATGCAAATGCAAGTAATTCTGGAAGCCAACACATGGATCAAGTCAAATCAGTCACTACTCTGCGCAGTGGTAAGGTTATTGAAAAACCCACTCTTAAACCTTATGAGAAAGATGGTGAGTTAATCTCTGATGGTAAGGAAGGGGTTGAATTTGAAAATTGCAAAGAAATGACTGATTTAACACCAGCACTTCCATTTTCTCATGTCATGACCAAACAAAGGAAAGTCAATCACAACTCTGAAATTTTTGAAATTTTCACACAGGTAAGGATCAATATACCTTTGCTGGATGTTATTAAACAGGTTCCTTCTTATGCTAAATTTTTAAAAGATCTATGCATTGTGAATAGGAAACTAAATGTGAAAAAGAAAGCCTTTCTAGCCGAACAAGTGTTATTCTTCAGAACAATAATACTTTGAAATATAAAGACCCTGGTTGTCCTACAATTTCTTGCTTTTTTGGAGAATAAAAAATTGAAAGAGCCTTACTTGATCTTGGTGCTAGTGTGAATTTACTTCCATATTCAATTTTTCAAAGTCTCAATTTAGGTGAGTTAAAACCAACTTCTATATCTCTTTTCCTTGCCGATAGATCTGTAAAAGTGCCTAGAGGAATAATGGAAGATGTGTTAGTACAAGTCGATAAATTCATTTATCATGTGGATTTTATTGTCTTGGACATAGAACCTATTGAAGCATGTAATTCATTTCATGTTATTTTAGGACGTCCGTTTCTTGCAACCTCTAACGCATTGATTAATTATAGGAATGGACTGATGAAGCTATCATTTGGAAACATGACATTGGAGATGAATATTTTCAATATTTGTAAGCAACCTGGAGATGATAATGATTTACAAGAAGTAGATCATATTGACGAATTAGTTTATGATCAACTTAAATCTACTTTAAGTAAAAATGAGTTAGATGAATCTAAAGATTTGCAAATGATTTATTCTAAGAAAGAAATCATGGATGAAACAAGTACAAAAAATATTAATGCGAATCGTTTGTCAACAATGACAACAGATTCGACATTTGACATCATACCAAGCGATGATTACTTTCTTAACAAATCCTTACTTTCTCTTAGTCTAATGTCTTGGTATGATAAAAATATCAATTTTCTTGCTTTAGGAGATTTGCCAGCTGATTTCAGTACTCAAGACAAAGAAAAGTTTTTGAACGAAGTGAAAAAATTTTATTGTGATGACCCTAACTTATTCAAATATTGTCCTGATCAAATATTTCAAAGATTCATTCCTAACAATGAGGTAAATAGTGTCATTAAACTTTATCATTCTGAAGCATGTGGAAGTTATTTCTCATAAAAAAAGACAGCTGCAAAAATCTTTCAAAATGGATTTTATTGGCCCACCATGTTCAAGGACACGCATGCATTCTGCAAAACTTGTGAAAATTGTTAAAAAGCTGATACTAGTCAAAAAGTTTTGTTTTATAATTCTCAACTCTCTGCATTCCCTAAAGAGTTAAGACCAAGATGGAGCAATCCTTATGGGGCCTGTGATATTGAGAATTCAATGAATGATAATGATTTTAAGGAAAATGGACTTCGTTTGAAAGCTTACTTTGATAATTTTCCTAGTGAAAATGAATCAACTAGTTGGAATGATCTTGTAGATAAAGGTTGATTATTGATTATTTTGTTTTGATCTTGTAGATAAAGGTTGATTATTTTGTTTTTCTCACATTGTTTTTGTGTTTCTTTTTTAGTGATTTTTGCTAGTTTCTCTCACCCCGGTTAAATGACGGACAACGATACTCCGTGACTTAAGTCGGTTCTTTCAGTTTCCCACAATAACTGATATTTGTGTATATATTTATGCAATTCTTTAAATCTCTCTTCCAATTCTTATTGGAAAATGGACACTAATCTTGAAAAATTGAAAAAGTATTCTCCCGCTCTGCCTCAGAATGCGATTATAAAAATTTACCATGCTAGATGTGCAAGATTGAGATTGTTAATGAATCATGAAATTCCTGAAAATATTCGCTGGTTGATTGAAGCAAAGGTCTGATTATCAGGTGAGTCCTCTAAATCTATCATTTCACACATGCTTGGAATAGGTAAAAGCACTTTTGCAAAGAAACATCGTGCAAAATGACTGAAAGTCTGTCATCAATGTGCTAGATGGACTTGTAATACATAATGTTGTTCTTTAGAAATGATATCTATAAACCATGAAGATAAAATACAATTCATTAAGGATGACATGAGTAAAGAGTCTTTAGATAATTTTCTATTGACTCTTGAGACGCATCCTAGTGGAGATGTGCATCGTGCAATTCATGATTTATGGCCATTATTTTATAAACAACATGATCGACTTAGTTTTAGGAATCTGACGAAAAAAGACCCTGTTTGCTAGTTTTTAAGAAAACTCGATGGGAAGCCTATCCCCGACCCATAGAGGACGTTTAAGTCGTTCTTGGATGTAAAACCAAAGGAAGATGTGAGCCACAATCACAACTACCTGTACATACACACACTTTTTTAAAAGTAAACAAATAAATAAATAAATAAAGAGAGAGAGAGAGAGAGAGTGTGTGTGAGACTTTAGCTGGCCTACATATAGGTGGTATGATTGCCTTTCTAATTTCTCATCTATAAAATCCTCTCTTCCTTCCTTTCATTTCTATTCAATCCATACATTCAACAAATACAAAAGTGTGTGGAAATGGCAAGTTCCTCAGGTCATCATATAAGAAATATTTATGTTTTCGGTGGATCTAGTTCTAGGAAAGAAAAGGAGATTTTAGAATCAGCAAATCATCTTGGTCAGGTGCTAGCTGAGAGAAACATTCATTTAGTGTATGGGGGGAGGCAGTATTGGGTTAATGGGAGGTGTATCAATAGCTATATTTTTAGGAGGTAGTCAAGTTTTGGGGGTCGTCTCCGAAGCTTTAGCACAAAGGGATATCATTGGAAAAATAATTGGAGAGGAACTTCAGGTCTCCACAATGTCACCTCAAATGAATGCAATGTTTAACCATGCTGATGCCTTTATTGCCTTACCAGGTGGTCTAGACACATTGAAAGAAATCTTTCATATTTCTTCTTGGGCCCAACTCCACATTCACCATAAACCCATAGGTTTGTTAAATGTTAATGCTTATTATGATAAGTTGTTGTCTTTTCTTGAACATGCTGTGGAATAGTAATTTCTAACATCTTCTGCACGACAAATCATAATCTCTACTGCTACTACTGAATGATTAGTACTTAAAAGTGTATTTTTTATCAAGGTTTTATATCATTATTTTGCACTTGAAGTATCAATAACTCCTTAATTAAAGCATGTTTTATAATAATATATCTAATAATATAAGATACCTTTAATTTATGGTAAATGTTCATTTTAAATGCAGGCCTATCACATAAATGAAAGGATTGATTGATGAATTTAAGAACTGAAATTGAAAGGATAAAGAGATGGTCAAACTTAGAAAAGAGATGCCGATGGAATCTAAACTGGAACACTGTTCGGTAATTGGGTCATATCTGGAGCTATAGATCTCAGATTTAGGTCTACTTTATATGGATGGAAAGGTAAGAAATAGGCTACAACTTTCATATAGAGTCCAAGATCTAAAATGTTCATTTTCAAGTCCAAATTATTGGAACAACAAAGAAGCTCGAATCTGTCCTCCAACACAAGCACTATTCAATATTTTGGCCATATCTAGAGTTTTAGAAGTCTAAATGAGCTAACCTTTTTACACACAAAAATTGAGATAATTGCCTACAACTTTCATGTTTTCGAGCGACTCCACTTTTGACGTTATCAATGACGTTGTTGGCAGACAACAGAAGATAAGGATTATCATCAAATCAAGAGTTTGTTCTATGAGATGGGAAAAACTTCTTTAAAAACTGTTGTTTCATTTCATCTCAAGCACGAATGGATCCTGGTCTTAAATTTTGTAGCCATGTTTTAGCTTTATCTTTTAATGAAAAAGGAAAAAGCTTTAATCTGATGGTGTTCATGCTACAATTTAAATTATTATATGTGTTGCAGACCTCCTCAAATTCCCTTAAATGCAAGTATGGATTTTCTAATTCTAAGCCATGAAAAAAAGGTAAAAGTTGAATAATGTCTGGTTTAAAATTAAAATGAGATGCATCAGGAGCAAAACCTATGCATGATGGTGCACTTGTTCTTGTGGGATTCATGCGGTCTTTAAGTGCTCTAGCATGGTTATTCTCATTATTCCCATTATGAAGTGATTGATTATCTTCTTCGGCTATATTTTCTGAAAATGATGAGGATACCCTACAAAGTCTACCACTTGATGTACGTGACGACACTCTCATGCACGTGTAGGAATACAATAAAAGGAAAAAGAAAACAAAAGAAGAAGAAACAAGAGAAAAGAAAGAAAGTTATATACAAGAAAAGTGAAAAGAGAAAATAAAATAAATATTATAATTTATACAAAACTTACCTCCCCGACAACGGCGCCAAAAACTTGACACGACGAAAAGATTGATGTCTTCTCCCAAGTGCAGGAATGTCGAAGTAATAAATAACCCGGCAAGACCAGGATCGAACCACAGGGAGGTTAATTGTACAAACTATAAATAACAATAATACAACAACAATAACAATAACAACAACAATAATAATAATAGTAACAACAACAACAACAATAATAGTAGTAGTAGTAGTAGTAGTAGTAGTAGTAGTAGTAGTAGTAGTAGTAGTAGTAGTAACAATAATAATAATAAAGAAAAAGAAGGAGAAGAAGAAAAAGAAGAAGTTGATGAGAACTTTGAGATGGAAACATTAACGGAAGGATTAAATAATGATAATGACAAACGTCAAGGTTAAAGGCTCGACTAATGGTATGTCAAACAAGTATAATATAAACTCTTATTATTCAATTGGAAACCACACACAAAGGAGGTTCCAATCTGATTATAGATTGTTAACATAATTACATTAGTCATCTTATTTGATTAATGCTAATACTTGTAAATCTCATCAAGCGTTCATGATTATAACTTATGCTAACAACAAATCAAGTTCCTTTCATAGCTCATGTGTCAGTTATACCATACAATATGGGCTATGAAAGTGCCAAGCATTTGTTGTACCAAGTATTATACAACATAAATCAAGATTAGTTATTTAACAAGCAAAGTATTAAAGAGTGAACAAGATAACAAATATAATACATGTTAGTACCAAACATTAAAGTCCATATTAAGTTTACATTATACTTACTCTTACACCATTAGTATAACCTTTTCACCTTGACATAAATAACTTAGCTAGACATAATGAAAGAAATCAAAATAGATAAAGAAAATAAGAACATAAAATTTAACTAAGTAAAGGAAAGGAAATGAAAGGCATAAACTTAATATTAATGAAAGCAAAGCATAAACATTACAAAAAATACAAAGTGAGAAAGGAAGAGCATGATCTTGATCTGGAAACCAAGATGCCTAAATGCATGGCAAATGCCTCCTTTTATAGGCCAAAATTGGGAACTATTGATTTGATGACTAATTGATAAGTGGGTGGCCAACTATTGACTTGGTGACAATCCTTATCTTCTCTTATCTACCCAAAACGTCATTGATAACGTCAAAATTAGAGCCAGTTGAAAACATGAAAGTTGTAGACAATTGTCTCAGATTTCTCGTGTAAAATATTCAGCTCATTTGGACTTCTAGAACTCCAGATATGGCTAAAATACCAAACAGTGCTCGGGCTGGAAGACATATTTGGGCTTCTTTGTTGTTGCTATAATTTGGACTTGAAAATGGCCTTTTTAGATCTTGGGCTCCATATGAAAGTTGTAGGTCTATGTCTTACATTTCCATCCATATAAATTGGACTTAAATCTGAGATATATAGCTCCAGATATGACCTAATTACCGAACAGTGTTCCGGTTTGGATTGCACCGACATCTCTTTTCTAAGTTTGGTCATCTCTTTATCCTTGCAATTTAAGTTCTTAAAGTCATCAATCAATCCTTTCATTTATGTAATAGGTCTGCATTTAAAATGAACATTTACCATAAATTAAAGGTATCTTATATTATTAGATATATTATTATAAAACATGATTTAGTTAAGAAGTTATTGATACTTTAAGTGCAAAATAATGATATAAAACCATGATAAAAATGCACTTTTAAGTAGTAATCACACCCCCCCCCAACCAGCTTATTACTAGTCCTTAGTAATCAAAACGTTAAATAGAAAAACAATTTGCAAATTCCACAAAGCAAGGTATTCATCATTTAACTTCCATTAATCTATCTAGATAAACAAACTCTCATTAAATTTATATATCTGCTCAATACCTCTTAACAAGATATTAATAAACCTTTCTTTTGTGCTAAATTTTTGTTCTAATGTTTAAGGTTAACTTCCTTGGGTTGGGATTATTTGGTTTTGTCTTCTTTTTTTTTCTTCCTTTTTTTTTAAAAAAAATGTATATACATATAATTTAAAAACATCATGCATCTTTAACCCATGTAACAAGCTTTCAACTAATGACTCCCAGACCAGTTGGTCTTAGGGCATTAGGTGTTAAGATACCCCTACGAGCTTAGTAACTCGGGTCGCAAATACTGATATGTAGATAGTGCAATGTTTGATTCCCTTAAGCTTGTAACAAACGTTGGGCCAATAGCTCCCAAGTTAGTTGACTTTAGGGTATTAGGTGTTAAAACACCTTTTCAGGCTTAATTGCTTAGGTTAGGGGGCTACGAAACCATACTTATCTACATTTTTATTATCATCATTTTTTTTATTTTTTTCTTTTTTTTCTTTTTTCATTTTTTTTCATGTTTTTTTTCTTAATTATATACAATCCCTTTCCCTTAGTTGTTACCTTTAACAAAAGAACATAAATAATATAATAATCCAATATGCAACCCACAATCATATGTTAAAGTGTGTGTGTGTAAATTAAGGTTTAAGAATACATGTTAAATAAGTATATAAGCAGAATTAAGTGATAACAATGCGAGAGTTTGTACACCTGAATATTTCAAGAAGTATTATAATAGAATGGTTACTAAGATGTGTATCAAGAGTCACTTTAACAAAAGAGCTCATTTACTCCGCCATCATAGTAACAACAATGTTGCATATGCTTTATGAAATGGAAAACAACTTTTTTTTATCAACTACTACCCTCTCCCCCCAACCAAAACGAGACATTATCCTCAATGTTCTAAGGAAGAAAGATAGAGTATAGAAGATATCACCTAAAATAACGAACACTGACAAACTTGAAACACACTGAAACAAAAATAAAAAATGACAAAACACAAATATTATGATATTAATAAAAAGACACAAGTTCTTAAAAAACTAAAACTCAAATCATAGTTGTGATTGTGGCTCACATATTCCCTTGGTTTTACGTCCAAGAACGGCTTAAACACCCTCTATAGGTCGGGGATAGGCTTCCCATCTAGTTTTCTTAAAAACTAGCAAATAAGGTCTTTTTTTTCAGTCAGATTCCCAAGACTATGTCAAGCATGTTCTTTATGAAAATGGGTTCATAAGTCATGAATTGCACGATGCTTATCTCGACTATAATGAGACTTAAGAGTCAATAGAAGATTATTTAAAGGCTCTCTGTGTTTTGAAATAAATCCCACCTTCTGACAATTTTCATAGTTTTTGCGGAATGCATGTGACTCCTTGAGTATGGTAGGTCAGTAAAATCCACTTTGTAAGATTTCTACAGTCCTCTTTTTTTATGAGAAATGATCCTCACGTGCCTTAGAGTGATAAAATTTAATAACATCACTTACCTCATTGTCGGGAATGTATATTGGAAATATTTGATCAGGACAATAATTGAATAAGTAAAGGTCATCCCAATAAAAATTTTGCACGTTGCTCAAAAATTTTCTTTTGTCTTCGGTACTCCAGCGAGCTGGTAAAAATCCTGAAGCAAGAAAATTAATATTTTTCGCAAACCAAGGCATTGAACTAAGAGAAAGTAGAGATTCATTAGGAAAGTAATCATTAATTGGTGTGATGTCGGGTGTCGAATCTGTTGTCACTTTTGATAAAAAAATCTGCATCAACCTTTTTAGTGCCTTTTTCAACCTCGATTTCTTCCTGATTGGTCATGGCATGAGAAAATAGAAGTGCTGGCGGAGAATCAGTCGTTTCTTTGCAATTTTCAGATCTAACCCCTTCCTTACCCTTGAAGATTGACTCATCATCTTTCTCACAAGGTTCAAGAATTAGTTTTTGAATAACCTTACCACTACAAAAAGTGATGACTGATTTAACTTGATCCATGTGTTGACTTTCATAACTACTTGCATTTGCATTGTATTGCTCCTTGAGATTTTGTTTTGGTTGAGATGGAAACTTACCTTTCTCTTGAAAATTGAGAGCAGATGTGAATTTTGCAAGAGTGTCTTTAAAATCTGTCATGATTTGAGCAAATTGAGTATTGATTGTCTCTTGCTTTTCAATGAATACATGCAATGTTTCCTCAAGATTTATTCTAAGAGGTGGAGCATAAGGAGGTGCATATCCATGAGAATTTTGGAAATTATGATGTGTTTGAAATGGTGGTTGTGAAGTTTGTGCATTGTCACTTTTCCAACTGAAATTGTGGTGATTTCTTCAGCCAGGGTTGTATATTTGGGAGTATGGGTTGTGGTTGGCCCTTTGGAAACTGTTTAAAACATGAGCTTGTTCATGAAGACATTCCTTAAAAGAAGGCACGGTTGGACAATCGTTGGTTGAGTGTTCATTTGTTTCACAGATTTGACACACAATGTTTTCAACAGATTTCAATTGACCACTCTTTTTCAATTCTAGTGCCTCGACTTTTCTAGCTAAAGATGCAAACTTGGCTTGAAGGTCATGATCTTCCCTAAGGTTGTACATACCTCCATTAGATGTATGAGGTTGAGTTTTACTCAATGCCTCATAAGTACCCCCGGTGTCCTAATTTTGAGCATTTTCAACTAACAAGTCTAAGAACTTTATTGCTTCATCAGGGTCTTTATCTTCAAAAGTTTTATTGCACATCAATTCAACCATTTGCTTATCTTTCGGTGTTAACCTTTCATAGAAATGTGAAACCAATCTTCATGTTTCAAAACCATGATGAGGATAAGTACTAAGCAAGTCTCGATACCTATCCCAACATTGGTAAAATGTTTCTCCTGGTTTTTGAGTGAAAGTAGTGATTTGTCTTTTCAAAGAGTTTGTTCTGTGAGATGAGAAAAACTTCTTTAAAAATTGTTATTGCATTTCATCCCAAGCACGAATGGATCCTAGTCTTAAATTTTGTAGCCATGTTTTAGCTTTATTTTTTAATGAAAAAGGAAAAAGCTTTAATCTGATAGTGTTCATGCTACAATTTAAATTATTATATGTGTTGCAGACCTCCTTAAATTCTCTTAAATGCAAGTATGGATTTTTCAATTCCAAACCATGAAAAGAAGGTAAAAGTTGAATAATGTCTAGTTTAAAATTAAAATGAGATGCATCAGGAGCAAAAACAATGCATGATGGTGCACTTATTCTTGTGGGATACATGTGGTCTCTAAGTGTTCTAGCACGATTATTCTCATTACTCTCATTATGAAGTGATTGATTATCTTCTTCGGCCATATTTTCTGAAAATGATGAGGATACCCTACAAGGTCTACCACTTAATGTACGTGACCACACTATCATGCACGTGTAGGAATAAAATAAAAAAGAAGAAGAAAGCAAAAGAAGGAGGAAGAAAACAAAATAAAAAGAAACAAAAGAAAAAAAAAGTTATATATAAAAAAAAAGTAAAAAGAGAAAATAAAATAACTACTATAATTTATACAAGAACTTACCTCCCCGGCAACGGTGCCAAAAACTTGACACGACTAAAGAGTTGATGTTTTCTCCCAAGTGTAGGAGTGTCGAAGTAATAAATAACCCGACAAGACCGGGGTCGAACCACAGGGAGGTTAATTGTACAAATTATAAACAACAATTATAAACAACAATAATAGTAATAATAATAATAATAATAATAATAATAATAATAATAATAATAATAATAATAATAATAAAGAAAAAGAAGGGGAAGAAGATGATGATGAGAACTTCAAGATGGAATATTAATGTAAAGATTAAACAATAATAAAAACAAATGTCAAGGTTAGAGATTCCACTAATGGTATGACAAACAAGTATAGTATAAACTCTTATTATTCAACTGGAAACCACACATAAAGGAGGTTCCAATCATATTATAAATTGTTAACATGATTAAATTAGTCATCTTATTCGATTAATGCTAATACTTGTAAATCTCATCAAGCATTCATGATTATAACTTATGTTAACAACAAATCAAGTTCCTTTCATAGCTCAGGTGTCGGTTATACCATACAGTATGGGCTATGAAAGTGCCAAGCATTTGTTGTACCAAGTGTTATACAACATAAATCAAGATTAGTTATTTAACAAGCAAAGTATTAAAGAGTGAACAAGATAACAAATATAAAACATGTTAGTATCAAACATTAAAGTCCATATTAAGTTTACATTATACTTATTCTTACACCATTAGTGTAACCTTTTCACCTTGACATAATTAACTTAGCTAGACATAATGAAAGAAAGAAAAATCGATAAACAAAATAAGAACATAAAATTTAACTAAGTAAAGGAAAGGAAATGAAAGGCATAAACTTACTATTAATGAAAGCAAAGCATAAACATTAAAAAAAATACAAAGAGAGAAAGGAAGAGCATGATCTTGATCTGGAAACCAAGATGCCTAAATGTATGGCAAATGCCTCCTTTTATAGGCCAAAATTGGGAACTATTGATTTGATGACTAATTGATAAGTGGGTGGCCAACTCTTGACTTGGTGACAATCTTTATCTTCTCTTGTCTACCCAAAACGTCATTCATAACGTCAAAATTAGAGCCAGTTGAAAACATGAAAGTTGTAGGAAATTGTCTTATCTTTCTAGTGTAAAATATTCAGCTCATTTGGACTTCTAAAACACCAAATATGGCTAAAATACCAAACAGTGCTCGGGTTAGAAGACAGATTTGGGCTTCTTTGTTGTTGCTACAATTTGGACTTGAAAATGGCCTTTTTAGATCTTGGGCTCCATATAAAAGTTGTAGGAATATGTCTTACCTTTTGCATCCATATAAATTGGACCTAAATATGAGATATATAGCTCTAGATATGACCTAATTATTGAACAGTGTTCTGGTTTAGATTGCACCGACATCTCTTTTCTAAGTTTGGCCATCTCTTTATCCTTGCAATTTAAGTTCTTAAAGTCATCAATTAATCCCTTCATTTATGTGATAGGCCTGCATTTAAAATGAACATTTACCACAAATTAAAGGTATCTTTTATTATTAGATATATTATTATAAAACATGCTTTAGTTAAGGAGTTATTGATACTTCAAGTGCAAAATGATGATATAAAACCATGATAAAAATGCACTTTTAAGTACTAATCATTGGGCTCCATATGAAAGTTATAGGCCTATGTCTTACCTTTCCATCCATATAAAGTAGACCTAAATCTGAGATCTATAGCTCCAGATATGACCCAATTACCAAACAGTGTTCCGGTTTGGATTGCACCGACATTTATTTTCTAATTTTGGTCATCTCTTTGCCCTTGCAATTTAAGTTCTTAAAGTTATCAATCAATCCTTTTATTTATGTGATAGGCCTACATTTAAAATGGACATTTACCATAAATTAAAGGTATCTTATATTATTAGATATATTATTATAAATCATGCTTTAGTTAAGGAGTTATTGATACTTCAAGTGCAAAATGATGATATAAAACCATGATAAAAATGCACTTTTAAGTACTAATCACTTGTTAAATGACTAATCTTGATTTATGTTATATAACACTTGGTACAACAAATGCTTGGCACTTTCATAGCCCATACTGTATGGTATAACCGACACCTGAGCTATGAAAGGAACTTGATTTGTTGTTAACATAAGTTATAATCATGAATGCTTGACGAGATTTACAAGTATTAGCATTAATTGAATAAGATGACTAATGTAATCACGTTAACAATCTATAATCTGATTGGAACCTCCATTGTGTGTGGTTTTCAATTGAATAATAAGAGTTTATTGCTATTATTGTTGTTTATAATTTGTACAATTAACCTCCCTATGGTTCGACCCCGGTCTTGCTGGGTTATTTATTACTTTGACACTCTTGCACTTGAGAGAAGACATCAATCTTTTAGTCGTGTCATTGAACAATTGATTTACCAACCATAATCTTTCATTCCTGTAATTGATCCTTCCATGAGTCACATAAATTGGTCAACTAAGGAAAGCCGTAAAAAGCTTAGAATGGATTTGAGCCTTCATTTGTGAATCTTTGTGTCTTTTGGTTTTATTATTGTGTTTTGTTATTTCTCATATTTGTTTCAGTGTATTCCATGTTTGTCAGTGTTTGTTATTTCAGGTGATATCTTCTATACTCTATCTTTCTCCTTTAAACATTGAGGACAATATTTTGTTTTAGTTGGGGGGAGAGGGTAGTAGCTAAAAAACAAAACTGTGTTTTCTATTTTATAAAGCATGTGCAAAATTATTGTTACTATGATGGCAGAGTAAGGAGAACTTTTATGACTCTTGAGACGCATCTTAGTAACCATTCATAACAAGGTCTATCATAATACTTCTTGAAATATTCAGATTTACAAACTCTTGCATTCTTATCACTTAATTTTGCTCATATACTTATTTAAAGTGTATTCTTAAACTTTAATTTACACACACACACACACTTTAACATATGATTATGGGTTGCATATTGGATTATTACATTATTTATGTTCTTTTGCTAAAGGTAACAACTAAGGGAAAGGGATAGTATATAATTAAAAAAAAAATAATGATAATAAAAATATAAATAAGTTTGGTTTTGTAGCCTCCCTAACCTAAGCAATTAAGCCTGAAGGGGTGTTTTAACACCTAATACCCTAAAGTCAATTGACTTGGGAGCTATTGGTCCAACGCTTGTTACATAGGTTAAGGAGAAAAGCTTAAGGGAATCAAACATTGCACTATTTACATATTAGTATCTGCGACCCGAGTTACTAAGCTCATAGGGGTGTTTCAACACCTAATGCTCTAAGACCAAGTGGTCTGGGAGTCATTAGCTGAAAGCTCGTTACATGGATTAAAGATGCATGGTGTTTTAAATTATATATATATATATATATATATATATATATAAAGACAAAAATAATAATCCCAATCTAAGAAAGTTAACCTTAAACATTAGAACAAAAATTTTATTTTCGTCCAAGAAAAGCCCCATAATTATGTGTTGATAAATAGAGCATAAAAGAAAGGTTTATTAATATCTTGTTAAGAGGTATTGAGTAGATATATAAATTTAATGAGAGTTTGTTTATTTGGATAGATTAATGGAAGTTAAATGATGAATACCTTGCTTTGTGGAATTTGCAAATTATTTTTCTATTTTAACGCTTTGATTACTAGGGACTAGTAATAAGCTAGTTGGGAGGTGTGATTAGAACTTAAAAGTGCATTTTTATCTTGGTTTTATATCATCATTTTGCACTTGAAGTATCAATAACTCCTTAACTAAAGCATGTTTTATAATAATATATCTAATAATATAAGATACTTTTAATTTGTGGTAAATATTCATTTTAAATGCAGGCCTATCATATAAATGAAAGGATTGATTGATGACTTTAAGAACTTAAATTGCAAGGGCAAAGAGATGACCAAAATTAAAAAAGAGATGTCGGTGCAATCCAAACTGGAATACTGTTCGGTAATTAGATCATATCTGGAGTTATAGATCTCAAATTTAGGTCTACTTTATATGGATGGAAAGGTAAGACATATTCCTACAACTTTCATATGGAACCCAAGATCTAAAAAGTTCATTTTCATGTACAAATTATAGCAACAACAAAGAAGCCCGAATTTATCCTCCAACCCTAGCACTGTTCAGTATTTTGGTTATATCTGGAGTTCTAAAAATCCAAATGAGCTGAATGTTTTACACAAGAAAGCTAGGACAATTGCCTACAACTTTCATGTTTCGAGTGGCTCCAATTTTGACGTTATCAATGATGTTTTGGGCAGACAAGAGAAGATAAGGATTGTTACCAAGTCAAGAGTTGGTCACCCACTCATCAATTAGTCATCAAATCAATAGTTTCCAAGTTTGGCCTATAAAAGGAAGCATTTGCCATGCATTTAGGCATCTTGGTTTCCAGATCAAGATCATGCTCTTCCTTTCTCTCTTTGTATTTTTTGTAATGTTTATGCTTTGCTTTCCTTAATATCAAGTTTATGCCTTTCAATTCCTTTCCTTTGCTTTGTTAACTCTTATCTTATTTATGTTTTTATTTTGTTTATTTTTTTTCATTATGTCTAGCTAAGTTTATTATGTCAAGGTGAAAAGGTTACACTAACGGTGTAAGAATAAATATAGTGTAAACTTAATATGGACTTTAATGTTTGCTACTAACATATTTTATATTTGTTATCTTGTTCACTCTTTAATACTTTGCTTGTTAAATGACTAATCTTGATTTATGTTGTATAACAATTGGTACAACAAATGCTTGGCACTTTCATAACCCATACTGTATGGTATAACCGACACCTGAGCTATGAAAGGAACTTGATTTGTTGTTAACATAAGTTATAATCATGAATGCTTGAGGAGATTTACAAGTATTAGCATTAATTGAATAAGATGACTAATGTAATCATGTTAACAATCTATAATCTGATTGGAACCTTCTTTGTGTGTGGTTTTCAATTGACTAGTAAGAGTTTATACTATACTTGTTTGACATACCATTAGTGAATCCTCTAACCTTGACATTTATTGTTATCGTTGTTTAATACTTACATTAATTTTCCATCTCGAAGTTCTCATCAATTTATCATCTTCTTATCCTGCTCTTTCTTTTTCTTAATTATTATTATTATTATTATTATTATTATTATTATTATTATTATTATTATTATTATTATTATTATTACTATTGTTGTTGTTGTTGTTGTTGTTGTTGTATTATAATTTGTACAATTAATCTCCTTGTGGTTCGATCCCAGTCTTATCGGGTTATTTATTACTTCGACACTCCTGCACTTGGGAGAAGACATTAATCTTTTCGTCATGTCAAAAAGCATCAGGTAGGTGTTTGTTATGTTTTTTTTATTTTAAAATGTGTTTTTGTTTAATTATGTAAATGTGAATATGATGTGAGTAAATGCATGAAGAATAAATGAAAATAAACAAATAAGAAATCAATGAAAGTGAATGATTCAGAAATAGAGATGAGTAAGTTACTATGATGCCAATGTAAGGAATAATTATGAGAACTAATAAGTAAATGAAGTATGAGCATTAAAATGATAAATAAATAAATAAAGTATGATATGTAAATATAGAAACAATGAGTAAAATCAAAAATGTTATGCGAATGTGAAAATAATATCAAATAAAATATACTTTTAAGATGAAAAAATGGTATCAAATGAAATATGTTTTTGGGATAGGAAAATGATACCATATAAAATATATATTTGGGATAGAAAAATGTTATCAAATGAAATATTTCTTTGAAGAGGAAAAATAATTTTTAAATTAATTGGTCAGAATGGTAGAGGATATGATTTGAAATCAAACCTAATCTAATGACAAGGTTATGTGAAAAAGGTTAAGCCAGCCACAATAACAAGGGTAATGAATTGTTATTATGACAATCATAATAGGAGGGTTATGAAATGTTTTTTATCCGAAACTATTAACATGAGCTAAAAAATAAAGATAAACTTATTAAAATTACAAAAAGCTAAATAACATTTTGAAAACCTGAATCTAAATAACTTAAAAAGGGTATACAAATTAGTGTTATGAATGTGAACTTAAGTAAGAATATAAAGGCATATAAAGTAAAATAAAAGGTGGGGAGACTTAATTGTTGATTAATAGAATGAAATGAATTAATGAATATAGTTTACATAAAGTATTGGTCATGAATATTGAAAAGAATCAATGAATGTGTAATCAAAATAAAATACAAACTGATAAATTCAAATGATAAAGAAAGTTAATGTTTAAAGCTTGGGTTACAAGTATCAAGTTAAAGCATTATTAATATTGGCTTAAACATGAGTTAAATGCATAAATAGATTTAATGAATCTATAATTGAGTTAAAACCTGAGTTATGAGCACTGGGTGGATTAATAAACTCAAATAATGAATTAAAACATAAAGAAAAAACTTTGATTCATATTGATGGATCCATAGTTGAGTTAAATTATGAATTACCAGCATTGAGTTACAATAATGAAAATGGTCAATCTAGAAAAGAAACTCTTCATCTCTAGAATGAATTGCAAATCTAAAATAAAGTATAACTATGATAGATGAATTGAATTAATGAATGTGGTCAATCTAAAGTGGAAGTTGTGGTCATCACGAGAAATTAATGGATTCAGAAATAAATTAGGGCATGAATTAGAAATATCGAATCAAATTAAAGCATATTAATTACAAAAACAATTAACTTAAAGCATTGGTCATAACTACTTAAATGAGTTAATAAATTAAAGATTTAAATATTGGATATCTTAAAAGAAATTGTTTATACATCATTAGAGTTGGATGAAATTGATTAATGATGGTAATTCATCCATAAAAACTCTAAACTATAAGATAAATATTATGAATAAATTTTATAATATCATATTTAAGTAAAAATTTTAAAATTAAGAATGATAAGGTTACAATTACATTTGTAATTTAAAGAAATTATGGTTGATACTAGTAATAATGAGCCTAGTATGGTAGGAAAATATTTTAAAAGCTCCATCATCGAAGGTTATCGAAATAGAAATGACAAATATTTTGTGGTATATCATATATGAGAAAAGGTAAAAGACATATATTTTAATGAAAAAAATGAAATCATAGTATAATTAAATATATTTATAAAAATAATTATTGGTATTAGAGATTATTACTAAAGTTGTTAAAGATCATAGTAATGAATAAGTATATAATAAGATCTATAATTATATGTTTGTTCTTAGGATCATAAAAAGCTACTTAGATTAATGGATACATCTATGCTTATTATGTATGCTATTTTTTTATGTATTTTTATAGATACATCTCATTTAGCATCACAACTATGATATGGTACTTTTATTTTACTTAGTTTTTTTTATCAAGTAGATTTTGTTGTAAACTGGATTTTTTTAGGTAAATAACTTGATTACATATTTACTTAAGTTAAGCACACCATATGGATTGTATAACAAACCAAAAAGAAAGGAAGAACTATCATTTATGGTGGATACTGTATTCTTTTAAGTAAATGTTGTAGTTTTTTATTATCATGAATATAAAGCAAGTATAAATATGTTTTTAATGAGAATGATAGATGGTGAGTCCAAAGCTGTCTTTTTTTCTTTCTTTCTTTGGACAAGCTGTGGTTGGTATTTGTTGGTAAAGCTTTTGTATAAGTGAAAGTTTGCCAAAAACTTATTAAAATCAATAATGTTTTATTAAATATTCAAGTATGTTGTATAATGGTGTCACAAGTTACATGGGAAGTTGATTGAAATAAAATATGATGAAATAAGATAAGGAGAAGGCGACTTTAAAAAATAAAAATAAAAGTAGCTTATTTTACTTAAATTGAACCGTGCAAAGTATTCTTAAATGGTATTAAATTTTAAGTCATTATAAAAAATACATATCATATCATCACCAGTCCATCATCGAAAAAACAAGTGATTGATAATGATAATGAAAGAAACACTATAAGTATTATCAAGTTATAAATGTTTGACAAGAAAGTAGATATGAAGATGAAATTAGTGTTGTGTTATCAACTTATTTTTATGATTAAATTTAAAGTTATTTTTATTTTTATCCTTCTATTTAAAAAAATTAAAATTTTGATTGAATCACTTCTTTTAATAAATTGTGTTTTTTATGTCTTATTGTTGTTATAAAACCAAGATATGTCTATGTATAAATAATATTTAGCATCCATGATTGGATAAATTTAATAGCAAATTCATTTATCAAATTCCGAGATATATCATGGGGAATATATGTATATAATATGATCTTAAAATCTCATTTTCACCTTTTTTGTATTTTAAAAGTGTAAAGTCTCGATAATCCATTCTTTTTTAACCTTTATCTTTTTCTTTTTTATCAAACACCTTAAAATAAAAATTTTTGCTAAAAAATAATTTAATAACTTAAATAATAATTAGTATATGCTCGGATAACCTTATAACCCTTGAATAAAGTTAAGATTTACTAACATGAATAAATTTAGATTTAAGATAAAAAAAAATCATTTTTCATATTCTCTTCACTAATAAGATGGAATAAGAAACCATCTCTTGTTGCTCCTTTTGAGACTAAACTATATTTTTTAGACAATAACTTGAATTAGCATTACTCTTTATACTGAAGGCATGTTTTGGTTATTTTTAGTTGATGAAATTCTCCAAATAAAATATAAATGAGAAAAAATATGAAAAAAAAAATATTACAGAAAAGAGAGCAAAATCAAATGATAACAAAAAGCTCTCCAAAGCATTCCAGCTAAAAATAGTTATTGACAAAAAACAATTTAGAGAATTAAGATTGTAAAGAAATCAATTATTAAAATATTAAAAACCAAAATAGCAAGTCTATAAAATCTTAATGGACAAGATATCTTATATCTTGATACCATTAAATACATTTTGAGCATTATATATCTTATTTTTTAATGGCTTGGCTTAAATTATATGCATTTAAAAGTTTTTTATAATAAAAAAAATAATTTAATCTTGTTGGTAAGTGTTAATCTTTAAAAGGAGAAGAAAAATGTTTTTTATAAGTAAAATTTTAAATTGTTTGTATGATGAATTTGTTTTTGAAAAATAAATATTTTTCTTTGTTAATATTTTTTTCTATTTTGTATTATTATGTTTTTCTGATTTTTTATTTAAAAATAATAATTTTTCTAATTTATTTTTTCTATTCAATATTACTGGGATTTTAAGTTTTTTCTATATAAATAATTGTAGTAACATTTTAGTAAGTAAGACGAATAAAAATTAATTTTTTTCTGATTTTTTATTTAAAAATAATAATTTTTCTAATTTATTTTTTCTATTCAATATTACTGGGATTTTAAGTTTTTTCTATATAAATAATTGTAGTAACATTTTGTAAGACGAATAAAAATTAATTTTTTTAAGAATCTCTATAATTATAATATTCTTCATCTTTAAGGATTTCGACTTCCAAGAAACCTCGATATCCTTTTCTTTTATCTGCATAACTTTTTATAGATGTGTTCAGCTGGTTTTCAAGGAAAGTTCTTACACTTGAGGTTCCTGTGATGGGAAGGATTTCTATCATCCTGTGGGCAATCTGGTACTGCTGCAATCAAAGAGTGTTTCAGGACAAGTGCATAAATAACAATGACATTCTTGCGATTGCTGTGTCAAATCTCTCTAGATGCCGAGAAGCTCACAAGAAGCTGAATCCATTTACTTCCGCTTCCTGCAATCAAGGGCTGTCTAGATGGTTGCCATCAAGAGAATGCGTTGCTGTGGTTATCATCAAGGCAGAGTTATGTTATCAGCCATGATGCATATTCAAAGTGAAAATCCAATCCTTCTAGGAAGGAGAGCTCCTAGCGTGCAGCCATATGCTCTTGTTTTGGCTTGAGATGTGGGGTAAAACAGGGTCATTGTTAAGACGGATTGCTTGCTAGCTACAAAATGCGTTGTGAATTGTGATTTGGAAAGCTCTTACCCAGCTATGGTAGCCGAACATATCGAGTTCCTCTTCAAAGATTTTCAATATTTTCCTCATGCCCTAGTCAATATAGCTCGTCAGAAAATCAAGACAACTACAATGGGAAAGGAATATTGGAATAACCTGCCTTTTCAACTGTTCGTATCTTGTAGCCTAACTAAGAACATACATCAGTGTATTTCTGAAGAGAATTGGAATTGTATGAGCAGGTTGGAGATTGACAGGAAAAGTTGGACGAGGCTATTTCTTTTCTACAGAAGAAATGCTCTCTTTCTGTTCTGTTAAGAGCTTCATGGAGCTCCTTTATGTATCAAGATTGCAAGGAAAGGAACAAAATTGTTAGCGCCATTGTTGATAGAATTTCCAGCTTTATTCGACTTTAGATTTTCAGGAAACAAGAATTCTGCAGGAAGCTATTGTATGTAAATCCCAAACATGATTCTCTTTGCAAGAGCTGGAACTTTTAGTTGTTTGCTTTTGTTTGTACTTGCATTAGCTGTTGTCCAAGGTTATATTGCTAACTGCCACTGTTTATGTCTCGTTTTGTCTAGAGCTTCAAAGATCCAGCTAGGGCTGAATGTGGTTACGGGTCAAAATTATACAGAGAGTTCAATATCACCAAGAATTGAAACTAGTGTGTACGGTGATCTTCAACCCTAGAGTTGAAAAAAAAAACTAAAACTTTCTTAAAAAATGATCATAAATACATAGGAAAGCAATTCCTGATATAAGGGGAGTTCAGGACAGATGATGCACTTGTACCAGGTCTGATGCCAAGAAATACACACATGGTAGCATGATAATACAGAATACAAATGAAGAATAACAGAGCACAAGAAGATACGCCTCCTCGTTAATTTTTTTATAAAAAAATAAATAAAAAACAATTCCAGCTGATGAATGATATCTACTTTTGAATTATTTATTTGCTTCCTTCACGCACTCATCCTTCTCTTTCAACCACATTTCTGCAAACTCACAATGCATCCATGCCTCGAACCATGGGCCACCACGAGTATAATGTATTGCTTTAGGAAATGTTGTTGTGTCACCCTCCACAAATTTGTTATGACCCTCCAGGAAATTCCACACAAATGGGATGGAACCAATTTCTTCGTCCTCAAGCCATTGAAACCTATGAAGGAAAGCACCAGTTTGGGTACTTACAACCTCAGGCGTCAGAACCTTGTTCTTCGGATGCCCACAATTGTACAGCACCATGGAAGACCAGTTCTTCCTTGGATACACAGTTTGCACCGCCCCGTCCATTTTTGTGGTCTCTTTCGGAGCATAGTCATGATGCACACACATGATGGCATACTTATCATCAATCAAATCCCTCAATTCCTTAATGTCAGCTAAGTAGAGGAAATCACAATCAACAAACATTGCCCAACCATCATAGTTAGCCAAATGCGGGGTCAAGAAACGAGTAAAAGAGAACTCTGTGCTCTCAAGCCGGCCTCTCTCACGCCAATACAGGCCTTTCGTTCTAAGCTCTGATTGCACAATGGGGATGATGTCAACGGGGATCGAGGATCGTTTCAAAATAGAATGACGACAAACCTCATAGGCAATATCTTCACATGGATCGTAGCCCACAAATATCTTGAAGGGCTTGTCATTCGTAAAGCCTCCGTTGGCAGTCACTGAATGCACCTCCCCATTGGTCGCGGTCATGGTCACTCTAGCTGGTTCTGAACTGTGAATCAGGATCGCAGATATGAGCAAAACAAACAAGCAAACAGTTTATAGTAGCAATTACAATTATTTCGACAAGGCAGGCATATCACAGATCTGTGTAAAACACCAATCTAACAGTTCATCATAAAATTCATCTGCTCAGATTACTCTTCGAAAATAAACAGAATAGGAGTATGGTTTCGGATTAACCATATGTAAAGAAGTCAAATAAAATCATAGAAACAAGAATAAAATCTAGTTGTTGGAGCTCAGTTGCATCACCCACATTTTGTCAATCAGTGATTAACAGAGAACCCAGGTCATTAAGTAATCATCTCAACAAGCAGAACGAGACGTGTTTAACAGACAGGTTTCAAGAAAGAAGAACAAAATACATTGGGCCAGCAAGAGATTGGAGAGTACCTGGAGATCCTGGAAAAGAGAAGAGAATTAAAAAGAAAGCGTGATCTGGGTTTGCAGTGGACGTGAAAGGGAATTGAGTTCCTTTATATTCAATCTGTCTAGGATTAAGCGGTGGCTGTGAGCAGACAGGGAGATTTATGGAAAGCCCACCGTTTTCTGAAATGCATATATTATTTAATTTTGAGATGAAAATGTTAAATTTTCGTTTTCTTTTCTGACTTTAACTTTATATCTCTTTCGTCTCCAGTTATGGCTAATAATCACGAGTGAACGGAATAGAGGGAGTGAGAAGGAGACTTTCATTCCGTCTGGTTGAAAAGAAAAGGAATGGAAATGAAGATTAAAAATGGTTTCTTTCTCAATTGTAACCAAGGAATAGCAGTGAATAGTTTTATTTTTCGAATAATATGTCATTATTATTCATTATATATTAATTATTTTTATCACCGTACTAACCTCTATTATTACAACCATAATTGATTCTTGTAATAATATTTAAAGAAAAAAAATATATTATTACTGCTAATATTATCTTTACTCTCCACTGTGTTCCTTTTCATTATATATAAATTTGTCATTTTCCCCTGGCTTAATTAGAAAGGTAATTCATTATTTAATGTCATTATCAAATTCATAAGAGGATATAATGGTAAGTTTATATTTTTATTGCATAGTAAAATTATTAAATCGCTTTTAAAAGTTATTTTTATTTAATTCAAATTAAGAGGTATTTTTTATTTTTTTACTTTATTTTAAAAATTAGAATAACTAAATTGTTCTTAAAATCAAGTTTCTTAAACCTGAAGTCCAAGGGTGTTTCTGTTAATTTATATAGGATTTTTTTGGTATTATTAAGTTAGATCAGAGATAATTTAATTTTTTTATTAAAAAAATTATTAACATATACATAACACGCGCCAGAGGCAACTCTACACTACTCTAATGGTGCATAAGCTTTGTTCCAGTAAAGGAATGTTAGCTTTTATGCGTGAAGGTTATAGTGATAATTTATCGCGTCAGTCACCCTTTCTTTTTCTTTTTTTCTTCTCTCTATCCTTCCCCTTGAATCTCTTGCTAGCTATTAAAAAAAATTAGGTTTATCTTCTTATTTTATAATATTTACGGTTTGGTTCCAATGTTTTAATTTTTAATTTTGATTCTAAACCCGTTGTAACAATTTTTAATTTATTTTTAATTTCATCATTTGATCTATAATCTAATTTTTAATATTTTTAAATTTAATTTTTATTTTTTTAATTTTTATTATTTTATAAATTTAAATTTTTTATTTTATACTTAAATTTAGAATTTAATGATATTTCAAGTTAACCCACCAAGTTCAATAAAGTTTTAAAATAGTAGTTTTTCATAGAAAATGCTTTTGGTTCAGTCACTAACTCAGGTCGTGGATTTTAAATATTAATACGGGTTAATATTAAATTTTTTTAATTACATCTTTTAAAGTTGATCATTTTAAAAAATAAATTTTGTTATTTTTTTATTTTTTTCAATCAGATTATCCTTATCTTATCATTTAAGTGGTAGATTTAACTAGGTAACCCAAGTATTTCTTGAGGGAATTGTTTTTTTCTTAGTTTCATTTTTTAAAATTTGAATTTTTTTTAAATTAAGCTTTATCTTCTTCTTTTTTTCATTCTATTTTCTATGGGGTTATCTTATTCTTCATAGCTTATAGTTTTTATTATCTTTTAATTTAATATTCTTTAATTAATTTTTCATATTATATGCAAATGCACTTCACAATTTTATCTAACAGTTCTATATCTATTCTTCAAGTATTCTTTGATGAAAAAAAAGAAAAAAAAAAGATTTCTAATATACACAGGACGAATGCAAAATGACTTTTGATGAATTAGACAATCTCGCTAGCCTTTTGATCTCCCTAGAACCCCACATACTAAGAAAATAATAAATTGACAATCCAAGTGTGCATTCTAATTTCTTGCCGATAAGAAATTGCTTTGAGTGTCCTCTCATTTAACTCCTTTCTCGCGCCTCACTTGACGGGAGAAGATTGCCACGTAAGACTAGCGGACAACGTAACGAGTGTGTCGGCCTTAATGAGATGTAGTTGAGGTTGTAACAGTAGCGATGGTGATTTAAAATATTTTTTATGAAAAAATATATTAAAATAAAATTTATTTTTTAAATAATATTAATATGTTAAAATAATAAAAATTTTAAAACTTTAAAAAATACAATTTGAACTGTATTCCTAAACATCTCTAGAGAATGCGGTTGCCTTCTGCAGGACAGGAAACGGGAAGCACATGTCGGCCACCGACACCAGTACACGTTTCGTATAAATGGTTTAGACAGCTGTGATCGTGACTGGAAAAAGCAATTGGTGCATGGGAAAGGGGAAAGAGGAGGTTTTCTCAAATAATATATAATAATCACCACAGATTCCATGAGTGGAGTTGATGGTTTCTGATCCACCATAAAATCTAGTGGATCGGTGTTCCATGCTATGCCACATGGTCATCTACAATCTTCATTGGAACGTCAAATTAAATTAAAGAGGAGTTAATTTAATATATTTCATCAATTTGTAAAAGTAAAAATAAAATAATTAATAAAAATATATTTTAATTCTATTTTTTAAAATAATATTTTAAAAAAATTAAAATAATGATATATTAAATTAACATGTATCAAATCATATTAATATAAACCTATAAAATATATATTGAAATAAATTATAAAATTTAATTATTTCTTATTTAATAATATAATAGAAAACAAATGATAAAAAGGCATCAACTCAATGTCGATATTTTTTTTAAGATCATGGTAACCTAATAGTAAGTAAATTAAAATAAATTATTAAGCCCAATTCATTATAATTGTTGCATGTGTGCGACATCGCGGCGAAAACATTCATTCTCAAAATGTATATAATATGGCAAATGTGGAGAGATAAGAAATTCTTGTCTTTTATTAGTGGAAAAAATAGAATAGGAGTCGCCACCTAGTATTTTGATCATTTGAAACTCTAACTGGTTTTAGAGATCGGGTACGGGGACTGGTTGCATAAAAAGAAGGTATTATCACCTAAAATACGTCATATCTAAATTAAGCTGCATTGTTTTATTGTTTAATAAAATTTTAAGTTTTGTTGTGTGTTTTTAGCTGGTGGTTCGTCTATGATTTAAAAAAAAGTTCTCTTCAGTAAAGAAATATTTATCTTATTGGGTAGAACCTAATCATTCTAACATCAACAAATAATTTAATATCCGGAATACATCTTACATGTAAGGTTGTAATTCTAGATATTAAAAAAAACAAAATAATTTTTTAATTTTTTTTTTAAATATTAGCTAATTCTTGTGACTTTAATAAACCAGTTATTAAAATCAAAATACTTGTTAAAACTTTTTTTTATGAAGATACAATATAATTTTTTTTATTATATATATTTTTTTATAGAGACTTGATTATATATATGAAAACAAAACTTTTTATTTTATTTATTTATTTATTATGAAAACAAGGTATTTAATATTAGATTTATATTTTTATAGTATAAAAATACAAATTAATATTAATCAAAGGTAATAAAATATTTACAAAAAATTACAGATTTTTTAAAATAATTTTTTTATTTTTTTATTTTTTAGGTTAGACCTAACCCAGCCCATGTAGCTGGGCTGGGCCCAGCTAGTTTAGACCCGCAAGCGTGAGTGAACAATTCACGCATGCCATGCTACAATGACGATGTAATTAATCTTCAAGTGCACAGTATTTGTGCATTATCTGCAAAGTTGGAGGCATTTACCTGGAAGCAAGACGAAAGCAACAACATGCTTTGGACTTTTCTCCTCTACTTTCGTTTGTTTTTCTTCTGGTTCCTCTGGTTCTTCCTTTTTTTCTATCTCTGTTTGGAGTTCTTCTTGCGGTCCCTTCCCTTTCATCTCTGTCTTCTCCCTCCCCTCTGTTCTTTTTTCTTCTTCCTCCCGGCTACTCTCTGTTTTTTATATTTTTTTCACGTTCTCTCCTCCTCTGTTCTCCCCGTGTTCTTTCTGCCCATGCTCTCCCTTCACTCTTCTTCTTTATCCTCTCTCGATCTCCTTACTGTCTCGTTCTTTCTTCTTCTTTTTCTCTCCTTCTCTCCCTCTGTTTTCTGTCTCTTTCGTTCCCTCTCTCCTCACGTCTCCCTCTGCTTTTATTCTCCCTGTTTTCCTCTGTTTTCCTTCTGTCGTTCCCCCTTTTATTTCATCATCTTTCTTTGGCTTTTATAAGCCAAAGAATGGCCTGCGGTGCAACGTCCAACGTGGTAACGACATGTAGAGGAATAGTAGCCGTGAAACATTCCCCATAACTGAAGCAATCTGTTGTTTTTGTCGCTGAAATGGCTCCATTGATAGTGCTCATTCACTGTCAAAACCGTTGCAGATGAAGAAGGTGATCAACAGTTGTCAAGGAAACGACGTTGTTTGCTAATTCAAAATGCATATTTCTGATTTGGTGTTTGATGTTTTTTGTAATTTTGTAATCAAATCTCTTGAAAAAATTGTAATTAGAACCCTGATTTAATTCTTGATTTTAGATTGTTTTAATCAATTTTCTAATTGATTATCAAAGTTTAATAATTATGTAATTAATTCTATAATTTAACTAAATTAATTTTTTAAAATTATAATTAGACTCTAAAATTTTAATTTCTTCTAATAAAAACCTATATTAATTTGAAAATCAATTTTTTCTTGTAATTAAACCCTTCATAAATTCAATTAAATCTTAGATAAAATTTACTTGAGTGCATAAACATCTGATATTAGACTTTTCTTTCTCAACTTGAATTTTATTTGTCAACAAGACTCTTATCAGTAAAAAATATACTGTTAAATTTCAACATTTTGTATTTTTAAAACTTCTCAACTAATTTTATCTTTTTTTTTAGCATTCCAGTCCTTTTCTCTCTTATTATTTTTTGGATTTGTTTTGAATATTTTTAATATATTTTTTTTGTATTTTCTCATTTTAATTTTTTTTATGGGAACCCAAAAATAGGTAACAATAATATTATGTTTTTTTAGAATGATTCTTTATTTAATAATATGACAGAAAAAAGTAGACAATTGTAAATTTGATCACTAACTAAATATTGCGATGTTTTTCAAGATCATGATTGTATAAAGGAAGCTATAATAAATAACAAAGTTTAATTTACAACAAATTCAATGTTAAAATAAGAATATGAAAAAATAAAAATATATGAGAATCTTAAAAAAAATTAACAATAAATAACTATAAAAAATAAGTTATCATTATCATACTTGAAAGAAAAGGAAAAAAAATTCATTGAAGAATCATTATCACCACACCATGTACATTACCCACAACTAGAAAAGTTTACTGAGATGGTTCAAACTCCATTGCAAAAAAATACACGACAACATCAAAGGAAGTTGTACATGCCACTAAAACAATGACCTGGAAAGCACACCAAACAAACACATCATGAAGTGAGTATCTTATACCTATATTTAATTAATTAATTTTACTTAATTTCAGAATAATTTTTTAAAAAATAAATTTAATAAAGAATGATAAATAAAAATACTCAAGATAACTCAGTTAAATAAAAAAAGAATAAAACAATTGACATAGAAATCAGATTAAAAAAAAAGCTCAATCTCTATTTAAACCAATATTGAAAGTTGTTATTGAAAAAATATTAGCTTACAAAAATGATAAAAAAAAAAAACTCAAACAAACTGGGACGAATTTTCTAAATCTGGGTTAATCTCTCAAACTTAAAATTTGTGAAATCTTAGATAGGAGCTCAATCAAGAAACTCAAACCCAATCCAATTTATTGAAGGATGAAATTGGGAAAAAAAATCAATCTAAAAATATACCAAAGTAAAAATTTGATAGGAAAATAATGGAGGATTAAATCTTAAAAAAGCTCAATTCTAAAAATTAGATAAATAACAATTAATAGAATATGAAAACAAAATTGAAAAAAAATTGAACAAGGATTAAATTAAAAACAAATCTAGTTTTATAAATTATTTCATATAAAAAAATAGTAATCAAAATAATAGGGACTAAATCAAAAGAAAAGAAAAATTGAAGAGTTGATTTGAAGAATTGAAGGGTATAGTTTAAAAACAAAGGGGAAGAGAGAGAAAAAAAATAGCAACCATGGCCAAAATTATGGTCTTTTGAGTACACGTATCGTCAATTCATGGAAGAACTACTACGACAAATCAGATATTGTTGTAAAACCATGTTTTTAAATATCAAAATTAGCGACATGTATCGTTTGAAAATCGCAAAGTGATTATTTTGTAAAATGCATGCATCAACTTTTTTTTAAAAAAAATCATTTATTAAAATGCTAAGTTACCTCTAAGTAAATCTGATAATAATAATAAAAAAAAAATCAATAGTGAAAATGCTATTTATCCCAATGTATCAAAATTTAAACTTTAAGGATAATTAGGTTTTTTTATTATGCTTTTTAAAGTGAAATGATGAAAACATCCCTAATTGCAAATTAAAGGTTTTTTGTTAAAAGGATAAATAAGTTATTTTACTATGTATTTATATATAAAATTACAAAAAAAACCCTATATAGTAGCCTTATAATTTCTTATTTTTTAAAGAATTTAAATTATTTTATTATTCAAATAAAAACCAAAATATTCATCTTATTCTTGATAAATGCTAAAATACCAAAACAATTTTAAACTTAAGTATTAGCATATGAGTTGTTATTATTATCTAATGGTTTGCTTACTGAAATATAAATCACAATGATTGTGCATTTTCATGGGGTTATAAAAGAAAACAAATTAAGAAAAAATAATAAAATAAATTTTTGATAATTAAAGAGAATAAGGCAAAGGAAAATAGTAGATAAAAAATATCAATATATATATATATATATATATATATATATATATATTAAATTTCTCTAGGTATGTTGACATGAAGATATATAATTACATTCACTACATATATTACTTTTAGGTAAAAAGTCAATAAAAGTTTCAAACGAATGTATTTGATATTGTGATAGCTATTATGGTTGTGATTTGAAAAAAATTATTTTATAAAAAGTATTTATAGTTGAGGTTGGTGTGAAAAAATATATGTTTGGTTAAAATTGTAGTTGAAATTGAAGTTGAACATAAAGTAGTTTATATATTAACAAAATGTGTTTGGTTATAATATTTTTTAAATTGATGTTATAAAATAATTATATATATATATATATTGATGGTTTTTAATTAAAATGTTGTGCATTTAACTATTGTTATTACATCATGAAATAAATAATACTTCATATAAAATATTTTTTATTGTTTCATTAAACTATTTGTAATTCCATCACATATAAAATCCATTCGACAAGGACTATAGTTATCATAGCTTCTTGAGCATGTAACAACATCAGGTAAAATATCATCAAAAATAAAATTAAAATTGCAATCAAATTCTACAAATACTATGTCATCATGCGATCTCCTTTTAATATAATTATGTAGTATCATTGAATAATATTAAATATTATTTTTTCAAATAAAACATAATATTTGAGAAATGTTTTTGAATATTTTTATTTTACTGGATCGGATCTTGACACCGAACATTTAGGTTATTGTTGGACCCGCTCCGACCATGAATAATGGAGATGCTCTTCATTATTTACATACAACATGAACAGTGAAGAATGCAGAAGAGGATGATGAAGAAGAAGAATCAAGGGAAGGGAATATGGAAGAGTAGTGGTTGGAGGTGAAAACCACAAAGACTAGCTGTGAGCTACTCTCTATTATTCAGATGAATAGTAGAGAATGTAGAAGATGGATGGGAAAAGGCAGAGGAAAAGGAAGAGAAATGGTTGTTCCATCATGACGGAGGCCGGTGGTAAGCTGGGGGAGCTACTCTCCACCATGCTCTATTTTTGTTCTTCTTCTTCAGTGCCTTTGTTTATTGTGTTTATAAACATAGTTTGCAACTTAGCACAAAAAACAACTTCAAGTTGCTTCTGATTATCTTGCAATTTAACAATAGATGTTTATGGGTCCCACAAACAATAGTGTGTGCTTATACCATTACGAAACACATGACAACGGTGTTTTTCTGTAAACACAACCATGATGATAAACACACACTTAATACAAATGCTAAGCCACCCTCCACATATAATTAGGGCGTCTCTTGACAGGAATTATTAAGGCATATAGCTTATTTACTTTCATTAAATCTCATATCTTCACCATTATTTTGTAACAAGGCTTGTTCAATTTTATTTTTTTTGCTTTCTTCAACTTCAATTGATCTTCATACATTTGTTTAAGTGATAATAATACAAGCATGTTTGTTATCTCCTCCTTTTCTAATGTATACTTATTTTTAAAATCACTATGCTTGGCTTTCCTATCAATGTTTCCCTAATAATAGGTGTCAACATGCATAGAAATAACATCATATAAAATTTCATTATTATATCTCCCTATTAAGAATGAAATTAAAACTTTTTTAGTCATCCTAGCTTCTCTATATTCATTTAATCATTGAAGCTTATACGGTGTAACATGCATAATAGTAGTCAAGTTCAACTTTCTAACCAAAGTTACACTAGCAACATTAGTATAACTATCATTATTGATATTCATATTACATATCTTACTTTTTATGGAGCATTTAGTATGAAAGATATTCTTTCTTTGTTGCTAAACATCTTTTTTACTAACCTGAATATTCAAAGATCTCTTTATAACCAATGATGCACTAGTAAGAGCATATTCAACATCATTATCATCTTTAAGTGCTTACGTGTTTTTGTATTCAAATTAATCCTTAACTTATTGTACTTTTCTATCATCTCTCTAAATCATGGTCCTCTTATTTAGAACTCTGATGCATAATGTTCAAGTTTATGATAATATAATGTCTAGCAATTCATTGATTCTTACAGAACTCATCAAACTCACTTTAGCATAATTCTTAATAATTATGAACTCTCAAGTGCTTGATTTTTTACCTGTCTACTTCTCAATCATAGTTACCCACTATTTAAAAATAATAAATACATTGTTCTTTAATTTTAGAAAATACACCTAAACCTTTATAGATTAGTCAATAGATATTATGCACCTTTTTTATATATAATTAGATAAGGACCCCTAAGATCAAAATAAAATTTATCCATAGTACCCTTGGTATAATGAATATTCATACGTAGTTTCACCCTATATTGTTTATCATAAACACAATGCTCAAATAAATTCAATTTACATATTCTTTTTACCACACAACAAATCACATTTGCTTTTGTCTATCATCCTCATCTTAGTCAAATGTCCCAACCGTAGTTTCCATGATTAAGCAAAAGCATTATCGGAATCAATAACATATAATACACTACCGAATCAATAATTCTTGAACCTTGAAGATGGTGGAGGCTATTAACAGGCTTTTCTTTTTTATCATGACAAAAGCACCCTTATAAACCCTGATAACTCTATTTTTAATATAATAATCATAACCTTAAGAATTAAGAATAATCAAATAAATTAAATTCTTTTTCATCTCTAAAATGTGCTGAATATCTAGTATCTTAATAATATTGTCGTTGATTCTAATTAGAATTATACTCACACCAATAACAAAAAGTCTTTTGTTATTTCATAATAAAACGATATCATTAACAACTTTATGAGTATCAAACCAATATTTATTAGGATAAATATATGACTTGCAAACCAAAGCAAGAATCAACCAATTTTCTGAGCTACCAACAAACGCCCCCGTAATACTTTTAGCATCATTAGAAATTTTCCTTTCACTGGTAACACTTGCAATATCAATGATTTCTTTTATCTTTCTCTTATCTTTCTACATATGATAGTTCTTTCTAAAATGCCATATTTCATGACATTTAACATTTGATTTTTATCTTTGACATTTAACACTTGCAACATCATGATTTCTTTTATCTTTGATACTAGTTTGTAGTGGAAACAATCTAAATCTCAAACCAATTGACAAGTAGAGAAATATAAAAATACAAACATAATTATCACACAACCATATAAGAAATTTATGCAGTTTATGACTTAGGCTCACTCCATAATCAATTCGGTAAACTAATCCTTCCTTGTATTAAACACCTTAGCTATTAAACTATTTTCATTTCAATTCTTAATCTTTAAAACCTCTAAACTGCCCAAGGATATTTGATCATAAATCACCAAAATATTAATGTGCATGCCCTAATAATATTGCAAGATAAAAGGTGTATTTACATGCTCCTAAACACTTGTAGAGGACTTGTTTCCGGGAAGCTTATTAAGGCAACTGTTCAAACCAAAATCTCATGTTTCTACCAGATGCTAAAAGCTTTATATCAAAGCAATAGAAACTAATTTTTTCCGCATTACTCAATGAAAATCAAGAGAAGAGTCATTATATATGAGATGAAATCCTTGGATTTTGTGGTGTCTTTTTCGAAATTGAACCATACCTGAGGGTCAGTCGGCGTGTATATTTTTCCCAATCCTTAAGCAGCTGATGTAGTTGCACTGCTGGAAGATCCCTGATTGAATTCAAACTTCAGAAGTATACAACACATGTAAAAAGAATTGATCCAAAGAATCCACAAGAAAAGCAGTTTAACTTTCAGGTGCGGTTGCAAGGGATCGTCACAGCATAACTCTAGATGTCCAACGCCCTAAACAAAAGGATATCATGGGTTTTGACGATTACGAAAATAAATCCTCACAACTAGAATTTTGCTTCCAACTTTTAAATTCTTGTTATGGCATTTGATTTTGTAGAGGCCCAGGCGCACTTGGGTCATGCATTAGAGGACTTACTACACTCACAAGGTCAGACAAAAACCAGAACAATCACAAGAATCGAGGATTGAAAAGATGTCTGATAAAAAAAAAGTGACCAAGCATATTAACCTGGAGCTTGGCCTGCATCTCATCATATACACCTACCACTGGAAGCACAGGCCTAGGAAAGGCAATGCGAAACTGGCATGAATAGCCCAGTCAAAGGTAGATTCCCAAATGCATCATATTTGTTAGACTTATACCTGAGAAACCAAAAAATATGCTCAAACGTTCGGTTGCAGGTCCTCGCTAAGAGTCTGCTGTGCTCTTCCAATTTTGCTTCTCTTGCAAGGCATGCCAAGTGAGAGTGGCATTCGACTCATCTAGGCTTTCCATTTGGCAGTGATAAATATATAGCCCACAAGTTTTTTCAGATCACATGGTATTGAGCAGGTTGCTAAGCATCAAGATGGGGGGAAGGCATTTTCTCCTCTCGGGGGTTACATTATACCTTTCCGGGCCTTTTCCTACACCAGTCTCTTCCTATATGATAAGATCTCTTTCGGTTTCTAAGTGAATTGGGAAGATGATATGAGATTTTCTACAATCTAGAACAGGGGATCATGAGAAGATAACTTGGTTAGTTATTAGCCTAAGACCTAGATTCAGTTCGTAAAATTTACGTCTAATGGGAAATGAGTCTGGCAATTTCCCCAAGAAATCAACTTACAGACAAAAAGCTGAACGGTTCGGGTGCTCAAGGCTAGAACAGCTAGTAGTGAGACTAAACTAAATTCATTCAACAAAACTAAATAAAAAATCTAATCTAGCTGAACGTGGCTACATTAGCATCCTCCTGGAAATTCTATATATGAAAGGTTAAATTTTTAGTACGTTGTTTATACCCTACATATCCGTTTTCATTTTCAGTCTCCCTCTCCACGTAACTCCCAATAGTTCAACTTAAACATTCTTCGTGCAGCAATAGTTCAGGTTTGGATGGCCAAATCATCAAAAATAAATTTTTTTGGTTGTAACAGGACTAAAAGATTAATATTTTTTTTTTCAAGTATAAGGTATTGAAATAATAATAAATAACCTAACAAAACCGAGATCGAATAATAAGGAAGTTAATTATATAAATTATAAATAATAACAATAATAATAACAACAACAACAACAACAATAATATTAGTAGCAATAATAATAATAATAATAATAATAATAATAATAATAATAGTAGTAGTAGTAGCAGCAGCAGCAGCAGTAGTAATAATAATAATAAAAAGAAGAAGAAGAAAGAAGAAGAGGAAGTTGATGAGAATTTTAAAATGAAATATTAATGTAAGGATTAAACAATGATAATAACAAATGTCAAGGTTAAAGGTTCCATTAATGGTATATTAAACAAGTATAGTATAAACTTTTATTATTCAATTGGAAACCACACACAAAGGAGGTTCCAATCAGATTACAAATTGTTAACATGATTACATTAATTATTTTATTCAATTAATGCTAATACTTGTAAATCTCGTCAAGCATTCATGATTATAACTTATGTTAACAACAAATCAAGTTCCTTCCATAATTTACGTGTCGATTATACCATATAGTATGGGCTATGAAAGTACCAAGCATTTGTTGTGCTAAGTGTTGTACAACATAAATTAAGATTAGTCATTTAACAAGCAAAGTATTAAAGAGTGAACAAGATAATAAATACAAAACATGTTAGTATCAAATATTAAAGTCCATATTGAGTTTACATTATACTTATTCTTACACCATTAACGTAACATTTTCACCTTGACATAATAAACTTAACTAAACAAAATGAAAGAAAGAAAAATAAATAAACAAAATAAGAATATAAATAAGATAAGAGTTAACTAAGTAAATGAAAGGAAATGAAAGGCACAAACTTGATATTAATGAAAGCAAAGCATGAACATTACAAAAAATACAAAAAGAGAAAGCAAAAGCATGATCTTGATCTGGAGATCAAGATACCTAAATGCATGGCAAATGACTCCTTTGATAGGCCAAAATTGATAACTATTAATTTGATGACTAATTGATGAGGGGGTGGCCAACTCTTGACTTGGTGACAATCCTTATCTTCTCTTATTTGCTCAAAACATCATTGATAACGTCAAAATTGAAGCCACTTGAAAACACAAAAGTTGTAGGAAATTATCTCAGTTTTCTTGTGTAAATAATTTAAGTCATTTTGACTTCTAAAACACTAGATATGAGCCAAACACTGAACAGTGCTCGGGCTGGAAGATAGATTCAGATTTCTTTGTTGTTGCTACAATTTGGACTTGAAAATAATCTTTTTAAGTCTTGGTCTCCATATAAAAGTTGTAGGCTTTTGTCTTACCTTTCCATCCATATAAAGTAAACTTAAATCTGAGATCTACAACTTCATATATGACCCAATTACCAAACAGTGTTTCGGTTTGAATTGCACCGACATCTCTTTTTTAAGTTTGGCCATCTCTTTGTCCTTTTAATTTTAGTTTTTAAATTCATCAATCAATTCTTTTATTTATGTAATAGGCTTGTATTTAAAATTAACATTTACCATAAATTAAAGATATCTTATATTATTAGATATATTATTATAAAATATACTTTAGTTAAGAAGTTATTGATACTTCAAGTGCAAAATGATGACATAAAACCTTGATAAAAGTACCAATCACACCCACCAACCAGCTTATTACTAGTCTCTAGTAATCAAAGCATTAAAATAGAAAAATACTTTGCAAATTCCACAAAGTAAGGTATTCATCATTCAACTTCCATTAATCTATCCAGATAAACAAACTCTCATTAAATTTATATATTTGCTCAATACCTCTTAACAAGATATTAATAAACCTTTCTTTTGTACTAATATATCAACACATAATTATAGGGTTTTTTTTATAAGAAAACAAAATTTTTATTCTAATGTTTAAGGTTAACTTCCTTGAGTTGAGATTATTATTTTTTTTATTTTTTTAATATATATACATATAACTTAAAATACCATACATCTTTAACTCATGTAACGAGCTTTCAGCTAATGACTCCCAAACCAGTTGGTTAAGAGGGCATTAAGTGTTAAGACACCCCTACGAGCTTAGTAACTCGGTTCATAGATATTGATACGTAGATAGTGCAATGTTTGATTCCCTTAAGCTTTTCTCCTCAATCCATGTAACAAACATTAGGTCAATAGCTTCCAAATCAATTGACTTTAAGGTATTAGGTGTTAAAACACCCCTTCGGGCTTAATTGCTTAGGTTAGAGAGGCTACAAAACCAAACTTATCTATATTTTTATTATCATCATTTCATTTTTTTTTGCTCTTTTTTTGTTTCTTTTGTTAAATTATATATTATCCATTTCCCTTAGTTGTCACCTTTAACAAAAGAACATAAATAATGTAATAATTCAATGTGCAACCCACAATCATATGTTAAGTGTGTGTGTGTGTAAATTAAGGTTTAATAATACATGTTAAATGAGTATATGAGTAGAATTAAGTGATAACAATACGAGAGTTTGTAAACCTGAATATTTCAAGAAGTATTATGATAGATTTTATTAAGAATGGTTACTAAGATGCGTCTCAAGAGTCATAAAAAGATCTCCTTTACTCTACCATTATAGTAACAACAATTTTGCGCATGCTTTATGAAATAGAAAATAATTTGTTTTTTAGCTACTACCCTCTCCTTCTAACCAAAATGAGACATTGTCCTCAATGTTCTAAGTTAGAAAGATAGAATATAGAAGATATCACCTGAAATAACAAACATTGACAAACCTAAAATACACTGAAACAAAAATAAAAAATAACAAAACACAATAATAAAACAAAAAAAACATAAAAATTTACAAATAAAAACTCAAATCTAATCTAAGCTTTTTACGGTTTTCCTTATATAACCAATTTATACGACTCATGTAGGGATCAATTACAGGAATGAAATATTGTAGTTGGTTAATCAATTGTTCAGCAGTAGCAGCATAAATTATGATTTGTCGTGCAAAAGATGTTAGAAATTCTTGTTCTACAGCATGATCAAGAAAAGACAACAACTTATCATAATAACCATTAACATTTAACAAACCTATGAGTTTATAGTGAATGTACAGTTTGGCCCAAGAAAAAATATGAAAAATTTCTTCCAATGTGCCTAGACCACCTAGCAAGGCAATGAAGGCATTAACATAGTTAAACATTACATTCATTTAAGCAGACATTGTGGAGACCTGTAGTTCCTTTCCACTTGTTTTTCCAATGATGTCCCCTTGTGCTAAACCTTCAGGGACGATCCCCAAAACTTGACTACCTCCTAAAAATACAGCTATTGACACACCTCTCATTAACCCAAAACTGCCTCCCCCGTACACTAAATGAATCTTTCTCTCAACTAGCACCTGACTAAGATGATTTGCTGATTCTAAAAACTCCTTTTCTTTTCCATGACTAGATCTACCAAAAACATAAATATTTCTTATCTGATGACCTGAGGAACTTGCCATTTCTACACACTTCTATTTTTGTTGAATGTATGGGTTGAGTAGAAATAAAAGGAAGGAAAATATGATTTTATAGATGAGAAAATAAAAAGGCAATCATACCACCTATATATTTATTTATATATATATAAAATATATGTATAGGTGGTTGTGATTGTGGCTTATATATTCCCTTGGTTTTACATCCAAGAATGGCTTAAATGCCCTTTATGTGTTGGGGATATGCTTCCCATCCAATTTTCTTAAGAACTGGCAAACAAAGTCTTTTTTAGTTAGATTCTCAAGACTATATCAAGCATGTTCTTTATGAAAATGGGTTCATAAGTCATAAATTGCACAATGCTTATCTCAACTATGATGAGAATTAAGAGTCAATAAAATATTATTTAAAAACTCTCTGTGTTTTGAAATAAATCCCACCTTTTGATAATTTTCAAAGGTTTTGTGGGATGAATGTGATTCCTTGAATATGGTGGGCTAGTAAAATCCGCTTTGTAAGATTTCTACAGTCATTTTTTTATAACAAATGATCCCCACGTGCCTTAGAGTGATAAAATTTAATGAAATTACTTACCTCATTGTCGGGAATGCATTTTTAAAATATTTGATCAGGACAACAATTGAATAAGTAAGGGTTATCCCAATAAAAATTTTGCACATTGCTCAAAAATTTTCTTTTTCTTCGGTACTCTAGTGAGTTTGCAAAAATCTTAAAGTAACAAAATTGATATTTTTAGCAAACCAAGGCATTGAAATAAGAGAAAGAAGAGATTTATCAGGAAAGTAATTATCGATTGGTGTGATGTCGAGTGTCAAATTTGTTATCATTTTTGATAAAAAGATCCGTATCAATATTTTTGGTGCCTTTTTCATCCTTGACTTCTTCCTGATTGGTCATGGTATGAGAAAATGGAAGTGTTGGAGGGGAATCAGTCTTTTCTTTGCAATATTCAGATTCAACCCCTTCCTTACCTTTAGAGATTGACTCATCATCTTTCTCATAAGGTTCAAGAATTGGTTTTTAAATAATCTTACCACTACAAAGAGTGATGACTGATTTAACTTGATCCATGTGTTGACTTCTAGAACTACTTGCATTTGCATTGTATTGCCCCTTGGGATTTTGCTATGGTTGAAATGGAAACTTACCTTTCTTTTGAAAAATGAGAGCAGATATGAATTTAGCAAGAGTATCTTTAAAATTTGTTATGCTTTCAGCAAGTTAAGTGTTGATTGTCTCTTGCTTTTCAATAAATGCATACAAAGTTTCCTCAAAACTGTGGTTGTGGTTGACTCTTTGAAAACTGTTTAAAGCATGGGCTTGTTCATGGAGACATTTCTTAAAAGAACGCAAGGTTAGACAGTTAGTGGTTAAGTGTTCATTAGTTTCACAAATTTGACACACAATGTTTTCAACATATTTTAATTGACCACTCTCTTTCAATTCCAGTACCTTGACTTTTCTAGCTAAAGATGCAAACTTGGCTTGAAGGTCATAATCTTCGCTAAGATTGTATATACCTTCACCAGATGTATGAGGTTGAGTTTTACTCGGTGCCTCATAAGTACCCATGGTGTCCCAATTTTGAGCATTTTCAACTAACAAGTCTAAGTACTACATTACTTCATAAGGGTCTTTATCTTCAAAAATTCCATTGTACATTAATTCAACCATTTGTCTATCTCTAAATATTAATCTTTTATAAAAATATGAAACCAATCTCCATGTTTCAAAACAATAATGAGGGCAAGAACTTCATGGTTATTTGTCTCTTGAAAGAGTTTGTTTTGTGAGATAGGAAAAAATTATTTAAAAACTGTTGTTGCATTTCATCCCAAGTACGAATGAATCTTGGTCTTAAATTTTATAGTTATGTTTTAGATTTATTTTTTAATGAAAAAGGAAAAAGCTTTAATCTGATGGTATTCATGCTATAATTTGAGTCATTATAGTGTTACAGACCTCCTCAAATTCTCTTAAATGCAAGTATGAATTTTCTAAATCTAAACCATTAAAAGAAGGTAAAAGTTGAATAATGTATGATTTAAAATTAAAATGAGATGCATCTGGAGGAAAAACTATGCATGATGATACACTTGATCTTATAGGATTCATGTGATCTCTAAGTGTTCCAACACGGTTATTCTCATTATGAAGTGATTGATTATCTTCTTCGACCATATTTTTTAAAAATGATGAGGATACCCTATAAAGTCTACCACTTAATGTACATGACCACACTCTCATGCACATGTAGGAATAGAATAAAAGAATAAAAAATAAAAAAGGAGGAAAAACAAAAAAAAAATAAACAAAGTTATATACAAGAAAAGTGAAAAGAGAAAATAAAATAAATATTATAATTTGTACAAGAACTTACCTCCACGGCAACAACGCCAAAAACTTGACATGACTAAAAGATTGATGTCTTCTCCGAAGTGCATGAGTATCGAAGTAATAAATAACCCAGCAAGACTGGGGTCGAACCACAGAGAGGTTAATTGTATAAATTATAAACAACAATTATAAACAACAATAACAACAATAATAATATTAGTAGCAATAATAATAATAATGATAATAATAATAATACTAGTAGTAGTAGCAGCAACATTAGTAATAATAATAATAATAAAAAGGAAGAAGAAAAGGAAGTTGATGAGAACTTTGAGATGAAATATGAATGTAAGGATTAAACAATGATAATAACAAATGTGAAGGTTAGAGGTTCCACTAATGGTATATCAAACAAGTATAGTATAAACTCTTATTATTCAATTAGAAACCACACATAAAGGAGGTTCCAATCAGATTACAGATTGTTAACATGATTACATTAGTTATCTTATTCCATTAATGCTAATACTTGTAAATCTCGTCAAGCATTCATGATTATAACTTATGTTAACAACAAATCAAGTTCCTTTCATAACTTAAGTGTCGATTATACCATACAGTATGGGTTATGAAAGTACCAAGCATTTGTTGTGCCAAGTGTTATACAATACAAATCAAGATTAGTCATTTAACAAGTAAAGTATTAAAGAGTGAACAAGATAACAAACACAAAACATGTTAGTATCAAACATTAAAGTCCATATTGAGTTTACATTATACTTATTCTTACACCATTAACGTAATATTTTCACCTTCACGTAATAAACTTAACTAAACATAATGAAAGAAAGAAAAATAAATAAACAAAATAAGAACTTAAATAAGATAAGAGTTAACTAAGTAAATAAAAGGAAATAAAAGGCATAAACTTGATATTAATGGAAGCAAAGCATAAACATTACAAAAAATACAAAGAGAGAAAGCAAGAACATGATCTTGATCCGGACACCAATATGCCTAAATGCATGGCAAATGCCTTCTTTTATAGGCCAAAATTGGGAACTATTGATTTGATGACTAATTGATGAGTGGGTGACCAACTCTTGACTTGATGACAATCCTTATCTTCTCTTGTCTACCCAAAACATCATTGATAACGTCAAAATTGAAGTCACCTGATTAGTACTTAAAAGTGGATTTTTATCATGGTTTTATATCAATATTTTGCACTTGAAGTATCAATAACTCTTTAACTAAAACATGTTTTATAATAATATATCTAATAATATAAGATACATTTAATTTATGGTAAATGTTCATTTTAAATGCAGGCCTATCACATAAATGAAAGGATTGATTGATAACTTTAAGAACTTAAATTGCAAGGATAAAGAGATGACCAAACTTAGAAAAGAGATGTCGGTGCAATCCAAACCAAAACACTGTTCGGTAATTGGGTCATATCTGGAGCTATAGATCTCAAATTTAGGTCCAATTTATATGGATGGAAAGGTAAGACATAGGCCTACAACTTTTATATAGAGCTCAAGATCTAAAAAGTCCATTTTCAAATCCAAATTGTAGCAACAACAAAGAAGCCCGAATTTGTCCTCCAGATGTATGAGCTCAACAACTTTTATATGGAGCTCAAGATCTAAAAAGCACTGTTCGGTATTTTGGTCATATCTGGAGTTTTAGAAGTCCAAATGAGCTGAATGTTTTACACAATAAAGCTGAGATAATTGAATACAACTTTCATGTTTTCGACTCACTCCAATTTTGATGTTATCAATGATGTTTTGGGCAGACAAGAGAAGATAAGGATTGTCACCAAGTCAAGAGTTGGCTACCCACTTATCAATTAGTCATCAAATCAATAGTTCCCAATTTTGGCCTATAAAAGGAGGCATTTGCCATGCATTTAGGCATCTTGGTTTCCAGATCAAGATCATGCTCTTCCTTTCTCTCTTTGTATTTTTTATAATGTTTATGCTTTGCTTTCATTAATATTAAGTTTATGCCTTTCATTTACTTTCCTTTACTTAGTTAACTTTTATGTTCTTATTTTGTTTATCTATTTTTATTTCTTTCATTATGTCTAGCTAAGTTAATTATGTCAAGGTGAAAAGGTTACACTAATGGTGTAAGAATAAGTATAATGTAAACTTAATATGGACTTTAATGTTTGATACTAACATGTTTTATATTTGTTATCTTGTTCACTCTTTAATACTTTACTTGTTAAATAACTAATCTTGATTTATGTTGTATAACACTTGGTACAACAAATGCTTGACACTTTCATAGTTCATACTGTATGGTATAACCGACACTTGAGCTATGAAAGGAACTTGATTTGTTGTTAACATAAGTTATAATCATGAATGCTTGACGAGATTTACAAGTATTAGCATTAATCGAATAAGATGACTAATGTAATCATGTTAACAATCTATAATCTGATTGCAACCTCCTTTATGTGTGGTTTCCAATTGAATAATAAGAGTTTATATTATACTTGTTTGACATACCATTAGTGGAATTTCCAACCTTGACATTTGTTATTATCATTGTTTAATCTTTACTTTAATATTCCTTCTCAAAGTTCTCATCATCTTCTTCTTCTTCTCCTTCTTTTTCTTTATTATTATTACTACTACTACTACTACTACTACTACTAGTATTATTATTATTATTACTACTACTATTATTACTATTGTTATTGTTGTTATTATTATTGTTGTTGTATTATTGTTATTTATAATTTGTACAATTAACCTCCATGTGGTTCGACCCCGGTCTTGCCGGGTTATTTATTACTTCGACACTCCTGCACTTGGGAGAAGACATCAATCTTTTCATCGTGTCATCACCTGAAAACATGAAAGTTGTAGGAAATTATCTCAGTTTTTTTGTGTAAAACATTCAGGTCATTTTTACTTCTAGAACACTAGATATGAGCCAAAAACTTAACAGTGCTTGGGCTAGAAGATAGATTCGGACTTCTTTGTTGTTGCTATAATTTGGACTTGATAATGGTCTTTTTAAGCTCGATTTCCATATAAAAGTTGTAGGTCTATGTCTTACCTTTCCATCCATATAAAGTAGACCTAAATCTGAGATCTACAGCTCTAGATATGACCCAATTACCAAACAGTGTTTCAATTTGAATTGCACCGACATCTCTTTTTTAAGTTTGATCATCTCTTTGTCCTTTTAATTTTAGTTTTTAAATTCATCAATCAATGCTTTTATTTATGTGATAAGCCTGCATTTAAAATGAACATTTCCCACAAATTAAAGGTATCTTATATTATTAGATATATTATTATAAAACATGTTTTAATTAAGAAGTTATTGATACTTCAAGTGCAAAATGATAACATAAAACCTTGATAAAAAATATATTTTTAAGTATTAATCAATTAATTAATATGTAAGAACACTAAACTTGAAATATTATCCACACACATATATGATTATTATAAATGATAAAGTATGACAGAAACTATTAATAGGTTGAATTTTAGTTTATGTTTTAATTAAATTTATATGATTATAAATTTTATTTGCTATATTTAATTAATTATTGTTAGATATTTTATTTAGCAGGTACAATCACTCGTTCTTCTTTTTTTTTTTTTCAATTCTTGGCTTTTCTTTTCTGAAAGTTTATTTTTTTTATATTTTAAACGTTTTGTTCATTATTCCGCATCAAAACCTAAAGAGTGGCTGCCTCTCCGTCGATCTCACATTCTCCTTGAGGCCAAACCATTTCTTTTCACCCTCTTCTTGATTTTTTACACAATAATAGCCTTAGCATATTCTCATCTCAACTAGAATTCTTTCATACATAGAGTGTCTGTCTCCCACCTCGACCACTCCCTACGGCATATAGAGACAGTTGAACAGCAGTGCGGTGTGCGTGATTGTGTGTTTGAATAAGAAAAGAAACGTAATATGAAAGAATCCGTGGAAGCTCTTGAAAAATAAGATATCCACCAAGAAGGGAAGAAAAAAACGATTCAGTAAAGAAGAAGAGTCGTCTTGGTTCCCCTTGAAGCATTAATTACACCACCAAGAACCTAAAAGCACCACCTTATCTAACAACAGTTTCAACGATCCATCTCCAATTCTATTGATAATTATACCCTTAACCTGAATTTTCTTCTGGTTATGAACGATGAAATCTACACATTAGCAGTTTTACTCCATCTAAGCAGCCTACGTACCCCTCTTGCCTTCCCAAACTTGGAAACTTTTAGCTTACCTCACTTCTGGTTTCGCCTTTGACAAATTTATCAGTAGCAAACAGGATGCTCTGCGAGATATGATCTTGAATATGGGAAGTCAGTTCAACAACAGTCAAGGAAAAACAAAACGTTCGCGGCAATTCATCGGTACGGCTAACTCTCATAGCCAGGCAACCAAAATAATGTGGATACGGATCTTCATCGTGATCAAGCCATAACGGTTGTATTTTCTAATTAAATCCATTCGTTAGAGTATACTGCCGACCCTTGAATATACTTGTACATGTAAATCAACTCGTGTTTTTTTAAAATTTTATTTTTTTATAAAAGAATTAATTTTTTTATATATTTTAAATAGTTTTAATGTATTAATCTCAAAAATAATTTTTTAAAACTAAAAAAAATATTATTTTAATATAAATGTTTTAAAAAAAATAATTACAAATATATTCTAAAAACATATTTTCCTTCCGGCGTTGTATTTTATGTACTCCAGTGACTGTTTACTTTTTATTTTTTTATTTTTGTTGTATTGGATTTGATTTATCAATAACTATCCCATAGATAATTTATTATATGAATTGTGGGCGGTTGTATCTAGAAAGAAGCATAAGAAGTTTTGGCAGGCGTTATTATTATTATTTTTGGAGTGGTTTGAGAAATTTAACTCACACATGATCAAGTAGTTGTTTTTAAAGTCTCGATGATGGATTGAGATGCAATTTTTAGCTTTGATTTTCATGGTTCGTTTTGTTCAATAAAAGCTAAGAAGCTTGATTTTTTATATATAAAAACTATTTTTTATCCAAATATTAAAAGCATTCATCTCTAATCAAAATATAAATAAGGAAAATGCAAAGAATAAAGTTTAGATTATGATATTATTGATATACAGTAATTAAACTTTTTTTTATTTTTTTAAATTTATTATGTTTTTTCAAATCACCTCACTCTCAATCATCATCTAAATAATTATTTCATTAATAAATATTTGTTTTTAGTGTTATTGAATTTGGATGTATTTTTATATATGTGTGATTTTAGCACTCTTTTTTTTTCTCTAGAAATTTTTAACTATTTTTTTAAAATACATTATTCATAAACTTTTTTAAAAATTCATAATTTTGAACTAACTAAATTATATTATTTCTCGGAAACTTTTTATATTTACACTAATTTGTCAAATGTTTTTTTAACAAACAAGGAAACTTACACCGTGGAAGCAGAATCAAACAATTAAATTGCAACGGTTGGAAACGTGGTAGAAACTGCATTCATATCTCAGCTGCAGTTGTACCGTACAACCTCGTGCTTTTCTGTCACAATTGAATCCCTAAAATCATGAAACCAGCAAACAACCTCAATCTCCAGCGGGCCAGCAGCCTTCTTGAGTGCTCTCCCAGCAAAGCAAAAACACATGGATTTTTTATGTTCACAATACAATAAACGTGTCAGTCTCTTGCAAAATTGTGAAACACGCGCCTTATCTTTCCACGTGGGTCGACAAGGGTCCCATGCTCCGAGGTTTCAGTGCAAGTGTCAAATAAATCAGCCATCCGACGTACCGTGGCTGGAAATTGATGCCAAAAATCCCAACAAGCGACCAGCCATTTTTTCGCGTTTTCTAAACCAGAATTCTGAGAGAGCCTGGCAAACGACGCCGTCTTCTTCTTCTTTCCCCTTTTAGGTTTCAGTTTTGAAAACGACGCAGTTTTTTTTTCTGTGAGAGGCTAAAAGTTTCTTTCATTCCAGTCCCCGTGTATTGAATTTTTTAATTTTCATTCATTTAAGGTCTTAATTTTGGATTTTCTTCAATGTAATCCCAAAACAGATTGATTGGACCCCTAGATTTGGCTTTCTTGTCCAGTTTAGCTCTTGGTCTCTCAATTTTATTAATTAAATCCATATTGCTTTTCAATTGAATCCCTAATTGCATTCTTGAAATTTTTTACCCTTTTCAACTCAGTCCTCAACTTGTTAGAATCGATTATTTGTATTTATTTTTTATTTACTTTTGATTATTTGTAATTTAACTTGACACAAAACAAAATGAAAGTGATAAAAAATAAAAAAAATTATTAAAATTAATTATATATATTGAAAAGATATATTCTATATATACATGGGTTCAAAATTAGATTATTACAACAATAAATTTGTGTTGCGCGCCCTATTATAATACACTGTGCCATGGCCTATCTTAGCTCGGTGAAAACATTGCTCGTTGGTTGAAGACGGAAAATCTTTATTGTTAATAAAAAAATCTAATAACCTAATACCCCTTTTTATTTAAAAGAAAAAAAAACTAGTGGCCTTAGAATCTCTCCTTTGTTTCTGTTTTTTTTTTTAATTTGAAACTAAAATTTTCAAATGGAAAATCACAATTATGATATTAAAATCTATTTTTAAAATTTAAAATTGATTCTATAGGAAAAAAATATTAAATTGATTGGTTAAATAAAAAATTATTAAAATTATTTTTATAGTTTTATGCGTAAAACATAGATAAACAAAGAATATTTCATAAAAATCTTTTTTTATTTTAAATTCATTGTGTTTTTCTTGACTATAATGTGAATGATTATTTCATTAATAAATATCTTTTTTTGTTGGTATTGTTGGATTTAATTGTGTTCTTATATGTCTGATTTTAGTGTTTCATTGTTCTTTTCTCTTTTTTTTTTTCCTGTTGAAATTTATACTGATGCATTTCAATTATTTTTTAAAAATATATTATTTATAAAAATTTTAAAAAATCATAATTTTGAATAAACTAAATTATATTATTTCACATAATTTTTTTATTTACACTAATTTGCTAAATAATTTTTTAGAGGATACTTGTTTTAATTTTTATGGTTAAAGTGAAGGTTAATTACAATCTATATAGAGAATTCAATCATAAAAACTAATTTTTTTTATTTTTTTTTATGGTCATTCACAAAACCTCAATGTCTGAATTAAACACATTCTGATTTATTTGACACTTGCTCTGAAACCTCGGAGCATTGAACGCTCGTCGACCCTCATGGAAAGATAACGCGCGTGTTTCACAATTTTTCAAGAGACCGACACGTGTATTGTGGTGTGAATATAAAAAATCCAAGTGTTTTTGCTTTACTGGGAGATCAATCAAGAAGGCTGCTGGAAATTGATGTTCTCTGCTGGTTTCATGATTTTAGGGATTAAATTGTGACAGAAAAGCATGCGGTTATCCGTTACAATTGCAGCTGAGATATTTAATAGCCATCACCATGGCGATGGCTGGAAATTGATGCCTAAAATCGCACGCGGCCAGCCACTTTTTCGAGAATTCTGAGAGAGCCTAGCAAACGACGCCGTCTACTTCTTCTCACCCTTTTTAGGTTTCAGTTTTGAAAACGACGCTGTTTTTTTTAAAAAAAAATGTGAGAGGATTAAGGTCTTAATTTTGGATTTTCTTCAATTTAATCCCTAAACAGATTGATTGGACCCCTAGATTTGGCTTTTTTGTCCAGTTTAGTTCTTAGTATTTCAATTCTATTAATTTAATTTAATTTTTTTTCAATTGAATCCCTAATTGTATTCTTGAAATTTTTTACCCTTTTCAACTTAATCCTTGACTTGTTAAAATTAATTATTTTTATTTATTTTTTTATTTGCTTTTGATTATTTCTAATTTAACTTGGTAAAAAAACAAAATGAAAGTGATGAAAAATAATAAGATTATTAAGATTAATTATATTTATTGAAAGATATATTCTATATATATACATGGGTTCAAAATTAGACTATTACAACAATAAATTTGTGTTGCGCGCCTTATCTTAGCTAGGTGAAAACATTGATTGTTGGTTGAAGACGGAAACTCTTTAATCTTTATTGTTAATAGAAAAACTCTAATAACCCAATACTCATCCTTTTTATTTAAAAGAAAAAAAAACTAGTGGCCCTAGAATCTCTTCTTTGTTTCTGTTTTTTTTTTTTAATTTGAAACTAAAATTTTCAAATGGAAAATCACAATTATGATATTAAATTATATTTTTAAAATTTAAAATTGATTCTTTAGAAAAAAATATTAAATTAATTAGTTAAATAAAAAATTATTGAAATTATTTTTATAGTTTTATTTGTAAAATATAGATAAACATAGAATATTTCATAAAACAATCATAAAAAAAGGTGGAGGAAAAGCTGATGTACCCCACAACTCTTTATGAGCTTTTTGTTTGCCAATGTTCGATCGGGGCCTTATGTGGAATGTCACCTGCATTCCGGCAAACATCCGGTACGTTTCTGGGTGGTTTACCGGGAATTAGAGGTTTGAAGGTTATCTTCTTATTCTTTTTCATAGGCCCGAAGGACCCAGTTCCAATCCAGCCCATCAAGTGAGGGCGCTGTCAGCTAAAGGGGTGGCAGTAGGTGGCTGAGGGGACAAATTATAAAGGGTTTTGAGAAACCTTTTACTTATATATATAATATATATATATAATGAAAAAGGAAGGAGGATACGACTTCTCTTGGAATACTCTTGATTTTAGCAAGAGAGAATGACGAGATCGAGATGGTTGAATTTGAAATTCTTTTTTTTTTTAATTTATAATCAATATATACAGTATAATAATCAGTTTTGAAAAAAAATTTAATTGATTAGGTTTTAAATTTATTTTTTAATAATTATAAATTTATGTTTTTTTTGAAACTACTAAATATTTATATAGTTATTATCTTTAATATTTATAAAATTAATTGAGTTGTGTAAAAACTAATTTGAATATCTATATTAATTAAAAAATTCAAATTTAAGTGGAAGCAAGCTCCTTATAATTAATTTTTTTTTGGAAGAGTTAATTGGATATTTTTTAAATATATTTTTGTTAGGATTCAGAAAATCTATTTTTTGAACTTTTATGTAGAGTACAAATTGTGTATATTCTTTGTGAATATATATATATATATAAAGTAAAAAAGGTGAAATGAATTTCAAGGTCACATGAGTTATTTACATCATCACATATTCTCTCTCTCAATTTCAATTATTCGGTTGATTTGATATATTCTTTTATCTATGATAAGGAATGTCCCGCTTTTGAAGTTATTCTCTATTTTACTGGATTTATTTGATTTTATCGGTTAAAACAAATTGGAATAGATTTAAATAAGAGACAACGGGGTGCGTGAAGCTACCTTTTGTACTTCACTTTTTATCTTTGATCCTCGTATTTTTAGAATTTTTTATTTTAATCCTAAATTTTATTTATTTTACATTTTCATCTCTGAAATTTTAAAATGAAAAAAAGAATCACCAAAAAAATAAAAAAAAATAAAAAAGTAATTAATTGTCAGAATTTAAATAAACATATAACGAGTTGTCTATTTATTTAAATTCGCATGATGTTTAAATTATTATTAGTTTTTTTATCATTTTGTAATAATATTAAAGGGTTTTATGAAAAATATTAACAATCTCCTTTTCAATTATGTATGTATATAATACTTCACATGATGTTTAAATTATTATTAGTTTTTTATCATTTTACAATAATATTATAGGTTTTATGAAAAATATAACAATCTCCTTTTCAATTATTATATATTTGATATGAACAAAACAAAAACAAATGTTTATAAATTTCTTTTCTTTTATTAAATATATTTTTGGCATGATTTTATGACATTAATTAATTTTATTTTTGCCTTCAAACATATAGAAAATATTAAGGTATTATTTTAACATTACTTTATGAAAACTTGATTTTGAGATCACCATATTTTTTATTTAAAAAAATGCTTTTTGATTAAAAAACATATTTTTCTTTAAAATAAATGCATTAATAAAAAAAACAAGGTTTAGATTGAATAGATAATTTTTTTCAACTTATTTCAAATAATTAAAATTTTTACCAAACCTTTATTTCAATTACTGCCTTTTATTTTAAAAAATTTGGGCTGATAAAAAATGTTATCATTATTTTTAAGTAAATTTTGATTTTATGATTATCATGACTCAAATTTGGGCCCTTCTTACATACATACATACATACATACATATATATATATATATATATATATAAAGCAAAATAAAATAAAAAAAATGTAATTATAGATAAAATTAAAAAGAAGTATCGAGAAAGCTATCAATGTTACACTATGTGGGCCTTATTAGTCCTCGTAGTTTGAGTTCCATATGTACATTGTGACCATATGTCAGGGTAATGATAAGATTTTTAATTTGTTTTTCCTATGAAGTCCTATATGCCCGCATTATTTCTAACAAAACATGATGCTATATTTTATGATTGTTTCTCACTAATTTTTGAATGTTAGGAATTAGTTTTTTTTTTTTATCAATTCTACTTGCCTATTGGCATGGGCGGAACAAGAAATAGAGTGGAATATTTTGAATTTATACTCTTGTGCAAATTACTTCATATCCTCCCTAGCGAATACTAACCCTTGGTTGGTGGAGATAGTTTTTAAAAATGTAAATTTGTGGATGATATGTTTTTTTAAAGAATTTAATCAATGATTTTTGATTAATTGACCATTAAAGAATAACTAAGCCTATTTGGTAAAGTGATACGTGACTACTAGGATGAACATGATTTGACATTACGTGAAGTTCAATAAAAGAAAAATGTTGGATTAGATTAAACTATGGACATCCTTGGCAACTTTTTGCATAATTAATGAAATTTGAATACACTGGTTTGTTGAATAATTTTATAAGAAAAAAAAATTCAATATATATATATATATATAAATTATTATAAATATTAGTATTATTGTTAATTTATTTATAGAATTATAAATGATATCATGTTGATAATATGTTATATTTATTAATAAATATATCGATAAATAAATAAAAATATCAATAATATTACATATAGTTTTCTAGAGATATGTTAAATTGATTGATGAAAATACTAACATGTAAATTAAATTTTTTGATGCACTTTATTTATTTGTAAATTTATTAATATATTTATTATTAATAAATTCATTGATGGATTATAAATTATTGATGAAATTGTTTTCCTGAATTATTTTTATTTATAAATCTATTGATAATATATGTACTGACACATTATAATTATAAATACTAATAAAAATTTCTATTAATAAAACTGTTAAATTTAATAGTATTCTACATTTTATTTTTATGGATGTCTCTCTCTCACACACATTCTGCCCGTTAACCATATATTTATTCAAGGTTTTTATCATTCCGCCAAATTCGGCTAAAAAACCCTTTTTTGCAAGGTTTTTATTTCTCACCACTTCGGATATGCATCAAATAAGAAAAAGTAATTGAGGCCTTGCCAGCCACTAGATCTTATTGTGGGCCCAAAAGCCATGCCATGAAACCAAGATTCTGGCAAGGGAAAGAGAAGCAGTAGACGTCACTTCTCCAAAAAGAAGAAAAATCTACAGCTGCCAAAGACATGGGTCCCACTGACTACGTGGAAATCACCTTCATGTAAGAGAGAATTACAACGGGAATCACTTACAGTAGCCTCATGGCCCCAGCAACTGAACAGTGAGAGGCTGCCTTGATTGAATATGGAACAACATTAGTTATTCCTACTACTACTAATCACAACTTGTTAGCCATCTTTTTTAATGCCTTACTTGGCCTTCAGGATCCCCTCCTCTACACAACAACCACCCCACACTCTCCGGGACTGCGACACGCGCGCGCCCACACATACACGGGCACTCATTGTTTATATATATATATATATATACACACATACATACACACACGCACACTCTGGATGGTTCAGACGCGGCTTGATCTGTGTCCCGTGTTCTCCTCATCCCTGTCACTCAGCGCCCCCTTTTTTTTAGTTTCTGCTAATATTGTGATCGCTATTTAGTACAGCAGTAGTGGCATTATCAGTAGCCAATACAAGTAGCGGTAGTAGTGGTGCTGGATATGAGTAGTGGTGATGCCGGAGGGGCTGGGGGTGGTGGTGCAGCAGGGGTGACATCTGGGGGGATGGGGACAGGAGTGATGACCATGAGGTCGCCATTTACAGTATCGCAATGGCAAGAACTGGAACATCAAGCTTTGATCTATAAGTACATGGTAGCAGGTCTGCCTGTTCCACCTGATCTTGTGCTCCCTATTCAGAGGAGCTTTGAGTCCATTTCTCATAGATTCTTCCACCATCCCGCCAGTAAGCCAGCTCTATATATTCCTTCACACATATACATTTATGTGTATACTGTAGCTTCCATTTCTTGGCTACTGATTTAGAGTCTTCATTGGGCTTCTTCTCCATTTGATTAGGGGATCGTGTCGAGCTTAGAGAGCCCTTTCCCTTGTCCTTCTGCTTCTTCTTCTTGTTTAAACACTGAAACTTTGCTTTCAATTTTATACGTTTTCTTGTTATGGATGAGTAATTTCAAGTTTACACATGCTATGTTGTTTTCTTGATTATCATGGAGAAGTATTTCCCTTTATTGTTATTGTTATTACTAAGTGCTATGTTGATATATATCTGGTAGATTTGGATTTCAAAGGCTGGCTATTCTTTTTAATTGATTTTAAATCTGTTGGAAAATTCTTTTTTTTTTCCCATCTTGATCACAGTCGAGGTTTGTGGGCTACTAATTATTTGGTCAATAAATCAGCTTTCAAGGGCAAAAGATTTGACATTTTTCCACTTCAGAATTTCTTGAAGAGATAAAATTGTAATGTCAATCATCTAAATGGTTTTGTGTATTGTATTGACGCAACCTTTTCTTGCCATGACCGTTGCTTTCTCCAAGGATTTGATTCTCTCTTTAATATTTCTTTAGTCATGTGATATGGTGATTAAGAGATGCCATATCACTTATTTTATAACAAAGTCTGACACTGCTGATTGTAAAGGCTGTACCGTTCTTAATATAATGAATCATCATGTTCTCAATGCTGTGTATATTATATTAATTGTGGCATAGTCTGTATCTCCTGCTTGTCTTGTTGTTGGTATGAATTGTTGTGATAACATTTTCAGCATGATTTTGCAGTGGGCTATTGCACTTTCTATGGGAAGAAGGTGGATCCGGAGCCAGGTCGATGCAGGAGGACCGACGGCAAGAAGTGGAGGTGCTCCAAAGATGCATACCCGGACTCCAAGTACTGTGAGCGCCACATGCACCGTGGCCGCAACCGTTCAAGAAAGCCTGTGGAATCACAAACCATGACACAGTCATTGTCCACTGTGACATCACTGACCGTAACAGGAAGCAGCAGTGGAACAGGGAGCTTCCAGAACCTTCCACTGCACACATATGGTAATCCCCAGGGCACTGGTTCTGGACCTAACCAATCCCATTATCATATGAACTGCATTCCCCGTGGAATCCCAACAAAAGATTGCAGGTATCATCGACTTTTTATTTACTGGTTGTGTGCTTATTCCAAGTGATTTGCTAAGCTTATTCCAAGTTATATGGTATTTAAAAAAGGGGAAAGAATTTAATCCAGATGCGTTCTTCACTGTATAGATTTTGGTAATTATGCCTAGCACATTTCATTCCTTTTTCCCTACTTGTGGGCTGTGGTGATGCGAGTAGTGGAGATGTCGAGAAAACCTTTCATGTTTCAGTTGGGCTCTGTTGTCTAATAGGATGGAGAAGTACAGAATGACATGTATTTTTGTTTGTCAGGCTTCCTCCTCCTTTGATTTGGTGCTATGTCCATGAAAACTAATCCAACAACTCTGACAGCCATTAGAAATTGTCTTCAGAAAGTAATTGGCTGTAAATTTAATTCACTCTCTAGTTGAAAAGATTATAGAGAGACAGAAAATTTACAGCTTTTTTATGGTCAGGGATTGCCTGAAATTCTCAGAGGATAAAGAGCTGTCAGGTTCTACCCAAATTTTGGTGGTTCTGAAGATAGTTACAGGGCTCAGGCTTTATTTATGGGTTTTTATTTCATTTTTAATTATGAAATGTTCATGTCTTTCTGCTTGGTGATTAAAGCTTGCAATACAATTCCTGTGTGTGTATGCAATAAGTGCGGATTTCTTATTAGATGCTTCTCCTTCCTTTTTTGTGTTCAGACAAGTTTCCCTGTGAAATTAGGGGCCCTTGATAAATTGTATGGAAGACCTCTGATTTAGGTAGTGTATGTGCAGCACAAACTTTTCATTTTAGCCACTCGCAGACTTCTGGGCCCTGGTTACTGTGAGAATAGCTGTCAGAATCTGCTCCTTGCTTTGGGTCTGCTTTCTTCACTTTCTGTTTTTGCTGTTAAGTTTATGGGGGGATTCTGACAAGCACTCTAGTATGTGTTCAGAAATTTGGTTGAAACCATAGTTTTCAGAAATTTGATTTTTTTTTGTCTAAAAATATGTTTTATATTTTTAGATCGTTTTAATGCGTTGATGTAAAAAATTTCAGAGCAAAAAATACTTTAAAAAGCAAACGCTGCCCAATTAGCCCCTAAACTGTCTTGAGCATGCAAACTTTTGGTTTCTCATTAAGTTTCCGTTGAAAGGATCAAAGATAGGAGGGTTTCTTTTGGGTTCTGCAGAAATTTATGTTAAAATGGTTAGCTGCTGCCTGGGATCTCCTCTGATAAAAAGTGGGTTACATCCTTACAGTTTTATCGTGGACATGTGTTCTTAAAGACACCTGTGCATGTACTCTCTTTACTCTCTGCCAACAACATGTTGCCCTCCTTGTGATAAGCTAGTTCCATGTCTAGGTGTTGTCTCTTTTTGCTCTCTGTTACTCTTATTTTCTTTTTGTTCCGAAAGACTTTTCATTTTAAATTAAAAATAAATAAATACACCATGAGCATACCTGACATTATAGTGTCATGAACTCTTACAACGCTGCTATTCCTACTTTGATCCCAAGATTTGCTTAGTTTCTACTTCTTGCTGGTATCCTGCTAATCTGTATGCCTTTCTGGACCATATCATGGTTTTGTTTCTTTGACTTTGTTGATGCTGATTCCCCCCCCCCCCCCCCTCACATGGAATGAGCTTCTGTTCTTTTGTGTCCATGGAACAATTACTGAATGGCACAAACCATTTTCTTTTAATTCGTGGATTCATTAACTCTTTAGGAAGCTGATTCCTGACATAGGTAAATCATGTTCATTAAGGTATATGGAGAAACAGGACCACAATTGGAAATCTTATGTTATCCGAACACAAAAGAATAGGATTTTTTAATGAGATGTCGCATGTGTTTTCGCTAGTCCAATATTTCAAGTTTCCATAAATGATTGACACCCCATCTGCCAGCATTGCTAACTCTCCTCGTGATTTAGTTCTTGTCAGGAAATTGTTTTCTAGGTTATAGTAACAGAAGATTTCTATCAAGGTTCTAATATTAATGCCAAAATAGGTATCTTCAAGGACTGAAGACAAAGGGTGGCGAGCATAGCTTCTTGTCTGAACCTTCAGGATGCAACAGGGGCCTCCAGAAGGACTCGCAGCTAGACAATGCCTGGTCTTTGATGCAATCCAGAGCCTCATCATTCCCCACAGAGAAATCAACTGACGACTCGACGTTGAAGAATGATTATCCCCAGCATTCATTTTTCAGTAGTGATTTCACCACCGGAGAACTCGTGAAACACGAAGGGCAGTCTCTTCGACCCTTCTTTGAAGAGTGGCCTGAGAACCAGGACACTTGGTCTGGCCTCAAAGATGATAGATCCAACTCCACCTCATTCTCTACAACGAAGCTGTCGATGTCCATTCCCATTGCCTCACCTGGCTTTTCCACAAGCTCTCGTTCTCCACAAGGTGGGTTTTTTCTTTTAAGATAATCATGTATGTTTCTATGTGATGTCCATCTTTATGTGACTCCAGACTTGGATATTTTGCTGCAGAAAACTGAGAGGACAGACTGAGAATTTACAAAGCACGATCAAAGGTGATCCTCGATCAAAGATTGGTGTGTTAACTTGAAAACTTCTAATTCCCCAGGTTTCAAATCAAATTGTACGAACTATTTTGATGCGATCCAATGGATGACGGATCAAAATAAAAATAAAAATCAAAGAACAAAAAAATAATAAAAAAACCAAGATTAAACTCGTGAATTTAAGGATAACCTAAACGATTAGGTTTTTTCAATCCTTTCATGTATCTTTTTTTTTTTTTTTAATTTCCAGAGGCATGAGGGATTTTTGTATTTATTTTTATCAAATAATTAATATGTTTTTAAAAAACAATATTGATGTGTCCTCAGCATATAGCAGTGAGTGGGTGGATTCTATTTGTGCTGTGCGTGAGGCAGCACCTGGTAATGAAACCTGTTTTTCAGTTAATGTTAGAAGTGCTATTATATATATATTTTTTAATGCGAGCGGGGTGACGAATGATAAGCAGCTTATTATTGGTGAGTTTTTGTTTTTTTTTTTCTATCCTCCATCCTAAAAACACGCTGTTATGCTTTTTATTTTTTAAGATTTTTAATTTTAATTTTAATTTTTAAATTTTGTTTTAATTTTTTTTATAAAAGATTTGTTTGTTTTTAATTTAGTCTTTTAATTATAATTTTTTATTTTCAGTTTTTATTTTTTATTTTTTATTTCTTTTTTAGATTTTTTGTTAAAGTTTTATTAATTTTTAATTTCACTATTTATTTAAAGTATATGGTGTTTTATTTTTTTGATTTGGATTTTATTTTTTTATTTTTTATTAAAGTTATTTTTCTTTTTGATTTAACTTTCTAATTAAACATTTTTTGTTGTTCTCTAATTTATTTTTCACTTACTCTCTAATTATAATTTTTTATTTTTGATTTTTTTATGTAATTGATTTTTTCTTTTGAATTTATCATTTAGTATTTGATTTAACGAGGATTGAGTTTCATAATTTTTTTTTATTTGTAGTACTTTCCATGTAGTGATTTAATTTTTTTTTAATTTCTACTTCAATTTTTTTATATAAAAAAACACATCAAAACATCTTAAATATTTTTTATTTTTTTTTGAAAATTTTTTATAACTCATAATAAAGGGCATGTTAAATAGCTAGTAATATAATATAACAAGAGAGGGCTATCTTTATTCTATAATTCAAGATCCAAGCGTCATAATTATTATCCTTTCTAATATAGGTAAAAAAAATAAAAAATTCTTATTCTTATCATTTAAAAAGGTTTGAAGTCTCTACTTAATATTTTGATATTTAAAAAATTTAATTGATTTTTAAAGTTTAGATAAGAGGACTAGATATATATAGAAAAGATAATACTATCGTCAGTATATCTTATCTAAGGTAAGTTGCATTGTTTATTTGTTTGATTACTAAGATATTGTTGTGTTTTTATAATTATTAGTTTGTCTATAAGTTAAAGCATGTCTATCCTATGTCTATCCTAGTAGAGTAAACCATAACTTTATAGATCGTGCCTAGCCATTTTAAAGCTCAAACATAATATTTTGTATTTTTTTAATATTCAAGAATACATCTTACTTGTTAATAGTTCATCCCCGTTGGTATTAAAATAAACAAGTTGATTTTTTTATTTGTTTTGAAATGTAAGCTAAGTTTTAATAGATTTAATAAAATTATTATTAATTTTAGAAATACATGTAAAGATATATAAAAACTATTTTTCTTGAATTTCGGTGTTTTAAAAAAAAGCTAAATCTTTACATGTATTTTTTTTTGTTTTATACAAATTCAATTTTTATTTGAGAGACTTGTGATTAGTACTTAAAAATATATTTTTATCAAGATTTTATATCATCATTTTACACTTCAAGTATCAATAACTCCTTAACTAAAATATATTTTATAATAACATATCTAATAATATAAGATACTTTTAATTTGTGGTAAATTTTTATTTTAAATGTAGGCCTAGAATATAAATGAAAAGATTGATTGATGAGTTCAAAAACTGAAATTAAAAGGCCAAAGAGATGACCAAACTTAGAAAAGAGATACTAGTGTAGTCCAAACTGAACACTGTTCGGTAATTGGGTAATATCTGGAGTTGTAGATCTTAAATTTAGATTTACTTTATATGGATGGAAAGACAAGATATAGGCCTACAACTTTCATATGGAACCCAAATTTACAAATGCTATTTTCAAGTTCAAATTATAGTAACACTGTTTGACTCATATCTGGAGTTTTAAAAATTTAAATAACCTTTATTTTTTTCTAGAAAGCTAAGACAATTTTCTAAACCTTTCATGTTTTTAAGTGGTTCCATTTCTAATGTTATCAATAACGTTTTGGGTAAACAAGAAAAGATAAGGATTGTCATTAAGTTAAGAGTTAGCCACAAACTCATCAATTAATCATCAAATCAATAGTTTTTAATTTGGGCCTATAAAAGAAGATATTTGCCATGCATTTAGACATCTTAGTCTTCAGATTAAGATCATACTCTTGCTTTCTCTCTTTGTATTTTTATAATATTTATGTTTTTCTTTCATTAATATCAAGTTTATGCCATTCATTTCCTTTCCTTTACTTAGTTAACTTACATCTTATTTATGTTCTTATTTTGTTTATTTATTTTTCTTTCTTTTATTATATTAAGGTGAAAAGGTTACATTAATGACGTAAGAATAAGTATAGTATAAGCTTAATATGGACTTTAATGTTTGATACTAAGATGTTTTGTATTTGTTATCTTATTCACTCTTTAATACTTTGCTTATTAAATGACTAATCTTGATTTATGTTGTATAACACTTGGTAAAACAAATGCTTGACACTTGATTAGTACTTAAAAATGCATTTTTATTAAGGTTTTATGTCATCATTTTACACTTGAAGTATCAATAACTCCTTAACTAAAGCATGTTTTGTAATAACGTATATAATAATATAAGATACCTTTAATTTGTGGTAAATGTTCATTTTAAATGTAGGCCTATCATATAAATGAAAGGATTGATTGATGAATTCAAGAACTGAAATTGAAAGGGCAAAGAGACGGTTAAACTTAGAAAAGAGATGTAAGTGCAGTCCAAATCAGAATACTGTTAGGTAATTGGGTCATATCTAAAGCTGTAGATCTCAGATTTAGGTCTACTTTATATGGATACAAAGGTAAGACATGGGCCTACAATTTTTATAGGAGCCCAAGATCTAAAAAGGTCATGTTCAAGTCCAAATTAAAGAAACAATAAAGAAGTCTGAATCTGTACTCTAGTCCGAGCACTGTTAAGTGTTTGGCCCATATCTGGAGTTTTACAAGTCCAAATGATCTGAATTGTTTACACAAGAAAGCTAAGATAATTTCCTACAACTTTCATGTTTATAAGTGGTTCTAATTTTGACGTTATTAATAACATTTTGGGTAGACAAGAGAAGATAATGATTGTTACCAAGTCAAGAGTTGGTCACCCACTCATCAAATCAATAGTTTCTAATTTTAGCCTATAAAAGGAGGCATTGACATTCATTTATGCATCTTGGTTTCCAGATCAAGATCATGCTCTTGTTTTCTCTCTTTGTATTTTTTGTAATGTTTATACTTTGTTTTAATTAATATCAAGTTTATACCTTTCATTTCCTTTTCTTTACTTAGTTAACTCTTATCTTATTTATGTTTTTATTTTATTTATTTATTTTTCTTTCTTTCATTATGTTTAGCTAAGTTTATTATACTAAGGTGAAAATGTTACACTAATAGTGTAAGAATAAGTATAGTGTAAACTTAATAGGAACTTTAATGTTTGATACTAATATGTTTTATATTTGTTATTTTGTTCACTTTTTAATATTTTGCTTGTTAAATGACTAATCTTGATTTATGTTATATAACACTTGGTAGAACAAATGTTTGACGCTTTCATAGTTCATACTGTATGGTACAACTGACACCTGAGGTATTAAAGGGACTTGATTTGTTATTAACATAAGTTATAATCATGAATGCTTGATGAGATTTACAAGTATTAGTATTAATCGAATAAGATGACTAATGTAATCATGTTAATAATCTATAATCTGATTGGAACCACCTTTGTGTGTGGTTTCTAGTTGAATAATAAGAGTTTATACTATACTTGTTTGACATGCCATTAATGGATCCTATAACCTTGACATTTATTATTATCATTGTTTAATCCTTATTTTAATATTCCATCTCAAAGTTCTCATCATCACCATCTTCTTCTTCTTCTCCTTCTTTTTCTTTACTACTAGTACTACTACTACTACTACTACTACTATTATTATTATTATTATTATTATTATTATTATTATTATTATTGCTACTAATATTATTGTTATTGTTGTTGTTGTTTATAATTGTTATTTATAATTTGTACAATTAAACTTCTTGTGGTTCGACCCCGGTCTTACCAGGTTATTTATTATTTTGACACTCCTGCACTTGGAAGAAGACATTAATCTTTTAGTCGTGTCAAGTTTTTGAAGCCGTTGCCGGGGAGGTAAGTTCTTGTACAAATTATGGTATTTATTTCATTTTCTCTATTCACTTTTCTTGTATATAACTTTGTTTCTTTTATCTTATTTCCTCTTTTTTTATTTTCTTCTTTCTTTTATTCTATTCCTACACGTGCATGAGAGTATGATCACGTACATTAAGTGATAGGCTTTGTAGGGTATCCTTATCATTTTCAGAAAATATGGTCAAAGAAGATAATCAATCACTTCATAATGAGAATAATGAGAATAACCGTGTTAGAACACTTAGAGACCACATGAATCCTACAAGAACAAATGCACCATCATGCATAGTTTTTTCTCCTGATGTACCTCATTTTAATTTTAAGCTAGACATTATTTAACTTTTACCTTCTTTTTATGGCTTACAATTGGAAAATCCATATTTGCATTTAAGAGAATTTAAGGAGGTCTGTAACACCTATAATGACTCAAATTGTAGTATGAACACCATCAGATTAAAGCTTTTTCCTTTTTTATTAAAAGATAAAGCTAGAACATGGTTATAAAATTTGAGACCAGGATCCATTCGTGCTTAGGATGAAATGCAACAACAGTTTTTAAAGAAGTTTTTTCCATCTCACAGAACAAACTCTTTCAAAAGACAAATCACTACTTTTACTAAAAAACAAGGAGAAACATTTTACCAATATTGAGATAGATATCGAGACTTGCTTAATACTTACCCTCATCATGGTTTTGAAACATGGAGATTGGTTTCACATTTTTATGAAAGGTTAACACCTAAAGATAGGCAAATGGTTGAATTGATGTGCAATGAAACTTTTGATGATAAAGACCTTGATGAAGTAATGGAGTACTTAGACTTGTTAGGTGAAAATGCCTAAAATTAGGACACGACGGGTACTTATGAGGCACCGAGTAAAACTCAACCTCATACATCTAATGGAGGTATGTACAACCTTAGGGAAGATCATGACCTCTAAGCCAAGTTTGCATCTTTAGCTAGAAAAATCGAGGCACTAGAATTGAAAAAGAGTGGTCAATTAAAATCTATTGAAAACATTGTATGTCAAATATGTGAAACAAATGAACATCCAACCAATAATTGTTCAACCTTGCCTTCTTTTAAGGAATGTCTCCATGAACAAGTCCATGCTTTAAACAATTTCTAAAGGGCCAACCACAACCCGTACTCACAAACATACAACCCTGGTTGGAGAAATTACCTAAATTTCAGTTGGAAGAGTGATAATAATAATATACAAACTTCATAACCACAGTTTCAAGTACACCATAATTTTCAAAATTCTCATAGATATGCATCTCCTTATGCTCCACCTCTTAGAAGAAATCTTGAGGAAACATTGCATGCATTTTTATCAAGGTTTTTTTTATCATCATTTTGCACTTGAAGTATCAATAACTCCTTAACTAAAACATATTTTATAATAACATATTTAATAATATAAGATAACTTTAATTTGTGGTAAATTTTTATTTTAAATGCAGGCCTATTGATTAGTACTTAAAAGTGCATTTTTATCATGGTTTTATATCATCATTTTGCACTTGAAGTATCAATAACTCCTTAACTAAAATATGTTTTATAATAATGTATCTAATAATATAAGATACCTATAATTTGTGGTAAATGTCTATTTTTAATGCAGGTCTATCACATAAATGAAAGGATTGATTGATGACTTGAAGAACTTAAATTGCATGGATAAAGAGATGGTCAAACTTAGAGAAGAGATGTCGGTGCAATCCAAACCGGAACACTGTTCGGTAATTGAGCCATATATGGAGCTACAGATCTCAAATTTAGGTCCAATTTATATGGATGGAAAGGTAAGACATAGGCCTACAACTTTCATATGGAGCCCAAGATCTAAAAAGGCCATTATCAAGTCCAAATTGTAGCAACAACAAAGAAGCCCGAATCTGTCTTCCAGCCCGAGCACTGTTCGGTATTTTGGCCATATCTGGAGTTCTAGAAGTCCAAATGAGCTGAATGTTTTACACAAGAAAGCTGAGACAATTGCCTACAACTTTCATGTTTGCACCTGGCTCCAGTTTTGACGTTATCAATGACGTTTTGGGCAGACAAGAGAAGATAAGGATTGTCACCAAGTCAAAAGTTGGCCACCCACTTATCAATTAGTCATCAAATCAATAGTTCCCAATTTTGGCCTATAAAAGGAGGCATTTGCCATGCATTTAGGCATCTTGGTTTCCAGATCAAGATCATGCTCTTCCTTTCTCTCTTTGTATTTTTTGTAATGTTTATGCTTTGCTTTCATTAATATTAAGTTTATGCCTTTCATTTCCTTTCCTTTACTTAGTTACCTTTTATGTTCTTATTTTGTTTATCTATTTTGCTTTCTTTCATTATGTCTAGCTAAGTTACTTATGTCAAGGTGAAAAGGTTACACTAATGGTGTGAGAATAAGTATAATGTAAACTTAATATGGACTTTAATGTTTGATACTAACATGTTTTATATTTGTTATCTTGTTCACTCTTTAATACTTTGCTTGTTAAATAACTAATCTTGATTTATGTTGTGTAACACTTGGTACAACAAATGCTTGGCACTTTCATAGCCCATAATGTATGGTATAACCGACACCTGAGCTATGAAAGGAACTTGATTTGTTGTTAACATAAGTTATAATCATGAATGCTTGACGAGATTTACAAGTATTAGCATTAATTGAATAAGATGACTAATGTAATCATGTTAACAATATATAATCTGATTGGAACCTCCTTTGTGTGTGGTTTCCAATTCAATAATAAGAGTTTATACTATACTTGTTTGATATACCATTAGTGGAACCTCTAACCTTGACATTTGTTATTATTATTGTTTAATCCTTACTTTAATATTTCATCTCTAAGTTCTCATCATCATCATCTTCTTCTTCTTCTCTTTCTTTATTATTATTATTATTATTATTATTATTATTATTATTATTACTACTACTACTACTACTACTACTACTACTACTACTATTGTTGTTGTTATTATTGTTGTTTTATAATTGTTGTTTATAATTTGTACAATTAACCTCCCTGTGGTTCGACCCCGGTCTTGCCGGGTTATTTATTACTTCGACACTCCTGCACTTGGGAGAAGACATCAACCTTTTAGTCGTGTCAAGTTTTTGGCACCGTTGCCGGGGAGGTAAGTTCTTGTATAAATTATAGTATTTATTTTATTTTCTTTTTTTATTTTTCTTGTATATAATTTTGTTTCTTTTCTTTTGTTTCTTTTTATTTTGTTTTCTTCCTCCTTTTGCTTTCTTATTTTTATTTTATTTTATTCCTACACGTGCATGAGAGTGTGGTCACGTACATCAAGTGGTAGACTTTGTAGGGTATCCTCATCATTTTCAGAAAATATGGCCGAAGAAGATAATCAATCACTTCAAAATGAGAATAATGAGAATAACCGTGCTAGAACACTTAGAGACCACATGAATCCCACAAGAACAAGTGCACCATCATGCATAGTTTTTCCTCCTGATGCATCTCATTTTAATTTTAAACCAGGTATTATTCAACTTTTACCATCTTTTCATGGGTTGGAATTGGAAAATCCATACTTGCATTTAAGGGAATTTGAGAAGGTGTGCAACACATATAATAATTTAAATTGTAGCATGAACACCATCAGATTAAAGCTTTTTCCTTTTTCATTAAAAGATAAAGCTAAAATATGGCTATAAAATTTGAGACTAGGATTCATTTGTGCTTGGGTTGAAATGCAACAACAGTTTTTGAAGAAGTTTTTTTCATCTCACAGAATAAATTCTTTCAAAAGGCAAATCACCACTTTCACTAAAAAATCAGGAGAAACATTTTACCAATTTTAGGATTGGTATCAAGACTTGCTTAATACTTGCCCTCATCATGGTTTTGAAACATGGAAATTAGTTTCACATTTTTATGAAGGGTTAACACCTAGAGATAGATAAATGGTTGAATTGATGTGCAATGAAACTTTTGAAGATAAAGACCCTGATAAAACAATGAAGTATTTAGACTTGTTAGTTGAAAATGCTCAAAATTAGGATACCACGGGTACTTATGAGGTACCGAGTAAAACTCAACCTCATACATCTAGTGGAGGGATGCACAACCTTAAGAAAGATCATGACCTTCAAGCCAAGTTTGCATCTTTATTTAGAAAAGTCAACGTATTAGAATTGAAAAATAGTGGTCAATTAAAATGTCTTGAAAACATTGTGTGTCAAATATGTGAAACAAATGAATACTTAACCAATAACTGTCCAACCTTGCCTTTTTTTAAGGAATGTCTCCATGAACAAGCCCATGCTTTAAATAGTTTTGAAAGGCTAAATCATAACCCATATTTGCAAACATACAATCCTAGTTGGAGAAATCACCAAAATTTCAGTTGGAAGAGTGACAATGCACAAACTTCACAACCACAGTTTTAAGCACACCATAATTTCCTAAATTATCATGGATATGCACCTCCTTATGCTCCACCTCTTACAAGAAATTTAGAGGAAACTTTGTATGCATTCATTAAAAAGTAAGAGACAATCAACATTCAACTTGCTCAAAGCATAAGAGATTTTAAAGATACTCTTGTAAAATTCACATCTGCTCTCAATTTTCAAGAGAAAGGTAAGTTTCCATCTCAACCATAGCAAAATCCCAAAGGGCAATACAATGCAAATACAAGTAGTTTTGGAAGTCAACACATGGATCAAGTCAAATCAGTCATCACTCTTCATAATGGTAAGGTTATTCACAAATCAATTCTTGAACCTTGTGAGAAAGATGATGAGTCAATTTCTAAGGGTAAGGAAGGGGTTGAATCTGAACATTGCAAAGAAAAACTAATTCCTCGCTAGTACTTCCATTTCCTCATGCTATGACCGATCAGGAAGAAATCAATGATGAAAAAGGCACTGAAAATATTGATGCGGATCGTTTATCAAAAGTGACAACAGATTCGACACCCGACATCACACCAATCAATTATTACTATCCTGATGAATCTCTACTTTCTCTTAGTTCAATATCTTGGTTTGCTAAAAATATCAATTTTCTTGCTTTAGGATTTTTGCTTGCTCACTAGAGTACTGAAGATAAAAGAAAATTTTTGAGCAATATGTAAAAATTTTATTGGGATGACCCTTACTTATTCAATTATCGTCCTAATCAAATATTTCAAAGATGCTTTTTTGATAATGAGGTAAGTAATCTCATTAAATTTTATCACTCTAAGGCACGTAGGGATTATTTATCATAAAAAAAAGGATTGTAGAAATCTTACAGAGTGAATTTAACTAGCCCATCATATTCAAGGAGTCACATGCATTCCGTAAAAATAGTGAAAATTGTCAAAAGATGGGATTTATTTTAAAATATAGAGAGTTTTTAGATAATCTTCTATTGACTCTTAAGTCTTGTCATAGTCGAGATAAGTATCATGCAATTTATGACTTATGAACCCATTTTCATAAAGAACCCATTTTCATAAAGAACATGCTTGACATAGTCTTGAGAATTTAACTAAAAAAAACCTTGTTTGCTAGTTTTTAAGAAAACTAGATTGCAAGCCTATCCCCGACCCATAAAAGGTGTTTAAGCCGTTCTTGAACGTAAAACCAAGGGAAGATGTGAGCCACAATCACAACTACCTATACATATAATTTTTTTAAATAAATAAATAAAGAGAGAGTGTGTGTGTGTGTGTGTGAGACTCCAGCTGGCCTACATATAGGTGGTATGACTACCTTTTTAATTTCTCATTTATAAAATCCCCTCTTCCTTCCTTTCATTTCTACTCAAAAATAGAAGTGTAGAAATGACAAGTTCCTCAGGTCATCAGATAAGAAATGTTTGTGTTTTTGATGGATCTAGTCCTGAGAAAGAAAATGAGTTTTTAGAATCAACAAATCATCTTGGTTAAGTGATAGCTGAGAGAAAGATTTATTTAGTGTATGAGGGAGGTAGTCTGAGGTTAATGAGAGGTGTGTCAATAGTTGTATTTTTAGGAGGTAGTCAAGTTTTGAGGGTTGTCCCCAAAGCTTTAGCACATGGGGAAATAATTGGAAAAACTATTGGAGAGGAACTTCAAGTCTCCATAATGTCTACTCGAATGAATGCAATGTTTAACCATGGTGATGCCTTCATTTCCTTACCAGGTGGTCTAGGCATATTGGAAGAGATCTTTCATATTTCCTCTTGGGCCCAACTGCACATTCACCATAAACCTATAGGTCTGTTAAATGTTAATGGTTATTATGATAAGTTGTTATCTTTTCTTAATCATGTTGTGGAACAGGAATTTCTAACATTTTCTACACGACAAATCATAATCTCTGCTGCTACTACTGAACAATTGATTGACCAACTACAATCTTTCATTCTTGAAATTGATCCCTTCATGAGTCGCATAAATTTATCATCTAAGGGAAGCCGTAAAAAGCTTAGATGATATTTGAGTCTTCATTTGTAATTTTTGTGTCCTTTTGTTTTATTATTATGTTTTGTTATTTCTTATTTTTATTTCAGTGTGTTTCAGGTTTTGTCAGTGTTCGTTATTTCAGGTGATATCTTCTATACTCTATCTTTTTACCTTAGAACATTGAGAATAATATCTCGTTTTGGTTAGGGGGGAGAGGGTAGTAGTTGATAAAAAAAAAAGCATGTGCAAAATTATTGTTACTAGGATGGCAGAGCAAAAAAGCTCTTTTGACTCTTGAGATGCATTTTAGTAACCATTCTTAACAAGGTCTATTATAATACTTCTTGAAATATTCAGGTTTACAAACTCTCACATTACTATCACTTAATTCTACTCATATACTGATTTAACATGTATTCTTAAACCTTAATTTTCACACACACACTTTAATATATGATTGTGGGTTGCACATTAGATTATTACATTAATTATGTTCTTTTGTTAAAGGTAACAACCAAGGGAAAAGGATAGTATATAATTTAAAAAAAACAAAAAAAAGAGCAAAAAAAATGATGATAATAAAAATATAGATAAGTTTGGTTTTGTAGCCTCCCTAACTCAAGTAATTAAGCTTGAAGGGGTGTTTTAACACCTAATACGTTAAAGTCAACTAACTTGAGAGCTATTGGCCCAACGCTTGTTACATAAGTTAAGGAGAAAAGCTTAAGTGAATCAAACAATGCACTATCTATATATCAATATCTGCAACCCGAGTTACCAAGCTCATAGGGGTGTCTCAACACCTAATGCCCTAAGACCAACTGGTCTGGGAGTCATTAGCCAAAAACTCGCTACATGAGTTAAAGATGCATGATGTTTTAAGTTATATGTATATATATTAAAAAAATAAAAGAAAAAGAAAAGGCAAAATAATAATAATCTCAACCCAAGGAAGTTAACCTTAAACATTAGAACAAGAATTTTGTTTTCTTCCAAGAAAAGCCCTATAATTATGTATTGATATATTGAGTATAAAAAAAGGTTTATTAATATCTTGTTAAGAGGTATTGAGCAGATATATAAATTTAATGAGAGTTTGTTTATTTGGATAGATTAATGGAAGTTGAATGATGAATATCTTGCTTTCTGGAATTTACAAATTGTTTTTTCTATTTAATGTTTTGATTACTAGGGACTAGTAATAAACTGGTTAGGGGGGGTGTGATTAATACTTACAAGTGTATTTTTATCAAGGTTTTATATTATCATTTTACACTTGAAGTATTAATAACTCCTTAACTAAAACATGTTTTATAATAACATATTTAATAATATAAGATACCTTTAATTTGTGGTAAATGTTCATTTTAAATGCAGGCCTATCACATAAATAAAAGGATTGATTGATGAATTTAAGAACTGAAATTAAAAGGACAAAGAGATGGCCAAACTTAGAAAAGAGATGCCAGTGTAGTCCACATCGAAATACTATTTGATAATTGGGTCATATTTGTAGTTGTAGATCTCAGATTTAAGTTCAATTTATATGGATGAAAAGGTAAGAAATAGGCCTATAACTTTCATATGAGCCCAAGATCTAAAAAGGCCATTTTCAAGTCCAAATTAGAGCAACAACAAAAAAGTCCAAATCTGTGTTCAAGCCCGAGCATTGTTTAATGTTTGACCCATATCTAGAGTTCTAGAAGTCCAAATGAGCTGAATGTTTTACAAGAAATCAAAGACAATTTCCTACAACATTCATGTTTGCAATTGGTTCTAATTTTGACGTTATCAATGATGTTTTGGGCAGACAAGAGAACATAAGGATTGTCACCAAGTCAAGAGTTGGCCACCCACTCATCAATAAGTCATCAAATCAATAGTTTTCAATTTTGGCCTATAAAAGGAGGTATTTTCCATGCATTTAGGCATTTTGGTTTCCAGATCAAGATCATGCTCTTGCTTTCTCTCTTTGTATTTTTTGTAATCTTTATGCTTTGCTTTCATTAATATCAAGTTTATGCCTTTCATTTCCTTTCCTTTACTTAGTTAACTTTTATCTTATTTATGTTCTTATTTTGTTTATCTATTTTTCTTTCTTTTATTATGTGTAGCTAAGTTTATTATGTCAAGGTGAAAAGGTTGCACTAATGGTGTAAGAATAAGTACAGTATAAATTTAATATGTACTTTAATGTTTGATACTAACATGTTTTATATTTGTTATCTTGTTCACTCTTTAATATTTTACTTGTTAAATGATTAATCTTGATTTATGTTGTATAACACTTGGTACAACAAATGCTTGACACTTTCATAGCCCATACTATATGGTATATGATTACTACTTAAAAGTGCATTTTTATCATGGTTTTATATCATCATTTTGCACTTGAAGTATCAATAACTCCTTAACTAAAGCATGTTTTATAATAATATATCTAATAATATAAGATACCTTTAATTTGTGGTAAATATTTATTTTAAATGCAGGCCTATCACATAAATGATAGGATTGATTGATGACTTTAAAAACTTAAATTGCAAGGATAAAGAGATGACCAAACTTAGAAAAGAGATGTCGGTGCAATTCAAACCAGAACACTATTCAGTAATTGGGTCATATCTGGAGCTATATATCTCAGATTTAGGTCTAATTTATATGGATGGAAAGGTAAGACATAGGCCTACAACTTTTATATGGAGCCCAAAATCTAAAAAGGCCATTTTCAAGTCCAAATTGTAGCAACAACAAAAAGCCCGAATCTGTCTTCCAGCCCGAGCACTGTTCAGTATTTTGGCCATATCGGGAGTTCTAAAAGTCCAAATGAGCTGATGTTTTTACATAAGAAAGCTGAGATAATTGGCTACAACTTTTATGTTTTCAATTGGCTCTAATTTTGACGTTATCAATGACGTTTTGGGCAGACAATAAAAGATAAGGATTGTCACCAAGTCAAGAGTTGGTCACCCACTTATCAATTAGTCATCAAATCAATAGTTCCCACTTTTGGCCTATAAAAGGAGGCATTTGCCATGCATTTAGGCATCTTGGTTTCCAGATCAAGATCATGCTCTTCCTTTCTCTCTTTGTATTTTTTGTAATGTTTATGCTTTGGTTTCATTAATATCAAGTTTATGCCTTTCATTTCCTTTCCTTTACTTAGTTAACTTTTATGTTCTTATTTTGTTTATCTATTTTTTCTTTCTTTCATTATGTCTAGCTAAGTTAATTATGTCAAGGTGAAAAGGTTACACTAATGGTGTAAGAATAAGTATAATATAAACTTAATATGGACTTTAATATTTGATACTAACATGTTTTATATTTGTTATCTTGTTCACTCTTTAATACTTTACTTGTTAAATAACTATCTTGATTTATGTTGTATAACACTTGGCACAACAAATGCTTGACACTTTCATAGCTCATAATGTATGGTATAACCTACACTTGAGCTATGAAAGGAACTTGATTTGTTGTTAACATAAGTTATAATCATGAATGCTTGATGAAATTTATAAGTATTAGCATTAATCGAATAAGATGACTAATGTAATCATGTTAACAATCTATAATATGATTGGAACCTCCTTTGTGTGTAGTTTCCAATTGAATAATAAGAGTTTATACTATACTTGTTTGACATACCATTAGTGGATCCTTTAGCCTTAACATTGTTTGTTATCATTATTTAATCCTTACGTTAATTTTCCATCTCAAAGTTCTCATCAACTTTTCTTCTTTATTGTTGTTGTTGTTATTATTATTATTATTACTACTACTACTACTACTACTACTACTACTACTAGTATTATTAGTATTATTATTGCTATTATTATTATTATTGTTGTTATTAGTACTATTATTGTTGTTTATAATTTGTACAATTAACCTCCCTTTGGTTCGACCCTGATCTTGCCATGTTATTTATTACTTTGACACTCCTGCACTTGGGAGAAGACATCAATCTTTTAGTCGTGTCAAAAAGCAAGAGACAATCAATACTCAACTTGCTCAAAACATGAAAGATTTTAAAGATACTCTTGCAAAATTAACATCTGCTCTCAGTTTCCAAGAGAAAGGTAAGTTTCCATCTCAACCACAATAAAATCCAAGAGGAAATACAATACAAATACAAGTAGTTCCGGAAGCCAACACTTGGAACAAGTCAAATCAGTTACTACTTTTCGCAGTGGTAAGGTTATTGAAAAATCCACTTTCGAACCTTGTGAGAAAGATAATGAGTTAATCTCTGAGGGTAAGAAAGGGGTTGAATCTAAAAATTGCAAAGAAACGACTAATTCCTTGTTAACACTTCCATTTCCTTATGCCATGACCAAACAAAGGAAAGTTAATCATAACTTTGAAATCTTTGAAACTTTCAAACAGGTAAGGATCAATATACATTTGTTAGATGCTATTAAACAAGTTCTTTTCTATGCTAAATTTTTGAAAGATCTATGCACTACGAAGAGAAAATTGAATGTGAAAAAGAAAACCTTTTTACCCAAACAAGTAAGTGCCATTCTTCAGAACAATAATGCTTTGAAATATAAAGACCTTGGTTGTCCTATAACTTCTTGCTTTATTAGAGAACATAAAATTAAAAGAACCTTAATTTTGGAGTCAGTGTGAATTTACTTCCATATTTAGTTTGTCAGAGTCTCAATCTAGGAGAGTTAAAACCAAATTATGTATCTCTTTTACTTGCCGATAGATTTATAAAAGTGCCTAGAGGAATAGTCAAAGATGTGTTAGTACAAGTTGATAAATTCATTTATCTTGTGGATTTTGTTATCTTGGACACAGAACCTGTTGAAACATGTAATTCATTTCCTGTTATTTTAGGACATCGATTTCTTACAACTTCTAACACATTAATTAATTGTAGGAATGGACTGATGAAGCTATCATTTAAAAACATGACATTGGAGATGAATATTTTCAACATTTGCAAGCAACTAGAAGATGATAATGATTTACAAGAAGTAGATCATATTGATGAATTAGTTTATGATCAACTTGAATATCTTTAAGTAAAAATGAGTTGGTTGAATCTAAAGATTTGCAAATGATTTATTCTGAGGAAGAAATAATGGATGAAAAACACACCAAAAATATTGATGCGAATCTTTTTGTCAAAAGTAACAACAAATTTGACATCTAATATCACATCAATCGATGATTACTTTCCTAACAAATCCTTATTTTCTCTTAATCTAATGCCTTGGTATGAGAAAAATATCAATTTTCTTGCTTTAGGAGATTTGCCAATTGATTGGAGTACCCAAGACAAAGAAAAGTTTTTGAATGAAGTGAAGAACGTTTATTAGGATGATCCTAACTTATTCAAATATTGTCTTGATCAAATATTTCAAAGATTTATTCCCAACAATAAGGTAAGTAATGTCATCAAATATTTTCATTTTAGAGCACGTGAGAGTTATTTTTCTTCAAAAAAGATAGCTGTAAAAATATTTTAAAATGGATTTATTAGCCCACCATGTTCAAGGACATGCATGCATTCTACAAAACTTGTAAAAATTGTCAAAAAGTTGATACTGGTCAAAAAGTTTTGTTTTATAATTCTTAATTCCATTTATTCCCTAGAGAGATAAGACTAAGATGGGGCAGTCCATTTATCAAGAAATATGTGTATCTTTATGGGTCCTTTGATATTGAGAATTCAATGAATGACAATGATTTTAAGGAAAATAGACATCATTTGAAAGCTTACTTTGATAATTTTCCTAATGAAAATGAATCAATTGGTTTGAATGATCTTATAGATAAATGATGATTATTTTGTTTTTCTCATGTTATTTTTTTGTGTTTCTTTTTGAGTATTTTTGCTAGTTTCTCTTACCTCGGTTAGATGACGAACAACGGTACTCCATGACTTAAGTCGATTCTTTCAGTTTCCTATAATAACTGATATCTGTGTATATATTTATGCAATTCTATGAATCTCTCTTCCATCTCAATTGAAAATGGACACTAATCTTGAAAAATTAAAAAAGTATTTTCCCTCTCTACCTCAGAATGCTATCACAAAAATTTATGGTGCTAGATGTGCCAGATTGAGATTGTTAATGAACTATGGAATTCCTGAAGATATTCACTGGTTAATTGAAGCAAAGTTCTGATTATCAAATAAGTTCTTGAATTCCTTCATTTCACACATGCCTAGAACAAATAAAAGTACTTTTGCAAAGAAACATCGTGCAAAATGATTGAAAGTTTGTCATCGATGTGCCAGATGGACTTGTAATGCACAATGTCGTTCTTTAGAAATGATATCTATAAATTGTGAAGATAAAATACAATTCATTAAGGAGTCTTCAGATAATCTTCTATTAACTCTTGAGACGTATGCTAGTGGATATGTGCATTGACACGACTAAAAGGTTGATGTCTTCTCCCAAGTGCAGGAGTGTCGAAGTAATAAATAACCCGGCAAGACCGGGGTCGAACCATAGGGAGGTTAATTGTACAAATTATAGACAACAATTATAAACAACAATAACAACAACAACAAGAGTAGTAGTAGTAGTAGTAATAATAATAATAATAATAATAATAATAATAATAATAATAACAATAGTAGTAGTAGTAGTAGTAGTAGTAGTAATAGTAGTAGTAATAAAGAAAGAGAAGAAGAAGAAGATGATGATGATGAGAACTTAGAGATGAAATATTAATGTAAGGATTAAACAATAATAATAACAAATGTCAAGGTTAGAGGTTCCACTAATGGTATATCAAACAAGTATAGTATAAACTCTTATTATTGAATTGGAAACCACACACAAAGGAGGTTCCAATCAGATTATATATTGTTAACATGATTACATTAGTCATCTTATTCAATTAATGTTAATACTTGTAAATCTCGTCAAGCATTCATGATTATAACTTATGTTAACAACAAATCAAGTTCCTTTCATAGCTCAGGTGTCGGTTATACCATACATTATGGGCTATGAAAGTGCCAAGCATTTGTTGTACCAAGTGTTATACAACATAAATCAAGATTAGTCATTTAACAAGCAAAGTATTAAAGAGTGAATAAGATAACAAATATAAAACATGTTAGTATCAAACATAATGGTCCATATTAAGTTTACACTATACTTATTCTTCCACCATTAGTGTAACCTTTTCACCTTGACATAATTAACTTAGCTAGACATAATGAAAGAAAGGAAAACAAATAAACAAAATAAGAACATAAAAGTTAACTAAGTAAAGGAAAGGAAATGAAAGGCATAAACTTAATATTAATGAAAGCAAAGCATAAACATTACAAAAAATACAAAGAGAGAAAGGAAGAGCATGATCTTGATCTGGAAACCAAGATGCCTAAATGCATGGCAAATGCCTCCTTTTATAGGCCAAAATTGGGAACTATTGATTTGATGACTAATTGATAAGTGGGTGGCCAACTTTTGACTTGGTGACAATCCTTATCTTCTCTTGTCTGCCCAAAACGTCATTGATAACGTCAAAATTGGAGCCAGGTGAAAACATGAAAGTTGTAGGCCATTGTCTCAGCTTTCTTGTGTAAAACATTCTGCTCATTTGGACTTCTAGAACTCCAGATATGGCCAAAATACCGAACAGTGCTCGGGCTGGAAGACAGATTCAGGCTTCTTTGTTGTTGCTACAATTTGGACTTGATAATGGCCTTTTTAGATCTTGGGCTCCATATGAAAGTTGTAGGCCTATGTCTTAACTTTCCATCCATATAAATTGGACCTAAATCTGAGATCTGTAGCTCCAGATATGACCCAATTACCGAATAGTGTTCCGATTTGGATTGCACCGACATCTCTTCTCTAAGTTTGACCATCTTTTTATCCATGCAATTTAAGTTCTTCAAGTCATCAATCAATCCTTTCATTTATGTGATAGGCCTGCATTAAAAATAGACATTTACCACAAATTATAGGTATCTTATATTATTAGATACATTATTATAAAACATATTTTAGTTAAGGAGTTATTGATACTTCAAGTGCAAAATGATGATATAAAACCATGATAAAAATGCACTTTTAAGTACTAATCACACCCCTCAACCAGCTTATTACTAGTCCCTAGTAATCAAAGCGTTACAACAATTTGCAAATGTCACAAAGCAAGGTATTCATCATTTAACTTCCATTAAGCTATCCAGATAAACAAACTCTCATTAAATTTATATATCTGCTCAATACCACTTAACAAGATATTAATAAACCTTTCTTTTGTGCTCAATGTTTCAACACATAATTATAGGGCTTTTCTTGGAAGAAAACAAAATTTTTGTTCTAATGTTTAAGGTTAACTTCCTTGGGTTGGGATTATTATTTTTGTCTCTTTTTTTTTGTCTTTTTTTTTTGTCTTTTTTTTTTTAAAAAATATATACATATAATTTAAAAACATCATGAATCTTTAACCCATGTAACGAGCTTTCAGCTAATGACTCCCAGACCAGTTGGTCTTAGGGCATTAGGTGTTAAGACACCCCAACGAGCTTAGTAACTCGGGTCGCAGATACTGATATGTAGATAGTGCAATGTTTGATTCCCTTAAGCTTTTCTCCTCAACCCATGTAACAAGCGTTGGGCCAATAGCTCCCAAGTCAGTTGACTTTAGGGTATTAGGTGTTAAAACACCCCTTCGAGCTTAATTGCTTAGGTTAGGGAGGCTACGAAACCAAACTTATCTACATTTTTATTATCATCATTTTTTTTTCTTTTTTTTTTTCTTTTTTTCTTTTTTTTTTTTAATTATATACAATCCCTTTCCCTTAGTTGTTACCTTTAACAAAAGAACATAAATAATGTAATAATCCAATATGCAACCCACAATCATATGTTAAAGTGTGTGTGTGTAAATTAAGGTTTAAGAATACATGTTAAATAAGTATATGAGCAGAATTAAGTGGTAACAATACAAGAGTTTGTAAACCTGAATATTTCAGGAAGTATTATAATAGACCTTGTTAAGAATGGTTACTAAGATGCGTCTCAAGAGTCACTTTAACAAAAGAACTCCTTTACTCTGCCATTCTAGTAACAACAATTATGCACATGCTTTATGAAATGAAAAACAATTTTTTTTTTATCAACTACTACCCTCTCCCCCCAACCAAAACGAGACATTGTCCTCAATGTTCTAAGGTAGAAAGATAGAGTATAGAAGATATCACCTGAAATAACGAACACTGACAAAACCTGAAACACACTGAAACAAAAATAAAAAATAACAAAACACAATAATAAAACCAAAATACATAAAAATTCACAAATGAAGGCTCAAATCCAATCTAAGTTTTTTACGGCTTCCCGTAGATGACCAATTTATACGACTCATGAAAGGATCAATCACAGGAATGAAAGATTGTAGTTGGTCAATCAATTGTTCAGCAGTAGTAGCAGAGATTATGATTTGTCGTGCAGAAGATGTTAAAAATTCCTGTTCCACAGCATGATCAAGAAAAAACAACAACTTATCATAATAACCATTAACATTTAACAAACCAATGGGTTTATGGTGAATGTGCAATTGAGCCCAAGAGGAAATATGAAAGATATCTTCCAATGTGCCTAGACCACCTGGTAAAGCAATGAAAGCATCAGCATGGTTAAACATTGCATTCATTCGAGCCGACATTGTAGAGACCTGAAGTTCCTCTCCAATTGTTTTTCCAATGATGTCCCCTTGTGCCAAAGCTTCAGGGACGACTCCTAAAACTTGACTACCTCCTAAAAATGCAGCTATTGACACACCTCCCATTAACCCAAGACTGCCTTCCCCATACACTAAATGAATCTTTCTCTCAGCTAGCACCTGACCAAGATGATTTGCTGATTCTAAAAACTCCTTTTCCTTCCCAGGACTAGATCCACCGAAAACACAAATATTTCTAATATAATGACTTGAGGAACTTGCCATTTCTACACACTTCTGTATTTGTTGAATGTATGGGTTGAATAGAAATGAAGGAAGAGAGGGTTTTATAGATGAGAAATTAGAAAGGCAATCATAACACCTATATGTAGGCCAGCTGGAGTCTCACACTCTCTCTCTCTCTTTTTATTTATTTATTTATTTACTTTTGAAAAAAAAGTATGTGTATGTACAGGTAGTTGTGATTGTGGCTCACATCTTCCCTTAGTTTTACGTCCAAGAACGGCTTAAACGCCCTCTATGGGTCGAGGATAGGCTTCCCATCCAGTTTTCTTAAAAACTGGCAAACATGGTCTTTTTTAGTCAGATTCCCAAGACTAAGTCGATCATGTTCTTTATGAAATAGTGGCCATAAATCATGAATTGCACGATGCACATCTCCACTAGGATGCGTCTCAAGAGTCAATAGAAGATTATCTAAAGACTCCTTACTCAGGCCATCCTTAATGAATTGTATTTTATCTTCACGGTTTATAGATACCATTCCTAAAGAACGACATTGTGTATTACAAGTCCATCTAGCACAACGATGACAGACATCCAGTCGTTTTGCACGACGCTTCTTTGCAAAAGTGCTTTTACCTGTTCCAGGCATGTGTGAAATGAAGAAGTTAGAGGACTCACCTGATAATCGGACCTTTGCTTCAATCAACCAGCGAATATCTTCAGGAATTCCATGATTCATTAACAATCTCAATCTTGCACATCTAGCACGGTAAATTTTTGTAATCGCATTCTGAGGCAGAGCGGGAAAATACTTTTTCAATTTTTCAAGATTAGTGTCCATTATCAAATGAGAATTGGAAGAGAGATTCAAAGAATTGCACAAATATATACACAAATATCAGTTATTGTGGGAAACTGAAAGAACCGACTTAAGTCACGGAGTACCGTTGTCCGCCATTTGACCGGGGTCAGAGAAACTAGCAAAAATCACTCAAAAAGAAATACAAAAAAGAAAATGTGAGAAAAACAAAATAATCAACCTTTATCTACAAGATCATTCAAACCAGCTGATTCATTTTCACTAGGAAAATTATCAAAGTAAGCTTTCAAACAATGTCCATTTTCCTTAAAATCATTGTCATTCATTGAATTCTCAATATCACAGGCCCCATAAGGATTGGTCCATCTTAATCTTAGCTCTTTAGGGAGTGCATAGAGTTGAGAATCATAAAACAAAACTTTTTGACCAGTGTCAATTTTTTGACAATTTTCACAAGTTTTACAGAATGCATGTGTGTCCTTGAACATGGTGGGCCAATAAAATCCATTTTGAAAGATTTTTGCAGCAGTCTTTTTTGACGAGAAATAACTTCCACATGCTTTAGAATGACAAAGTTTAATGACACTACTTACCTCATTTTCGGGAATGAATCTTTGAAATATTTGATCAGGACAATATTTGAATAAGTTAGGGTCATCACAATAAAAGCTCTTCACTTCGTTCAAAAACTTTTCTTTGTCTTGGGTACTCCAATCAGCTGGCAAATCTCCTAAAAAAAGAAAATTAATATTTTTATCATACCAAGGCATTGAACTAAGAGAAAGTAAGGATTTGTTAGGAAAGTAATCATCGATTGGTGTGATGTCAAATGTCGAATCTGTTGTCTCTGTTGACAAAAGATTCGCATCAATATTTTCGGTGCTTGTTTCATTCGTGATTTCTTCCTCAGAATAAACCATTTGCAAATCTTCAGTTTCATCCAATTCATTTTTACTTAAAGTAGATTCAAGTTGATCATAAACTAATTCATCAATATGATCTACTTCTTGTAAATCATTATCATCTCCAGGTTGCTTGCAAATGTTGAAAATATTCATCTCCAATGTCATGTTTCCAAATGATAGCTTCATCAGTCCATTCCTACAATTAATCAATGCATTAGAAGTTGCAAGAAATGGACGTCCTAAAATAACAGGAAATGAATTACATGCTTCAACAGGTTCTGTGTCCAAGACAATAAAATCCACAAGATAAATGAATTTATCGACTTGTACTAACACATCTTCAATTATTCCTCTAGGCACTTTTACAGATCTATCGGCAAGTAAAAGAGATATAGAAGTTGGTTTTAACTCACCTAGATTGAGACTTTGAAAAACTGAATATGGAAGTAAATTCACACTAGCTCCAAGATCAAGTAAGGCTCTTTCAATTTTATGCTCTCCAATAAAGCAAGAAATTATGGGACAACCAGGGTCATTATATTTCAAAGCATTATTGTTCTGAAGAATAGCACTTACTTGTTCGGCTAGAAAGGCTTTCTTTTTCACATTCAGTTTCCTCTTCACAGTGCATAGATCTTTCAAAAATTTAGCATAGGAAGGAACCTGTTTAATAGCATCCAGCAAAGGTATATTGATCCTTACCTGTTTGAAAATTTCATAAATTTCAGAGTTGTGATTGACTTTCCTTTGTTTGGTCATGGCTTGAGGAAATGGAAGTGCTGGCGGTGAATCAGTCGTTTCTTTGCAATTTTCAGATTCATCCCCTTCCTTACCCTCAGAGATTGACTCATCATCTTTCTCATAAGGTTCAAGAGAGGGTTTTTCAATAACCTTACCGCTGCATAGAGTAGTGACTGATTTGACTTGATCCATGTGTTGGCTTCCAGAACTACTTGCATTTGCATTGTGTTGCCCTTTGGGATTTTGTTGTGTTTGAGATGGAAACTTACCTTTCTCTTGGAAACTAAGAGCAGATGTTAATTTAGCAAGAGTATCTTTAAAATCTGTCATGTTTTGAGCAAGTTGAGTATTGATTGTCTCTTGCTTTTCAATGAATGCATGCAATGTTTCCTCAAGATTTCTTCTAGGCGGTGGAGCATAACGAGGTGCATATCCATGAGAATTTTGGAAATTGTGGTGTGCTTGAAATGGTGGTTGTGAAGTTTGTGCATTGTTGTTCTCACTCTTCCAACTGAAATTTGGGTGATTTCTCCAACCAGGGTTGTATGTTTGGGAATATGGGTTGTGGTTGGCCCTTTGAAAACTGTTTAAAGCATGAGCTTGTTCATGGAGATATTCTTTAAAAGAAGGCAAGGTTAGACAATCGTTGGGTGAGTGTTCATTTGTTTCACAAATTTGACACACAATGTTTTCAACAGATTTTAATTGACCACTCTTTTTCAATTCTAGTGCCTCGACTTTTCTAGCTAAAGATGCAAATTTGGCTTGAAGGTCATGATCTTCCCTAAGGTTGTACATACCTCCACTAGATGTATAAGGTTGAGTTTTACTCGGTGCCTCATATGTACCTGCAGTGTCCCAATTTTGAGCATTTTCAGCTAACAAGTCTAAGTACTCCATTGCTTCATCAGGGTCTTTATCTTCAAAAGTTCCATTGCACATCAATTCAACCATTTGCCTATCTTTAGGTGTTAACCCTTCATAGAAATGTGAAACCAATCTCCATGTTTCAAAACCATGATGAGGGCAAGTACTAAGCAAGTCTCGATACCTATCCCAACATTTGTAAAATGTTTCTCCTGGTTTTTGAGTGAAAGTGGTGATTTGTCTCTTGAAAGAGTTTGTTCTATGAGATGGGAAAAACTTCTTTAAAAACTGTTGTTGCATTTCATCCCAAGCATGAATGGATCCTGGTCTCAAATTTTGTAACCATGTTTTAGCTTTATCTTTTAATGAAAAAGGAAAAAGCTTTAATCTAATGGTGTTCATGCTACAATTTAAATTATTATATGTGTTGCAGACCTCCTCAAATTCCCTTAAATGCAAGTATGGATTTTCCAATTCTAAACCATGAAAAGAAGGTAAAAGTTGAATAATACCTGGTTTAAAATTAAAATGAGATGCATCAGGAGGAAAAACTATGCATGATGGTGCACTTGTTCTTGTGGGATTCATATGATCTCTAAGTGTTCTAGCACGGTTATTCTCATTATTTTCATTATGAAGTGATTGATTATCTTCTTCAACCATATTTTCTGAAAATGATGAGGATACCCTACAAAGTCTACCACTTGATGTACGTGACCACACTCTCATGCACGTGTAGGAATAAAATAAAAAAGAAGAAGAAAGCAAAAGAAGGAGGAAAAAAACAAAATAAAAAGAAACAAAAGAAAAGAAACAAAGTTATATACAAGAAAAGTGAAAAGAGAAAATAAAATAAATACTATAATTTATACAAGAACTTACCTCCCCGGCAACGGCGCCAAAAACTTGACACGACTAAAAGGTTGATGTCTTCTCCCAAGTGCAGGAGTGTCGAAGTAATAAATAACCCGGCAAGACCGGGGTCGAACCACAGGGAGGTTAATTGTACAAATTATAGACAACAATTATAAACAACAATAACAACAACAACAATAGTAGTAGTAGTAGTAGTAATAATAATAATAATAATAATAATAATAATAACAATAGTAGTAGTAGTAGTAGTAATAGTAGTAGTAATAAAGAAAGAGAAGAAGAAGAAGATGATGATGATGAGAACTTAGAGATGAAATATTAATGTAAGGATTAAACAATAATAATAACAAATGTCAAGGTTAGAGGTTCCACTAATGGTATATCAAACAAGTATAGTATAAACTCTTATTATTGAATTGGAAACCACACACAAAGGAGGTTCCAATCAGATTATATATTGTTAACATGATTACATTAGTCATCTTATTCAATTAATGTTAATACTTGTAAATCTCGTCAAGCATTCATGATTATAACTTATGTTAACAACAAATCAAGTTCCTTTCATAGCTCAGGTGTCGGTTATACCATACATTATGGGCTATGAAAGTGCCAAGCATTTGTTGTACCAAGTGTTATACAACATAAATCAAGATTAGTCATTTAACAAGCAAAGTATTAAAGAGTGAATAAGATAACAAATATAAAACATGTTAGTATCAAACATAATGGTCCATATTAAGTTTACACTATACTTATTCTTCCACCATTAGTGTAACCTTTTCACCTTGACATAATTAACTTAGCTAGACATAATGAAAGAAAGGAAAACAAATAAACAAAATAAGAACATAAAAGTTAACTAAGTAAAGGAAAGGAAATGAAAGGCATAAACTTAATATTAATGAAAGCAAAGCATAAACATTACAAAAAATACAAAGAGAGAAAGGAAGAGCATGATCTTGATCTGGAAACCAAGATGCCTAAATGCATGGCAAATGCCTCCTTTTATAGGCCAAAATTGGGAACTATTGATTTGATGACTAATTGATAAGTGGGTGGCCAACTTTTGACTTGGTGACAATCCTTATCTTCTCTTGTCTGCCCAAAACGTCATTGATAACGTCAAAATTGGAGCCAGGTGAAAACATGAAAGTTGTAGGCCATTGTCTCAGCTTTCTTGTGTAAAACATTCAGCTCATTTGGACTTCTAGAACTCCAGATATGGCCAAAATACCGAACAGTGCTCGGGCTGGAAGACAGATTCGGGCTTCTTTGTTGTTGCTACAATTTGGACTTGATAATGGCCTTTTTAGATCTTGGGCTCCATATGAAAGTTGTAGGCCTATGTCTTACCTTTCCATCCATATAAATTGGACCTAAATCTGAGATCTGTAGCTCCAGATATGACCCAATTACCGAACAGTGTTCCGGTTTGGATTGCACCGACATCTCTTCTCTAAGTTTGACCATCTTTTTATCCATGCAATTTAAGTTCTTCAAGTCATCAATCAATCCTTTCATTTATGTGATAGGCCTGCATTAAAAATAGACATTTACCACAAATTATAGGTATCTTATATTATTAGATACATTATTATAAAACATATTTTAGTTAAGGAGTTATTGATACTTCAAGTGCAAAATGATGATATAAAACCATGATAAAAATGCACTTTTAAGTACTAATCATGCATCGTGCAATTCATGATTTATGACCACTATTTCATAAAGAACATGCTTGACCTAGTCTTGGGAATCTAACTAAAATAAACCTTGTTTGCTAGTTTTTAAGAAAATTGGATGGGAAGCCTATCCCTGACCCATAGAGGGCGTTTAAGCCATTCTTGGATATAAAACCAAGAGAAGATGTGAGCCACAATCACAACTACCTGTACATACACATGCTTTTTAAAAAATAAATAAAGAGAGAGGGAAAGAGAGTGAGACTCCAACTGGCCTACATATAGGTGGTATACTTACCTTTTTAATTTCTTATCTATAAAATCCTCTCTTCCTTCCTTTCATTTCTACTCAACCTATACATTCAACAAATATAAAAGTGTGTAGAAATGACAAGTTTCTTAGGTCATCACATAAGTAATATTTGTGTTTTTGGTGGATCTAGTCGTAGAAAAGAAAATGATTTTTTAGAATCAACAAATCATCTTGGTCAGGTGCTAACTTAGAGAAAGATTCATTTAGTGTATGGGGGAGGCAGTCTTGGGTTAATGGAAGATGTGTCAATAGGTGTATTTTTAGGAGGTAGTCATGTTTTGGGGGTCGTCCTCGAACCTTTATCACAAGGGGACATCATTGAAAAAACAATTGGAGAAGAACTATAGGTCTCCACAATGTCTGCTCGAATGAATGCAATGTTTAACCATGCTGATGCCTTCATTGCCTTACTAGGTGGTTTAGGCACATTGGAAGAGATCTTTCATATTTCCTTTTAGGCCCTACTGCACATTCACCATAAATCCAAAGGTTTGTTAAATTTTAAGGGTTATTATGATAAGTTGTTATCTTTTTTTGATCATGATGTGAAACAGGAATTTCTAACATCTTTTACACGACAAATTATAATCTTCGCTGCTACTACTGAATAATTGATTGACCAACTACAATATTTCATTCTTGTAATTAATCCCTCCATGAGTCGCATAAATTGGTCATCTAAGAAAAGCCATAAAAAGCTTAGATTAGATTTGAGTCTTCATTTATAAATTTTTTTTTATTATTGTGTTTTGTTATTTCTTATTTTTGTTTCAGTGTGTTTCAGGTTGGTCAGTGTTTATTATTTCAGGTGATATCTTCTATACTCTATCTTTCTACCTTAGAACATTGAGGACAATGTCTCGTTTTGGTTGGGGGGAGAGGGTAGTAGGTAAAAAAAAAATTAAAAAAAAACTAACAGTGTTTTCTATTTCATAAAGCATGTGTGAAATTATTGTTATTATAATGACAGAGTAAATGAGATCTTTTTATGACTCTTGAGACGCATCTTAGTAACCATTCGTAATAAGGTCTATCATAGTGCTTTTTGAAATATTCAGATTTACAAACTCTCGCATTGTTATGATTTAATTATGCTCATATACTTATTTAACATGTATTCTTAAACCTTAATTTACACACACACACACACACACTTTAACATATGATTGTGGGTTGTATATTGGATTATTATATTTTTTATGTTCTTTTGTTAAAGGTAACAACTAAGGGAAATAAATAGTATATAATTTGAAATAAAAACAAAAAAAAAGCAAAAAAAAATAATGATAATAAAAATATAGATAAGTTTGGTTTCGTAGCTTCCCTAACCTAAACAATTAAGCCCGAAAGGGTGTTTTAACACCTAATACCCTAAAGACAACTGACTTGGGAGCTATTGGCCCAACGCTTGTTACATGGGTTGAGGAAAAAAGTTTAAAGGAATCAAACATTGCACCATCTACGTATCAATATCTGCAATCCGAGTTACTAAGCTCGTAGGGGTGTTTCCACACCTAATGCCCTAAGACCAACTAGTGTTGGAGTTATTAGCCGAAAGCTCGCTACATGGGTTAAATATGCATGGTGTTTTAAGTTATATGTATATATATTAAAAAAATAAAAGAAAAAGAAAAGACAAAAAAATAATAATCCGAACCCAAGAAAGTTAACTTTAAACATTAGAACAAGAATTTTGTTTTCTTCCAAGTAAAGACCTATAATTATATGTTGATATATTGAGCACAAAAGAAAGGTTTATTAATATCTTGTTAAGAGGTATTGAGCATTTATATAAATTTAATAAGAGTTTGTTTATCTAGATAGATTAATGGAAGTTGAATGATGAATACCTTGCTTTGTGGAATTTACAAATTGTTTTTCTATTTTAACGCTTTAATTACTAGAGACTAGTAATAAGCTAGTTAGAGGGTGTGATTAGTACTTAAAAGTACATTTTTATTAAGGTTTTATGTCATCATTTTACACTTGAAATATTAATAACTCCTTAACTAAAGATACCTTTAATTTATGGTAAATGTTCATTTTAAATGCAGGCTATCATATAAATGAAAGGATTGATTGATGAATTTAAGAACTAAAATTGAAAGGGCAAAGAGATGGTCAAACTTAGAAAATAGATGCCGGTGTATTCAAAGCCGGAATATTGTTCTGTAATTGGGTCATATCTAGAGTTGTAGATCTCAGATTTAGGTCTACTTTATATGGACAGAAAGGTAAGACATAGGTCTACAACTTTTATATAGAGCCCAAGATTTAAAAAGGCTATATTCAAGTCCAAAGTGGAGCAACAACAAAAAATGCCTCCTTGTTAAGTGTTTGGCCCATATCTGGAGTTTTAGAAGTCTAAATGATCTGAATTGTTTACACAAGGAGGCATTTGCCATGCATTTAGGCATCTTGATCTCCAAATCAAGATCATGCTTTTCCTTTTTCTCTTTGTATTTTTTATAATGTTTATACTTTACTTTCATTAATATCAAGTTTATGCATGTCATTTCCTTTCCTTTACTTAGTTAACTCTTATCTTATTTATATTCTTATTTTGTTTATTTATTTTTCTTTCTTTCATTATGTGTAGCTAAGTTTATTATGTCAAAGTGAAAAGGTTACACTAATGGTGTAAGAATAAGTATAGTGTAAACTTAATATGGACTGTAATATTTAATACTAACATATTTTGTATTTGTTATCTTGTTCACTCTTTAATACTTTGCTTGTTAAATGACTAATCTTGATTTATGTTGTATAACACTTGGTACAACAAATGCTTGGTGCTTTCATAGTTCATACTATATGGTATAACCGACACCTGAGGGATTAAAGGAACTTGATTTGTTGTTAACATAAGTTATAATCATGAATGCTTAACGCGATTTACAAGTATTAGCATTAATCAAATAAGATGACTAATGTAATCATATTAACAATCTATAATCTGATTGGAACCTTTTTTGTGTGTGGTTTCCAATTAAATAATAAGAGTTTATACTATACTTGTTTAACATACCATTAGTGGATCCTCTAACCTTGACATTTGTTTTTATTATTATTTAATCCTTACATTAATATTCCATCTCAAAGTTCTCATCTTTTTCTCCTTCTTTTTCTTTACTACTACTACTACTACTACTACTACTACTAGTATTATTATTATTGCTACTAATATTATTGTTGTTGTTGTTACTATTGTTGTTGTTGTTGTTGTTGTTGTTGTTATTTATAATTTATACAATTAACCTTCCTATGGTTCGACCCTAGTCTTCCGGGTTATTTATTACTTCGACACTCCTACACTTGGAAGAAGACATCAATCTTTTAGTCGTATCAACACTCTCATAGCCTATATTGTATGGTATAACCGACACCTGAGCTATGAAAGGAACTTGATTTGTTGTTAACATAAGTTATAATCATGAATGCCTGATGAGATTTACAAGTATTAGCATTAATCGAATAAGATGACTAATTTAATCATGTTAATAATTTATAATATGATTGGAACCTCCTTTGTGTGTGGTTTCCAATTGAGTAATAAGAGTTTATACTATACTTGTTCAACATGCCATTAGCGGATCTTCTAACCTTGACATTTATTGTTATCATTATTTAATCATTACATTAATTTTCCATCTTAAAGTTCTCATCGACTTCTTCTTCTTCTTCTTCATTATTATTAATATTGCTGGTACTACTTCTATTACTACTACTACTACTAGTATTATTGTTGTAACCTAATTTTGGATTCACTAAGATTTTTTAATGTTATTTTATTTGATTATTCATAACAAAAAAAATAATAAAAAAAAAGAAGTAAAATATATTTTCTTGAGTCAACTGTATCTTTCGATCAAACCGAGTCCACCGAGTCAAAACCATCATTTTCGGTCAAAACCGAGTTCGCTAGGTCAATACGAGTCCCACCATGTCGACCGCGATTAAAAATGAGTTTCGAGCCATTTCGGGTCAAAACCATCATTTTCGGTTAAAACCGAGTCCACCGAGTTAATACAGGTCCCACCATGTCGACCGCGATGAAAAATGAGTTTCGAGCCGTTTCAGGGACCGACGTTAAAATAATTTTTGTTTTATAAAATAAATATTATTTGTTGACACGTCTCTTTTATTTACAAAAAAAGACTGATGTCAACAATTTAAATACTAAATATGGATTATATCCATTATTATTTCTTTTGGTAAATCAAACGTAACTCTCCTTTTAAGGGACAAACATCGATATTTTAGATAAAGTCTCCTAGTTTTACGGACTGATGTCATTTTTAATGTGTCTCCTATTTTTAGGGACCGACGTTAACCATCTTAAAAAATTTACAAATAAGCTCAAAATATAATAGCATTTGAAACAAATAAAAAACACACAAGTAAGGGTAACCTTTCTCTAAAAGGATGTTTTAAGGGTGATGTCTACCTTCCCTTAATCATAACTAACCCAGTACCTGAATCTCTAGGACTAGTGTCTAATTCTGGATTTCTAGTTCCCTCAAATTACTAGATGGCGACTCTAATAAAATCTTTATTTCCCCTAATCAAGAAAAAAAAACAATTATTCTTTTTGTTAAAACAAGCAAAACAGAGTGGAGCCGTCGCCCGACTTCGTGTAGTGCAAAATGACGACTCCACTGGGGACTTAGGGTTAAACCAACTGCTTGTATTTACTTTTCATATGCTTCTTCTTATTGTTATTTATTGTTGGCATTTATTTTATTTGTATTATTTACTATTGTAATTATTTTTAATTTTTCATATTGCAACATGCATGCATATTATTTATTTGTGTATTCTCACACTTCACGGTGAACCTATAAAAGCTCTGAACCCGAGCTCGTCCTTTTTAAGATTAGAAAAGAAAGATTTAAGTAGCAAGTGTGAGTTATGTCCATTGATGCTCATTTGAACTTTCACTTGGATTGTAACTCGCCCTATGCAACGGGTATTGTAGAATTTTTCCTATACTCATGTTGCATAAGGTTAAGAGGCCAATTACTTCACGAGTAATTCGGGCAATCTTAGAACCAAATAATTTCTTTAAGGATAGAACAAGCTGAGCCAAACCATATGAGTTAGATCCTATCAAGTATGATATACCCTTTAAGACACAAATAAATGTCAATGCATTAGCATACATTTTTATATACATTCCATATTCTCATTATATCTCCACCAATCCTTATAGGAAGTGTGAGATGGAAAAAACCAATACTATTAAAGAATTTTTGACCAGATCAGAATTAAGGCATAAAATTTCTTCCTTAAATCGGTTCAAGTTCCTGTAGGTTTGGAGTCCTCAGTGCGAACTTTCTTAAGAGAATCTGATCTGGTCTGTTCCTCATCATAAGTTAGAGAAAAACCTAAAAGAAATAACAAGCATGCATTATCCATATGGCATTTTGCATCCATTTGTGCATTTCATTCATTTTACTTGCATTCATTTAGGTTGAAATATAGGTCCCCCAGAAGACCATAAAATTCATTACACTCGACTACGAAGAAAGATAATGGAGAACGAAGAAAAAGCACATTTAGAGGCTTACTATCAAAGGAAGTTGGATAGCATGAAAAATGATATCGCATGACTTACAAGTTTACTTGAGCAGACCCTGGTGTATTCACTTCTCAAAATTTAGGAGCAAATCCTTTTTCATTTGAACAGCAGTTCACTACCAATATTTCACTAGCACAAGTTCTGATTGTAAACTTGACAACTGATGACTCACATAGGATGAGATACTCTAAACATGTTGATTATGATAAATTGACCGCTCTAGAAGAAAGATTGAGAGCAGTCGAAGGGGCAGACTTATATGATCCTGTTCATGCTGCAGAGATGTGTTTAGTCCTAAATGTAGTTTGTACCTAAAAAATTTAGGGTACCAGAATTTATCAAGTATACGGGAACTGAATGCCCAGTCACTCATCTTAAATCTTATTGTAATAAGATTTAAGAAGTGGTGAATGATGAGAAACTTCACATCTATTTCTTTCAAGGTAGTCTTTTTGGATTAGCTAGATGGTATACAAGGCTAGATAATACAAAGATCAAAAAGTGAAAAGATTTGATCAAAGCTTTTGTGGAGCAGTATAAATTCAACATGGAGGTAGCCCTAGACAGGTCAAGCTTGTTAGTCATGGAGAAGGGCAATAAAGAGACTGTAAGAGAATACACTTTGAGATGGCATGAAAAAGCATCTCATGTGCAACCCTCTTTGTTAGAAAAAGAAATGGTCACTCTGTTCTTCAACACTTTTAAATCTCCTTACTTTGAACACCTAGTGGGTAGTTCAACTCAGCATTTCTATGATGTTGTAACTATTTCTGAGAGGATAGAACAAGCAATAAGAATGGGGAGAATGTTAGAGTCTACTGAGAAGAAAGACTTTACTAGGAAAAAGAAGGATTCTGAGGTGAACAATGTGAAATGAGGGTACAAAGGTAAGAAAAATTACCATCATTATAACTTTCAAATACCTACCCAACAAGTTGCAAGTGTAAACTTCACTAAACCTTTCCTTACCAACCAAAAAAACCAACCAAATGACCAACAAAGTAACCAGATTGTTAATCCTCCAAGAAGGAATTTTCAAAAAATTCAAGAATGATTGCCACCATTACCACTTCCCTTGGGAGAAATGTATTCAAAGTTGTTGAGTATTGGGCAAGTGGCCCTTGTTCCCTTAACCCCACTACAACTTCCATACCCAAATTGGTATAAGCCTTATATGACATGTGAGTATCATGCTGGCATTGCTGGGCATAACATTGAAAGCTACAACGCATTTAAAAATAAGCTTCTGTAATTGATAAAAGCTAGATGGATAACTTTTGATGATGCACCGAATGTGAATTCCAACCTTTTACCCAATCATGCTACAAGTAGTGGAGGGGTGAATGCTGTAGGAGTAAAGGCTAAAAAGCAAAGAACTTTGAAGGTTTCCATAGAAAAATTATATGGTATGATGGTATAGTTTGGATATTTATCCAAGTTTGAACTAGTAATGAATGGAAATAATTACTATAAGTTTCATGACAAGGTGGGACATCACATTGATGATTGCGAAGAATTTCACCAAGAAGTGAAAATGATGCTAATTTTCAGCATGATACGGATAGAAAGTGAAGAAGAAAGTACTGAAGTTGGGATGATAGGTCGTTAAGAGAGAAAAAAGGGAGATTTATAGACTCTAACCAACTATAGGTAGTCCACCAAAACTAATCCTAACCAAGCCTGTATGCACCAATAATGGAAGTTATGGTATAATGCCTTACAATTATGGGTATGCTTTCAACATTAAAAATCCTACTCCTATATTCCATACTGAAATCAGTGGTTTAACTCGAAGTGGTTGGTGTTTTACACTAGAAGAATTAGAAAGGCAGACGAAAGCTAAAAGGAAAAGAAACAGTTGATGCTTTTAAAGATATGAAAGTGAGCAAACCTATAAGTGAAGAGGAGTCTAATGAATTTATGAAGTTGATGAAGCATAGTGAGTATAGTGTGGTAGATCAGTTGAAGAAAACTCCTGCTAGAATCTCTTTAATGTCACTTATCTTGAGTTCTAAGTTACACCGTAAAGCGTTGCAAAATGTGTTGAATGAAGCATATGTGCCACAAGATATTACTCAGGATGTAATGGAACATTTGGTGGGAGGAATTCAAGCCTCCAATTACTTATACTTCACTGAAGATGACTTAGACCTGGAAGGGACTGGGCATAACAAGCCCTTGTATATTACCATGAAATATAAGGACTGTCTAATCAGTAAAGTGCTTGTGGATAATGATTCAGCTTTGAATGTGCTACCAAGGCATATGCTAGATGAGATGCCAATTGATGGTACTCATATGAGGCCAAGTACTATTTGATAAATTGATGTCATATTCTAAACTGTTTGATGTCATAAAACCTTGGGTTCCCATCTATTTCTCCTTTAATTGAACAAAAATAAGCTGGAAAATTTTTAATCTCAATGCAGATTGGTTGTACCCTGATTCCGTAATCAGTTTTGGCCATAGAAGCTAAGGTTGCTAAAGCATCAACAAACTGGTTTTTATCTCTTTCCATGTGGGTAAAATCTATCTCATCAAAGCCCTTAGTCAGTTTCTAGAGATATTATTAATATGGTATCAGTTTTTCTTTCTTGGTTTGCCATTCACCTTTCACTTGACAGATTATTAACATTGAATCCCCATGGACATCAAGCTTCTTTATTTTCATCTCTAAAGCAGCTTCTAATCTAAAGATACAAGCCTCATATTTAGCAGTATTGTTAGTGCATTCAAATTATAGTTTGACTGAGATGGGATATTGCTTCTTGTTTGGTGAGATTATCACAGCCCCTATTCCATTACCAGAAACATTCACTGCCCCATCAAAATACATGATCCACCAATCATTCTTCTCTTTGTCTTCTTCTATTATCAACACATCCTCATCTGGGAAGTCAAATTTCAAAGGCTTATAATCTTTAATAGCATTATCTGCTAGATGATCAGCAATTACACTTCATTTTATAGATTTTCTTGTCTTGTATACAATGTCATACTCAGCCAACATTACTTGCCATCTTGCTATCCGGCTTGACAAGTAGGGTTTCTCAAAGATGCATTTAAGAGGATCCATTTTTTAGATTAACCAGGTGGTATAATACAACATATATTGTCGAAGACGCTTCGTACTCCATACAAGAGCACAACATAGCTTCTCAGTCATAGTATATCTAGATTCACAATCGGTAAACTTCAGTCATAGTATATCTAGATTCACAATTGGTAAACTTCTTACTTAGATAATAGATAGCTTGCTCCATTCTTCCAGACTCATCATGTTGTCCCAACACACAACCCATTGTTACCTCAATTACTGTCAAATACATGATCAAAGGTCTTTCAGGCATAGGTGGCACTAGCAAAGGTGGATTCTGTAAGTATTGCTTTATTTTATCAAAAGCCTCTTGACAATCTTTGTCCCATGTTCTAGGGTTCTTTTTTCAAAGTAATTGAAAAATTGGCTCACATGTTGCTGTTAACTGAGATATGAATCGAGCAATGTAATTCAAACGTCCTAAGAAATCTCTTACTTTTTTCTCGGTCTTAGGAACTATCATAGCCTGAATTGTTTTTATTTTATCAGGATCGATCTCTATTCCTTTATTGCTTATCACAAATCCTAGTAACTTTCCAGACTTCACCCCAAATAAGCATTTTGAAGGATTCAGCTTCAACTTATACTTCTTTAGTCTTTTAAATAATTTCCTTAGAACCTGAACATGATCTTCTTCATTCTTATACTTGGCAATCATATCATCCACATACACTTCAATCTCTTTATGTATCATGTCATGGAAAAGTGTCACCATTACCCTTTGATATGTGGCTCCAGCATTCTTTAACCCGAATGGCATCACTTTGTAGCAAAATGTTCCCCATTGTGTGACAAAAATGGTCTTCTCTTTATCTTCTTTAGCCATTTTAATCTGGTTATAACTGGAGAATCCATCCATAAAGAAGTAAGTTGAACTCCTAGCTGCATTGTTTATCAGGACGTCTATGGGAGGCAAAGGAAAATCATTTTTTGGACTAACTTTGTTTAGATCCCTGAAATCTACACATACTCTGAATGGTTCATTTAAACTGTAGCCTTCTTCCAGAATATGATTGAAATAGCATGATTATGTAGTATTTATGAAATGAGATTGTTGCCTCTCATAATATGATCAATTAGACAATATGATAATTGATATATCTTCAAATATGAAAATCCCAGGTGAAGTGGGATAATCCTCATATATTGACCATGTGACGTGGTTAAAGAATCCTCAACAATGGGAATGTTACCAACAACACAATATTGGGCTAGGGAGAAGCTAATGCTCTCAACAAAGTAACCAATGGAGAAAGAGGCAGTGACTATTAAGAAACTCAAACAAAGCTTATCTTAGAGAACTAAACAATATGGGTCAACTTGAGTAGATTTGAAAGACGCGTGAATCAAAAGAGCTTACTAACATTCAAAATCGTCAAACAAGATGAATGGGGGATCTATATTTTAAAAAGGTAAGATGCATTGCATATCATCTAACTTCACAAGCATTGCATATTTGTCTTTTAGATATTTCATGAAATAAAATTCCTAATGGGATCCCACGAGATTTAGACGAAATGAAGTTCTTCTAATCACATCAAATATGACAATTTCATAAAAGCAAAATTCATAAATAAAGACAAGAAAGATGGATTTTTATTCATGATAAAAGGTTTAAAAGTATAAATGTTAAATAGTACGAGGATGATTAGGTATATTTTCATCTTGGTGATCAATCAAGCCTCGAAATTCTTCAAATTTTTTACGCATACGCTCCATCTCTTCTTCGAATTTGAGGTGTTGTGTGTTAATATAGTCCTTTCAAAAGTCAACACGTGTATTCAGCTCTTGGTTTCTCCTTTCCAAGTCATTTCTGTGACGTCTTACATCACGGAGTCTATTCCTTAAATTCTTGATTAGATGATGGAGATCAAGAACCTGAGTATTCAACTCAAGTCTTCTGGCATGAAAACGCTTTACAACGTTCACCAAAGATGAAGTAGCTCTGATACTAAGAGCAAGTGACTAATTCACTGCTTCAATATCGCTCCTAGCTGCCAGCATTGTTTCATCACGAGGAAGGATCATGTCTCTAGCCATGGCTATAACAGTATCTTCATTGTCCATTACAGTATCTTCTAGTGTAACTGGACGACCATTCACTTTAAAAGTAATACACAAAACTACAGCCTTTATTGCAGGAACAAGATTTGGGTTAGTATTAGAAGAAGAGGAAGACATGATTAAAGCTTCAAGAGTTGAGAACTTTGAAAGGCTTGAAATACAAGAAGTTGATGATGTTTGTCACCAAATACTATGTGATTTATAAGGATTCTACTCCTACTATTATTTTGAATAGAAGATTAAATCTCAATCGTAGATATAAGACTTTCTTGAGAAGTTTTTATCATCTCTGAGATCGATTTGCAAATCAGATCTCAACCGTAAATATAAGACTTTCTTGAGAAACTTTTATTATCTCTGAGATCGATTGTAAATTAGATCTCAACCGTAGATATAAGACTTTTTTTAGAAGCTTCCATCATATTTGAGATCAATTTACAAATCAGATATCAGCCATACAAATATGACTTCCATTAGAAGTTTTCATTAACCCTGAAAATCATAGTGAAATCACTTTCATGTATTTCACAAAATCATTGATGAAATCACTTTCATGTATTTCACAAAATCAATCTGAAATCACTTTCATGTATTTCAGGAAACCAATGATGAAATCACTTTCATGTATTTTACAAAATCAAGATGAAATCACTTTCATATATTTCACAAAACCATTGTTGAAATCAATTTCATGTATTTCACAAAACTAATCTGAAATCACTTTCAAGTATTTCAGGAAACCATTGATGAAATCATTTTCATGTATTTCACCAAACCATTGTTGAAATCACTTTCATGTATTTCACTAAACCATTGTTGAAATCACTTTCAAGTATTTCACAAAATCAATATTGAAAACACTTTCATGTTTTTCAATATAAGAATTAGACCAACTGGAAAATATATGTTTTTTTTAACACCTCCATCATTTTTCTTTACAAAACTTATTATGCAAAGAAAAAAAAAAATTTTCAATGCCTTTGCATCGTAAGCATTGTAAAGAGGGAGCAACTGTTGTAACCTAATTTTGGATTCACTAAAATTTTTGAATGTTATTTTATTTGATTATTCATAACAAAAAAAAGTAATAATAAAAAAAGAAGTAAAATATATTTTCTCGAGTCAACTGCATCTTTCGATCAAACCTAGTCCACCAAATCAATACGGGACCCACCATGTCAACTGATTAGCACTTAAAAGTGCATTTTTATTATGGTTTTATATCATCATTTTGCACTTGAAGTATCAATAATATAAGATACCTTTAATTTGTGGTAAATGTTCATTTTAAATGCAGGCCTATCACATAAATGAAAGGATCAATTGATGACTTTAAGAACTTAAATTGCAATAGCAAATAGATGAACAAAATTAGAAAAGAGATGTCGGTGCAATCCAAACCAGAACACTGTTTGGTAATTAGGTCATATCTGGAGCTATAGATCTCAGATTTAGGTTTACTTTATATGGATGGAAAGGTAAGATATAAGCCTACAACTTTTATATGGAGCCCAAGATCTAAAAGGTTATTTTCAAGTCCAAATTGTAGCAACAACAAAAAAGCTCGAATCTGTCCTCCAGCCCGAGCACTGTTTAGTATTTTGGCCATATCTGGAGTTTTAGAAGTCTAAATAAACTACAGTTTTTACACAAGAAATCTGAAACAATTGCCTACAACTTTTATGTTTTTGAGTGGCTCTAATTTTGGCGTTATCAATGACGTTTTGGGCAGACAAGAGAAGATAAGGATTGTCACCAAGTAAAGAGTTGACCGCCCACTCATCAATTAGTCATCAAATCAATAGTTCCCAATTTTGGCCTATAAAAGGAGGCATTTGCCATGCATTTAGGCATCTTGGTTTCCAGATCAAGATCATGCTTTTCCTTTCCTTTTTTGTATTCTTTGTAATGTTTATGCTTTGTTTTCATTAATATCAAGTTTATGCCTTTCATTTCCTTTCCTTTACTTAGTTAACTTTTATCTTATTTATGTTCTTATTTTGTTTATCTAATTTTCTTTCTTTCATTATGTCTAGCTAAGTTTATTATGTCAAGGTGAAAAAGTTACACTAATGGTGTAAGAATAAGTATAGTGTAAACTTAATATGGACTCTAATGTTTGATACTAACATGTTTTATATTTGTTATCTTGTTCACTCTTTAATACTTTGCTTGTTAAATGACTAATCTTGATTTATGTTGTATAATACTTGGTACACCAAATGCTTGGCACTTTCATAGCCCATACTGTATGGTATAACCGACACCTGAGCTATGAAAGGAACTTGATTTGTTGTTAACATAAGTTATAATCATGAATGCTTGGTGAAATTTACAAGTATTAGCATTAATTGAATAAGATGACTAATGTAATCATGTTAACAATCAATAATCTGATTGGAACCTCCTTTGTGTGTGGTTCCAATTGAATAATAATAGTTTATACTATACTTGTTTGACATACCATTAGTGGATCCTCCAACCTTGACATTTGTTATTATCATTGTTTAATCGTTACGTTAATATTCCATCTCAAAGTTCTCATCTTTATCTTCTTCTCCTTCTTTTTCTTTATTACTATTATTACTAATAATATTATTATTATTATTAGCAAGATATGAAGAGACAAGGAATTCTTGTCTCTTATCAGTGAAAATTTGAATGGGAGTCGCTACCTAGTATTCTAGTAACTAGGAACCCTAACTGGTCTCAGAGATCGGATACGGAGACTGGTTGCGTAAAGGGAAGGTATTAGCACCCTAAATACGCCCTACCTAAGGTAGGCTGCATTGTTTTGTCTGATAAAATATGAAATCATGTTGTGGTATCTAATTATGTGTATCTAAGGTTTAAGAAAAGTCATTCTTTGTAAGGAGATCTTTATCTTATCGGGTAAAACCTAGTTGTTCTATTTCGTTAATAAAAACAAATAACCTTTTAATATCAAGAATACATGTTACGTATAACCTCATGAGCCCTGATACTAAACAAAAAAAATTTGTTGTTTTTGATATTTTGGCCAATGTTCTCTTGACTTTAATAAACTGTTATTAAAATCAAATTGCATGCTAAAAAATTGTTTTTGATGTAAGAAAAATATAATATGATTTTTTAGCTTTGAGACACTTGGTCGTATGCACAAAAACATTTTTGTTTGTTTCTTTTCAATTTTTTTTTTAAGTGTTGACAAAACAAACTGGGTATTGTTAATACCAGATTTGTATTTTTTTTATTGACATAAAATACAGACCAATACTAAGAAAAAAGATATAAATAAAAAACAAGGATAAATTTAAAATATATAAAATTAATTAATTAAATTTTTATCAGTGGGTTGGGGCCCAAAACCAAATGGGCTGGTTACTGTACAATAACTAGCCCCCCCTCATTTGCTGCAGAACGTGAATTAATTCACGTTTTGCATGCAAATGCAAACCGTGGTTGAGCAAAGGACAAAGAGATGGGGTAGCCGGAGGTTACCTGGGATTGGCGGCGGAGACACGGTGGCTTGCATTTTTGCTGTGTGTTTCTTCTCTCTCTCTTCAGTTTTTCACACTTTTCTGCTTCTTCTTTTCTTCTTTTGTTTTTGCTCTCTCTCTTTTCTCTTCTCCTCTCTCTCTCGTGTTTGGTTTCCTTTTCTCCTTTTTTTTTCTCCCTCCCTTCATGTTTTTTTTTTGCTGCTGCCTCCCTACTTTTATAGGCAAAAACATGGGAGGGGACGTGGCTAGGGCGGCCACTGTGCTACTACTCCTTCATCTTTTTGAAAGTGAAATGTTGGTAAAAAGATCGATGAAAATAGAGGAGAAAAACACATTTTCTTCCCCTTGTTCTCTGTGTGTCCAGGGGAAGAAGATGATGGTGCCGCACAAAACGGCACCGTTTTGAGTTTTCTGTTTTTTTTTTTTAACAGTGCATGAAACGATGTCATTTTTCCCAAAACACGTCGTTTTATTTAAATGAGAATTCGTGCCAAAACGCGCCAGATTCAAAATCAAGCCTTCAATTTGGGCGTGTTTTACAATTTGGTCCTTGCTTTTGGATTTTTTCAATTAAGTCTTTAATTGGCCATCAAACTTCAATATTTATGCAATTAAGCCCCTGATTTGACCAAATTAACTCTTAAAAATTATATTTTGACCCCAAAACGTTAATTTCTTCTAATAAAAGCCCAAATTAACTTAAAAATCAAATTTTCTTGCAATCATAAATTCAATGAAAACTTTATTAAAATTTAATTGAATCCATAAACATCTTATTTTGGATTTTTCTTCCTAAGATTGAATTTTATTTGTCAACAGGGTTCTCATTAGTTAACAAAATACTGTCAAATTTTAATCTTTGTAATTGTAAACCTCCTCAACTAATTTTTAACCATTTTCTGAGTATTCTGACATCCCTTTTTGTATTGTTATTATTTTTAAATTAGTTATTATTATTATTATTTTTCTATATATATATATATATATATATATATATATATATATATATATATATATATATAACGCAGGGACCCAAAAATGGGTTACAACAATTATTATTGTTATTACTATTATTATTATTGTGGTATTATTGTTATTTATAATTTGTACAATTAACCTCTCTATGGTTCAACCCCGGTCTTGCCGGGTTATTTATTACTTCGACACTCCTGCACTTGGGAGAAGACATCAATCTTTTAGTTGTGTCATCGACCGGGATGAAAAATGAGTTTCGAGTCGTTTCGGGTCAAAACCGTCATTTTCGGTCAAAACCGAGTCTACCACATCAATACGGGTCCCACTATGTCGACCGTGATGAAAATGAGTTTCTAGCTGTTTGAGGTCAAAACCGAGTTCGCTGGGTCAATACGGGTCCCACCATGTCGACCACGATGAAAAATGAGTTTCGGGCCATTTCGGGTCAAAATCGAGTCCACCCGGTCAATACGGGTCCCACCATGTCGACCGCAATGAAAAATGTGTTTTGGGCCGTTTCGCGTCAAAATTATCATTTTTGATTAAAACCGAGTCCACCGGGTCAATACAAATTCCACCATGTCAATCGGGATAAAAAATGAGTTTTAGGCTATTTTTGGTCAAAAAACTCGGTCCACCAAGTTGATACCCGAATAAAGATTTTTTTTAGTAATTAAAATTGATTTTTAACGGTTGAAAAGCTTTTTATAATACTGATTTGAGTTTTTAATTTTACCCCTATAAATAAATATTATTATTATGTATATAATAAAACAAAAAAAAATAATACAATTTTGTCACAATAGGTGGAGGATTTCTGCCGATGGTAGGCGGAGGATTTTTGCCCGATGATAAGCGGTGCATCTGTACATTGAAAATTTTGCACAATCTATGATTCCTTGTCCCTTGTCATTGGCTATAAATAGCCAATGAGAAACCAAGCCAACTGGGAGAAAGAAGGGGAGAAAAAAAGAAAAGAAGAGTAATCCGAATCGAGCGCTTACTATTTGTGTTATTATGTGCAACTGTTCATTTTATTTTCTACTTTTTCTTCACGCGAGTAAGATATTAATTTTTTAAAAAACAATTTGAAAAATACTAAAAATATCCTAACCGTTAGATCTAATAGTGTTTAAATCTCGGCCTTTGATTTTTTAGGATATAATAGGCTTTACCACTCTAGATTAAAACCCAAATCGATCTCAACCTTTAAAATAATCTTCCCTTTGATCCTGTTGCCCCACGTTATCAAGTGTACCAAACACTCGGTACACCGCGACACACCAGATTATAGCTCAGCCCATCCAGACCGGTTGATCAACTTCCAGATCAAGCCAATCACAGCCGCACGATTAGCATATCCACGATCCAATGGTTTACAGCGTTCAGACGCACCGGTGCACCATGCATGCATTCACACCGTAGCACAATCTCAAAGCCCCTCTCTCTGCTCGCCGGCGATTCTCTCTCTCCTTCAATCTTCCATTTCCTACCGTTTTAAGCCACCAAACCACCAAACAAAGGTGTATCACCTCCTCTGAAACAAAACCCCGACCGTTTTACACGTTTTCACCGCCAAATCTGGCCGGAAAAAGGCCGTGACAAAATCAACCAACCGGAGCTTCAAGTCGACGATTCTCCCTCATTAGCCATCAACGGCTGTTGAGACCACCACCATCAGAATCCTCACCCTTAGATCTACAAGAGTCGATTATCTGTTTGCTGGAAAATTTCACCGCCTCCAACAGTAGCCGGACGTGAGCCACACGTGCCGCCAGCGACATTTTCATAAATTTCTGATACATCCGAGGGTATTTTAGTCTTTTATCTATACAGTGGCACTCAGGTAAGTTTTATGATTTTTTATGGTATTTTTGATATTTTTATATATAAATACTTGTAAATTTTTTGCATGTAAAAAAAATAAACAAAAATAAATTTAAAATAAATAACGACGCTGGTGCAACACCTATTTTATCATGTCACTGTTCATGGGTCAAAACTCGATTCTCAAGAATGGATATACCCATTTCTCAACGATATCAAAATAATTTTTTTTATAAAATAAATATTATTTGTTGACACGTCTCTTTTATTTACAAAAAAAAGCCCGATGTCAAAAATTTAAATACCAAATATGGATTATGTCCATTAGTATTTCTTTTGGTAAATCAGACGTAACTCTCCTTTTTAGGGACAAACATCGATATTTTAGACAAAGTCTCCTAGTTTTAGGGACTAATGTCATTTTTAACGTGTCTTCTATTTTAGGGACCGACGTTAACTATCTTAAAAAATTTGCAAATAAACTCAAAATATAATAGTATTTGAATCAAATAAAAAACACCCAAGTAAGGGTAACCTTTCTTTGAAAGGATGTTTTAAGGGTGGTCTCTACCTTCCCTTAATCATAACTAACCCAGTACCTGAATCTCTAGGACCAATGTCTAATTTTGGATTTCTAGTTCCCTCAAATTACTAGATGGCGACTCCAATAAAATCTTTATTTCCCCTAATCAAGAAAAAAACAATTATTCTTTTTGTTGAAACAAACAAAACAGAGTGGAGTCATCACCCAACGTCGTGTAGCGACAACTATTATTATTATTATTATTATTATTATTATTATTATTACTATTATTATTATTACTACTACTAGTATTACTACTACTACTACTACTACTACTACTACTGTTGTTGTTGATGTTGTTGTTGTTTATAATTATTATTTATAATTTATACAATTAACCTCCCTATGTTCGACCCTGGTCTTGCCGGGTTATTTATTACTTCGATACTCCTGTAGTTGAGAGAAGACATCAATATTTTGGTCGTGTCAAAAACCATAATGGTTTGCCAAGAGATTTATGAAAGATTGTTATTCTATTTCTCCCAAAATCTTCCTCTAAAAAAATGATGGTGCCTAGTTTGCCTTTTATGTTCTTGTAAGCATGAAAAAACAGCTTTTGAGTCTTTTCTTTCATGGTGAATTTGTTCTTTAGTCATTGGTGATTGAGTTAAGTACTTTGTTAAGATTATTTTAAAGATTGAGATATAAACATACCATTGATAGACCTAAATCATATAGAGGGTATGCAGATCTATCATTGGGAACAAACCATAATTTATATAAAAGTCTATAATTCTATATTTATTGATCGGAAGGTGACCCTCGATTAGCTTGGATCTGACAATGCAGGAGTGTCTGATTGGGGACAAAAAGTTGTCAAGCTTATTGAGCCAAATAAGGTATAAATATTTGATGAGGATAGCTGATCCTTGTAAAGGAAGTTTTTCTCAGTTGATTGATGTTGAGTATAGCCTCTAAAGTCATCAGAGATGCCATGTTTATTTGTCTAAAAAATGGCACCTCAATCAACCTTCGGGTTAAAGAAGAAGACATAATGATTAAACAACACATTGTTCATTTCTTCATTAAAGTCCGAGTGAGATGTTGTTTGTCTAAATCCTAAAAAATAGGGTTTTTAAAAAGAATTTTAGAACATTTTAATTTTGTCCATGTTTTTTCAATATCAGTGTATACACCCTTAATTGATCAAAAAACTTTTTAATTTATGTACTTACATCCTTGGAAATATTGATTGAGATCCTATTATTCTCGCATCTTTTACAAATTAGTCCTTGGTTTGCAAATAATACAATTTAACCTCTATTTTTCATTAAACTTTCAATTTGTTTCAATCTGACCCCTGATATAATCAATTCCAGTCCTTGGATGTGCATGCATTTTTTATATTGATTATTGGTTTTAGGATTCTTCAATTTGGTCCTTAATCAACCTTTAAACTTCAAATTTATTTTAATTAAGCCCCAAATTGCAACAATTAGGCCCATCAAAGTTTAAAAGTTTTAATTGAGTTCGATTATCTTTCAATTACTGTAGATTAACCTAAATTAGATCTCCAAACTTTTTTTTATTTAAGTCCATGATTAATCCATAAAAACCCTTTAAAAGTTTAATTAAGTTCTTAAACTTAATTAGTTATTTTCATTTTTACCAAATTGACTTTTGAACTTAATTTTTGTTTTAATTAAAATTTTAATTAAGTTAATTAAACCCATTAAAAGTTTAATTAAGTCCTTAAACTTAATTAATTCTTTTAATTTTGGTCAATTTAAATTTCAACCTTAAACTTTGTTTCAAATTAAATCTTTCTTTAACTCATCTTGTCAAATTATCAAAATCTGATTATCTTTTGACATTTTGATTTTTTCTAGCCCAATGACTTATCTTCTTGTGTCCTGAAAAATATTTTTAGATTTTTTATGTTTATTTTTATTTTCTAAATAAAAAAGAGTAATATATATTTTTATAAAATAATTTTAGGGGTCTAAAATTAATTTATAACACTCTTAATATATAAATAAAGAAAAAAAACAACATATATGATTTGATTTTTCATTTTCCCCTAGCACATTTTATGGAGGATAACAATTTGACATGAATACACACACATATACATACTTATTTTCAAAAGTATGAATAATTTCTCTAAGATATCCATGATTGCTAGAGCCATAAAAAATGTATCTATCAAGGTGGTAGAGTGATTGATATAAAACCTTTAAATGCTAATAACAATTGTTTTTTTAACAAAGAGTAGAGAATCTTAGAAATAATTTATGAAAATTATGCATAATTCATCACATTTAATCTATTAAAATTAACAATACTAAAAAGTAGATGACAACTTATAAACACCAATTATGTTATAAGAAAGTGAATATATTTTTGGATAGATGGTTGTTCCTAGAAGTTCTAAAAAATAGATCACAAAAAAATACCCTAGTATATATATATAAAAAATAAAACAACATTAAAGAGACAAGAAATAAAATGTTATAAGATATTTTTTTTCATCTCAAAGTATAAAGAACAAAATAACGTTAAAGAGACAAGAAATAAAATATTATAGGATATTTTTTTTCATCTCAAAGTTAAATGTTACTATTTGTTTCACTAATCAAAATATAAAATAATTTTTGTAATGATAACAATTGAAAATAGATAATAAGTTTAATAATAAATAAAATTAACACTCATAGTAGTTAAAAGACTAAAAGGAAAAGGTAATATTTATTTATTTAACCCTGCATTACAATAATATAAAGTTCTTAAAGCCTGAGTTTTGCTCTCATAAGGAATTCTTTCTATATAATTGCATATGATGTAAGCTGTTTGATTCAAAAACTTGTCAATAAACGCAGATGAAGGAAATGAAGTTACTATAAGATGAATCTTTTTGTCACAAGAACCTAATATCTATGAATGGTATATTTCATTGGCTCAATTAGAAAAGAGACATTTTTTTATTTGATAGGAACACATAAAATTGTGAGTTGTTTCTAAATTCTCTATTAGTTCATAGATGTAATAAAGATATAAAAATCATGATTGTATAATATGAAAGGAAACTTGTCATAATTTATATGAATGATAATTAACCATTTTAAAACTTTTTAACTCTTATAATTTATTCAATAGAACTATTCAAAGCATTTTGACCATATCATTTTTGTAATAAATAAATAAAAACCTTTTACTAAAATATTTTAAAAAAATTAAATTTGCCTTTTGATTTCAGGAATAATTTTTTGTTTGCTTAAAACAATGTTTAAACACCTTTTTATAAGGTGGCAAATGAGTCATCCAAGTTATTTTTATTTTAAAGTGGCTAAATGATTTTGAACCAAAACATGAAAAAAAAACTAATGACCTATATCTTTTGGGCCATAATTTAGTTGTATGCATAATCATATATAATTCAATTTATTAGTTATTGATTCACAAAAACACAACCCTAAACCATTATGGTAGAGGAAGATAAAATTTATTTGGTCTGACTGCCTGCGCTTGAAATTATAAAAGACCATCTTTGTTATCTATTCATGTTTTAAAAACATTACAAAGATGTAGAGAGAAAGCAAGAAGATAACTTTGATTTGAAAATTAATATGACTAAGTACATGGAAAATGCCTTCTTTTATAGTCTAAGTTTTAGAACTATTGATTGACTGAATAATTGGTGGGCATCCATTGATTTGGTGGCTAGTTTTTGACATTAATGGCTGCTGTTTTTTTGATATTGTGAGTTGATTATTGATATTGTTGGCTGACCCAAACGTCATTGTTCACATCAGAATTATAGCCAACTGAATGTGGAAGTTGTGGGCAATTGTCTCAGCTTTCCAACAAAAAAAACGAGAGCTCATTTGGACTTCTAGAACTCAAGATATGAGCTAAAAACCGAATAGTGTTTGAGCTGCAAGACAATTTCTGACATCTTCGTTGTTGCTAAGATTTGAACTTGAAAACGGCAGAACTGAGTCTTTGAGTCCATATGAAAGTTATAGGTCTATATCTTACATTTCCATCCATATAAAATAAACTTAAATCTAATAATGACAGCTCTAAATATGATCCAATTACAGAATGGTATTCAAGTTTGGAATGCACCAGCAACACTTTGCTAAGTTTGACTTTCTCTTTATCCTTTCAATTTCAATCCTTAAACTCATCAATCAATCCTTTTATTTATGTGATAGACCTGCATTTAGGATGAACATTTACCATAAATTAAAGGTATATTATATTTTTAGACTTGCTAATATAAAACATGCTTTTGTTAGGGAATTTAATGATACTTTAGGTGCAATATGATGACATAAATCCTTAATAAGAATGCACTTTTAAGTACTAATCACACCCCTCAACCAGCTTATTATTAGTCCCTAGTAATCGAAGCATTAAAATAGAAAAACAATTTGCAAATACCACAAAACAAGGCATTGATCATTTAACTTCTATTAATCTATCCAAATAAACAAACTCTCATTAAATTTATATATCTGCTTAATACCTCTTAAATAAGATATTAGTAAACCTTTTTTTGGTGCTCAATAAATCAAAACATAGCTATGGAGCTTTTTCTTTTTTTCTTTTTTTTGAAAGAGCAAGAATTTATAGCACAATGTATCTCAAACCAATGTAACGAGCTTTCAACTAATGACTCCTAGACCAGTTGGTCTTAGGGCATCAGGTGTTGAGACACCTCTATGAGCTTAGTAACTCGGGTTGCAAATACTGATATGTAGATAGTGCAATGTTTGATTCCCTTAAGCTTTCTCCTCAACCCATGTAACAAGCACTAGGCCAATAAGTCTCAAGTCAGTTGACTTTAGGGTACTAGGTGTTCAAACACCCCTTCGGGCTTATTTGCTTAAGTCAAAGAGGCTACGAAACCAAACTTATCTACTTTGTTTTTTTCATTATTATATTTGTTTTTGTTTTTTTTGCATATTATATACTATCCCTTTCCCTTAGTTGTTACCTTTAACAAAAGAACACAAATAATGTAATAATCCAATGTGCAACTCACAATCATATGTTCGAGTGTGTGTGTGAAAATGAAGGTTTAGAAATACTTGTTAGATGAGCATATAAACAGAATCTATAGATAATAATCCAAGAGTTTGTAAACTTGAATATTTCAAGAAGTATTATAATAGACCTTGTTAAGAATGTTTACTAAGATGCGTCTCAAGAGTCACTAAAGTTCCTCCGTTACTCTGCCATCCTAGTAACAATAGTTTTGCAAATGGTTTAAATAATAGAAAGTACAATTACTTAATAACATTTTTTTTAATATCATCTACTAGCCTCTCCCCCCAACCAAAACGAGATATTGTCCTCAATGTTTTAAGCAAAAAAATAGAGAGTAGAAGATATCACCTGAAACAGCGACTATTAATAAACCTGAAACACACTCAAACAATTATAAGAAACAACAAAACACAAATATTAAGCTATTAATAAAACCAAAAGACATAATTTTTCACAAACTAAGACTCAAATCTAATTTAAGCTTTTTACGGCGTTTCATGTTTGACCAATTGAGTTGACTCATAGAGGGATCAATTACAAGGATGAAAGATTGTAGTTGGTCAATCAATTGTTCAGCAATAGTAGCAGAAATTATGATTTGTCATGTCGAAGATGTTAAAAATTCCTGTTCCACAGCTTAATCAAGAAAAGACAATAAATTATCATAAAAACCATTAACATTTAACAAACCTATAGGTTTATGGTGAATGTGCAATTGGGGCCAAGAGGAAATATGAAAGATCTCTTCCAATGTACCTAGACCACCTAGTAAGGCAATGAAGGCATTAGCATGGTTAAACATTATATTCATTCTATCAGACATTGTAGAGACCTGTAATTCCTCTCAAATTGTTTTTCCAATGATGTCCCCTTCGACTAAAGTTTTAGGGACAACCCCTAAAACTTGACTGCCTCTTACAAACGTAACTATTGAAACACCCCCCATTAACCCAAGGTTGTCTCCCCTATACACAAAATGAATCTTTCCCTTAGCTAGTACCCGATGAAGATGATTTGTTGATTCTAATTTTTTTTTTCTTTCTCAGGACTAGATCCACCAAAAACACAAATAGTCTTTATTTTAAGAACAGAGAAACTTGCCATTTCTACACACTTCTATATATTTTGAATGAATGGGTTGAGTAGAAATGATGGGAAGGAAAAGAAGATTTTATAGATGAGAAATTGAAAATGCAAAGCATACCACCTATATGTAGGCTAGCTGAAGTCTCTCTCTCTCTCTCTTTCTTTTTTTATTTATTTATTATTATTATTATTATTATTATATATAAAAACAAATATGTATGTACAAGCAGTTGTGATTTTGGCTCACAGCTTTCCCTTGGTTTTACGTCCAAGAATGGCTTAAACGCCCTCTATGGGTCGGGGATAGGCTTCCCATCCAATTTTCTTAAAAACTAGCAAACATGGTCTTTTTTAGTCAGATTCCCAAGACTAAGACGATCATGTTCATTATGGAAATAAGACCATAAATCATGAATTGCACGATGCACATCTCCACTAAGATGCGTCTCAAGAGTTAATACAAGATTATCTAAAGGCTCCTTACTCAGGCCATCCTTAATGAATTATATTTTATTTTTACAGTTTATAGATACCATTCCTAAAGAACGAAATTTTGCATTACAAGTCCATCTAGCACATCGGTGACAGACTTTTAGTCGTTTTGCACGACGTTTCTTTGCAAAAGTGCTTTTACTTGTCTCAGGCATGTATGAAATAAAAGAGTTGGAAGACTCACCTGATAATCGGATCTTTGCTTCAATTATCTAGCGAATATCTTCAGGTATTCCATGGTCATTAACAACCTCAATCTTTCACACCTAGCACGGTAAATTTTTGTAATCGCATTTTAAGGCAGAGTAGGAAAATACGTTTTTAATTTTTCAAGAGTGGTGTCCATTTTTGTTTTTTTTTTTGTTTTTAAAGAGAAGTGAAGAAGAGATGTAAAGAAAAGAGAAGGAACAAGGAATTGAACAAATATATACAGAGATATCAATTATCATGGGAAACTGAAAGAACCGACTTAAGAGTCATGGAGTACTGTTATCTGCCATTTGACTTCGGTTAGAGAAAGACTAGCAAAACAAAAGTCACACAAAAAAGAAATATAAAAAAAATGAAAAAAACAAAATAATCAACCTTTATATACAGGATCATTCAAACCAATGGATTCATTTTCATTAGGAAAATTATCAAAGTAAGCTTTCAAACGATGTCCATTGACCTTGAAAACATTACCATTCTTTGGATTCTCAATATCAAAGGCCCCATAAGGATATACATGTTTCACAACAAATGGACCGCTCCATCTTGATCTTAGCTTTTCAGGAAATAAATGGAGTCGAGAATTATAAAGCAAAACTTTTTGACCAACATCAAATGTTTTTCTCAAGATTTTTTTTATATGAAAGTCTTTGATTCTTGCTTTATGAATTTTTAAATTCTCATATGTATCATTTCTTATTTCTTCAAGCTTATTTATTTGTAACTTACGCAGCTGACTAACATCATCTAGGTTTGAATTGAAAGTTTTAATAGCCCAATAAGTTTTGTATTCAAGTTCCACAGGCAAATGACAAGGTTTTCCATCAACCAACCTATAAGGTAACATGTCTAATGATGTTTTAAAAGCAGTTCGATACGCCCAAAGTGCATCATTAAGTCTTAAAGACCAGTACTTTCGATTAAGGTTCACTATTTTTTTTAAGATTTGTTTGATCTCCCTATTAGCAAGTTCTACTTGTCCATTTATCTAGGGGTGATAAGGGGTGGCAACTTTATGTGATTCTATATTTCTTCATTAAAGACTCAAATGGCTTGTTACATAAATGTGTTCCACCATCATTTATTATGGCTCAAGGGATTCCAAATCAACTCAAAATGTTTTTTTCAAAAACTTAATGACTGTTTTATGATCATTGTTACGACTTGGAATTGCTTCTATCCATTTTGAAACATAGTCTACTATGACTAATATATACACAAAACTAAATGATGGAGGAAATAGAGCCATAAAATCCATACCCCAACAATCAAAGATTTCAATGACAAGAATAGTACTTAAAGGCATCATGTGATGTTTTGAAAGAGATCCTAACTTTTGATAATTTTCACAAGTTTTGCAGAATGCATGCATGTCCTTGAACGTGATGGGCCAATAAAATCCACATTGTAAGATTTTTGCAGCTGTCTTTTTTGAAGAAAAATGACCCCCACAATGCTCAGAATGACAAAATTTAATGACATTACTTACCTCATTGTCAGGAATGCATCTTCAAAATATTTGATTAGGACAATATTTGAACAAATAAGGGTCATCCAATAAAAGTTCTTCACTTCGTTCAAGAACTTTCTTTTATCTTGGGTGCCCCAATACGCTGGCAAATATCCTGAAACAAGAAAATTAACAATATTAGCAAACCAAGGAATTGTAGTGACAAAAAGTAAAGATTCATTAGGAAAGTAGTCATCAATTGGTCTTATGTCAGATTTTGAATCAGTTGTCAATCTTGACAAATGATCCGCGACAACATTTTCGATGCCTTTCTTATCCTTAATTGTGATATCGAATTCTTGAAGTAACAAAATCCACCGCACCAATCTAGCTTTAGAATCCTTCTTCGAAAGAAGATATTTCAACGCTGCATGATCGCTAAAAACAATAACAGGTGAGCCAACAAGATAAGATCTGAATTTTTCACATGCAAATACTATAAAAAGTAATTCCTTTTCAGTGGTTGTGTAATTTATTTGAGCACTATTTAAAGTTTTACTTGCATAGTAAATCACATAGGGTTTCTTATCTTTTCTTTGTCCTAAAACAGCACTTACGACATAATCACTAGTATCGCACATTATTTCAAAAGGTAATGACCAATCAGGAGGTTGAATGACAAGAGTAGATGTAAGCAGGTTTTTAAGTTTAACAAAGGCTTCTTCACAATATTTAGTCCATTTAAAAACATTATCCTTTGTTAGAAGGTTATATAATGGCTTAGATATTATACTAAAATCTTTGATAAATCTTCTATAAAAACCAGCATGTCCTAAAAATGATCTAATATTTTTAACAAATTTTGGTGTTGGCAAGTTGGCAATTAATCAATTTTAGATTTATCAAGCTCAACTCCTATTGATGAAACAATGTGAACAAGTACAATGCCATTTGTTACCATAAAATGACATTTTCCCCAATTCAACACAAGATTCTTCTCTTCACACCTGTTCAAAACCTTTTTTCTAAATTAATTAAACAACTATCAAATGAATCACCAAAAACAAAAAAAAATCATCCATAAAAATCTCAAGAAAACGTTCAATCATATCACTGAATATGTGACACGACTAAAAGGTTGATGTCTTCTCCCAAGTGCAGGAGTGTCGAAGTAATAAATAACCCGGCAAGACCGGGGTCGAACCACAGGGAGGTTAATTGTACAAATTATAAATAATAATAATACAACAACAATAACAATAACAACAACAACAACAACAACAACAACAACAACAACAACAACAACAACAACAACAACAACAACAACAACAACAACAACAACAATAATAACAATAACAATAATAATAATAATAATAAAGAAAGAGAAGAAGAAGAAGATGATGATGATGAGAACTTAGAGATGAAATATTAATGTAAGGATTAAACAATAATAATAACAAATGTCAAGGTTAGAGGTTCCACTAATGGTATATCAAACAAGTATAGTATAAACTCTTATTATTGAATTGGAAACCACACACAAAGGAGGTTCCAATCAGATTATATATTGTTAACATGATTACATTAGTCATCTTATTCAATTAATGCTAATACTTGTAAATCTCGTCAAGCATTCATGATTATAACTTATGTTAACAACAAATCAAGTTCCTTTCATAGCTCAGGTGTCGGTTATACCATACAATATGGGCTATGAAAGTGCCAAGCATTTGTTGTACCAAGTGTTATACAACATAAATCAAGATTAGTCATTTAACAAGCAAAGTATTAAAGAGTGAACAAGATAACAAATATAAAACATGTTAGTATCAAACATTAAAGTCCATATTAAGTTTACACTATACTTATTCTTACACCATTAGTGTAACCTTTTCACCTTGACATAATTAACTTAGCTAGACATAATGAAAGAAAGAAAAATAGATAAACAAAATAAGAACATAAAAGGTAACTAAGTAAAGAAAAGAAAATGAAAGGCATAAACTTGATATTAATGAAAGTAAAGCATAAACATTACAAAGAATACAAAGAGAGAAAGGAAGAGCATGATCTTGATCTGGAAACCAAGATGCCTAAATACATGGCAAATGCCTCCTTTTATAGGCCAAAATTGGGAACTATTGATTTGATGACTAATTGATAAGTGGGTGACCAACTTTTGACTTGGTGACAATCCTTATCTTCACTTGTCTGCCCAAAACGTCATTGATAACGTCAAAATTGGAGCCAGTTGCAAACATGAAAGTTGTAGGCAATTGTCTTAGCTTTCTTGTGTAAACAATTCAGCTCATTTGGACTTCTAGAACTCCATATATGGCCAAAATACCGAACAGTGCTCGGGCTGGAAGACAGATTCGGGCTTCTTTGTTGTTGCTATAATTTGGACTTGATAATGGCCTTTTTAGATCTTGGGCTCCATATGAAAGTTGTAGGCCTATGTCTTACCTTTCCATCCATATAAATTGGACCTAAATCTGAGATATATAGCTCTAGATATGACCCAATTACCGAACAGTGTTCCGGTTTGGATTGCACCGACATATCTTTTCTAAGTTTGGCCATCTCTTTATCCTTGCAATTTAAGTTCTTCAAGTCATCAATCAATCCTTTCATTTATGTGATAGGCCTGCATTAAAAATAGACATTTACCATAAATTATAGGTATCTTATATTATTAGATACATTATTATAAAACATATTTTAGTTAAGGAATTATTGATACTTCAAGTGCAAAATGATGATATAAAACCATGATAAAAATGCACTTTTAAGTACTAATCAATATGCTAAGCATGCATCTTTGAAACATGGCTGGTGCATTACATAATCCAAAAAGCATCCTTCGGTATGCAAATGTACCAAATGGACATGTGAAAGTAATTTTCTCTTGATCTTCAAATGCAATTTCAATTTGGTTGTAACTTGAATAACCATCTAAAAAACAATAAAATTCATGACCTGCAACTCTTTCTAGAATTTGATCCATGAAAGGTAAAGGAAAGTGATCTTTTCTAGTCATTGAATTAAGTTTCCTATAGTCAATGCACATGCGCCAACCAGTAATAGTCCTCGTTGGAATTAACTCATTTTTCTCATTTGTTTTCACAGTAACTCTAGACTTTTTAGTTACAACTTGGGTAGGACTTACCCATCTGCTATCAGAAATAAGATAAATGATTCTATTATCTAGAAGTTTAATGACTTCATTCCTCATTACTTCTTTCATATTAGGATTAATCCTTCATTGCATTTCTCTAGAGGGTTTAGCATTTTCCTCCAAATAAATCTTGAGTGTACAAATCAAAGGACTAATTTCTTTTATGTCAGCTATGGTCCATCCTAATGCATTTTTGTGCATTTTCAGAGTTTGTAATTGATTAGTACTTAAAAGTGCATTTTTGTCATGGTTTGACATCATCATTTTGCATTTGAAGTATCAATAACTCCTTAACTAAAGCATGTTTTATAATAATATATATAATAATATAAGATACCTATAATTTGTGGTAAATGTCTATTTTTAATGCAGGCCTATCACATAAATGAAAGGATTGATTGATGACTTGAAGAACTTAAATTGCAAGGATAAAGAGATGGTCAAACTTAGAGAAGAGATGTCGGTGCAATCCAAACCGGAACACTGTTCGGTAATTGTGTCATATCTGGAGCTACAGATCTCAGATTTAGGTTCAATTTATATGGATGGAAAGGTAAGACATAGGTCTACAACTTTCATATGGAGCCCAAGATCTAAAAAGGCCATTATCAAGTCCAAATTGTAGCAACAACAAAGAAGCCCGAATCTGTCTTCCAGCCCGAGCACTGTTCGGTATTTTGGCCATATCTAGAGTTCTAGAAGTCCAAATGAGCTGAATGTTTTACACAAGAAAGCTGAGACAATTGCCTACAACTTTAATGTTACAACTGACTCCAATTTTAACGTTATCAATGATGTTTTGGGCAGACAAGAGAAGATAAGGATTGTCACCAAGTCAAAAGTTGGCCACCCACTTATCAATTAGTCATCAAATCAATAGTTCCCAATTTTGGCCTATAAAAGGAGGCATTTGCCATGCATTTAGGCATCTTGGTTTCTAGATCAAGATCATGCTCTTCCTTTCTCTCTTTGTATTTTTTGTAATGTTTATGCTTTGTTTTCATTAATATTAAGTTTATGCTTTTCATTTCCTTTCCTTTACTTAGTTAGCTTTTATGTTCTTATTTTGTTTATCTATTTTGCTTTCTTTCATTATGTCTAGCTAAGTTAGTTATGTCAAGGTGAAAAGGTTACACTAATGGTGTGAGAATAAGTATAATGTAAACTTAATATGGACCTTAATGTTTGATACTAACATGTTTTATATTTGTTATCTTGTTCACTCTTTAATACTTTGCTTGTTAAATGACTAATCTTGATTTATGTTGTATAACACTTGGTACAATAAATGCTTGGCACTTTCATAGCCCATAATGTATGGTATAACCGACACCTGAGCTATGAAAGGAACTTGATTTGTTGTTAACATAAGTTATAATCATGAATGCTTGACGAGATTTACAAGTATTAGCATTAATTGAATAAGATGACTAATGTAATCATGTTAACAATATATAATCTGGTTGGAACCTCCTTTGTGTGTGGTTTCCAATTCAATAATAAGAGTTTATACTATACTTGTTTGATATACCATTAGTGGAACCTCTAACCTTGACATTTGTTATTATTATTGTTTAATCCTTACATTAATTTTTCATCTCCAAGTTCTCATCATCTTCTTCTTCTTCTCTTTCTTTATTATTATTATTATTATTACTACTACTATTACTACTTCTACTACTACTGTTATTATTATTATTATTATTATTATTATTATTATTATTATTATTATTATTGTTGTTGTTGTTGTTGTTGTTGTTGTTATTGTTATTGTTATTGTTAATGTTATTTTTATTATTGCTATTATTGTTGCTTATAATTGTTGTCTATAATTTGTACAATTAACCTCCCTGTGGTTCGACCCCGGTCTTGCCGGGTTATTTATTACTTCGACACTCCTGCACTTGGGAGAAGACATCAATCTTTTAGTCGTGTCAGTAATAACTTACCTTCTTGATGAACATTATGTTTGGAAGAAATTATTACCGTAAAAGTTTCATTTTCTCCTAAAAATAAGTATTTGAGATTACATGACAATGGCTTCAAATCGGGTTTTGGTGGTTGAACACTTGAAGGTATGAACCCAATTGATCATGGTGACAATTCCTTAATTTTTGGTCTCCAAATATTTGCCTTTAATTCTTCCTGAAAACAAACCATTTGCAAATCTTCAGATTCATTAAAATCAGTTTCATTGGAAGAATTTTCAAATTGATCGTAAATTATTTTTTAATAAAATCTACTTCCTATAAATCATTATCATCTCCAGGTTGCTTGCAAATGTTAAAAACATTCATTTTTAATGTCTGAGATGGAATATTAATGTAACGATTAAACAATGATAATAACAAATGTCAAGGTTAGAGATTCCACTAATGGTATGTCAAATAAGTATAATATAAACTCTTATTATTCAATTGGAAACCACACATAAAAGAGGTTCTAAGTAGATTATAGATTGTTAATATGATTACATTAGTCATCTTATTCGATTAACGCTAATACTTGTAAATCTCGTCAAGCATTCATGATTATAACTTATGTTAACAACAAATCAAGTTCCTTTCATAGCTCAGGTGTCGGTTATACCATACAGTATGAACTACAAAAGTGCCAAGCATTTGTTGTACCAAGTGTTATACAATATAAATCAAGATTAGTCATTTAACAAGCAAAGTATTAAAGAGTGAACAAGATAACAAATATAAAACATGTTAGTATCAAACATTAAAGTCCATATTAAGTTTACATTATACTTATTCTTACACCATTAGTGTAACCTTTTCACCTTGACATAATAAACTTAGTTAGACATAATGAAAGAAAAAAAACTAAATAAACAAAATAAGAACATAAATAAGATAAGAGGTAACTAAGTAAATGAAAGGAAATGAAAGGCATAAACTTGATATTAATGAAAGCAAAGCATAAACATTACAAAAAATAAAAAGAGAGAAAGCAAGAGCATGATCTTGATCTGGACATCCAGATGCCTAAATGCATGGCAAATGCCTCCTTTTATAGGCCAAAATTAGGAACTATTGATTTGATGACTAATTGATGAGTGGGTGGCTAACTCTTGACATGGTGACAATCTTTATATTCTCTTGTTCGCCTAAAACGTCATTGATAACGTCAAAATCAAAGCCACTCAAAAACATGAAAGTTGTAGGCAATTGTCTCATCTTTCTGGTGTAAAAACTTAGCTCATTTGGACTTCTAGAACTCCATATAAGGCCAAAATACTAAATAGTGCTCGGGCTGGAGGACAACTTCAGGCTTCTTTGTTGTTCCAATCATTTGGACTTGAAAATTGTAGGCCTATGTCTTACCTTTCCATTCATATAAAGTAGACCTAAATCTGAGATCTATAGCTCCAGATATGACCCAATTACCAAACAGTGTGCCGATTTATATTGCACCGATATCTCTTTTCTAATTTTGGTCATCTCTTTACCCTTGCAATTTAAGTTCTTAAAGTCACCAATCAATCCTTTCATTTATGTGATAGGGCTGCATTTAAAATGAACATTTACCATAAATTAAAGGTATCTTATATTATTAGATATATTATTATAAAACATGCTTTAGTTAAGGAGTTATTGATACTTCAAGTGCAAAATGATGATATAAAACCACGATAAAAATACACTTTTAAGTATTAATCAATGTCATGTCTCCAAAAAATAACTTCATCACTGCATTCCTACAATTAATCAATGCTTTAGAAGTTGCAAGAAATGGATGTCCTAAAATGATAGGAATTGAATTGCATTCTTCAATAAATTGTGTATCCAAGACAATAAAATCTACAGGAAAGATGAATTTATCAACTTGTACTAACACATCTTCAACTATTCCTTTAGGTATTTTTATAGATCTATTAGCAAGTAAAAGAGTTACAGAAGTAGGTTTTAACTCACCTAAATTGAGACTTTGAAAAACCAAATATGGAAGTAAATTCACACTAGCTCCAAGATCAAGTAAAGCTCTATCGATTTTATGTTCTCCAATAAAGCAAGAAATTGTAGGACAACCAGGGTCTTTATATTTCAAAGCATTATTGTGGGGAATCAGTTTCTTCCTTGCAATGATCAGGTTCAACCATTTCCTTACCCTTGGAGACTAACTCATCTTCTTTCTCACAAGGTTCAAGAATGGGTTTTTTAATAACCTTACCACTACGGAGAGTAGTGATTGATTTGACTTGATCCAGATGTTGGCTTCTAGAATTGCTTGTACTTGAATTGTATTGCCCCTTGGGATTTTGCTAGGGTTGAGATGGAAACTTACCTTTCTCCTGAAAACTAAGAGCAGATGTGAACTTTGCAAGAGTATCTTTCAAATCAACCATGGTTTGAGTATTTTGAGTGTTGATTGTCTCTTACTTTTCAATGAATGCATGTAATGTTTCCTCAAGATTTCTTCTAGGAGGGGGAATATAAGGAGGTGCATATCTATGAGAATTTTGAAAATTATATTGTGTTTGAAATGGTGGCTGTGAAATTTGTGCATTATTGTTACCACTCTTTCAATTGAAATTTGGGTGATTTCTTTAACCAGGGTTGTATGTTTGTGAGTACGGGTTATGACTTGGTCTTTGAAAACTATTTAAAGCATTGACTTGTTTATGGAGACATTCCTTAAAAGAAGGCAAAGTGGGACAATCATTGGTTGAGTGTTCATTTGTTTCACAAATTTGATACACAATTTCTTGAACAGATTTTAATTGACCATTCTTTTTTAATTCTAGTGCCTCAACTTTTCTAGCTAAAGATACAAATTTAGCTTGAAGGTCAAGATCTTCTCTAAGGCTGTACATGCCTCCATTAGATGTATGAGGTTGAGTTTTACTTGGTGCCTTGACACGACTAAAAGGTTGATGTCTTCTCCTAAGTGCAGGAGTGTCGAAGTAATAAATAACCCGGCAAGACCGGGGTCGAACCATAGGGAGGTTAATTGTACAAATTATAGACAACAATTATAAGCAACAATAATAACAATAATAACAATAACAATAACAATAACAATAATAATAACAATAACAATAACAACAACAACTATAATAATAATAATAATAATAATAATAATAATAATAATAATAATAATAGAAGTAGTAGTAGTAGTAATAGTAGTAGTAATAATAATAATAATAATAAAGAAAGAGAAGAAGATAATAATAATAAAGAAAGAGAAGAAGATAATAATAATAATAATAATAATAATAATAATAATAATAGAAGAAGTAGTAGTAGTAGTAGTAGTAATAGTAGTAGTAGTAATAATAATAATAATAATAAAGAAAGAAAAGAAGAAGAAGATGATGAGAACTTAGAGATGGAAAATTAATGTAAGGATTAAACAATAATAATAACAAATGTCAAGGTTCGAGATTCCACTAATGGTATATCAAACAAGTATAGTATAAACTCTTATTATTGAATTAGAAACCACACACAAAGGAGGTTCCAATCAGATTATATATTGTTAACATGATTACATTAGTCATCTTATTCAATTAATGCTAGTACTTGTAAATCTCGTCATGCATTCATGATTATAACTTATGTTAACAACAAATCAAGTTCCTTTCATAACAAATACAAAACATGTTAGTATCAAACGTTAAAGTCCATATTAAGTTTACACTATACTTATTCTTACACCATTAGTGTAACCTTTTCACCTTGACATAATAAACTTAGCTAGACATAATGAAAGAAAGAAAAATAGATAAACAAAATAAGAACATAAAAGGTAACTAAGTAAAGAAAAGAAAATGAAAGGCATAAACTTGATATTAATGAAAGGAAAGCATAAACATTACAAAAAATACAAAGAGAGAAAGGAAGAGCATGATCTTGATCTGGAAACCAAGATGCCTAAATGCATGGCAAATGCCTCCTTTTATAGGCCAAAATTGGGAACTATTGATTTGATGACTAATTGATAAATGGGTGGCCAACTTTTGACTTGGTGACAATCCTTATCTTCTCTTGTCTGCCCAAAACGTCATTGATAACGTCAAAATTGGAGCCAGTTACATGAAAGTTGTAGGCAATTGTCTCAGCTTTCTTGTGTAAAACATTCAGCTCATTTGGATTTCTATAACTCCAGATATGGCCAAAATACCGAACAGTGCTCGGGCTGGAAGACAGATTCGGGCTTCTTTGTTGTTACTACAATTTGGACTTGATAATGGCCTTTTTAGATCTTGGGCTCTATATGAAGTTGTAGGCCTATGTCTTACCTTTCCATCCATATAAATTGGACCTAAATCTGAGATATATAGCTCCAGATATGACCCAATTACCGAACAGTGTTCTGGTTTGGATTGCACCGACATATCTTTTCTAAGTTTGGCCATCTCTTTATCCTTGCAATTTAAGTTCTTAAAGTCATCAATCAATCCTTTCATTTATGTGATAGGCCTGCATTTAAAATGAACATTTACCATAAATTAAAGGTATCTTATATTATTAGATATATTATTATAAAACATGCTTTAGTTAAGGAGTTATTGATACTTCAAGTGCAAAATGATGATATAAAACCATGATAAAAATACACTTTTAAGTACTAATCACACCCCCCAACCAGCTTATCACTAGTCCTTAATAATCAAAGCGTTAAATAGAAAAACAATTTGCAAATTCCACAAAGCAAGGTATTCATCATTTAACTTCCATTAATCTATCCAGATAAACAAACTCTCATTAAATTTTTAAATCTGCTGAATACCTCTTAACAAGATATTAATAAACCTTTCTTTGTATCAACACATAATTATGGGGCTTTTCTTGGAAGAAAACAAATTTTTTGTTCTAATGTTTAAGGTTAACTTCCTTGGGTTGGGATTATTATTTTTGTCTTTTTTTTTCTTTCTTTTTTTTTTTGAAAAAATCTATATACATATAATTTAAAAACATCATGCATCTTTAACCCATGTAACGAGCTTTCAGCTAATGACTCCCAGACCAGTTGGTCTTAGGGCATTAGGTGTTAAGACACCCCTACGAGCTTAGTAACTCGGGTCGTCGATACTGATATGTAGATAGTGCAATGTTTGATTCCCTTATGCTTTTCTCCTCAACCCATGTAACAACCGTTGGGCCAATAGCTCCCAAGTCAGTTGACTTTAGGGTATTAGGTGTTAAAACACCCGTTCAGGCTTAATTGCTTAGGTTAGGGAGGCTACGAAACCAAACTTCTCTACATTTCAATTATCATCATTTTTCTTTTTTCTTTTTTGTCTTTTTTTTCATGTATTTTTTCTTAATTATATACAATCTCTTTCCCTTAGTTGTTACCTTTAACAAAAGAACATAAATAATGTAATAATCCAATATGCAACCCACAATCATATGTGAAAGTGTGTGTGTGTGTAAATTAAGGTTTAAGAATACATGTTAAATAAATATGTGAGCAGAATTAAGTGATAATAATGCGAGAGTTTGTAAATCTGAATATTTCAGGAAGTATTATAATAGACCTTGTTAAGAATGGTTACTAAGATGCGTCTCAAGAGTCACTTTAACAAAACAGCTCCTTTACTTTGCCATCCTAGTAACAACAATTATGCACATGCTTTATGAAATGAAAAGTAATTTTTTTTATCAACTACTACCCTCTTCCCCCAATCAAAACGAGACATTGTCCTCAATGTTCTAAGGTAGAAAGATAGAGTATAGAAGATATCACCTGAAATAACGAACACTGACAAAACCTGAAACACACTGAAACAAAAATAAGAAATAACAAAACACAATAATAAAACCAAAGGACACAAAAATTCACAAATAAAGGCTCAAATCCAATCTAAGCTTTTTACGGCTTTCCTTAAATGACCAATTTATGCGACTCATGGAAGGATCAATCACAGGAATGAAAGATTTTAGTTGGTCAATCAATTGTTTAGTAGTAGCAGCCGAGATTATGATTTGTCGTGCAGAAGATGTTAGAAATTCTTGTTCCACAGCATGATCAAGAAAAGACAATAATTTATCATAATAACCATTAACATTTAACAAACCTATGGGTTTATGGTGAATGTGCAGTTGAGCCCAACAGGAAATATGAAAGATCTCTTCCAATGTGCCTAGACCACCTGGTAAAGCAATGAAGGCATCAGCATGGTTAAACATTGCATTCATTCGAGCTGACATTGTGGAGACCTGAAGTTTCTCTCTAATTGTTTTTCCAATGATGTCCCCTTGTGCCAAAGCTTCAGGGATGACCCCCAAAACTTGACTACCTCCTAAAAATACAGCTATTGACACACCTCCCATTAACCCAAGACTGCCTCCCCCATACACTAAATGAATCTTTCTCTCAGCTAGCACCTAATCAAGATGATTTGCTGATTCTAAAAACTCCCTTTCTTTCCCCGGACTAGATCCACCGAAAACACAAATATTTCTTATTTGATGACCTGAGGAACTTGCCATTTCTACACACTTTTGTATTTGTGGAATGTATGGGTTGAGTAGAAATGAAAGGAAGGAAGAAAGGGTTTTATAGATGAGAAAGTAGAAAGGCAATCATAACACCTATATATAGGCCAGCTGGAGTCTCACACACTCTCTCTCTCTTTTTATTTATTTATTTATTCACTTTCTGAAAAAGTATGTGTATGTACAGGTAGTTGTGATTATGGCTCACATCTTCCCTTGGTTTTACGTCCAAGAACGGCTTAAACGCCCTCTATGGGTCGGGGATAGGCTTCCCATCCAGTTTTCTTAAAAACTGGTAAACAGGGTCTTTTTTAGTCAGATTCCCAAGACTAAGTCGATCATGTTCTTTATGAAATAGTGGCCATAAATCATGAATTGCACGATGCACATCTCCACTAGGATGCGTCTCAAGAGTTAATAGAAGATTATCTAAAGACTCCTTACTCAGGCCATCCTTAATTAATTGTATTTTATCTTCACAGTTTATAGATACCATTCCTAAAGAATGACATTGTGCATTGCAAGTCCATCTAACACATCGATGATAGACTTCTAGTCGTTTTGCACGACGCTTCTTTGCAAAAGTGCTTTTACCTATTCTAGGCATGTGTGAAATGAAGAATTTAGAGGACTCACTTGATAATTGGACCTTTGCTTCAATTAACCAGCGAATATCTTTAGGAATTCCATGATTCATTAACAATCTCAATCTTGCACATCTAGCACGGTAAATTTTTGTAATCGTATTCAGAGGCAGACTGGGAAAATACTTTTTTAATTTTTCAAGATCAAAGTCCATTTTAAAATGAGAATTGGAAGAGAGATTCAAATAATTGCACACTTACTTTGTGCAATTAAGTCACGGAGTATCGTTGTCCGCCATTTGATCGAGGTGAGAGAAACTAGCAAAAATCACTAAAAAAAAACACAAAAACAATGTGAGAAAAAACAAAATAATCAACCTTTATCTACAAGCTCATTTAAACTAGTTGATTCATTTTCACTAGGAAAATTATCAAAGTAAGCTTTCAAACGATGTCCATTTTCCTTAAAATCATTTTCATTCATTGAATTCTCAATATCACAGGCCCCATAATGATTGCTCCATCTTAATCTTAGCTCCTTAGGGAATGCATAGAGTTGAGAATCATAAAACAAAACTTTTTGACTAGTATCAACTTTTTGACGATTTTCACAAGTTTTGCAGAATGCATGTGTGTCCTTGAACATGGTGGGCCAATAAAATCCATTTTGAAAGATTTTTGCAGCTGTCTTTTTTGATGAAAAATAAATTCCACATGCTTCAGAATGACAAAGTTTAATGACACTACTTACCTCATTGTCGGGAATGAATCTTTGAAATATTTGATCAAGACAATATTTGAATAAGTTAGAGTCATCATAGTAAAAATTCTTCATTTCGTTCAAAAACTTTTCTTTGTCTTGGGTACTCCAATAAGCTGGCAAATCTCCTAAAGTAAGAAAATTGATATTTTTATCATACCAAGGCATTGAACTAAGAGAAAGTAAGGATTCGTTAGGAAAGTAATCATCGATTGGTGTGATGTCAGATGTCGAATTTGTTGTCACTTTTGACAAAAGATCTGCATCAACATTTTCGGTGCATTTTTCATCCGTTATGTTTTCCTCAGAATAAGTCATTTGCAAATTTTCAGATTCATCCAATTCATTTTTACTTAAAGTAGATTCAAGTTGATCATAAACTAATTCGTCAATATGATCTACTTCTTGTAAATCATTATCATCTCCAGGTTGCTTACAAATGTTGAAAATATTCATCTCCAATGTCATGTTTCCAAATGATAGCTTCATCAGTCCATTCCTACAATTAATCAATACGTTAGACGTTGCAAGAAACGGACGTCCTAAAATAACAGGAAATGAATTACATGCTTCAACAGGTTCTGTGTCCAAGACAATAAAATCCAGAGGATAAAGGAATTTATCGACTTGTACTAACACATCTTCAATTATTCCTCTAGGCACTTTTACAGATCTATCGGCAAGTAAAAGAGATATAGAAGTTGGTTTTAACTCACCTAGATTGAGGCTCTGAAAAACTAAATATGGAAGTAAATTCACACTAGCACCAAGATCAAGTAAAGCTCTTTCAATTTTATGTTCTCCAATAAAGCAAGAAATTGTAGGACAACCAGGGTCTTTATATTTCAAAGCATTATTGTTTTGAAGAATGACACTTACTTGTTCCGCTAGAAAGGCTTTCTTTTTCACATTCAGTTTCCTCTCACAGTGTATAGATCTTTCAAAAATTTAGCATAAGAAGGAACCTGTTTAATAGCATCCAGCAAAGGTATATTGATTCTTACCTCTTTAAAAATGTCAAAAATTTCAGAGTTGTGATTGACTTTCCTTTGTTTAGTCATGGCATGAGGAAATGGAAGTGCTGGTGGTGAATCAGTCATTTCTTTGCAATTTTCAGATTCAACCCCTTCCTTACCCTCAGAGATTGACTCATCATCTTTCTCATAAGGTTCAAGAGAGGGTTTTTCAATAACCTTACCACTGCACAGAGTAGTGACTGATTTGACTTGATCCATGTGTTGGCTTCCGGAACTACTTGCATTTGCATTGTTTTGCCCCTTGGGATTTTGTTGTGGTTGAGATGGAAACTTACCTTTCTCTTAGAAACTAAGAGCAGATGTTAATTTAGCAAGAGTATCTTTAAAATCTGTTATGTTTTGAGCAAGTTGAGTATTGATTGTCTCTTGCTTTTCAATGAATGCATACAATGTTTCCTCAAGATTTCTTCTAGGAGGTGGAGTTTAAGGTGGTGCATATCCATGAGAATTTTGGAAATTATGGTGTGTTTGAAATGGTGGTTGTGAAGTTTGTGCATTGTTGTTCTCACTTTTCCAACTGAAATTTGGGTGATTTCTCCAACCAGGGTTGTATGTTTAGGAGTATGGGTTGTGGTTGGTCCTTTGAAAACTATTTAAAGCATGGGCTTGTTCATGGAGACATTCATTAAAAGAAGGCAAGGTTGGACAGTTATTGGTTGAGTGTTCATTTGTTTCACAGATTTGACACACAATGTTTTCAACAAATTTTAATTGACCACTCTTTTTCAATTCTAGTGCCTCGACTTTTCTAGCTAAAGATGCAAACTTGGCTTGAAGGTCATGATCTTCCCTAAGGTTGTACATACCTCCATTAGATGTATGAGGTTGAGTTTTACTCGGTGCCTCATAAGTACCCGTGGTGTCCCAATTTTGAGCATTTTCAACTAACAATTCTAAGTACTCCATTGCTTCATCAGGGTCTTTATCTTCAAAAGTTCCATTGCACATCAATTCAACGATTTGCCTATCTTTAGGTGTTAACCCTTCATAGAAATGTGAAACCATTCTCCATATTTCAAAACCATGATGGGGGCAAGTACTAAGCAAGTCTCGTGACACGACTAAAAGGTTGATGTCTTCTCCCAAGTGCAGGAGTGTTAAAGTGATAAATGACCCGGCAAGACCGGGGTCGAACCATAAGGAGGTTAATTGTATAAATTATAGACAATAATTATAAGCAACAATAATAGCAATAATAACAACAACAACAACAATAACAACAACAACAACTATAATAATAATAATAATAATAGTAGTAATAGTAGTAGTAGTAGTAGTAGTAATAAAGAAAGAGAAGAAGAAGAAGATGATGAGAACTTAGAGATGGAAAATTAATGTAAGGATTAAACAATAATAATAACAAATGTCAAGGTTAGAGGTTCCACTAATGGTATATCAAACAAGTATAGTATAAACTCTTATTATTGAATTGGAAAGCACATAAAGGAGGTTCCAATTAGATTATATATTGTTAATATGATTACATTAGTCATCTTATTCAAGTAATGCTAATACTTGTAAATCTCGTCAAGCATTCATGATTATAACTTATGTTAACAACAAATCAAGTTCCTTTCATAACTCAGGTGTCGGTTATACCAGACATTATGGGCTATGAAAGTGCCAAGCATTTGTTGTACCAAGTGTTATACAACATAAATCAAGATTAGTCATTTAACAAGCAAAGTATTCAAGAGTGAACAAGATAACAAATATAAAACATGTTAGTATCAAACATTAAAGTCCATATTAAGTTTACATTATACTTATTCTCACACCATTAGTGTAACCTTTTCACCTTGACATAATTAACTTAGCTAGACATAATGAAAGAAAGCAAAATAGATAAACAAAATAAGAACACAAAAGTTAACTAAGTAAAGAAAAGGAAATGAAAGGCATAAACTTGATATTAATGAAAGTAAAGCATAAACATTACGAAAAATACAAAGAGAGACAGGAAGAGCATGATCTTGATCTGGAAACCAAGATGCCTAAATGCATGGCAAATGCCTCCTTTTATAGGCCAAAATTGGGAACTATTGATTTGATGACTTATTGATGAGTGGGTGGCCAACTCTTGACTTGGTGACAATCCTTATCTTCTCTTGTCTGCCCAAAACATCATTGATAACGTCCAAATTGGAACCAGTTGCAAACATGTAAGTTGTAGGCAATTATCTCAGCTTTCTTATGTAAACAATTCAGCTCATTTGGACTTCTAGAACTCTAGATATGGCCAAAATACCGAATAGTGCTCGGGCTGGAAGACAGATTCGGGCTTTTTTGTTGTTGCTACAATTTGGACTTGAAAATGGCCTTTTTAGATCTTGGACTCCATATGAAAGTTGTAGGCCTATGTCTTACCTTTCCATGCATATAAATTGGACTTAAAGCTGAGATATATAGCTCCAGATATGACCCAATTACCGAACAGTGTTCTGGTTTGGATTGCACCGACATATCTTTTCTAAGTTTGGCCATCTCTTTATCCTTGCAATTTAAGTTCTTAAAGTCATCAATCAATATTTTCATTTATTTGATAGGCCTGCACTTAAAATGAACATTTACCATAAATTAAAGGTTTCTTATATTATTAGATATATTATTATAAAACATGCTTTAGTTAAGGAGTTATTGTACTTCAAGTGCAAAATGATGATATAAAACCATGATAAAAATGCACTTTTAAGTACTAATCACACCCCCCAACCAGCTTATTACTAGTCCCTAGTAATCAAAGCGTTAAAATAGAAAAACAAATTTGCAAATTCCACAAAGCAAGATATTCATCATTTAACTTCTATTAATCTATCCAGATAAACAAACTCTTATTAAATTTATATATCTGCTCAATACCTCTTAATAAGATATGAATAAACCTTTCTTTTGTGCTCAATGTATCAACACATAATTATAGGGCTTTTCTTGGAAGAAAACAAATTTTTTGTTCTAATGTTTAAGGTTAACTTCCTTGGGTTGGGATTATTATTTTTGTCTTTTTTTTTCTTTCTATTTTTTTGAAAAAAATCTATATACATATAATTTAAAAACATCATACATATTTAACCCATGTAACGAGCTTTTAGCTAATGACTCCCAGACCAGTTGGTCTTAGGGCATTAGGTGTTAAGACACCCCTACGAGCTTAGTAACTCGGGTCGCAGATACTGATATGTAGATAGTGCAATGTTTGATTCCCTTAAGCTTTTCTCCTCAACCCATGTAACAAACGTTGGGCCAATTGCTCCCAAGTCAGTTGACTTTAGGGTATTAGGTGTTAAAACACCCCTTCGGGCTTAATTGCTTAGGTTAGGGAGGCTACGAAACCAAACTTATCTATATTTTTATTATCATCATTTTTTTTCTTTGTTTTTCTTTTTTTTCATGTTTTTGTTTTTTTAATTATATACAATCCCTTTCCCTTAGTTGTTACCTTTAACAAAAGAACATAAATAATGTAATAATCCAATATGCAACCCACAATCATATGTTAAAGTGTGTGTGTGTAAATTAAGGTTTAAGAATACATGTTAAATAAGTATATGAGCAGAATTAAGAGGTAACAATACGAGAGTTTGTAAACCTGAATATTTCAAGAACTATTATAATAGACCTTGTTAAGAATGGTTACTAAGATGCGTCTCAAGAGTCACTTTAACAAAAGAACTCCTTTACTTTGTCATCCTAGTAAAAACAATTATGCACATGCTTTATGAAATGAAAAACAATTTTTTTTATCAACTACTACCCTCTCCCCCCAACCAAAACGAGACATTGTCCTCAATGTTCTAAGGTAGAAAGATGGAGTATAGAAGATATCACCTGAATTAACGAACACTGACAAAACCTGAAACACACTAAAACAAAAATAAGAAATAACAAAACACAAAAATAAAACCAAAAGACACAAAAATTCATAAATTAAGGCTCAAATCCAATCTAAGCTTTTTACGGCTTCCCGTAGATGACCAATTTATGTGACTCATGGAAGGATCAATCACAGGAATGAAAGATTGTAGTTGGTCAATCAATTGTTCAGCAGTTGTAGCAGAGATTATGATTTGTCGTGCAGCAGATGTTAGAAATTCCTGTTCCACAGCATGATCAAGAAAAGACAACAACTTATCATAATAACCATTAACATTTAACAAACTTATGGGTTTATGGTGAATGTGCAGTTGAGCCCAAGAGGAAATATGAAAGATCTCTTCCAATGTGCCTAGACCACCTGGTAAAGCAATGAAGGCATCAGCATGGTTAAACATTACATTCATTCGAGCCGACATTGTGGAGACCTGAAGTTCCTCTCCTATTGTTTTTCCAATGATGTCCCCTTGTGCCAAAGCTTCAAGGACGACTCCTAAAACTTGACTACCTCCTAAAAATGCAGCTATTGACACACCTCCCATTAACCCAAGATTACCTCCCCCATACACTAAATGAATCTTTCTCTCAGCTAGCACCTGACCAAAATGATTTGCTGATTCTAAAAACTCCTTTTCTTTCCCAGGACTAGATCCACCGAAAACACAAATATTTCTTATTTGATGACCTGAGGAACTTGCCATTTCTACACACTTCTGTATTTGTTGAATGTATGGGTTGAGTAGAAATGAAAGGAAGGAAAAGAGGGTTTTATAGATGAGAAATTAGAAAGGCAATCATAACATCTATATGTAGGCCAGTTGGAGTCTCACACTCTCTATCTCTCTCTATTTATTTATTTATTTATTTACTTTTTGAAAAAGCATGTGTATGTATAGGTAGTTGTGATTGTGGCTCTCATCTTCCCTTAGTTTTACGTCCAAGAACGGCTTAAACGCCCTCTATGGGTCGGGGATAGGCTTCCTATCCAGTTTGTACATACCTCCATTAGATGTATGAGGTTGAGTTTTACTCGGTGCCTCATAAGTACCCACGGTGTCCTAATTTTAAGCATTTTCAGATAACAAGTCTAAGTACTCCATTGCTTCATCAGGGTCTTTATCTTTAAAAGTTCCATTGCACATCAATTCAACGATTTGCCTATCTTTAGGTGTTAACCCTTCATAGAAATGTGAAACCAATCTCCATGTTTCAAAACCATGATGGGGGCAAGTACTAAGCAAGTCTCGTGACACGACTAAAAGGTTGATGTCTTCTCCCAAGTGCAGGAGTGTTAAAGTGATAAATGACCCGGCAAGACCGAGGTCGAACCATAGGGAGGTTAATTGTACAAATTATAGACAACAATTATAAGCAACAATAATAGCAATAATAACAACAACAATAACAATAACAACAACAACAACTATAATAATAATAATAATAATAATAATAATAATAATAATAATAATAATAATAATAATAGTAATAGTAATAGTAGTAGTAGTAGTAATAAAGAAAGAGAAGAAGAAGAAGATGATGAGAACTTAGAGATGGAAAATTAATGTAAGGATTAAACAATAATAATAACAAATGTCAAGGTTAGAGGTTCCACTAATGGTATATCAAACAAGTATAGTATAAACTCTTATTATTGAATTGGAAAGCACATAAAGGAGGTTCCAATTAGATTATATATTGTTAATATGATTACATTAGTCATCTTATTCAAGTAATGCTAATACTTGTAAATCTCGTCAAGCATTCATGATTATAACTTATGTTAACAACAAATCAAGTTCCTTTCATAACTCAGGTGTCGGTTATACCAGACATTATGGGCTATGAAAGTGCCAAGCATTTGTTGTACCAAGTGTTATACAACATAAATCAAGATTAGTCATTTAACAAGCAAAGTATTCAAGAGTGAACAAGATAACAAATATAAAACATGTTAGTATCAAACATTAAAGTCCATATTAAGTTTACATTATACTTATTCTCACACCATTAGTGTAACCTTTTCACCTTGACATAATTAACTTAGCTAGACATAATGAAAGAAAGCAAAATAGATAAACAAAATAAGAATATAAAAGTTAACTAAGTAAAGAAAAGGAAATGAAAGGCATAAACTTGATATTAATGAAAGTAAAGCATAAACATTACGAAAAATACAAAGAGAGAAAGGAAGAGCATGATCTTGATCTGGAAACCAAGATGCCTAAATGCATGGCAAATGCCTCCTTTTATAGGCCAAAATTGGGAACTATTGATTTGATGACTTATTGATGAGTGGGTGGCCAACTCTTGACTTGGTGACAATCCTTATCTTCTCTTGTCTGCCCAAAACATCATTGATAACGTCCAAATTGGAACTAGTTGCAAACATGAAAGTTGTAGGCAATTATGTCAGCTTTCTTATGTAAACAATTCAGCTTATTTGGACTTCTAGAACTCCAGATATGGCCAAAATACCGAACAGTGCTCGGGCTGGAAGACAGATTCGGGCTTCTTTGTTGTTGCTACAATTTGGACTTGAAAATGGCCTTTTTAGATCTTGGGCTCCATATGAAAGTTGTAGGCCTATGTCTTACCTTTTCATCCATATAAATTGTACCTAAATCTGAGATCTGTAACTCTAGATATGACTCAATTACCGAACAGTGTTCCGATTTGGATTGCACCGACATCTCTTTTCCAAGTTTGATCATCTCTTTGCCTTTGCAATTTAAGTTCTTAAAATCATCTATCAATCCTTTCATTTATGTGATAGGCCTGCATTTAAAATGAACATTTACCACAAATTAAAGGTATCTTATATTATTAGATATATTATTATAAAATATGCTTTAGTTAAGGAGTTATTGATACTTCAAGTGCAAAATGATGATATAAAACCATGATAAAAATGCACTTTTAAGTACTAATCATCTCGATACCTATCCCAACATTTGTAAAATGTTTCTCCAGGTTTTTGAGTGAAAGTGGTGATTTGTCTCTTGAAAGATTTTGTTCTATGAGATAGGAAAAACTTCTTTAAAAACTGTGGTTGCATTTCATCCCAAGCACGAATGGATCCTGGTCTCAAATTTTGTAGCCATGTTTTAACTTTATCTTTTGATGAAAAAGGAAAAAGATTTAATTTGACAGTGTTCATGCTACAATTTAAATTATTATATGTGTTGCAGACCTCCTTAAATTCCCTTAAATGCAAGTATCGATTTTCCAATTCTAAACCATGAAAAGAAGGTAAAAGTTGAATAATACCTGGTTTAAAATTAAAATGAGATGCATCGGGAGGAAAAATTATGTATGATGGTGCACTTGTTCTTATGGGATTCATGTGGTCTCTAAGTGTTCTAGCACGGTTATTCTCATTATTCTCATTATGAAGTGATTGATTATCTTCTTCGGCCATATTTTCTGGAAATGATGAGGATATCCTACAAAGTCTACCACTTGATGTACGTGACCACACTCGCATGCACGTGTAGGAATAGAATAAAAGGAAAAAGAAAACAAAAGAAGAAGAAACAAGAGAAAAGAAATAAAGTTATATACAAGAAAAGTGAAAAGAGAAAATAAAATAACTACTATAATTTATACAAGAACTTACCTCCCTGGCAACGACGCCAAAAACTTGACACAACTAAAAGGTTGATGTCTTCTCCCAAGTGCAGGAGTGTCGAAGTAATAAATAACCCGGCAAGACCGGGGTCGAACCACAGGGAGGTTAATTGTACAAATTATAGATAACAATTATAAGCAACAATAATAGCAATAATAACAATAACAATAACAACAACAACTATAATAATAATAGTAGTAGTAGTAGTAGTAGTAGTAGTAGTAGTAGTAGTAGTAGTAGTAATAAAGAAAGAGAAGAAGAAGAAGATGATGAGAACTTGGAGATGGAAAATTAATGTAAGGATTAAACAATAATAATAACAAATGTCAAGGTTAGAGATTCCACTAATGGTATATCAAACAAGTATAGTATAAACTCTTATTATTGAATTGGAAACCACACACAAAGAAGGTTCCAATCAGATTATATATTGTTAACATGATTACATTAGTCATCTTATTAAATTAATGCTACTACTTGTAAATCTCGTCAAGCATTCATGATTATAACTTATGTTAACAACAAATCAAGTTCCTTTCATAGCGCAGGTGTCGGTTATACCATACATTATGGGCTATGAAAGTGCCAAGCATTTGTTGTACCAAGTGTTATACAACATAAATCAAGATTAGTCATTTAACAAGCAAAGTATTAAAGAGTGAACAAGATAACAAATATAAAACATGTTAGTATCAAACATTAAAGTCCATATTAAGTTTACATTATACTTATTCTCACACCATTAGTGTAACCTTTTCACCTTGACATAATTAACTTAGCTAGACATAATGAAACTAAAGTATAAACATTACCAAAAATAGAAAGAGAGAAAGGAAGAGCATGATCTTGATCTGGAAACCAAGATGCCTAAATGCATGGCAAATGCCTCCTTTTATAGGCCAAAATTGGGAACTATTGATTTGATGACTAATTGATAAGTGGGTGGCCAACTTTTGACTTGGTGACAATCCTTATCTTCTCTTGTCTACCCAAAACGTCATTGATAACGTCAAAATTGGAGCCAGTTGTAAACATGAAAGTTGTAGGCAATTGTCTCAGCTTTCTTGTGTAAAACATTCAGCTCATTTGGACTTCTAGAACTCCAGATATGGCCAAAATACCGAACAGTGCTCGGGCTGGAAGACAGATTCGGGCTTCTTTGTTGTTGCTACAATTTGGACTTGATAATGGCCTTTTTAGATCTTGGGCTCCATATGAAAGTTGTAGGCCTATGTCTTACCTTTCCATCCATATAAATTGGACCTAAATCTGAGATCTGTAGCTCCAGATATGACCCAATTATCGAACAGTGTTCCGGTTTGGATTGCACCGACATCTCTTCTCTAAGTTTGACCATCTCTTTATCCTTGCAATTTAAGTTCTTCAAGTCATCAATCAATCCTTTCATTTATGTGATAGGCCTGCATTAAAAATAGACATTTACCACAAATTATAGGTATCTTATATTATTAGATACATTATTATAAAACACATTTTAGTTAAGGAGTTATTGATACTTCAAGTGCAAAATGATGATATAAAACCATGATAAAAATACACTTTTAAGTACTAATCACACCCCTCAACCAGCTTATTACTAGTCCCTAGTAATCAAAGCGTTACAACAATTTGCAAATTTCACAAAGCAAGGTATTCATCATTTAACTTCCATTAATCTATCCAGATAAACAAACTCTCATTAAATTTATATATCTGCTCAATACCTTTTAACAAGATATTAATAAACTTTTCTTTTATGCTCAATATATCAACACATAATTATGGGGCTTTTCTTGGAAGAAAACAAAATTTTTGTTCTAATGTTTAAGGTTAACTTCCTTGGGTTGGGATTACTATTTTTGTCTTTTTTTTTTTACTTTTTTTTTAAAAAAAATCTATATACATATAATTTAAAAACATCATGCATCTTTAACCCATGTAACGAGCTTTCAGCTAATGACTCCCAGACCAGTTGGTCTTAGGGCATTAGGTGTTAAGACACCCCTACGAGCTTAGTAACTCGGGTCGCAGATACTGATATGTAGATAGTGCAATGTTTGATTCCCTTAAGCTTTTCTCCTCAACCCATGTAACAAGCATTGGGCCAATAGCTCCCAAGTCAGTTGACTTTAGGGTATTAGGTGTTAAAACACCCCTTCGGGCTTAATTGCTTAGGTTAGGGAGGCTACGAAACCAAACTTATCTACATTTTTATTATCATCATTTTTTTTCTTTTCTTTTTTCTTTTTTTTTCATATTTTTTTTTAATTATATACAATCCCTTTCCCTTAGTTGTTACCTTTAACAAAAGAACATAAATAATGTAATAATCCAATATGCAACCCACAATCATATGTTAAAGTGTGTGTGTGTAAATTAAGGTTTAAGAATACATGTTAAATAAGTATGTGAGCAGAATTAAGTGGTAACAATACGAGAGTTTGTAAACCTGAATATTTCAAGAAGTATTATAATAGACCTTGTTAAGAATGGTTACTAAGATGCGTCTCAAGAGTCACTTTAACAAAAGAACTCCTTTACTCTGCCATCCTAGTAACAACAATTATGCACATGCTTTATGAAATGAAAAATAATTTTTTTTTTATCAACTACTACCCTCTCCCCCCAACCAAAACGAGACATTGTCCTCAATGTTCTAAGGTAGAAAGATAGAGTATAGAAGATATCACCTGAAATAACGAACACTGACAAAACCTGAAACACACTGAAACAAAAATAAGAAATAACAAAGCACAATAATAAAACCAAAATACACAAAAATTCACAAATGAAGGCTCAAATCCAATCTAAGCTTTTTACGGCTTCCCGTAGATGACCAATTTATACGACTCATGGAAGGATCAATCACAGGAATGAAAGATTGTAGTTGGTCAATGACACGACTAAAAGGTTGATGTCTTCTCCCAAGTGCAGGAGTGTCGAAGTAATAAATAACCCGGCAAGACCGGGGTCGAACCACAGGGAGGTTAATTGTACAAATTATAGACAACAATTATAAAGAACAATAATAGCAATAATAACAACAACAATAACAATAAGAACAACAACTATAATAATAATAGTAAGAATAATAATAATAATAATAATAATAGTAGTAGTAGTAGTAGTAGTAGTAGTAGTAGTAGTAGTAGTAATAATAATAATAATAATAATAATAAAGAAAGAGAAGAAGAAGAAGATGATGATAACTTGGAGATGAAAAATTAATGTAAGGATTAATCAATAATAATAACAAATGTCAAGGTTAGAGGTTCCACTAATGGTATATCAAACAAGTATAGTATAAACTCTTATTATTCAATTGGAAACCACACACAAAGAAGGTTCCAATCAGATTATATATTGTTAACATGATTACATTAGTCATCTTATTCAATTAATGCTAGTACTTGTAAATCGCGTCAAGCATTCATGATTATAACTTATGTTAACAACAAATCAAGTTCCTTTCATAGCTCAGGTGTCGGTTATACCATACATTATGGGCTATGAAAGTGCCAAGCATTTGTTGTACCAAGTGTTATACAACATAAATCAAGATTAATCATTTAACAAGCAAAGTATTAAAGAGTGAACAAGATAACAAATATAAAACATGTTAGTATCAAACATTAAGGTCCATATTAAGTTTACACTATACTTATTCTTACACCATTAGTGTAACCTTTTCACCTTGACATAATTAACTTAGCTAGACATAATGAAAGAAAGAAAAATAAATAAATAAAATAAGAACATAAAAGTTAACTAAGTAAAGGAAATGAAATGAAAGGCATAAACTTGATATTAATGAAAGTAAAGCATAAACATTACAAAAAATACAAAGAGAGAAAGGGAGAGCATGATCTTGATCTGGAAACCAAGATGCCTAAATGCGTGGCAAATGCCTCCTTTTATAGGCCAAAATTGGGAACTATTGATTTGATGACTAATTGATAAGTGGGTGGCCAACTTTTGACTTGGTGACAATCCTTATCTTCTCTTGTCTACCCAAAACGTCATTGATAACGTCAAAATTGGAGCCAGTTGTAAACATGAAAGTTGTAGGCAATTGTCTCAGCTTTCTTGTGTAAAACATTCAGCTCATTTGGACTTCTAGAACTCCAGATATGGCCAAAATACCGAACAGTGCTCGGGCTGGAAGACAGATTCGGGCTTCTTTGTTGTTGCTACAATTTGGACTTGATAATGGCCTTTTTAGATCTTGGGCTCCATATGAAAGTTGTAGGCCTATGTCTTACCTTTACATCCATATAAATTGGACCTAAATCTGAGATCTGTAGCTCCAGATATGACCCAATTACCGAACAGTGTTCCGGTTTGGATTGCACCGACATCTCTTCTCTAAGTTTGACTATCTCTTTATCCATGCAATTTAAGTTCTTCAAGTCATCAATCAATCCTTTCATTTATGTGATAGGCCTGCATAAAAAATAGACATTTATCATAAATTATAGGTATCTTATATTATTAGATACATTATTATAAAACATATTTTAGTTAAGGAGTTATTGATACTTCAAGTGCAAAATGATGATATAAAACCATGATAAAAATGCACTTTTAAGTACTAATCAGTCAATCAATTGTTCAGCAGTAGTAGCAGAGATTATGATTTGTCGTGCAGAAGATATTAAAAATTCCTGTTCCACAACATGATCAAGAAAAGACAACAACTTATCATAATAACCATTAACATTTAACAAACCTAGGGGTTTATGGTGAATGTGCAATTGAGCCCAAGAGGAAATATGAAAGATCTCTTCCAATGTGCCTAGATCACCTAGTAAAGCAATGAAAGCATCAGCATGGTTAAACATTGCATTCATTCGAGCCGACATTGTGGAGACCTGAAGTTCCTCTCCAATTGTTTTTCCAATGATGTCCCCTTGTGCCAAAGCTTCAGGGACGACTCCTAAAACTTGACTACCTCCTAAAAATGCAGCTATTGACACACCTCCCATTAACCCAAGACTGCCTCCCCCATACACTAAATGAATCTTTCTCTCAGCTAGCACCTGACCAAGATGATTTGCTGATTCTAAGAACTCCTTTTCTTTCCCAGGACTAGATCCACCGAAAACACAAATATTTCTTATTTGATGACTTGAGGAACTTGCCATTTCTACACACTTCTATATTTATTGAATGTATGGGTTGAGTAGAAATGAAAGGAAGGAAAAGAGGGTTTTATAGATGAGAAATTAGAAAGGCAATCATAACATCTATATGTAGGCCAGCTGGAGTCTGACACACTCTCTCTCTCTTTTTATTTAATTATTTATTTACTTTTGAAAAAAACATGTGTATGTATAGGTAGTTGTGATTGTGGCTCATATCTTCCCTTGGTTTTACGTCCAAGAACGGCTTAAACGCCCTCTATGGGTCGGGGATAGGCTTCCCATCCAGTTTTCTTAAAAACTGGCAAACAGGGTCTTTTTTAGTCAGATTCCCAAGACTAAGTCGATCATGTTCTTTATGAAATAGTGGCCATAAATCATGAATTGCACGATGCACATGTCCACTAGGATGCGTCTCAAGAGTCAATAGAAGATTATCTAAAGACTCCTTACTCAGGCCATCCTTAATGAATTGTATTTTATCTTCACGGTTTATAGATACCATTCCTAAAGAACGACATTGTGTATTACAAGTCCATCTAGCACATCGATGACAAACATCCAGTCGTTTTGCACGACGCTTCTTTGCAAAAGTGCTTTTACCTGTTCCAGGCACGTGTGAAATGAAGTTAGAGAACTCACCTGATAATCGGACCTTTGCTTCAATCAACCAGCGAATATCTTCAGGAATTCCATGATTCATTAACAATCTCAATCTTGCACATCTAGCACGGTAAATTTTTGTAATCGCATTCTGAGGCAGAGCGGGAAAATACTTTTTCAATTTTTCAAGATTAGAGTCCATTTTCAAATGAGAATTGGAAGAGAGATTCAAAGAATTACACAGATATATACACAGATATCAATAATTGTGGGAAACTGAAAGAACCGACTTAAGTCACGGAGTACCGTTATCCGCCATTTGACCGGGGTGAAAGAAACTTGCAAAAATCACTCAAAAAGAAACATAAAAAAGAAAATGTGAGAAAAACAAAATAATCAACCTTTATCTACAAGATCATTCAAACCAGCTGATTCATTTTCACTAGGAAAATTATCAAAGTAAGCTTTCAAACGATGTCCATTTTCCTTAAAATCATTGTCATTCATTGAATTCTCAATATCACAGGCCCCATAAGGATTGCTCCATCTTGTTCTTAGCTCTCTAGGGAGTGCATAAAGTTGAGAATTATAAAACAAAACTTTTTGACCAGTATCAATCTTTTGACAATTTTCACAAGTTTTGCAAAATGCATGCGTGTCCTTGAACATGGTGGGCCAATAAAATCCATTTTGAAAGATTTTTGCAGCTGTCTTTTTTAAAGAAAAATAACTCCCACATGCTTCAGAATGACAAAGTTTAATGACACTACTTACCTCATTGTCGGGAATGAATCTTTGAAAGATTTGATTAGGACAATATTTGAATAAGTTAGGGTCATCACAATAAAAGCTCTTCACTTCGTTCAAAAACTTTTCTTTGTCTTGAATACTCCAATCAGTTGGCAAATCTCCTAAAGCAAGAAAATTGATATTTTTATCATACCAAGGCATTGGACTAAGAGAAAGTAAGGATTCGTTAGGAAAGTAATCATCGATTGGTGTGATGTTAGATGTCGAATCTGTTGTCAATGTTGACAAAAGATTTACATCAACATTTTCGATGTTTGTTTCATCCGTGATTTCTTCCTCAGAATAAATCATTTGCAAATCTTCAGTTTCATCCAATTTATTTTTACTTAAAGTAGATTCAAGTTGATCATAAACTAATTCATCAATATGATCTACTTCTTGTAAATCATTATCATCTCCAGGTTGCTTGCAAATGTTGAAAATATTCATCTCCAATGTCATGTTTCCAAATGATAGCTTCATCAGTCCATTCCTACAATTAATCAATGTGTTAGAGGTTGCAAGAAACGGACGTCCTAAAATAACAGGAAATGAATTACATGCTTCAACAGGTTCTGTGTCCAAGACAATAAAATCCACAGGATAAATGAATTTATCGACTTGTACTAACACATCTTCAATTATTCCTCTAGGCACTTTTACAGATCTATCGGCAAGTAAAAGAGATATAGAAGTTGGTTTTAACTCACCTAGATTGAGACTTTGAAAAACTGAATATGGAAGTAAATTCACACTAGCTCCAAGATCAAGTAAGGCTCTTTCAATTTTATGCTCTCCAATAAAGCAAGAAATTGTGGGACAACCAGGGTCTTTATATTTCAAAGCATTATTGTTCTGAAGAATAGCACTTACTTGTTCGGCTAGAAAGGCTTTCTTTTTCACATTCAGTTTCCTCTTCACAGTGCATAGATCTTTCAAAAATTTAGCATAGGAAGGAACCTGTTTAATAACATCTAGCAAAGGTATATTGATCCTTACCTGTTTGAAAATTTCATAAATTTCAGAGTTGTGATTGACTTTCCTTTGTTCGGTCATGGCTTGAGGAAATGGAAGTGCTGGCGGTGAATCAGTCGTTTCTTTGTAATTTTCAGATTCATCCCCTTCCTTACCCTCAGAGATTGACTCATCATCTTTCTCATAAGGTTCAAGAGAGGGTTTTTCAATAACCTTACCACTGCGCAGAGTAGTGACTGATTTGACTTAATCCATATGTTGGCTTCCGGAACTACTTGCATTTGCATTGTATTGGCCTTTGGGATTTTGTTGTGGTTGAGATGGAAACTTACCTTTCTCTTGGAAACTAAGAGTAGATGTTAATTTAGCAAGAGTATGTTTCAAATCTGTCATGTTTTGAGCAAGTTGAGTATTGATTGTCTCTTGCTTTTCAATGAATGCATGCAATGTTTCCTCAAGATTTCTTCTGGGAGGTGGAGCATAAGGAGGTGCATATCCATGAGAATTTTGGAAATTATGGTGTGCTTGAAATAGTGGTTGTGAAGTTTGTGCATTGTTGTTCTCACTCTTCCAACTAAAATTTGGGTGATTTCTCCAACCAGGGTTGTATGTTTGGGAGTATGGGTTGTGGTTCGCCCTTTGGAAACTGTTTAAAGCATGGGCTTGTTCATGGAGACATTCTTTAAAAGAAGGCAAGGTTGGAGAATCGTTGGTTAAGTGTTCAATTGTTTCACAGATTTGACACACAATGTTTTCAACAGATTTTAATTGACCACTCTTTTTTAATTCTAGTGCCTCGACTTTTCTAGCTAAAGATGCAAATTTGGCTTGAAGGTCATGATCTTCCCTAAGGTTGTACATACCTCCACTAGATGTATGAGGTTGAGTTTTACTCGGTGCCTCATATGTACCCGCGGTGTCCCAATTTTGAGCATTTTCAGCTAACAAGTCTAAGTACTCCATTGCTTCATCAGGGTCTTTATCTTCAAAAGTTCCATTGCACATCAATTCAACCATTTGCCTATCTTTAGGTGTTAACCCTTCATAGAAATGTGAAACCAATCTCCATGTTTCAAAACCATGATGAGGGCAAGTACTAATCAAGTCTCGATACCTATCCCAACATTTGTAAAATGTTTCTCCTGGTTTTTGAGTGAAAGTGGTGATTTGTCTCTTGAAAGAGTTTGTTCTGTGAGATGGGAAAAACTTCTTTAAAAACTGTTGTTGCATTTCATCCCAAGCACGAATGGATCCTGGTCTTAAATTTTGTAGCCATGTTTTAGCTTTATCTTTTAATGAAAAAGGAAAAAGCTTTAATCTGATGGTGTTCATGCTACAATTTAAGTTATTATATGTGTTGCACACCTCCTCAAATTCCCTTAAATGCAAGTATGGATTTTTCAATTCCAAGCCATGAAATGAAGGTAAAAGTTGAATAATGCCTGGCTTAAAATTAAAATGAGATGCATCGAGAGGAAAAACTATGCATGATGGTGCACTTGTTCTTGTGGGATTCATGTGGTCTCTAAGTGTTCTAGCACGGTTATTCTCATTATTCTCATTTTGAAGTGATTGATTATCTTCTTCGGCCATATTTTCTGAAAATGATGAGGATACCCTACAAAGTCTACCACTTGATGTACGTGACCACACTCTCATGCACGTGTAGGAATAAAATAAAAAAAAAAGAAGAAGAAAGCAAAAGAAGGAGGAAGAAAACAAAATAAAAAGAAACAAAAGAAAAGAAACAAAGTTATATACAAGAAAAGTGAAAAGAGAAAATAAAATAAATACTATAATTTATACAAGAACTTACCTCCCCGGCAACGGCGCCAAAAACTTGACACGACTAAAAGATTGTTGTCTTCTCCCAAGTGCAGGAGTGTCGAAGTAATAAATAACCCGGCAAGACCGGGGTCGAACCACAGGAAGGTTAATTGTACAAATTATAAATAACAATAATACAACAACAATAACAACAACAAGAATAATAATAATAACAATAATAGTAGTAGTAGTAGTAGTAGTAGTAGTAGTAGTAGTAGTAGTAATAATAATAATAGTAGTAGTAGTAATAATAATAATAATAATAATAATAAAGAAAGAGAAGAAGAAGAAGATGATGAGAACTTGGAGATGAAAAATTAATGTAAGGATTAAACAATAATAATAACAAATGTCAAGGTTAGAGGTTCCACTAATGGTATATCAAACAAGTATAGTATAAACTCTAATTATTGAATTGGAAACCACACACAAAGGAGGTTCCAATCAGATTATATATTGTTAACATGATTACATTAGTCATCTTATTCAATTAATGCTAATACTTGTAAATCTCGTCAAGCATTCATGATTATAACTTATGTTAACAACAAATCAAGTTCCTTTCATAGCTCAGGTGTCGGTTATACCATACATTATGGGCTATGAAAGTGCCAAGCATTTGTTGTACCAAGTGTTATACAACATAAATCAAGATTAGTCATTTAACAAGCAAAGTATTAAAGAGTGAACAAGATAACAAATATAAAACATGTTAGTATCAAACATTAAAGTCCATATTAAGTTTACACTATACTTATTCTTACACCATTAGTGTAACCTTTTCACCTTGACATAATTAACTTAGCTAGACATAATGAAGGAAAGAAAAATAAATAAACAAAATAAGAACATAAAAGTTAACTAAGTAAAGGAAAGGAAATGAAAGGCATAAACTTAATATTAATGAAAACAAAGCATAAAAAATACAAAGAGAGAAAGGAAGAGCATGATCTTGATCTGGAAACCAAGATGCCTAAATGCATGGCAAATGCCTCCTTTTATAGGCCAAAATTGGGAACTATTGATTTGATGACTAATTGATAAGTGGGTGGCCAACTTTTGACTTGGTGACAATCCTTATCTTCTCTTGTCTGCCCAAAACATCGTTGATAACGTCAAACTTGGAGCTAGTTGCAAACATGAAAGTTGTAGGCAATTGTCTCAACTTTCTTGTGTAAAAAATTCAGCTCATTTGGACTTCTAGAACTCCAGATATGGCCAAAATACCGAATAGTGCTCGGGCTGGAAGACAGATTCGGGCTTCTTTGTTGTTGCTACAATTTGGACTTGATAATGGCCTTTTTAGATCTTGGGCTCCATATGAAAGTTGTAGGCCTATGTCTTACCTTTCCATCCATATAAATTGGACCTAAATCTGAGATCTGTAGCTCCAGATATGACCCAATTATCGAACAGTGTTCCGGTTTGGATTGCACTGACATCTCTTCTCTAAGTTTGACCATCTCTTTATCCTTGCAATTTAAGTTCTTCAAGTCATCAATCAATCCTTTCATTTATGTGATAGGCCTGCATTAAAAATAGATATTTACCACAAATTATAGGTATCTTATATTATTAGATACATTATTATAAAACACATTTTAGTTAAGGAGTTATTGATACTTCAAGTGCAAAATGATGATATAAAACCATGATAAAAATGCACTTTTAAGTACTAATCAACACTCCTGGACTTGGGAGAAGACATCAACATTTTAGTCGTGTCAAGTTTTTGGCGTCGTTGCCGGGGAACGAACCCGGGTCACCCGCGTGACAGGCGGGAATACTTACCACTATACTACAACGACAATAATTTTTCATAAAGCATGTGCATAATTGTTGTTACTAGGATGGCAGAGTAAAGGAGTTCTTTTGTTAAAGTGACTCTTGAGACGCATCTTAGTAATCATTCTTAACAAGGTCTATTATAATACTTCCTGAAATATTCAGGTTTACAAACTCTCGTATTGTTACCACTTAATTATGCTCATATACTTATTTAACATGTATTCTTAAACCTTAATTTACACACACACACTTTAACATATGATTGTGGGTTGCATATTGGATTATTACATTATTTATGTTCTTTTGTTAAAGGTAACAACTAAGGGAAAGGGATTGTATATAATTAAAAAAAAACAAAAAGAAAAAAAATGATGATAATAAAAATGTAGATAAGTTTGGTTTCGTAGCCTCCCTAACCTAAGCAATTAAGCCCGAAGGGGTGTTTTAACACCTAATACCTTAAAGTCAACTGACTTGGGAGCTATTGGCCCAACGCTTGTTACATGGGTTGAGGAGAAAAGCTTAAGGGAATCAAACATTGCACTATCTACATATCAGTATCTGCGACCCGAGTTACTAAGCTCGTAGGGGTGTCTTAACACTTAATGCCCTAAGACCAACTGGTCTGGGAGTCATTAGCTGAAAGCTCGTTACATGGGTTAAAGATGCATGATGTTTTTAAATTATATGTATATAGAGTTAAAAAAAAAAGACAAAAATAGTAATCCCAACCCAAGGAAGTTAACCTTAAACATTAGAACAAAAATTTTGTTTTCTTCCAAGAAAAGCCCTATAATTATGTGTTGATACATTGAGCACAAAAGAAAGGTTTATTAATATCTTGTTAAGAGGTATTGAGCAGATATATAAATTTAATGAGAGTTTGTTTATCTGGATAGATTAATGGAAGTTAAATGATGAATACCTTGCTTTGTGAAATTTGCAAATTGTTTTAACGCTTTGATTACTAGGGACTAGTAATAAGCTAGTTGAGGGGTGTGATTAGTACTTAAAAGTGCATTTTTATCATGGTTTTATATCATCATTTTGCACTTGAAGTATCAATAACTCCTTAACTAAAATATATTTTATAATAATGTATCTAATAATATAAGATACCTATAATTTGTGGTAAATGTCTATTTTTAATGCAGGCCTATCAAATAAATGAAAGGATTGATTGATGACTTGAAGAACTTAAATTGCAAGGATAAAGAGATGGTCAAACTTAGAGAAGAGATGTCGGTGCAATCCAAACCGGAACACTGTTCGGTAATTGGGTCATATCTAGAGCTATATATCTCAGATTTAGGTCCAATTTATATGGATGGAAAGGTAAGACATAGGCCTACAACTTTCATATGGAGCCCAAGATCTAAAAAGGCCATTATCAAGTCCAAATTGTAGCAACAACAAAGAAGCCCGAATCTGTCTTCCAGCCCGAGCACTGTTCGGTATTTTGGCCATATCTGGAATTCTAGAAGTCCAAATGAGCTGAATGTTTTACACAAGAAAGCTGAGACAATTGCCTACAACTTTTATGTTTACAACTGGCTCCAATTTTGACGTTATCAATGACGTTTTGGGTAGACAAGAGAAGATAAGGATTGTCACCAAGTCAAAAGTTGGCCACCCACTTATCAATTAGTCATTAAATCAATAGTTCCCAATTTTGGCCTATAAAAGGAGGCATTTGCCATGCATTTAGGCATCTTGGTTTTCAGATCAAGATCATGCTCTTCCTTTCTCTCTTTGTATTTTTTGTAATGTTTATGCTTTACTTTCATTAATATCAAGTTTATGCCTTTCATTTCCTTTCCTTTACTTAGTTAGCTTTTATGTTCTTATTTTGTTTATTTATTTTCCTTTCTTTCATTATGTCTAGCTACGTTAATTATGTCAATGTGAAAAGGTTACACTAATGGTGTGAGAATAAGTATAATGTAAACTTAATATGGACTTTAATGTTTGATACTAACATGTTTTATATTTGTTATCTTGTTCACTCTTTAATACTTTGCTTGTTAAATGACTAATCTTGATTTATGTTGTATAATACTTAGTACAACAAATGCTTGGCACTTTCATAGCTCATAATGTATGGTATAACCGACACCTGAGCTATGAAAGGAACTTGATTTGTTGTTAACATAAGTTATAATCATGAACGCTTGACGAGATTTACAAGTATTAGCATTAATTGAATAAGATGACTAATATAATCATGTTAACAATATATAATCTGATTGGAACCTCCTTTGTGTGTGGTTTCCAATTCAATAATAAGAGTTTATACTATACTTGTTTGATATACCATTAGTGGAACCTCTAACCTTGACATTTGTTATTATTATTGTTTAATCCTTACATTAATATTTCATCTCCAAGTTCTCATCATCTTCTTCTTCTTCTCTTTCTTTATTATTATTATTACTACTACTACTACTACTACTACTACTACTACTACTACTACTACTACTACTACTACTAGTATTATTATTATTATTATTATTATTATTATTATTATTATTATTATTATTATTATTATTATTGTTATTAGTATTATTGTTATTAGTATTATTATTATTGTTATCGTTATTACTATTATTGTTGTTTATAATTGTTGTTTATAATTTGTACAATTAACCTCCCTGTGGTTCGACCCCGGTCTTGCCGGGTTATTTATTACTTCGACACTCCTGCACTTGGGAGAAGACATCAACATTTTAGTCGTGTCACCTAATAACATAATTAGATTTTTAGTAGACCAATTTAATTTAATCATGGACCAAATTAAAGTTTAATTATGTTTAAGAATTAATTTGAGTTTAATTAAATGATTTAATTAGATGCAAAAACTTAATTATATTTAAACATGTTAAATTAATTTTATTAGAGGTATAATTGGTGAAAAAATAAGTTTGGAAGCCTAATTTGGGCTTAATTGGGGAATAATTAAGTTTAAGAGCCTACTTTGAGCTTAATTGAGAAAATTAAAATTTTAGGAGACCAAAATCATTTTTTTACCAAGTAAATTGATTTAAATTAGTAGTAAAATTATTTTAAAAAAATTAAAGTTTTGGGGTTAATTAGGAGCCGAATTGAAGAAATTATTAGCCAAGGATTATTTTGCAAAAGGTGTCAAAATCTAAGGACCTAATTGGCTAAAATAAGGGGTGTAATTAAAGAAATTTAAAAATTTGATGATCAATTAGGAGTAAAATTGTATAAATCCAAGACCAAAAATCAAAATAAAAATGGCGCTGAAATCCAAAGCTTAAATTGAAGTTCTTCAGGTGTATAACTGCATAAAATTAAAATTTTAAAACCAATTAGAGGTGCAATTAGGAATAAATAACAAATCAAAAACTAAAGCACAATTGGCCAAAACGATGTATTTTGTTGCAACTATTCATCTTTTTATGTAGAAAAGCTGCTCGAGTGTCCTACTTCTCAAGGCATTTGACATGTTGTTTCTTAACCAAATTGGATAAAACTTACATGAAAATGATCATCTAAAATCTATCACCACACCAATATGGTCAGTTCTGGTCAAATACGCTTCAAAGACGATGCCATCTCCCCAAAATAGCCAACCCGACAAGCCCCTTCTCTATAAAAAATTTAATAATTATTATGTATACTTTGAACCAACAATTGAGATCCTTTTATGTAGATCCAAGGGCTAGGATTTGGCATAAGTGGAGATAAAATATCCCTATTCCAACCTATATACATAGATGAAGATTTCATGTCCTGAAGGAGGAGAAAATTGGTTCCAAAGTCGACAAGAAAACCCGTTTGTTCCCCGATTTTTTCCTTCCCCAACCAATAGTTCTCTCTTTTCTTTCTCTGTTTCTCCCATTGCTACCTACATATTCCAAAGACAAACACTAATAGACCAACTCCTCCCCCTCAACACCATCATGGTCCAACGATAGAAACCATCATCATAGCCATCGCACTTTTCCCCTCTCCTTTACAGTTTTTGGTTTTTTCCCCCCTATAACCAACATTGGCCATCATTTCCTCCACCGAAGGCTCTTGATGGTTGAACATCCTAACCACTACCGCAACCCTTAAGCTAGGTAACCTTCCCCTCTTTTCTTCCTCCTCTTCTTCTTCCCTTTGTAGGGTTGTCGCCTGTATGTATAACAAGAATTCATTCTGCATGTCGGGGGGGTAATTAACCCCCTTTGAGGCGGGGTTGAACTTGTTGCATCCTAGCCTATAAGGCTAGGCTGAGTCTAACCCGTAACCCCTAACAAAAAAAAGAAAAAGAAAGAAAAAGAGGAGCCTAGATCTGATGGGCTGTTGTTGGCCCAACTCAGCAGAGTCCGACACATATATTTAATAATAATATAATTATAATATTATATATTATTTAAAAAAAACATTCCTAAGGGCATTTCAAAATATTTCTGATTTTCTTACGTGTTTTTCTACCAATTTTGTTTAATAGTTGGTTGAATTTTTGCACTATGTTATTAGAATACCCGGTTTTCCCTGCACAGCTAGTTTCTTACTTGAACTCTTGCAGAGCATAGGTTTCTAGTAATTATAATATTAGGTGCCAACTCCTGAACCTTAATAATAATTTTATGATTAAGCTCAAAACCTTTTTCCTTTCTAATAACACGTCTCTTATGAAGGCACATATGAGATCCTTCTATGTAGATTATCCAAATATCCATCTTCCAACTATTATAAAGTAGATGATGATTTCATGTCTTGAAAAAGGAGAAAATTTATTCCAAAATTGATAAAAAAAAACATTATACTCCCTAGTTTTTTCCTTCCACAACCATCAGTTCTCTCTTTTCTTTCTTACTCTCCGACACTACCACCATCTCTTACATCTACCAAAGACAACCACCAACAGACCAGTTCATCCCCCTCATTACCATCATGGTCCAAGGACAAAAACCATAAATACAGCCATTGGATGTTTCTCATCTCTTTTATAGTTTTTGGTTTCCTCCCCCAACAATTGATATTAGCTACCGATTGAACATCCTCACCACTGTTGTGACCCCCAAGCCAAGTAACCTTCCCCCCTTTTCTTTCCCTTCTTCTTCCTCTTTTTCTATAAGGTTATTGCCTACATTTAGTGTGAGAATTCATTTAGCATGCAAAGGAAAAATGATTAACCCTCTTGAGGTCAAGCTAAACCTATTTCAATCCTGCTCATAAGGGTAGGTCAGGTCTAGCCCAACAAAAAAATAAGAAAGAGAGGATCCCAAATTTGGTGGGCTGCTGGTGGCTTGACATGATGGGTATAGCTGGGTCCAACCTAGTTAGTTGAGCTGACTCGACTGATATATTTAATAATAATATAATTATAATAATATAATATTATATATTATAAAAAAAATTCAAAAAAAAATCAAAGGGCATCTCAAAATATCTTTAATTTTCTCGTGTGTTTTTCGACTAAGTTTTCTTAATATTGGGTTGTATTTTTGTATTGTATGATACAAATCTAGTATTAAAATACCTAATTTTCTTTGAAACTTTTTTTAAAAAAAAATTCAAAAAAATCTCAAAGTTCTTAAATTAATTTCCCCTTTCATTTTTTTTGTTTTTATGCATATGACTATATTCTAAAAAGTTTTCCAAACATATTTTTTCATAAAAAATGCATCTTTCTCATGTTTTTTTTAAATAAATATCATAACCAATTTATGATTATCCATCGGAGTTTGGTCAAAATGTCAAAAACCCTTTGTCAACCATTTTATTCATTTTATATTAGAGTTTAAATATAAACTTTAATAACTGTGAAGTGTAAAACTATACAATAAAGTGTACCCTCTGATATTAAAGATATAAAATGTAAAATAAACATGATGCTAAAATTAAAATTTTAGAACTATTAGGATTTACCTTATATTTTAGACGAGACAATGAAATGAAACTTGAACTAAAAAAATAATCAAATAATAATGCAACTTACCTTATGTAGGGTGTAATAATATATTATTATTTCACTATTTTTTTAATAAAAAATATGCCATATTAAAATTTATTTTTGAAGCATTTAGTTTATTTTGAATTGTTTTTCATGATATGTTTTGTCTTAGTTTATGTGGATTAGTTTTGTTCTAAATTACTTTTTATAAGATTATCACAATCTAATGATCTAGGTTATAAGTTTAACAAATCAACTTGAATTGATTCCATATATAATTGTTTTAATATTTTTTTAAATATCATCTTGATTTTCTTACTTTTGATTTATTTTTTTCCCACTTTGTAGTTTTACTTTTATATATATATATATATATATATAATTGTATATTTAGATATTTTTTTAAAAAAAATATTAAATTTAGTGAAGTTTATAGTTTGAATTGTAAGTTTGATAAGTTAGGCTTAAAATCTAGATTAATTTAATATAGTTGTTTTTCTTAAAGAGATGCTATATTGATTTTTTTTAATAATTTGATTTATTTTAAATTTATCTTTTAAATTTAATCGTGGTGGTTTTTTTTAAGAGATGCTATTTTGTTTTTGGTAGATGGTGTAAAATAACTAATAGAATACTATTAAATTATAAAGGAATTTAAAAGTATCAAATCAAGATACAGAGTTATGAAACCATTTAATAAGTTTTTGTTAAACCACAGGCAGTCACTTATAAGTGCTTCGTGGCATTTCGTTGGGTGTGGTGAGAGAGAGCAAGAAGAGGAGGAAGATATAAAGGTTTTCTTTATCAACAAGAGAACAGAACAGCATTCAGAAATCAAGAAAGCATAGAGGACAGTGAGTATGAGGGAGATCCAAGATAGCAAGAGAGAAGGGCGGGTGGGGATTTCTTTGAAGAAGTTGTGGTGGTTGGATCACTTTGCCCTTGTTTCTTAAGCAGAAGACTTTACAAAGAATACGAACAGAAAAGAGCATTTATTTCAGATCATTTTCGGTGCCCTTTTTGCTTTCTCTTGCACTCTCCTTCAACTCGTCCTCTTCAATTGAGAGTTGTATTGCAAAGAAGAAGAAGAAGATTGTCCTTTCTCAACTGGAGATGGAACGAATTCAGGGATCAGAGGAAGTTTCTTATCTCTCTATTTTTCTTATTATGTTTCTTTCTTGTGCATTGTCATTGCAACATCAATTTTTTTTTAATGGAGTAATGTGCTTGGATGAGATGTGAATTCAATTTGCAATTTACATTATGCTCAGTAAAACGCCTTAAAGTCATCAAAGCATCTATTTCCCAGGGAGACATCATGCTTGAAGCAAACAAATTTTGTAGTCAATCATACAATGCAGCTTTAAGATTGAAGTAAATCTGTCCAAAAAAGAGAGGAAAAAGTATCATACAGCGAACATCACCTATTAAACAAATAATTGTGCTGAAAACTTACTTCGTTGTTTATGTAATTCTAAAGTTTAGCTCGTGAAAACATATTTAGAAGAGATGAAACTAGAAACATGGGCACAATTTTAATCAATGCAGCTCAGAAACAAATATATTATAATAAGTCTTGAGCTTATCAATTTGAGTGAGTATAGGAAGACATTATAATACATGAAAAAAACATAATTTTGACATGCATATCAAACAAATATGCTAAGTTAGGGGAAAAATCGGGTAGATTGTTACTGCTCGTGGTTGTTGTTAAGAAAAATATAGAGCATTGTTTAAATGACATCAAAAGATTTCCACTCCCTTCCTGAAGATGTTAAATCCGAGTATCATTAATTGGTATTAGTCCACAAACTTGGAAATTCGTTTGATACCCTAAAGGAGTTCTAATGGATAGCAATATATGTTTTAGGAAATATTTAAGAGATAGCTTGGACTAATTCTGCTTTACATGATATCTTATGACTGTCAATTACCTAAATCTAGAAAAAAAGTTCATTTCAAGACTAGACATAACGAGGCAGGTCTAGACATTTATTTTACACCAGATTCAAGGAAAAAAGTTTAAATTCAATTGAAAAATAGAATTACACTGGATAGTTTTTACTCCTATCACTAAAAGGTATTTATACAGGAGACGTATCAATCATTTAGGTAAGTCAACTATACAATTGAATAGGTTACAATTATAAGCGAAAAGTTAGGTTAAAATCAGCTTACCAATTGACTGCAATCAGCTAATTAATTGACAGTTGTGTACACGTAATATATATTAACTCTCCTCCTCAAGTTGGTGTACAGATATCATATATGCCCAATTTGGATTGCAACACATGGAAGGGACCACTAGTAACAACATTACTCATTATGTCAGCCAACAAATTCACACTCGTAATATAAGTAATCTCAACTACACAAGAGTCTAGATTGTCTTTAATGCAATCCTTATCAAGTTTAATATCCTTTGTTTGATCATGCTGAACTGAATTATTGGTGATCTCAATAGCAATTGTGTTCTCACAAAAGAGTACCATTGGTTTTCTTAGGTTGTGCCCAAGTCACCCAAGAGAATTTTAAGCCAAGTAAGTTATGTAATCGCATGATGGAGGGCACAATACTCTTCTTCTAAACTAGATATTGATACCACATTTTGGTTTTTTTTTTTTGCTTCAAATTGCTAAGTTACCTCCTATATGTTTGACACTTACTTTTAGAGGTAGATTTTTTTTTTAATTTGGATCCAGCAAAATTAGAATCAATATATCCTACAATATCAAAGTGGTAATGATAAGAGAATGTAACATCTTTATTTTGAGAGGATTTTTGGCAAGCCAAGTTGTTGGGAGAACATAACACCTTTACCTGGAGAGGATTTTAGGTGAGTCAAGATGCGATTCACTGCATCCATGTGTTATTTACTTGATGATTAGTACTTAAAAGTGCATTTTTATCATGGTTTTATATCATCATTTTGCACTTGAAGTATCAATAACTCCTTAACTAAAACATGTTTTATAATAATATATCTAATAATATAAGATACCTTTAATTTGTGGTAAATGTTCATTTTAAATGCAGGCCTATCACATAAATGAAAAGATTGATTGATGACTTTAAGAACTTAAATTGCAAGGATAAAGAAATGGCCAAACTTAGAAAAGAGATGTCGGTGCAATCCAAACCGGAACACTGTTCGGTAATTGGGTCATATCTGGAGCTATATATCTCAAATTTAAGTCCAATTTATATGGATGGAAAGATAAGACATAGACCTGCAACTTTCATATGGAGCCCAAGATCTAAAAAGGCCATTATCAAGTCCAAATTGTAGCAACAACAAAGAAGCCCGAATCTGTCTTCCAGCCCGAGCACTGTTCAGTATTTTGGCCATATCTGGAGTTTTAGAAGTCCAAATGAGCTGAATTTTTTACACAATAAAGCTGAGACAATTGCCTACAACTTTTATGTTTGCAACTGACTTCAATTTTGACGTTATCAATGACGTTTTGAGCAGACAAGAGAAGATAAGGATTGTCACCAAGTCAAAAGTTGGCCACCCACTTATCAATTAGTCATCAAATCAATAGTTCCCAATTTTGGCCTATAAAAGGAGGCATTTGCCATGCATTTAGGCATAAGTTATAATCATGAATGCTTGACGAGATTTACAAGTATTAGCATTAATTGAATAAGATGACTAATATAATCATGTTAACAATATATAATCTAATTGGAATCTCCTTTGTGTGTGGTTTTCAATTGAATAATAAGAGTTTATACTATACTTGTTTGACATACCATTAGTGGAACCTCTAACCTTGACATTTGTTATTGTTATTGTTTAATCCTTACATTAATTTTCCATCTCCAAGTTCTCATCATCTTCTTCTTACACCACCACCGCCACCGCCACCGCCACCGCCACCACCACTATTATTATTATTATTATTATTATTATTATTATAGTTGTTGTTGTTATTGTTATTGTTGTTATTATCGTTATTATTGTTGCTTATAATTGTTGTCTATAATTTGTACAATTAACCTTCCTGTGGTTCGACCTCGGTCTTGCCGGGTTATTTATTACTTCGACACTCTTTCACTTGGGAGAAGACATCAACCTTTTAGTCGTGTCACTTGAACTATAAATGAATTGGCTCAGAATACTAACCGATATGATATGTCAGGTCTTGCTCAATAGATCAACTTCCCTACGACTATTTGATACCTGTTTTTATTCTTTAGAACTTGATTAAGGAGAAAGCAAGACCATAGTTCATCTTAATAGGAGCATCCACAGATTCACAAGATAGAGTTATCAGTTTTGGTTAGAAGGCCTAATAAATATTTCCATTGAGACAGAGAGTCTTTGCTTGGATCAAGATACTTCAATGCTCAAGAAATATTTCAAAGTTATGAAGTTCTTCATCTCAAATTCCTTGGCCAATTAGTTTTGAAGCTTCTAGAATAAAGTCTAATATGCCAAGGCTTGCTTAAAACCACAATACTTTATTCGCTCAACATGTCAAACCAAGCCCACGATGATTGATGAAAACCACACTTCTTCATTGGCTTAATTTGTCGAACCAATCCCTTGATGATTGCTCTAGTCCATGTTGTTGATCTGTGAGATAATCTTTTAATCAATTATGCTACCAATTAATAGTTTCTACTTTTTTAAGGAGGAGAAACTACCTTATAAGAACTTAATCCCAAGACAAGGCTGGTAGCAACCTCTCAAAATCAAGCAGAATGTGGAATACCAAGATTTTGGAACTTCAAAAAAGGTATATCTACTCCAAACAACACCAAGTGTAGAAAGGAAAAGGAAATAATTGAAGTGATTTTAAAGTATAGGAATTAAATAAAATAGTAAATAAAGTTGTAAAGAAAAGCAATAAAAACTGAAAGAAAGATAAATTTTCTATATGATCCTATTTATATCATTACAAGATATTAAAGTTCTATGTAATATCCCATACAGGTTGTCCATATCAAATAAATAGTTGATATGATGAATCCTAAGACAAACTGTATTCTAACTAAATCATAGCTTCTTTTTTGATAAACATTCGAACCCTAACCTATTAAGTAATGCTAGCTAACTTTACATGTTGAGGACTCATGTTTTGCATAAGCCTGGACACAAACCTTGTTTTGTGGTTAATTGCTTTACCCTAGTCTCCCTTGTCTCTGATCGATCATGCTATACACGATCGATTTCAGCTTATCTTTCCCTATAAAAAAATAAACAATTAGAGTTCTTAGATGGCTGCCTAGTGGATGTTTATTTTAATTGTAAACACATGCAACACCTTTTTCCATCTTGCATACTTCACCTCCTTCTAGCATTAATCCTAGAGGAGCTTCCATATACACCTCCTCTATTAGATCATTAGATCATCATGAAGAAAGGTATTCTTCACATCAAGTTGTTTAATGACTATTCTATGTTACATACAAAAGAGAGCTTTAGCTATGTTCATCTTAGCCATAGGAGTAGAAGTCTCTCTCAAGTCAATCCTACTGGTTTGAGTTTAACCCTTAGCAACTAGTCTAGCCTTGTACCTATCAATGGTCCCATATGACTTGTACTTCATTGAAAACAACTATTTACACCTCGTTTCTTTCTTTTTTGAGGTAGCTTGACCATCTTCTAAGTAGAGCTTTTATGGAGTGCCTTCATTTCTTCAACCATAGTAGACTTTTACGTAGGATTTCCAAGAACTTCCAAAAAATGTCTAGGAATAGATACAGAGGACAATTAAAGGTCAAAAGATAAGTGAAACTTAGACAAGATAAGTGATACTTAGACAAATGATGATAAAAGATAAAATCAAACATGGGATAAATGACATTAGAAGATTTGAAAAATTAAAATCTATTAGTCTCTTTACAGACATGAAGGAGATATATATTTTTTTAACAACTAATTTGTGAATATGAGTAGGCGGACTTTAAAGATACATGTTGTGAATCTATAGAAGAAGGGACACATATCTCAAGGTCAATCTTGTATGAGTCAATTGATGATATGGTAATATCATTAAGTAGAGTACTGGAGTCAAAATAATGGTATGGTAATATCATCAAGTGAAGCAGAGTAATGGAGTCAAAATGAGGTGGAGGCTTGACAAACATTTTAGCTCCATCTTATACAACCTTTTTGGAACAATTGAGCGGACTTTAATCCATACCCTCTTCAAGTTTGGATGCAACTTATTTTATAGGATCAGAAGAGATCTCCTCCTCACCTTTAATAGCTTGCTCCTTCCCCTCACTTGAAATCCACAGTCTTGTTTTTGCCAACCATAAATGTTCTTCTTTCTTGCTACTAATTTCTCCTGGAAGAGAAACAAAAGACACATTCCTAGAAAAATAAGACACTTTTCCATAAAGCCAAATGTCTATGGAAATTTAGTATTTATCCATAGATGATGAAAACACTTATATCCTTTGGAAATTAGAGTAATCTAGAAAGACACCAAAGGGCATGGGGTTTGAGCTTATTCTTATGAGAGTGAATATGAACATAACACAACCAAAAATCTTAGAACAAAGATTGAGAGAAGGAATAGAGACAAAATCCTTAAAGAGGTTTAATAGTCATAATACATGCATGTATTATTTAATGAGGAAGACACAATCATGACAAAATCGGCCAAGAAACATTTAGGAACATGCATAATAAAACATAATGTCCAAGCTACCTCTAAGAGGTGTCGGTTCATAGATTATGCTATGTCGTTCTGTTGTGGTGTGCAAGCACACTCTCTAATAGAGGATGTAATGAGTCTTGAAGAAATCAATAAAAGATTAATTCACAAACTCATGACCATTGTGAGAATGAAAGACGAACTTAAGTATGAACTTGTGTGACAATCATTTTGTAAGATTGAGTAATAACATGGATAACATTACTCAGATTTTAGTAAATATACCCAACTTACCTTGGTGCAATCATCAATAAAAGAAATAAAACGTTTATGACCTAAGTAGAAGGGGTAGAAAAAGACCCCAAACATCAGTATAAACACATGGAAAAGGATTTGGACTTTATTGTAACTGACTTTAGAAGGAACACAATGATTTTTAGCGTAAATGCATTATTCACATCGTAAGCTAGAAATAAGAATATCATGAAATAAATGTTCTAAGTAGGCAAATGAAGGATGACCCGAAGATTTTTCCTTGTAAGACTTCCCTTTCTTTACTTGAAGACAGTGGCTAGACTTAGAATGTAACGCCCAACTCTCTCCCTAATAAAGTGATGCAGGAGGTTTTTAAGGAAAAAAATATTTTCTTTAGTTATTTATCTTTATTTTTATTTAGTTTAGGAAACTAAATATTATACTGAAGAATTTTGTTTTTCTTAGTTTATCTAGGATTTTTATTGCTTTTCCTTTATTTTTAGGTTTTTTAGTTTTTTTAGGTTGGTTTTTGAATTTACTTATATAGTTGTAAATCTCTTAGAGAGGGAGACTACTTGAAAAGAAATATTTAGTGATAAAACTTCAAATTAGGGTTTATGGTGTGATCCCTTGCAACAAGATTTTATGTTGCTTGTTCTTCTTGTCTTTCTTAAATCGTTTTTGTCTATGTCACAATGCTAGTCATCATCTTTCGGAGATTGTCCAGAAACACATAGTCGGTAAAATAAAAAACTGTGAAACTGTTAAGATGTTCAGTAATCTGGCTAATAGAGAGAAGTTTATCAGAAAGTAGGAGCAAGTAAAATAGAAGACAAGGAGAGTGTGGTAAAGAGTGAGACATTCCCGACTCCAATAATTAGCACGGAGTCCCATTAGCAACCAGAATAAACTTGACTAGTGGAGATGTTAATGAATCAAATAGGGAAGAATTGCTAGTCATATGCCCTTGAGTCAGTAACCCAAGTGTTACTAGTAGAAGAAATAAGAGCTAAACTAGAATTACCTCCTTGAGAAAAGATACATTGAGATGTGTCAGCAGCCACAATCTAGGAGGACTTCTTGTTTTTTTCTCTTAGCTTGGTTAAGCTTAAACTACTCTAGATAGCCATGATTTTTCCAGCATCTCACACATCCTTTTTCCAAGAAGCATACTCCTTAGGTCATCATTCTTTTTTTAGTAATATAACCCTTCTTCATCCTACTAGCAACACACATTTCCAGAATTTTAGACAAACATGATAATTCATACCATCCAATTTAATATGGATTTGAGAGAAATTCTCTTGAATAATCATGGCACACTACATCTTGCTGTTCGAATTTACAAGGGCCTTGTCACTGTTGGACATATTTGCTTGCTTGTCAAACATAGAAGACTAGGGTTGATTGAAGTGGCTGTAAGGAAAAAACATCAAGAGATTGTAAACAATGGCTGCTGGTTAAAAATGAAGATTCATACAAATTCTCGTCAAGGAATCGAGTTAGGACCTTTAATCTAAAAAGCTGATACCAAATTGAAGAATAGAATTAGTTTGGATAGTTTTTATTCAGATCACCAAGGGTTATTTATATAGGATACATATTCATCATTTTGGTAAGTAAACTATACAATTGAATAAACTATAATCTAGGAGCTGAAAGTTAGGCTAAAAATCAGCTAAGTAATTGACAGTTATTTCCACCTAATATATTTTAACTAATAATGCTGCAAATTCTTTTCGTCAAAGTTCTAACTTTGTAGGAATTTCTTCTTAGGATTAATGGTTAGATGAAAGATAACTTATTTGTTGAGGCCCAAACTATACGCAAAAATGAGTTTGCTAATCATCTCACAATTTTTACGATATAACTAGGCTCACTATCCTATTTTTCCACATGTTTTGGCAAGCTTGCACATTATTGTCAAAATTGCAAGTTGACTTGTAAAATCGGTAAAACCAGATCGAGTTTATGAGTTGACAAGAAGTATAAGATGAGTGGTTTTCTTGGTTTCGTATGAATAACCAGACGACTGGTTTTGGGTTTTCTAGAAACCGTTCAACCAGTTACCTTGCTATTTTTAGTTTTCTATGTATTTTAAGGTGCTTGAAATTTTCTATTGTTTATTTCACTTTTGTTTTAATTGTGTTATAGTGTTATTTACTACTTGGTTGGAATTGCCAATATATAATTAGTTAAAAAAATTTACTTTTAATTTTATGATTTTACAATTTGATTTTACCTTGTGTTTTCCATGTATATCAAATGCAGTGATGGCCTTTCATTAATATTATTCTCATCAGCCCCTTTCTGCTTTTTCTGTTTTCACATCTCTACACCCTTCTTTTTCATTCCAGTTAAAATAGGCCATTAGAATTTAGAGTGAGTTGTGCATTCTGTTTTACTATCGATGATATATATGAGCTTTTATCATTTAGCGTTTAGTTTGTTCCCAAGCTCCTTATGGTTCATACTTATGGTGTGCGCTCTTTTTTTAATCCAGATATTAAAACCATTGAAGCAGAGGTTCACGCTTTAGCGGAACTTTCAAAGCAGCTATTTTTGGAAATATATGAGCTTCACCAAGCTAAGATTTATTTCTAGTATATGCTCTTTGACTCTAGGAAATTCACTTCATTCTCAGTTTTTTACTAGCTCATGGATAAGATATTTTTAATTTAATATGTGGGATAATGAGGAGCTGGAGTTAGAAAGATCATCAGGACAGTATATTAAATGACATGCTGATGTCTAACAGGTCAAGCGGTGGCTTTTAGATATCTTGATTGAGATATTTGAATGAGGGTGTTCTGTTTCTTTGATGTTTTTTCGGCCTGATTTTGGAGATAGGAAAAAAGAGTGCATTACGTTCAGAGAAAGGAGTTTGGTCACTTGAAGAGGGAGATTTTTTATGTGTCTTGATGCAAGGGTTTTATATGATTTGGTGGACATGATAATTATTTCCATTTTTTTCTTAAAAACAGAAAAAAGAAATACTCTATAATGTTTTGTTTCCCCTCATTCTGATCAACCAGCTTTTATATCTCCTGCTTTCTTAACTTTGCAGGAGGCAGCTGCTTTTTCTCAAACTTGGAGGGGTTGCATGCAAAATTTACTTGGCTTTGCATGCTCTGTCTATTGTGTGTACAAAATGATTAAAGTATGGTGAAAACATTCTTTGATAGAAGAATGAGGATCTTTTGGATGCCTTTTGTGTGCAAACTGATTTATGTAAAATTTGTTTAATGTGAGATTCGGTTCTATTGTGTTTATCTCTTAGAATAAATTCCACATGCATGGTTAATAAAAACAGTCTCTCAATAATACTCAAGTTGTTGAGGGCTATGTGTGGGTGCTGGGGGTTTGAAGATAAATGTGATCTCAAGTTCCATTAGAATTGTCTTAGGTATGTGTGTTAATTTCTAGGTTTGATTTTTTACTTAGGCGTTGATTTCCTAGAAAAGATATTTGTTAGAGAGCTACATAAAATTTTTTGAGTGGTAGGATTTGCCCCGGGAGCTTAGCAAAACCTTCTTACCTCTTAGTGCTTGAACTAGACCCAAAAGTGACTCCAATTAGGGTTTTTTAACCAGTAAAACATTTTGGAAACCTGTAAAAAGATTTGTCTTTGGACATTTAACAAGTATTTAGACATCTAAGATTTGTCTTCCTTGTGAAAAATGCCTCTATGTGCTATTAAATTGAATTTCATGCTTACCAACAAAATTCTGATGGCTTTGATGTTCATTGCAGAATGCTGGAATTATTGACACTTTCATTATTGCCAATTTTGTTTCCACTTCTGCTATTTTCAGAATCCAAGTATCAATTGATAGTCAGACATCAAATATGAATTATGTTTTTTTTTACCCAATTCTTCCTTTGGTTGACAGCTGATTAGTTTATCTCTTTCATAGACTCTTGAATCCATCAAATTTATATTTTTATGCAATTATTAATTATTGTTGGAAATTATCCGTCAAATCTTGCACCCATTTAATGAAGGATATCGGTCATGCAAACTTTTGATGTTATGGACATATTGTTCAAGAAGTACTTTATGGAGGTCTTATTATTAATTGCATTTTGATGTTTTTGAGTTGAGTGACTTCCAATGATGGGTGTGTTGTGCCGAGTCCGTAATCAACTACTGGATTTATGGGTTAGGAACCAATCAAAATCCTGCAATAATGTCATTACATTTACAATATTAGCAACTGGCATCAGCTTTAGGGAGTTGCTTTTCTGGATGTTCTACTTTTTTTCATATGAGATGGATTATTATATTCTGTGGTATCGATGAGAGATTAGTGGAATTCTGTCACTTAACATGAAAACTAAGTTTTCCTTCCTTTGACTGAAGAAAACAATACTAAGTTTTACCTTCTTTGACTGAAGGAAAAAATTGATCTACCTTTATACTAGAACCCTCCATTTTAGTGATTGCAATAATTTGTTTGTAATTCCTTCAATTGTTTTCAATTTCAAAAGTGTTGAATCTTATGCAATAATTTTTTTCTATTGGCAATGAATGTACTATTTTAGGTGTCTGTTAATTTACTTTTCATTTTCTAATTTCAATGCAAGGCATGAATAAAGCAAGGTGACTGAATGCTCTCTTTGCTTAGTGCAGTCTCTGCAGAGAGTTCTTTTCAAGGAGGTAATTTCCTGCCCCTCAATGATTCCTTCTGTTGACATGCTCAACTTGTAATTCAATGTATGGTTTCAAATCACAAAATCATTTGTTACTATCTTTTTTATCTGATTCTTAAATAATACTGTTTTTTACAGGCTGGTTCAGTTGATCCTGTGACAAGGACTAGCAGCATATTTTTACAGTTCTTTGATATAGGAATTAATGCTGCATTATTATCACAGGTTAGTTATGAATGTTACTTGTAATAGTAAATAAATGACTAGTTGCATGTTAATTTCATTATTCAAGATCCTAGCATGTAACTTGCCATCTTTTGTAATGTTAATAGTTTATCATTGCATTTATTCGTGTTTTGTACGATCTCTTCTCCTGTCACTAAACTTAATAAATATAGTTAGTTAAGTCAAATTCTAACTAGACAGAACCACAAAGTTGATCTATCAACAGTTGGGTCTGTTGTGGCTGTGATTCATTGTCAAAAAGGTCTTCAGTTTTATGGTAGGGTGTTAGGCACTTAAAACATGTTTTTCTATTGGAATTAACTGAAGCGAGAATGATAAGGTGAACTTACAGGTTGTTGACGAAGTGTGGCAATACAAGACAGCAATTTAAAGTAAATTGCTTGGGTTTAAAATGATGAGAATTGGTTTGATTGTTTTCCCAGTATACCTCCTCACCAAATTCAAAGATTATTGATGCCTTCCACATATAAATGGTTTGCTCGCAGTAGATGCTTTAGATTATTTTAGAAAAAGCCATATTCATGTGACGTGAATACTGTGTGACCCTCAACTAAAGTTAACTATGTGACTACTTGCATGTGTAAAATTACTGTGATTTTCATACTCTATTTACAAGAATTGTATTTTTTGCATGCATTCTTTAGAGTTTCTTCTGAAACATATTTGTGTCAAAAGAATTGTATGAAGAACTGCATGGCTGAAGCTGCTGTCTTACATATATTTATGGTGTGCAGTACATTTCCCTGTTATTCATTGGAATCTTGTTCATTATATCAGTTCGATGATTTTTAACAAACCTTATGAAGTATATTTTACTTTCAATTTTCTTTTTGTAATTTGTATATTAGATATTCGTCTTTTCTTATTTGCTAGTCATGACTTAATTTTATTAGGACATGAACTCTTTGAAGAGAGAAATCTGCAAGGCGCACCTGTATTTTGTTTTTTTCTTTTTCTTGGTTTCTTATCTGATAAGTAAAAAAGTAAAAAATATCGGACAACAAGAAATCTCTGAAAGAGGGAAAAATTTGAGTCATATTGGATTATTTAGAGTGTGTTTGGCGTTGCGGCCAAAACACCGTTTGCCAAAAATTTAATTTTTTTTGCTTAAAATTATTATTATTATTTTTATGTTTATGTTTTAGGATTGTTTTGATGTGCTGATGTCAAAAATGATTTTTAAAAAAAAAAACATTATCTTGATGCATTTTTGAGCGAAAACACTTTGAAAAGCAATTGCTATTACAATGCCAAACATGCCTATGAATGACTTTAATTAGTCCAGCTGAGTACTGAATTCATATGACAAAATGCTTTCCAAACTCTGAGTTGATAATATAATGATTAGCAACTAGACGGGTTGTCCTCACCTGAACAATAGATGCACTAGCCTAAAAAAGCAGTCTTTTGACATGACTGCTACAGATGCATGCCTGGAGTTGTTCTCAACTAACTTATAGTAAAAATCTTTTGAAGCTGATGGTTTTATAGATTGGAAGTGAGAAGTAAGAAGCTTACCTTAACAACGTATAGTGTTTGGCAATATGCAGTGCTTCTTTGCAGTTTCCAGAGTTGGGAGAGGATCTTCAAGCAATGCTGTACTTTTCCTGTCTGAAATCATGGGAATGTACTTTATCTCTTCTATACTACTGATAATGAAAGGCTTAGCAACTGAGTACAGGTATGTTAGTTTTTGATGCAGGGTCAGATTACTGATTCTGCACATGAATTTTGTGAAAAATCTATTTGTATTTTCTATCCATGTTTCTGCAATTGCTTTGAACATGCTATTAATTTTTAGCTTTCTAGTGGACACCTTTCTGCAGAACCAGAAATTGTTTCAATCCCTATTGTCAGAATGAAAAGATAACTTAATCAGCGTGGGAAAGTTGTAGAAATTGCAGTTGCATCGCATCGCAATTTCCCTGCAGTTGGAAGAAGAATATTTGCAGTGCATGATCTGTTGTTTAACAGCATGCTTGTCTTCAGCATTTTTTCCTCTTCTGCATATTTGTGAAGGAAACTGTTGAGCATCTTTTCAAATCAATTTGATAACCCAATTTCCTGAATACTGAAATGTCCCTAGTTTATCCCAAATATGGTCTTAAATGTTGTTGCTGAAATTGTCTTGCATTGCTAAAATATGCTATCTTGAAATCCCCATGTTTTTTTTATTGGCTCGGTTCAACTGGGAGATAACATCTGTTTCCGAAGCTTCTGAGAAGTCCTCATGTTGAACATTTCATTTTTAGAAGAAAGAGGGAAAACACAAACTGTTACTAAAATAAGACCACATGCACTCAATAATGCATTATTTATTGTTAGACATAATTACAAAAATGGTGTTACCAGACTAGAATGTCAATTTTTTTGCAAGGTGATGATTCCTGACCCTGTTAGGCAAGTTTTTCTTGTATTTCAGACAGCAAATTCTTAATAGATGTGTAGATCTTTTGTTCATTCTCTTGAAAATATAAGTATTGTTCTCTGGTTAATTAACTTGCACAATATCGATGTGTATGTAGATTTGTTTGTTTTCAGTTTACCACAAATTTCGTACTATGATTTGTTATGCTCTGCATGTAACCACGCAATCTATGACTTTGTTTGGAATCGGATGATCAAATCCTCTTAGTTTCTGAAAATTTACCAAACCATTCTTTCTTAATAAATTCAAAGCTAAAAGATTACAAGAATGCAGATTAATTTGTGGCTACTTATTTATTCTTTGCTTAACTGGGCTGCTTTCAATGTATTTTTGATTTTTTTGAACTGTTATCCCTTGACAGGATAATCATAACAGAAGTCTAGGTGGAGAAATGTTTGATGCAATCTTTGTAGCTAATGCTTTCCTTTCACTGCTTTTGCTTTCTGCACATTATAAGTCTTGCCAGTCTTATAAACACCCAATCGATTAATGTATACTTTGTGTAAGTATGTGCTAATTCAATCATTTCTTTTATCCCGCATTATTCATCTCATCAAGCTGATTAAAACCCAACTGTTTATTGCTGGATGACAGTTTTTAAGAAACTACAAATTTGACAGTCAAGACATTTATGAAGCTACGGACTTCAAGTAGTGTCATGATCATTTATGCATAACATATGCTTGGTGCCATTGGATTTATGTAGTAGACTTGCAATGAGAAGAGTTTGAAAAATGCCAAAATGCAAGGGACAAATCAATTGTTTTCTGTCATCTCATGTTTAAAGCAAGAGAGTGTTGTCTCTCTTCCTTTCCCATCACTAGTCCTTACCTAGCATCACCTGAAAGCTCCTATTGTTGGTTGAAACCCTCCTATGCTTCTTGCTTGTACATTAATCTCGTCATCATTGTGGATCATTAATTATCATGCAAGTACTCTATCAGCACACCACTTATTTTGCTGTTGTGTGTCTTTCATGCAGGAAGCATACTTGTGAGATGATTACTACAATCCAAAACTAGTACCTGCTTCCTAAGGCACCTGTTCACTTGATTTCCTTTTCATTTAAACCAATTGGCACGCCTTTCTTATTTAGACTGTTCTGATAAAAAGTAGTTTATGAATAACATGTAACTGCTATCTGACTGCTAACTGCCTAGGATTCACTCCAACTTTATCATGAGCACACTAGCTTTCAGTATCTCATGTATTCCTGAGGATTACAAAAATGACCTAAGCTAAAACAAACTTGAGGAACAGGGGTGAGCTCTGTTTTGAAGTTTGTTTTAATTTTCTGATAATGTGAGTTGTGCTTGAATTAGTGAATGGATTTGGCTTGGTTAATGGTGATACATGTCAAACTGAATTCAGATGCCCATTGCTATGTGAATATTTTACTGTGTTGCTGATTTTATCATCATAAATGGGATATTTAGCTAACCAAGAGAGATTAGTAATAGTTTTAGAATTTCGATGTGCTGGACCTACAGCCCCAAAATGCAAGACGAGGCAAAACCATGCTTCGATTATTTTTGGAAAATATCTGTGTCCAACAGAAAGGCCATTACAGTGTCAGAAACAAAGGTCCATAGTGGGATGATATCTTGACGTGTGGACCTCAGCAGTTTGCATGAAGTGGCTCTAAAAGTTTCTTCTGTTCGATCTTCAATGATACCTAGGGATGAATCATAGTAAATTGATGCAGTAGTGACTGGCATGCAGGATTCTACATTAAACTTTGGGTTCTGGAATATGGCAGTTTGGTATGTCAAGATGATATCGGCTGCTAGATATTATATGCGTAGCGGGTTACTCTGGCAGATTCCACCTTGATGCTTTATTGCTGAAGGGCATAAAAGCCAAGGATGTCTCTTGGATTCTGCATTAGCAATGCACCACAACTTGTGTAATTAGAATTTGAAATAGAAAAGGTGCGTATGTATGAATGCATTAAAAGAAAGGCGACAATCACCAATGGAGTGGTACCTCTATTATTCACCAATTTCGGTTTCCTCTTCTAATCGTAATTAGTTGATGCAATTTTCCTTTTCCTTTTCTTAACAATTAATTCTGGGGTGATTGCGAAATGTTCAGTCTGTGTGGTCAAATTGCATTCCATTGATGCCTTTTGGAGAGATGCTCAGATTGCTTTAATATGTAGATCTTTTGGAATGTTTGAGCATCTTTCCTTTGTCCACTGCACCTTGCCTTGTTAAAGACATTAATGTTGTTTTCCCACTCCAAGAAGACTAGGAGAGTGATGGTTTACAGCTTATTGCAGGTTAAAAAGATTGGAAGACATTCGAGACACGGATTTTCTTACGAGGTCAACACCAGCAGCTCTGTACCACTGTAGGGGGTTTTGGAAGAATTCATGTGTAATGCAAGTCAACTTTGCGAAGGATGGTGCTTCTGTAAGGTCTGATTATTATTATGATTTAAATGAAAATGACTATTTTTTTAATGAAAAAGTTGTGGCTGAACAATAGTGGTCACAGCCGATCTTTGAGCTACTGTGTTTGCCTTTTCAACTGGGCTTGATTTGATTTAAAAGCGTGTAAGAATTTCTTCTTTTTTTTTTAGTTTTAAGGATTAGAAATATATTAAAATAATATATGTTTTTAAAAAATTATTTTTAATATGAGTATATTAAAAATATTAAAAAATCAATTTTTTATAAAAAAATATATTAATAAAAAACATATTCAATTATGTCATTTGTGTATGGAAATATAATGCACACTATCTTATTTTAAATTTTAATTTTTTATTTTAAATTAATTTTTTTATGTTTTAAATTTTTTTAATATATTGATATTAAAAATAATTTAAAAAAAAATAAAAAAGTATTTTAAAATATATATATTTTTTAAAATATTTTAAACTGTTTCAACAAACTCCAAGGCCCGAACAATGTACCATTGGCAGAGGGCATTCCACCGCACTCAGTTTCTTGCCAGTTCACACCTTAGGCCAGCCAGCAAAAAGGGAATTGACAGAAGTAGCTAAAACCAAAACGAATGAGGGACTCTGTCACGGCATCTGATACCTCTTTTGAAAAAGGCTAGTACGTGAAGCAAATGAGGATCTAAAGCGTGGTGGTGTCATCAGATCAGATTTGGCAGTGGAGTTTTACGCAGAGACAGCCACCCACCACCACCCCAATCATTATCTTCTGAGAGGGAGGGTGGAACTTCCTCAACCCTAAAAACATGTAATGCGGGAAATATTTGAACTTTGAGTTTCCTCTTAACAGTTTCAGGCAAACATTTTATGGATCGTTGCACCTCTAAGATATCACTGTCCTACTATGGACCTTGCTCTGGTGAGGGAAAGAGTCGCAAAAGAACACATGCCTCAAGATTAGATAGTGCATAAATGCATTAAAATTATGAAGAGCACCAGAATTTCAAGGTTAGCAGACCTGCATCGCTTCCTCCTGTAAAAATAAACCGCTTCCCTTCTAAAATGGAAGGAATCACACTGTACCTTGTGCTTATATTTGTCAAAGCAGTTAAAGCCATGCCCATGCTCCCATGGAACATTTGTGAGTCAAGATCAAGCTTGTGCATTTCTAATCTCTAAGCAAATAACGGAGGAACCAGATACTGAGGTTTAAGCTACACTATGCTTTAATTGAAGACCAGACAGGAAGCATCATGTCCAAAGAAAATCATCTAGATTTGTAATAAACCAGGCAAGAAAGAGGGTGTTCAGATCCTAATGATGTTTTCCCAGATCTTAAAGTTTCAAGTAATTCCTCCCTGGGAGGCTGGAACGGCATGAGCTTCAAAACCTGAATTTTAGTGTAGGGAAACGAAAGAGCATGGCCACAAATGCAAAGCATAAAACAACCATAAGGAGTACTGCTACATTATAAATGAATAAAGAAAAATACTAAGACCAAGAGAATCAACAGTGAGAATTAACAAAATTCAGAGCCTCAAAAAAATCGACAGAAATGAGCATGATGAGATCTAGACCAAATCATATGACTTTTCAATGTCAATGTGTGGTCAATTATGATCATCTGAATACCTTTAACAACTCAAATACAGAATGTTACAAATACATAACTATGGGCTTACAATCACATGGTATCACGTGTCCAGGTTTTAGTCTTGAGAGCAGCCACTTCAAATAAAAAAATTCTGAAGCATAGGACTGCCTTCAAATTCTTCCTCTCAAGGTCCTGCTTTAATGGAATCACAACAGGATAAAGACCATCTTTTATGTTCCATGAAATCAATATGCATCAAGATAGAAATAAAATACAGGTTAACATTGTAAAGTTCGCGATAAAAATGATAATGACAAAACAAGTGTCACCTTCCCAATCAATTTAACATTTGGTTTTTTCCGTAAGTCAAAGATTTTGCACCGAGGATAGGAATGAAGCAAAGCATTAACATCCCATTACAGCACAGTTTGCCACAAAAGCACCCGCTCGCTCCTTGACAGCAAGAACATTCCATTCTGGTCTGTCTGTGCTTCTGTCCTGAGGATCCCAAGTATGTAGCACAATAACTTCACCTTGAGGACCTCTGTGCCCTCCAATCACCAATAAGCTGGTACCGCATGCTTTAAATGCTAATCCCCAGCCATTGGAGGAGTCAGCCCTAACTGGCAACCTCTTCACAACACTCCACGAGTTATTAGTTTTGTTGTAGCTCTTGACCTCATTGGTTGCTTGATCAGCGGAATAAAGTTGATTATTTACAACAGCGACCAGTGGAGGAGAACGCATGGCAGGATGACCTGCACTGGGAAGAGGGTACATGTTCTCTATCCTCCTCCATGTCCTTGTCTCAATGTTATACTCCTCACCACAACTTAAACAATCAGTTTGGCTTGACATGCCCCCGATGACATAGAACTTCCCATCCATAAAAAAGCCAGAACACAGTTTCCTGGGCAAGTTCATATCTGGCAAAGTTACCCAAGTACCCAGTTCAGAGTTATAAAGCTCAGCAGATCTCATAATACACCCATTCTTGTCGCTTCCTCCAGCAACAATAGCAATTTCCCCAAGGCTGCTTGAACCAAACAAACAACGGGGTAAGTTCATTGGTGGGCATCTGGACCAGTCATGGGTAAGCAAGCTGTACATCCAAACAGCAAATCCTAACAACTCACGCCCAAAAACAAGTAGCTGAGTTCCTACTGCAAGAGACTCCTTATCTGCATAAGTGAAGCATTCGTCGCAAGGCATCCTGGGTAATCGCATCCATCTCTGCCTTGCAGGATCAAAAGCTTCCCAAGGCATCAAAATACAAGCTAGATAAATCCAGTGTTCAATAACACCAAGATGCCGCCTCACTTTATATAAACACCCACTTTCAATCAGTGCTTTGAATTTCTTATTCAGACAAGCAAAATTGGGGTAATCCGATCTGCAACTCCAAGCCAAAATATCTATTGCAGCGTCATCATAAAGACCAGGCAAGAGACTGTCTTCAGATGCTTGCCCATCACGATTCTCTCCCGTATCCATAGGGTCATAATCAGAATTCGAACTCTCTCTTTCCAACAAACCAATTCCAACATTTTCCGAATGCTTATTATTTCTCTCTGAGAGCAAATATGCCAGTAAATGAAAATTCTTCTGCAAAAGTCCTAAGTCTTGCTCTACTTTCACGGGAGGGTGCAAAATAACGCAATTTTGCAAACCAACCATAAGAGATGAATCACAATCTGCCCTTTCCACCTTCACCTTTGGTTCCTTGATAACATCTCTAAAAACCATTCTTCTTCTTCTTTTGAAAAAAAAAGAGAGAGAGAACTGGGTTGGTTTTCCTTCTGCAACACCAATCAATTAAAGCAGATAAAAAAGAAAAAAAAAACAATAAACTGTCAAAACAAGTTGTTAATTAATTAACATAAATTGCAACTAAGTAATAACAGCAACTTCCAGTGGCAACAGATTGGACATAGACAAAAAGAAATATCAAATCTAACATGCGATAAATAGAGGAGCAAGGACAAGAAGAACCCAGAAAGGATACAGATCCAATCATGCAATGAAGTCAAAGGCATCAATCCATAACCAAAATATAAATTCACCATCAAATCAAACCAGTACAAATTTCATTTCAATAAGGAAAAAAAGGAAGTCTCTTTGCTTGTGGGTCTCACCTTGAATGGCTGAATTCTCTCTCTCTCACGAAGAGATAAAACTGGAGCCGATCAGATCAGTTTAAAGAAGCAGTAGTTTCTCTCGCTCTGAAAAGCTCAAATCTTCAGTTTTCTTTTTTCTCTTTAAAGTAAAGCAGCTATATCTTTCTCTAACTTCTATTCATCCATGGTTTTGGTTTTGGTTCTGGTTCTGGTTCTGGTTTTGGTTTATGATGGTAAAACATGAAAATTAGTATTGTTCTTTAATGTTTCTCTCTCTAGAGAGGGAGGAGGAGAGGCTTGAGGGATTTTAATGGTGGAATCGATCCATCCATTGATGTTATTAATTAATTAGTTTTTCATTAATAAAAATAATAAAAAGCAAAGCAAAGCAAAGCAAAGGTTGTTGTTGCGTTGTTGGTTTTTTTGTTTTAATTTTTAACGTTTTGTTTTTCATGTTTCACTGCCTTTGTAACTTCCCCTCCTCAGTTTCTTCTTTCTCTCTCTCTTTTCATCTTTGACCGAAGAGGCAAGGAAGGAAGCATGCGTCGAGCGAGAGTGCTTCTTCTCATCTTCCCTCTTATTTTGCTCCCTTCGTCGTCGTAGTGATGTGCACGTGCTTCTTCTCATCTGCCCTTTCTTTCCATAAATAATATTTTTAATGATTTTTAATATTGTATAGAATTATGATCATGGCTGATTTTTAAAATATTTTTTATTTAAAAATATATTAAAATTATATATTTTTTATATTAGTGTATTAAAATATTTAAAAAATTAAAAAATTATTAATTTAAAATAAAAAATTTCAATTTTTTAAAAATTAATTTTAAAACATGAAAACAATTCATAATTGAATTTATCATTACTTATTATAAAAATTAGTTTTACATTTGAGTTAAAATTGTTTCTATCTATATATATTTATCTTTTTTTTTGTTATATTTTAAGACTAATTTCAATAGATTTATAAATATCATATTAAGACATAAATTTTCCTTATTTTTTATATTTATATTAGAGGATTGAATTTCAAGTGCTATCACTTGTGGTTTGTCTTTCATATATTTTTTTCTTTTTTTTATTAAGTTCATAATTTCAATTTTCCTTTCTTTTTTCATTTTATTTACATTCTAAATTCAATGATTTTCAAGTTATGAAAAAAATTTATGGTGTTTAAACCTTAGAACTTGGTTTTATTTATTAATATACAATGTTATTAAAAATTCCTGTAAGCAACATTAAAAAAGAAAGAGAGGTTTTTTCCCTCTCTTTTTCATCCAATAATGAGATAGCCACCCTCCTTCCTTTCCCCCCACAAAACCAGTTACCCTCGTCCCTCTCTCTCGCGCGGTGTGATCTTCCCTTTCTCTCGCACGGCCCAACCAACAGCCGCCCTCCCTCCCTCTCGCACGGCGCAGCCAGCCTCCCTCCTCTCATATATGTCAGTCCCAAAACAGATTCTTACTCCTGCATTTTCAGCTCCATTATGCAAGATTTTGTCAACTCGGAAGATTATATTATTACATGGTGTTTTTATCCGTATTTTTTTTTTGTTAAGGATTGTTTGAAATCCAATGCGGGTTGCTGTTGAAGTATCAATAGAATCTAATTTGATTGGAAAAATTGGGACTTGATTTGATAAAATCGTACTATTTCATTGGACTAACATGGGAGAGATCTTGTTCAAAGTCAGAATGGAATGTCATTCAAAATATCCTCTGCTGTTAGAAGCTTAGAAATCTTATCAAAGAAATTGAACAGATCCCTTCGTTTACTTCTCCCAGAAACAGGATCGAGAGGAAGGAGGTGAGGAAGAAGACCCTGTTGATGTCTTAAAGGCTGTAGGTGAGGCTGGGAAAGGGCTCGAAAAGAGTGCGCTTTTCTCAAAGGCTGATGAATTAAGCCTTACTTTTCTCCAGGCCCAGAATAGGAATCACGAAATTCCTTGTAAACACTCTAGTTTTCTTTTCGATATAGCAGGCAAATCTGACACAACAGTCGGACAATTTTGAAGAAACATGGTGGTCTGTATCTATGTTCGTTGTAGCAAGTGTGGCACAGGAGCGAGGAAGCAGAAACATTGTATGTCATCAGTGTCGATTTTGTTGACATTCTAGTCGAGGATTCTTTCCCAGCTGATGGACTATCAGTCGCCAGCACTAAGACTTCTACTCCCTTCGTTTATTCTTGGTTGCAACGTATGCAGGATAGAATTGTATATCAGCTTGTTAAAGACGATAATTTTAGGTTTAGGAGTACTGGTTGTTTGACTTCTCATGTAAATAGAATAATTAGATGAGTATTGCAACGAGGTGGGTTATCTTTTTATATAATAAATATTGAAAAATTAAAAATTAAAAGTATTATGTTTTGTTTATAAAGTTATATTCAAGGGTTTTAAGTTTGATCAGAACACTAGATTTAAAAATAATATTTATAATAATATTAAATTTAAAAAACTCAAATTTAAGTGGGTTTAATTATAATATCAAACCTAATAGTCTTGGATATGGATCTGGTTGCCAAGTTATGTCATAAAAATATAATACTTAAATAGATTAATTAAAAAAACAAAATAAAAAAAACCAATATGAAGAAAAAGAAAAAAATCTTAATCAACTGGGTTAACCCGTCAAACTTGAGATCCGTGTCATAAAAATTTAATAACTAAATAGAAAAAAAAATTAATATCAACAAAATAAATTAAAAAAAAACATCAATCTTTTCACCGTGGATTGTACTATGCAATCCACAGTGAAAAACATAAAAAGAAAAAAAACTAAAAGCTTCAACCTTTTCATCGTGAATTGCATACAATATTAAAAGATGAAATTAGAAGAATAAAAATAATGAGGAAAAAGAAAAACAGTCTGGATCAATCGGGTTAACTAATCAAACCTAGGATCCGTGTCATGAAAATCTAATAATTAAACAGAAAAAAATTAATATTAAAAAACTAAATTAAAAAAATAATTACAAAAGAAAAAAAAAGAAAAAAGACAAAAAAAAACTAAAGGCATCAACTTTTTTACTGTGTGCAATCCACAGTAAACGGCTTAAAAAGGAAAAGAAAAGAAAAAAACATATACCACGAGTTATTTTTTTCTTGCATAAAAAATATCAAAAAATGCTAAGATCTAAAAGTGTTATGTATTTCTGTAAAGATATATTTAAGAGCTTTTGGTTTAATTGCAACGCTTGACCCAAGAGTAATATTTATCATTTTTATAATAATATTAAACTTGTATAATCAAAATTTAAACGAGTCTGGCTGCAACACCGGACCCAACAATATTGAATGTGGGTCTGGCTATAAGGTCGTCTCATAAAAGTGTGATAATTAAATAGATTAATTAAAAAGAAAAAAAAAACTAATGAAGAAAAAAAATAAATTAATTTTGTTAACCCTTTAAACCAGGTTAATCCATAAAACCTGGAATTCGCATTATGAAAGTTTGATAACTAAATAGAAAAATAAATTAACGAGTTTACCTAGATTAATTAGGTCAACCCATCAAACCAACTTAACCCGTCAAGCTCAGGATATGTGTCATGAAAATTTGATAATTAAATAGAAAGAAATTTAACATTAACAAACTAAACTAAATAAAAAAAATTAATTAAAAAAAACTGAGTTAACTCGTCAAACCAAGTTAACCCATCAAACCCGGGATCTATATCATGAAAGTCTAATAACTAAATAAAAAAATTAACATTAACAAACTAAATCAAATAAAAAAATTCATTCAAAAAACAAAAAAAAAAGAAAAAGAAAAAAAGAGAAAAAGACAGTTTTATAATATAATATAATAATAATTATAATAATTTAATTTATTAATAAATGAAAGGCGTGGGAAAGCTACAGTGCTTTTCCCATGCCTTTTACAGTATTACTTAATATCATATAAATTGTTGCTGCTATTTAAAAGCCAGCATTGTTGCTATTTAAAGGCCAGTATTGTGAATTGCAATTGTAACTGAATGAATAAGAAATAAAGGCTAACATTGTGAATTGCAGTTGTAATTGAATTAATAAAAAAAATAGAAGTTTATCTTAGTATCAGAGCCTAGTATTCTTTAAATCATTACTGAATCTTTTCTTTCTCTGATCCTTAACCTTCCCTGAATATCTCCCTTTTTTTCCCTTATAACTAAATCTTTTCTCTCTCTATTCCTTAGCCTTCTCATCCTCCTCCTTTAATCACTATTGAATAATTTCTTCCCTTGTATTAGAACAAGCATTCTTGGTCCAAATCTTGTATCATGGCAAATGACAAAACAGAATCAATACCCATTATTCATATTCAAATAAAAAACCTTAAATTTATAACCAGTTTTATTCTCGTTGAAGTTAACTACATTGTATGGTCCCAAATCATGAGGATGCAAATTACAGGAAGGAAGAAGCTTGAATATATTATGGGCAAAACACAACCCCCTTCTCAAGAAAAATGATATGCCAAAAATCAAAAGGTTAAGGGGGTGGTTACTAACTTTTATGTTACCAGATATTATGAAATGATATATTCAACTACATACTATATGTGAAATTGAGAATGCTTTGTCCAAAGACATTTACAATGGATAAGATGAATCATACTTTTTTCACTAAATCAACAAGCTTTCTCTACGAAACAAATAGGTCGCACATTATCAACATATTATGGTGATCTTATGGCAATCTTTTAAGGACTTGATCATTATGATAGAACTATAATGAAAGACCTTGATGATGTTATTACTTATAGAAATTTTGTTAAAAGATTGCGGGTACATATTTTCTTGAATGGATTAGATGCTGAATTTGAACAAATCCAAAGGGAGATTTTTAGAAAGAACCCAATATTGGATCTTGAAGAGGCTTATTTTTACATATGTCATGATGTTATTTGCATAATCACTTTAAATAATGAAATTGATCATGTTGAAACATTTGTGATGAAGGCACGACGAGCTAAGCTTAGAACATATCGATCAACTAGTCTTACTATTGAAAACATTCAGCCATCAGGATCTTATAATAACAGTTATGAGATTGGAAATACAAAATCAAAGTATACTTGCACTCACTATGGTGAAACTATGCATATAAAGCTATGATGCTATGAACTAATTGGGTATCCAGAATGGTGGAGTTTTGCCAAAGCACCATGCAAACAAAACTAAAAAACAAACACTCATGCCTTGGTTGCAGTAGCAAAACACCCCGCTACCAACATGCCTAAGGATGACTCAGCCTTAATTACAACATTTGGTAACGCCTTTCATACTTCCACTTATAGTAATAGTGATGAATAAATAATTGATTATAAAGTTATAAACCACATGACTTTTAACAATCTATGTATTCAATCTTTAAAACCTTTTGAACAACATATTATAACCACAACAAATGGCACTCATTCTCTTGTTATTAGGGAAGGCTCTCTTACCCTCACTGAAAACATAAGTCTTGATTCTGTATTAGTTGTTCCAACTCTCAATCACAACTTATTGTCAGTGGCTCAAATAACTCTCACTCTATAATGTATTGTTATTTTTTTGCCTAACTTTTGTGTTTTTAAGGACATTCAAACTTCGAAGATAATTGATTTTAGTACTAAAACTAGGAAGCTCTATTATATATATTTAACACCAGTAAGTTCTCATCATTTAGCTCAAACATTCTTTATAAATAAGTATGCAGATCCTTGTTAGTTAGCTTAAGTTCTTTTCATGAATAAATCTGCAGACTTTGACATTTGGTTGTGGCATAGATGTTTGGGTCACTCATCCTTTGAATATTTAAAGAAATTATTGCCAAAACTCTTTACTAAACTATCTGCCTCAAATTTTAAGTGTGATATGTATGAATTGGCTAAGAGTTATCGGGTTCCATTTCAAATAAGTATGAATAAAAGTATAACACCTTTTATGGTTAACCTTTTATGAATAAAAGATGTATGGGGTCTGATAAATACCTTATCTTTTAGTGATAAATAATGGTTTGTTTTTTTTATTGATGATCAAACCTGTATGATTTGGATTTGCTTAATGAAATACAAAAACGAAGTTAGTTTATTATTCAAATAATTTCACAAAATGATAGCCACTTAATATCATTCTATAATATAGGCTCTCCGCAATAATAATGATGGAGAATTTGTTAATCATGAATTGAAACAATACCTAGTTAATCATGGAATTGCTCATCAAACTACTTGTCTTTACACCCCTCAGCAAAACAGGGTTGCAGAACATAAGAACCACCAGCTTATTAAAGTTGTATGAGCTTTCCTATTTAAAGCTCATATATTAACTAGATATTAGGGTGAAGCCATCACAACTGCAGTATATCCTATCAACCCTTGAGTACATTAAAATTTCAGACTCTATTAAGAGTTCTTTATGAAGCCATAAATTCTCCTATTATGTTGAATTTACCACCAAAAGTCTTTCGATTTAAAACCTTTATTCATCTTCATAAATCATTAAGGAATAAACTGAAATCTCGAGCTCGCAAATATGTCTTTGTTGGTTATGCTTTGCATAAAAAAGGTTATTGTTGTTATCATCCTCTAACTCACAAACTATATGTCACTTTTGATGTTGTATTTCATGAAGACATAGTGTATTACTTTACTTCTAAGCCCACAATTTATGGGGGCAACAAAGACGGCTCGTAAACTTATAATGACAACCTGTATCACTTCGATATTACAAGTGGTAAGTATTATAGTAATACACATCCATATAATTCATGAGATGAAAATAGTTAAGATCATATAAAAGTAGTACAACTACTTACACTAACCAACTACTTACACAATAGTTAAGATCATGAGATTATAGTAACCATAACCAACTACTTACACTAATGACGACTAGATAAAAGTGGTACAATATGAATCTCAGCCATTTTAGTTACTAGCCACCCTCCTTCATAGTGTACCAATAGATCAATTGCTTCTTGAGTCTGAATGCATGTCTGAACCTCAGGTAAATACTGAAACTCAACTCAAAATTCTGCCCCATGGAACCATAAGAAGAAAACCTAGAGTTGATTATGATATGAACCACTTCTCACTTTTAAACCTCATTATCCTATAAATAATTTCATGTCCTACCATAGACTGTCAAATAAAAATGAAGCTTTTATGAATTAATTATCTGTTATATCTATTTTTAGTAGTATGCAAAAAACCATGAAAGATCCTAAGTGGAGAGAAGTTATGAATGAAGAAATGAGATCCCTCTAGAAGAATTCAATATGAAAAGTGGTTAACTTACTTACAGGAAAGGTATCGGTTGGATACATGTAGGTGTTTACCATTAAACATAAAGTTGATGGTACCATTAAAAGATTTAAAACAGGGCTTGTCGTTAAAGGATATACTCATGCTTACGAGATTGATTATATGGAGACTTTTGTACCAATAGCCAAGATCAATACTGTGTGAATCCTACTATCTCTAGTTGTGAATCTAGACTAGCCCCTATATCAGTTTGATGTAAAAAATACATTTTTATATAAAGATCTTCAAGAAGAATTATATATGGAATTACTTCTTAGATGTATTATACAGATCAAAGAAAGTACATAGGCATGTAGATTAAGAAAGTCCTTATACGGGTTAAAGCAATCCCCAAGCGAGCATGGTTTGGAAGGTTCACCAATTTTATAAAGTATATTAGATACAAGCAAAGCAACTCAGATCATACGGTTTTCCTGAAAACTAATAAGAAAGCAATCATAACTCTTATTATGTACTTTGGTGATATGATAGTAACCGGAAATAATCTTGAAGAAAAGAAAGCATTGTAAAGTCATCTTACCCTAGAATTTGAAATGAAATCTCTCGACTGCTTAAAATAAATTGCATTAAAGTGTCAAGATCGAAAGAAGGAATCTTTTGGTCTCAACAAAAGTATGCCTTAGATTTCTTGAAAGAAACAAGTATGACAGCGTGTAGTCCAATCAATACTCCTATAGAAGAAAATCTAAAACTGAGTATACATTCACATTAAATCCATACTAATAAAGAACATTATCAGAGATAAGTGGAAAGGTTAATGTATCTTGCATAAATTTGACCTCATTTAGCTTATGTTCTAAGTGTGATTAGTCAGTTTAGAAACTCCCCAAGTCAAGAGCATATGAAGGTTGTCACTTGTATCTTGCGTTACTTAAAATCATCTCAAGGTAAAGGAATTTTGTTTAAAAAGAGAGACGACTTTAAGATTGAAGGGTATATCGATGTTGATTGGGCTCGGTCAATAGAATATTAATGATTTACATATAGATACTTTATATTTATAGGTGGAAATTTGGTTATTTGGAGAAGTAAGAAACAAGAAGTGGTGGCTAGATTGTTAACTGAAGCTGAATATAGGGGAATGACCAAAGTGATATGTGAATTATTATGGATCAAGAATCAAATGCAGGAATTACATATTGAGCAGACAAGCACTATAAAATTGTATTGTGATAGCAAGGTGGCATGTAATATCACATATAAACCCGTCCAACATGATAGAACTAAACACATTAAGGTTGATGGATATTTTATTAAGAAAATCTTGGAAGAAAAAAAATTATTGAAGTACTGATTAGCACATAAAAGTGCATTTTTATCAAGATTTTATATCATCATTTTGCACTTGAAGTATCAATAACTCAACTAAATCATGTTTCATAATAATATATCTAATAATATAAGATACCTTTAATTTGTAGTAAATGTTCATTTAAAATGCAGGCCTATCACATAAATAAAAGGATTGATTGATGAATTTAAGAACTGAAATTGAAAGGATAAATAGATGGCCAAACTTAGAAAAGAGATGTCAGTGCAATCCAAACCGGAACACTGTTCGGTAATTGGGTTATATCTAGAGCTATAGATTTCAGATTTAGGTCTACTTTATATGGATAGAAAGGTAAGACATAGGCCTGCAACTTTTATATGGAGCCCAAGATCTAAAAAGGTTATTTGTAAGTCTAAAATATAGCAACAACAAAGAAGCCTGAATCTGTCCATTAGCCTGAGAACTGTTCAGTATTTTGGTCATATCTGTAGTTCTAGAAGTCGAAATAAGCTGAATGTTTTACACAAGAAAGCTGAGACAATTTCCTATAAATGGTTTTAATTTTGACTTTATCAATGACATTTTGGGCAGACAAGAGAAGATAAGGATTGTCACCAAGTCAAGAGTTGTTCACCCACTTGTCAATTAGTCATCAAATCAATAGTTCCTAATTTTGGCCTATAAAAGGAGGCATTTTCCATGTATTTAGGCATCTTGGTTTCCAGATCAAGATCATGCTCTTGCTTTCTCTCTTTGTATTTTATGTAATATTTATGCTTTACTTTCATTAATATCAAGTTTATGCCTTTCATTTCCTTTCATTTACTTAACTAACTTTTATCTTATTTATGTTCTTATTTTGTTTATTTATTTTCCTTTCTTTCATTATATCTAGCTAAGTTTATTATGTCAAGGTGAAAAGGTTACAGTAATGGTGTAAGAATAAGTATAATGTAAACTCAATATGGACTTTAATGTTTGATACTAACATGTTTTGTATTTTTTATCTTGTTCACTCTTTAATACTTTGCTTGTTAAATGACTAATCTTGATTTATGTTGTATAATACTTGGTACAACAAATGCTTGGCACTTTCATAACCCATACTGTATGGTATAACCGACACCTGAGTAGTGAAAGGAACTTGATTTGTTGTTAACATAAGTTATAATCATGAATGCTTGACGAGATTTACAAGTATCAACATTAATTGAATAAGATGACTAATGTAATCATGTTAACAATCTATAATCTGATTGCAACCTCCTTTGTGTGTGGTTTCCAATTGACTAATAAGAGTTTATACTATACTTGTTTGACATACCATTAGTGGATCCTCTAACCTTGACATATAATTTCTTGCTTTATTGGAGATCATAAAATTGAAAGAGCCTTACTTGATCTCGGTGCTAGTGTAAATTTACTTTCATATTCAGTTTTTTAGAGTCTCAATCTAGGTGAGTTAAAACCAACTTCTATAACTCTTTTACTTGTCGATAGATCTATAAAAGTGCCTAGAAGAATAGTTGAAGATGGGTTGAGGAGAAAAGCTTAAGGGAATCAAAAATTGCACTATCTACATATCAATATCTGCGACCCGAGTTACTAAGCTCGTAGGGGTGTCTTAACACTTAATGCCCTAAGACCAACTGATCTAGGAGTCATTAGCTGAAAGCTTGTTACATGGGTTAAAGATGCATGATGTTTTTAAATTATATGTATATATTAAAAAAAAAGAAGAAAAAAAAAGAAGACAAATAATAATCCCAACCTAAGGAAGTTAGCCTTAAACATTAGAACAAAATTTTTTTTTCTTCCAAGAAAAGCCTCATAATTATGTGTTGATACATTGAGCACAAAAGAAAGGTTTATGAATACCTTGTTAAGAGGTATTGAGCAGGTATATAAATTTAACAAGAGTTTGTTTATCTGGATAGATTAATGGAAGTTAAATGATGAATACCTTACTTTATGGAATTTGCAATTTGTTTTTCTATTTTAACGCTTTGATTACTAAGGACTAGTAACAAGCTGGTTGGAGGTGTGATTAGTGCTTAAAAGTACATTTTTATCAAGGTTTTATATCATTATTTTGCACTTGAAGTATCAATAACTCCTTAACTAAAACATGTTTTGTAATAATATATCTAATAATATAAGATACCTTTAATTTATGATAAATGTTCATTTTAAATGCAGGCCTATCACATAAATGAAAGGATTGATTGATGAATTTAAGAACTGAAATTGAAAGGATAAAGAGATGGCCAAACTTAGAAAAGAGATATCGGTGCAATCCAAACTGGAATACTATTCGGTAATTGGGTCATATCTGGAGCTATAGATTTTAGATTTAGGTTTACTTTATATGGATGGAAAGGTAAGACATAGGCATACAACTTTCATATGGAGCCCAAAATCTAAAAAAGCCATTTTTAAGTCCAAATTATAGAAACAATAAAGAAGCCCGAATCTGTCCTCCAACCCGAGCACTGTTCAGTATTTTAGCCATATCTAGAGTTCTAGAAGTCGAAATATGCTAAATGGTTTACATAAGAAAGATGAGACAATTTCCTACAACTTTCATGTTTTCAAGTGGCTCCAATGTTGACGTTATCAATGACGTTTTGGGCAGACAAGAGAAGATAATAATTGTCATCAAGTCAAGAGTTGGTCACCCACTCATCAATTAGTCATCAAATCAATAGTTCCTAATTTTGGCCTATAAAAGGAGGCATTTGCCATGCATTTAGGCATCTTAGTTTTCAAATCAAGATCATGCTCTTGCTTTCTCTCTTTGTATTTTTTGTAATGTTTATGCTTTGCTTTCATTAATATCAAGTTTATGCCTTTCATTTCCTTTCATTTACTTAGCTAAATTTTATCTTATTTATGTTCTTATTTTATTTATTTATTTTTATTTCTTTCATTATGTCTAGCTAAGTTTATTATGTCAAGGTGAAAAGGTTACATTAATGGTGTAAGAATAAGTATAGTGTAAACTCAATATAGACTTTAATGTTTGATACTAACATGTTTTGTGTTTTTTATCTTATTCACTCTTTAATACTTTGCTTGTTAAATGCCTAATCTTGATTTATGTTGTATAATACTTGGTACAACAAATGCTTGGCACTTTTATAGCCCATACTGTATGGTATAACCGACACTTGAGCTGTGAAAGGAACTTGATTTGTTGTTAACATAAGTTATAATCATGAATACTTGACGAGATTTACAAGTATCAACATTAATTGAATAAGATGACTAATGTAATCATGTTAACAATCTATAATCTGATTGCAACCTCCTTTGTGTGTGGTTTCCAATTGACTAATAAGAGTTTATACTATGCTTGTTTGACATACCATTAGTGGATCCTCTAACCTTGACATTTATTATTATCGTTATTAAATCTTTATGTTAATATTTCATCTCAAAATTCTCATCTTCTTGTTCTTCTTTTTCTTTATTATTATTAGTACTACTACTACTACTACTACTACTACTACTACTACTACTACTTCTACTAGTATTATTATTATTATTGTTGTTGTTGTTGTTGTTGTTGTTGTTGTTATTGCTATTAGTGTTGTTTATAATTGTTGTTTATAATTTGTACAATTAACCTCCCTGTGGTTCGACCCCGATCTTGCTGGGTTATTTATTACTTCGACACTTCAACACTTGCGAGAAGACAACAATCTTTTGGTTGTGTCAAGTACCTTATGTTCGGTCTTAAGATTAGATTGTTGATATGTTGACAAAGGCAGTGTCTAACCAAGCTTTTAATGTCTATCTCAACAAGTTGGGCATAAGTGATAACGATACACCAGTTTGAGAGGGAGTGTTGACATTCTAGTCTAGGATTCTTTCACAATTGATGGACTATCAATTGCCAGCACTAAAACTTTTACTCCATTCATATATTCTTGGTTGTTATGTATACATGATAGAATTGTATATCAGTTTGTTGGAGTCCATAATTATACGGGTTCATCCTTAGGTTTCAAGAGTACCATGGTTGTTAGACTTTTCATGTAAATAGACATCATATAAAATGTTACTGCCATTTAAAGGCAAGCATTATGAATTGCAATTGTAACTTAATGAATAAGAAAACAAATTTTTATCTGATTTAATTATATAAACATGTTTAAGTATATTTAGCTCTTAAATTCTTATTCTTGTTAGCCATCTAGGTATATCAAATTTTGAGTTTAATTTTTAGATTGTTGTTTGTTTGTGACCATGTTTTTATCTTAGTAAGAGCTTCCAGTTCCACCAACTATACTATAAGAAAAAATTGGGTTTTCTGAATATCATGCATGTAGCATAAACAATAAAATAAAATTATTCATGAGTTCTTATAATCTTATTAAATAAATTTAGAGTTGTTTAGAAATTTATTACCTGAAGATATGATTTTCTTTGGCTTTGAATAATTCTTTAAAGGTTGTGCTGTCACAAACCACAAGTTATCTAGTTTTCCGACCTCCAATGATAATCCATACAAATCCTTAATAAAAAATCTCCTAAATCTCTATTTAGAAGACAGGGGCTCCTATGCCTAGAGTGTTAAGTGTTTATTCTATGATTTATATAGTTTTTCTGTCTAACAAACAACCATATAAGAAAATAAGAGACATAGCTTCTTTTTTTAGTGAAATCTGAAAAATTCTATAAATTGATAAAATATCAATTTGCTCCTTAAATAATATCCATATATTAATTCAATTGTTTTTTAGAAATTAACTCAATCAAGTCCTTACTTGAATTTTCTATGTCTAGAAATATAATTCATGTATTAATTATATTTGAGTCCTTAATTTCTAAAATATATTTTAATCAAGTCATACTTAATTAAATTATCATAGTTTTATTTGTTATTAATGGTTCTTAATGTATGTGGCTTATTAGATTTTTAATATGTTGGTCCAAATATAAATTATAATTCTAATTAAATAATTTAATTTATTATTAATTCAATAATATTAATTTATATTTGAAGATTAGGTGCATCATCTAACAACATGTTATCTCTTCAATATTTGAAAAGTAATTAATGTTTTGACTTTAATCTTTTAGTGACTAGTTTCTTAGTGTAATTAATATCCTTTCATCAATAATGTTCTAAATTAACATTAAAGCATATAGTATGTTTGTCACGATAAATCATGTTTGTTCTCTACATAATAGTTATTGATCATTTGAATTCTATTTGAAACTCTTTTCAAATCTCATTCCATACTTATGATTAGTACTTAAAAGTGCATTTTTATCAAGGTTTGATACCATCATTTTACACTTGAAGTATCGATAACTCCTTAACTAAAGCATGTTTTATAATAACAAGTCTGATAATATAAGATACCTTTAATTTATGATAAATGCTCATTTTAAATGCAGGTATTCTCACAATTCAAAGGATTGATTATTGTGATTAACTATTAGAAGTGAAAGGACAGAGAAAAGACTAAGCTTACGAAGAAGATGCCGATTCACGTCAAATTCGAACACTATTCAATTATCAGATCATATCTAGAGCTATAGGTCTTGGATTTCATATTAATTTATATGGATGAAAAGATAAGAAATAGGCCTACAACTTTCATACTAGACCTAAATGTACCATTTTCAAATTCAAATTTTAGCCACAAAAGAGAAGTCTGAATCTGTCTTGCAATCCAACCCAAATACTACTCAGATGTTTACCCATAACTAGAGTTTTAGAAGTCCAAATGAACTGAAATTTGGTGAGTGGAAGGAAAAGAAAATTTATAACAACTTTTATGAAGAGGAAAAGCTTAAATTCTAATGGTAGAAATTAGATTTCATCCAGAAAAGAGTATGAGGGCTATCCACCACGTCCACCAGCAGCATTGCTTAGTAATTTAGATCTATCTCAAGTTGTAGTGCTCCAAATGATCTAAACTTTGATGGGTGGAAGGAAAATATAATTTTTAACAACTTTCATGAGAATACTTTACCAAATTCAGATTGCATCAATGTTAATTCAGCCTGTCAAAGTCCTGGAGTGATGTTGTTCACCATGTCCACTGATCAATAATTGGCCACTACATTAGTTATCAATTACCAAATGAATACTTCTGAATTTTAGCCTATAAAAGGAGATATTGACCATTCATTTAAGTATCTTTTTTTCCATATTAAGATTATGTTTTTGCTCTCTCTTTTTATATTTTTGTAATGCTTAAGGTTTGTTTTCATTAATCTCTTGTTCATGTTTTTCATTTTCTTTACTATACTTAGTTAACTTATATCATGTTTATGTTCTTATATTGTTTCTGTAAGTTTTTCTCTTCCATAATAGTAAGTTAATTATGTAAAGGTGAAAATGTTTCACTAATGGTGTTAAAATAAGTATAATATAAACTCAATATGGACTTCAATGCTTATATCCTAAACAACTTGCTATTAACATGTCTTATCATTTTTATCTTATTAATTCCTAATACCTTACTTGTTAAATGGTTAATCTAAATTTATGTTGTATAATACTTGGTACATCAAATACTTGATCCTTCATAGTCTTCGGCTGACATTTTTATTATGAGAGGAACTTGATTTGTTGTCAACATAAGTTAGCATCATCAATACTTGATAAAATTTATAAGTATGGTGTTATGTAAATAAGATAATTAATATGATCATGTTGATAATTAATAAAGAGTTTATACCTTACTTATCTCTAATACTATTAGTATATCCTTTAACCTTGACATTTGTTTTTATCATTGTATAATCTTCATATTAATCTTACATTTCAAAGTCCTATTTAACTCATCTTCACCACCACCATCATCATTGTTGTTGTTATTGTTCTTATTATTATTATTATTATTATTATAGTTAATTTTTCTATAATTCGACTCCGGTCTTGCCAGGTTATTTATTATTTTGACACTCTTGCACTTGGGATAAGATATCAACTCTTTGATCGTGTCAAGTTTTTGGCGGCGTTGCTGAGGAGATAAATTCTTGTATAAATTATAATATTTATTTTATTTTCACTTTTTATTTTTTTTTATATCTAACTTTTGTTTCTTTTGTTTTGTTTCCTTCTTTTTTGATTTTCTTCCTCTTATTTTCTTTCTACACGTGCATGAGAGTTTGGTCATATACATTAAGTGGTAGAATTTAGGGTATCCTCATCATTTTTAGAAAAATAGCCAAAGAAGATAACCAATCACTTCATAATAAGAATAATGAGAATAACCGAGTTAGAACACTTAGAGACCATATGAATCCTACAAGAACAAGTGCACCCTCATACATAATTTTCCCTCTTGTTGTATCTCATTTTAATTTTAAGCCAGACATTATTCAACTTTTACTTTATTTTCATCATTTAGATCTAGAAAATCCATACTTGCATATAAGAGAATTTAAAGAAATCTATAACACTTATAATGACTTAAATTATAGCATGAACACCATCAGATTAAAGCTTTTTCCTTTTTCATTAAATGATAAAGCTAAAATATAGCTACAAAATCTTAGGTCAGGATCCATTCATACTTTGGATGAAATGCAACAATAATTTTTAAAGAAGTTTTTTCCATCTCACAAAACAAACTCTTTCAAAAGACAAATCACCACTTTCTCTCAAAAACTAGGAGAAACATTTTATCAATGTTGGGATAGGTATTGAGACTTGCTTAATACTTGCCCTCATCATGGTTTTGAAACATGAAAATTAGTTTTATATTTTTATGAAGGGTTAACACCAAAAGATAGACAAATGGTGGAATTGATGTGCAATGAAATTTTTAAAAATAAAGACTTTAATGAAGGAATGTAGTAGTTAGAATTGCTAACTAAAAATGCTCAAGATTGGAACACTACTGGTACTTATGAGGCACCAGGTAAGATTCAACCTTATACATCTAGTGGAGGTATGTACAACCTTAGAGAAGATCATGACCTCCAAGCTAAATTTGCATCTTTAGCTAGAAAAGTTGAGGCACTAGAATTAAAAAAGAGTGGTCAATTAAAATTTGTTCAAGATATTGTATGTCAAATTCATGAAACTAATGAACATTCAACCAATGACTGTTCAACTTTGCCTTCTTTTAAGGAATGTCTCCATTAACAAGCCTATGCTTTAAACAGTTTCCAAAGGCCCAATCATAACTCATACTCGTAAACATACAACACTGGTTGGAGAAATCATCCAAATTTCAGTTGGAAAAGTGGTAACAATAATGCACAAACTTCACAACCACCATTTCAAGCAAACTATAATTTTTAAAATTCTCATGGATATGTACCTCTTTATGCTTTACCTCCTAGAAGAAATCTTGAGGAAACATTGCATGCATTCATTGAAAAGCAAGAGACAATCAACACTCAAAATGCTCAAACCATGGCATATCTAAAAGATGTTCTTGCAAAATTCACATCTACTTTCAGTTTTCAAGAGAAAGGTAAGTTTCCATCTCAACCACAGTAAAATCCCAAGGGGAAATACAATGATGATGCAAGTAGTTCTACAAACCATCATATGGATCAAGTCAAATCAATCATCACTCTTCGCAGTGGTGAGGTTATTGAAAAAACCCACTATTGCACCTTGTAAGAAAGATGATGAGTTAATCTTCGAGGGTAAGGAAGGGGTTGATGCTGAACATTGCAAAGAAAAGACTAATTCCCCACCAGCATTTTTATTTTCTCATGCCATGATCAAACAAAGAAAAGTCAATCACAACTCTGAAATCTTTGAAACTTTTAAACAGGTAAGGATCAATATACCTTTGTTGGATGTTATTAAACTAGTACCTTCTAATTCTAAAATTTTAAAATATCTATGCACCGTGAAAAGAAAACTGAATGTGAAAAAGAAAGTTCTTTTAGCCAAACAAGTAAGTGTCATTCTTCAGAACAATAATGCTTTGAAATATAAAGACCCTCGTTCTACAATTTCATGCTTTATTGGAGAATATAAAGTTGAAAGAGCTTTACTTGATCTCAGAGTTAGTGTGAATTTACTTCTATATTTAGTCTTTCAAAGTCTTAATCTAAGTGAGTTAAAACTAACTTCTGTAACTCTATTGTTTGCTGATAGATTTGTAAAAATGCCTAGAGGAATAGTTGAAGATATGTTGGTATAAGTTGATAAATCCATTTATCCTATGGATTTTCTTATCTTGGATACATAAATGGTTAAAGCATGTAATTTGATTCCTATTATTTTAGAACGTCCATTTCTTGCAACTTTTAACGCTTTGATTAATTGTAGGAATTGACTGATGAAGTTATCATTTGGAAACATGACATTAGAGATGAATATTTTTAACATTTGCAAGCAACCTGGAGATAATAATGATTTACAGGAAGTGGAATTTATTAAAAAATTAGTTCATGATTAATTTGAAAGTATTTCTAATGAAATTGAATTTAATGAGTCTGAGAATTTGCAAATGGTTTATTTTCAAGAAGAATCAAAGGCAAGTAATTGGATACCACAAATTAAAGAGTTTCCACCACGATCAATTAAGTCTATGCCTTCATGTGTTCAACCACCAAAACCTAATTTGAAGTCATTACCATTCAGTCTCAAATACTCATTTTTGGAAGAAAATAAAACTTTTCTAGTAATAATTTCTTCCAAACTTAATGCATATCAAGAAGGTAAGTTATTACAAACTTTAAAAATGCACAAAAATATATTAGGATGGACCATAGCTGATATAAAAAAATTAGTCCTTTGATTTGCACACATAAAAATTATTTAGAGAAAAATGCTAAACCTTTTAGAGAAATAGAATGAAGACTTAATCTTAATATGAAAGAAGTAGTGAGGAATGAAATCATTAAGCTTCTAGATAATGAAATTATTTATCCTATTTCTGATAGCAAATGGGTAAGACCTACCCAAGTTGTACCCAAGAAGTCTGGAGTCACTATGATAACAAATGAGAAAAATGAGTTAATTCCAACTAGGATTATTACTGGTTGGTGCATGTGCATTGACTATAGGAAATTTAATTCAATGACTAGAAAAGATAATTTTCCCTTACCTTTTATGGATTAAATCCTAGAAAGAGTTACAGGACATAAATTTTATTGTTTTCTAGATAGCTATTCAAGTTATAATCAAATTGAAATAGCATTAGAAGATCAAGAGAAAACTACTTTCACATGTCTATTTGGTACTTTTACATATCAAAGGATGTCGTTTGGATTATGTAATGCATTAGCCATGTTTCAAAGATGCATGCTTAGCATATTTAGTGATATGGTTGAACGTTTTCTTGAAATTTTTATGGATGATTTTTCTATTTTTGGCGATTCATTTGATGATTGTTTGACTAACTTAGAAAAGGTTTTGAGCAGATATGAAGAGAAGAATCTTGTGCTGAATTGGGAAAAATATCATTTTATGGTAACAAACGGTATTGTACTTGGTCACATTATTTCATCGAAAGGAATTGTGGTTGACAAATCTAAAATTGAATTAATTGCCAACTTGCCAACACTAAAATCTGTTAAAGATGTTAAATCATTCTTAGGACATGCTAATTTTTATAGAAGGTTCATCAAAGATTTTAGTGTTATATCTAAGCTATTGTGTAACCTTCTAACAAAGAAAAATGTTTTTAAATGCATTGAACAATGTTAAAAAGCCTTAGTTAAGCTTAAAAACTTGCTTACTTTTGCTCCTATCATTCAACCTCCTGATTGGTCATTATCTTTTGAAATAATGTGTGACGCTAGTGATTATGCCGTAGGTGCTATTTTGGGACAAATAAAATATAAGAAATCTTATATGATTTACTATGCAAGTAAAACTTTATAATACTCAAATGAATTACACCACTATTGAAAAAGAATTACTTACAATAGTATTTACATGTGAAAAACTTAGGTCCAATCTTGTCGGCTCACCTGTTGTTGTCTTTAGTGATCAAACAGCTTTGAAATATCTTCTTTCAAAAAAGGATTCTAACGCTAGACTAGTACGATGAATTTTGTTACTTCAAGAATTTGATATCACAATCAAAGACAAAAAAGACACCGAAAATGTTGTCGTGGATCATTTGTCTAAATTAACAACAGATTTGAGATCTAACATCACACCAATCGATGACTACTTTCCTGATAAATCCTTATTTTCTGTCTTTACAATACCTTGGTTTGCTAATATTGTTAATTTTCTTGTTTCAGAGCATTTGCTAGCTCATTAGAGTATCCAAGATAAAGAAAGTTCTTAAACAAAGTGAAGAACTTTTATTGGGATGACCCTTATTTATTCAAATATTATCCTAATCAAATATTTTAAAGATGCATTCCCGACAATGAGGTAAGTAGTGTCATTAAATTTTATTATTCTAAGGCATGTGGGGGCCATTTCTCATAAAAAAACAACTGTAAAACTCTTACAAAGTGGATTTTACTGGCCCACCATGTTCAAGGACTCATACGTATTCTGCAAGACTTGTAAAAATTGTCAAAAGTTGGGATTTATTTCAAAGCATCATATGATGCCTTTAAATCCTATTCTTGTCATCGAGATCTTTGATTATTGGGGTATAGATTTTATGGGTCCATTTCCTCTATTATTTGGTTTCTTGTACATATTAGTCGTAGTAAATTATGTTTAAAAATGGATAGAGGCAATTCCAAGTTGAAATAATGATCACAAAACAGTGATAAAGTTTTTAAAAGAAAATATTTTAAGTCAATTTGGAATCCCTCGAGCCATGATAAATGATGGTGAAACACATTTCTACAACAAGTCATTTAAGTCTTTAATGAAGAAATATGAAATCACACACAAAGTTGTCACCCCTTATCACCCCTAGACAAGTGGACAAGTAGAACTTACTAATAGAGAGATCAAACAGATCTTGGAGAAAATAGTGAACCCTAGTAGGAAAGATCAGTCTTTAATACTTAATGATGTACTTTGGGCTTATGGAACTGCTTATAAAACATCATTAGGTATGTCACCTTATATACTAGTATATGAAAAACCTTGTCACTTGCTTGTGGAACTTGAATATAAAGTTTATTAGGCAATTAAAACTTTCAATTCAAATTTTAATAATGTTAGTCAATTGCGGAAATGACAAATAAATGAGCTTAAGAAAATAAAAAATGATACATATGAAAATTCAAGAATTCATAAAGCAAGAATCAAAGAGATTTATAACAAGAAAATATTGAGAAAAACATTCAATGTTGGTAAAAAAATCTTACTTTATAATTCTCGACTCCATTTATTTCCTACAAACGTAAGATCATGATGGAGCAGTTCTTTTATTATAAAACATGTGTATCCATATGGGGCCTGTGATATTGAGAATCTAAAGAATGGTAATGTTTTCAAGGTAAATGGACATCGTTTGAAAGCTTACTTTGATAATTTTTTAATTGAAAATAACTCTATTGAATTGGGTGATCTTTTATATAAAGATTGACATTTGTTTTCTCATATTTATTTTGTGTTTCCTTTTGGTGTGACCTTTGTTTTGCTAGTTTTTTTCCCACCCTGGTCAAATGATGAATAACGGTATTTCGTGACTTAAGTTGGTTCTTTCAGTTCCCTATAATAATTGATATCTATGTATATATTTAATCAATTATTTGCTCTTTCTCCCTTCTTTATATCTCTTCTCATTTGAAAATAGACACCATTCTTGAAAAATTAAAAAAGTATTTTCCTGCTCTGCCTCAGAATATAATTATAAAAATTTACTGTGTTAGATATGCAAGATTGAGATTGTTAATGAACCATGAAATTCCTAAAGATATTCACTTGCTAATTGAAGCAAAGGTCAGATTATCAGGTTCGTCCTTCAATTCTTTCATTTCATACATGCTTGGAATAAGTAAAAGCACTTTTGTAAAGAAACGTCGTGCAAAACGACTGCAAGTCTGTCACAAATGTGCTAGATGGACTTGAAATGCAAAATATCATTCTTTAGGAATGATATCTGTAAATTGTGAAGATAAAATACAGTTCATTAAAGATGACCTAAGTAAAGAGTCTTTAAATAATCTTATATTGACTCTTGAGACTCACCCTAGTGAAGATGTGCATCGTTCAATTTATAATTTATAGCCACAATTCCATAAAGAACATGCTCGACATAGTCTTGAAAATGTAACTAAAAGAGACCCTGTTTGCCAGTTTTTAAGAAAACTGGATGGGAAGCCTATTCTCGACCCATAAAAGGGGTTTAAGTCATTCTTGGACGTAAAACCAAGGGAAGATGTATGTTACAATCACAACTACTTGTATATACACATGTTTAAGAGAGAGAGAGAGAGAGAGAGAGAGAGAGACTTCAGCTGACCTCCATATAGGTGGTATGATTGCATTTTCACTTTCTCATCTATAAATTGTTCTCTTCCTTCCCTTCATTTCTACTCAACCCACACATTCCACAGATATCAAAGTATGTAGAAATGACAAGTTCCTCATGTCATCAAATACGAAATATTTGTGTTCTTGGTGGATCTAGTTCTGGGAAAGAAAATAAGTTTTTAGAATCAGCAAATCATCTTGGTCAGGTATTAGCTGCAAAAAAGATTCATTTGGTGTATGGAGAAGGCAGCCTTGGGTTAATGAGAAGTGTGTCAATAACTATATTTTTAAGAGGTAGTCAAGTTTTAGGGGTTGTTCACAAAGCTTTAACACAAGGGAACATTATTGGAAACATAATTGGAGAGGAACTACAAGTCTCCATAATATCTGATCGAATAAATACAATGTTTAAACATGTTGATGCCTTCATTTCCTTACTAGGTGGTCTGGGCACATTAGAAAAGATCTTTCATATTTCCTCTTGGGCCCAACTTCATATTCACTATAAACCTATCGGTTTATTAAATATTAATGGTTATTATAATAAGTTGTTATCTTTCTTTTATCATGTTGTGGAACAGAAATTCCTAACATCTTCAGCATAATAAATCATAATCTCTACTGCTACTGCTGAACAATTGATTGACCAACGACAATCTTGCACTCCTATAATTGATCTTTCCATGAGTCACGTAAATTGGTCAACTAAGGACAATTGTAAAAAGCTTAGATTGGATTTAAGCCTTTATTTGTGAAACCTTGTGTTTTATTATTTTATTTTGTTATTTCTTATATTTGTTTAAGTGTGTTTCAGGTTTGTCAGTGTTCATTATTTCAGGTGATATCTTCTATACTTTATCTTTCTACCTTAGAACATTGAGGACAATGTTTCATTTTGGTTGGGGGGAAAAGGTAGTAGTTGATACTTATAAAAAAAATAAAATAAAATTTACTAGCTGTATTTTCTATTTGCAAAACCATTGTTACTAAGATGGCAGAGTCAAAGAGTTCTTTTGTTAAAGTGACTCTCAAGATTAATTTTAGTAAATATTCTTAACAAGGTCTATTATAATACTTCTTGAAATATTCAGGTTTACAAACTCTTGTATTATTATCTATTGCTTTTTTTCATATACTCATTTAACAAATATTTTTAAGCCTTCATTTTCACACACATACTTTAACTTATGATTGTGGGTTGCATATTGGATTATTATATTATTTATGTTCTTTTGTTAAAGGTAACAACTAAAGGAAAGGGATAGTATATAATTTGCAAAAACAAGAGAAAAAATTAATGATAATAAATGTAATTAAAAAATTAAATAAATAAATAGGTAAGTTTGGTTTCGTAGCCTCCCTAACCTAAGCAATTAAGCTCGAAGGGGTGTTTTAACACCTAATACCCTAAAGTCAACTGACTTGGGAGCTATTGGCCCAACATTTGTTTTATGGATTAAGGAGAAAAGCTTAAGGGAATCAAACATTGCACTATCTATGTATCAGTATCTACAACCCAAGTTATTAAGCTCGAAGGGGTGTCTTAACACCTAATGCCCTAAGACTAACTAGTCTAGGAGTTATTAGTCAGAAGGTCATTATATGAGTTAAAGATGCATTGTGTTTTATGTTATATATATATATATATATATATATATATATATATATATATATATATAATAATCTCATTCCAAGGAAGTTAACCTTAAACATTATAACATAATATTGTTTTCTGCTAATAAAAGCCCCATCATCTATATTTTCATACATTAAGCACATAAAAAAAAAGTTTATCAATATCTTGTTTCAACAATATGAAGCAGATATATATAAATTTAATGAGAGTTTGTTTACTTGGATAGAGTAATGGAAGTTAAATGATGAATGTCTTACTTTGGGGAACTTGCAAATTGTTTTTCTATTTTAATGCTTTGATTACTAGGAACTAGTAATAAGCTGGTTGAGGGGTGTGATTAGTACTTAAAAGTGTATTTTTGTCAAGGTTTGTTATTATTATTTTGCACTTGAAGTATCAATAACTCCTTAACTAGAGCATGTTTTATAATAACAAGTCTGATAATATAAGATACCTTTAATTTATGGTAAATGCTCATTTTAAATACAGGTATTCTCACAATTCAAAAGATTGATTGTTGTGATTAACTATTAGAAGTGAAAAGACAGAGAAAAGGCTAAGTTTACGAAGAAGATGCCGATTCACTTCAAATTCGAACACTGTTTAGTCATCGGATCATATCTAAAGCTATAGATCTTAGATTTCATATTAATTTATACGGCTGAAAAGATAAGAATAGGCCTACAACTTTTATAGGTATGGAAAGACCTAAATTTTCCATTTTTAAATTCAAAGTTTGGCCACAAAAGAGAAGTCTGAATCTATCATGCAATTCAGCACAAACACTACTTAGAGTTTTACCTATAATTGGAGTTCTAAAAGTTTAAATGATTTGTAATTTTATGGGTGGAAGGAAAAGACAATTTCCAACAATTTTCATGAGAGGACCAGCTTAAATTTGGACGGTAGAAATGACATTTCATCCAGACAAAAGCATTAGGGCTATCCACCACGTCCACCAGCAGCACTACTCAATAATTTAGATATATCTTGAGTTGTAATGCTCCAAATGATCTAAAATTTGATAGGTTGAAGGAAAAGACAATGTCCAACAATTTTCATAAACATACTTTTCCAATTTTTGATTGCATCAATGTCAATTTAGCCAGTCAAAGTGCTTGAGTAATGTTGTCCACCAAGTCTACTAATCAATAGTTGGCTACTACATCAATTATCAATTACCAAATGAATAGTTTCAAATTTTAGCCTATAAAAGAAGGCATTTTTCATTTATTTAGGCATATTGTTTTCCATATCAAGATTATGTTCTTGTTCTCTCTTTATATTTTTGTAATGCTTAAGTTTTGCTTTTATTAATTTCTTGTTCATGTTTTTTATTTCCTTCACTATACTTAGTTAACTTATATCATGTTTATGTTCTTATATTGTTTCTTTAAGTTTTTCTTCTTCATAATGTCTAGCTAAGTTAATTATGTCAAGGTGAAAAGGTTTCACCAATGGTGTTGGGATAAGTATAATATAAACTCAATATGGACTTTAATACTTATATCCTAAACAACTTGCTATTAACATGTCTTATCATTTTTATCTTATTAATTCTTAACACCTTACTTGTTAAATGGTTAATCTAGATTTGTGTTGTATAACACTTGATACATCAAATACTTGATCCTTCATAGTCTTCGGCCGACATCGTTATTATAAGAGGAATTTGATTTGTTGTCAACATAAGTTAGCATTATGAGTACTTGATAAAATTTATAAGTATGGTGTTATGTAAATAAGATGATTAATATGATCATGTTGATAATTAATAAAGAGTTTATATCTTGCTTATCTCTAATACTATTAGTGTATTCTCTAACCTTGACATTTGTTTTTATCATTGTGTAATCTTCACATTAATAACTCATCTTCACCACCACCATTATTGTTGTTGTTGTTGTTGTTGTTGTTATTGTTGTTATTGTTGTTATTATTGTTATTATTATTATTATTATTATTATTATTATTATTTATAATTTATTTAGTTAACTTCTCTGTGTTTCAACCCCGGTCTTGCCTGGTTATTTATTACTTTGACACTCCTGCACTTGGGATAAGACATTAACTTTTTAATCGAGTCAACAAACATCTACATATTAGTTCTAAGTATGCCTTATATATTAGCTTATGAGAACAACTACTTTCTTTTATAAGAGAAAGAGCATAATATATATTAGTCTTTATAATTCTAATAAATATTTGATATTTAAAAAAGTATTGAATTAAAAAAAAAGATTTAATGCAATAAGAATCCTATAATTATAAAAACTTTATAATTTTATTTTTGCAAATCATTTTTATCTCATAAGCTATATCTTTGCTCTAAATTTATAAATCAAATATTAGATTCATTAATCTAATAATATATGAATATTAAAAATAGATTAAGTCTTTATTATTAATAAATATGTATTCATATGAATATAATAATACTATGTGTAACCAACCAATTGGTTATAAGGCATATTAAATTAATGATCTTTCACTTGCACTAAAACCAATCACTTATGCATCTAACACCATATTGCTCCATATAACATTAATGCTTATATATAGATAGTGAATTGGTAAAAGGATTTCTAGATTTTCTTTGGTAGGTATCTATCTTTAAATCTTTTATTTTATTGATTTATCAAATCAGATGAAATTTTTTAATTACTTATTCGGATCATTAATGAGATCTTGGTTCCTTTGCTTATGAGATGACTCTATTATTATCACAATACAAGGCAATTGAATCAATAATTCTAGGAACCAACCTAATTCATTGATGAACTTTTTTATTAGAACAAACTTTTTGTTTCCTCAAATATGAAGGTGTGGTCATATTTAATTTTAGAATTAGTTATACTCTTTTGTTTGGAACTTTTTCAACTCAGAGCACTACCATTTAAAGTAAAACATATATTGACTGATATTCATTATTTTTCCAACATTACATTGAAAATTTTTTAATTTAAATAATTTTAAAGTTCTAGTTTATCTTTTTCAATAATAGATCTTGTAGTTAAGTATAGGATACAATTTCCATCATATCTCTATCAATCTTTATTTTAGAACATATGTCTTTGGAGGCAGGTGTTCTATGTAAAATAAATAAGAATCCAATCTTAGATTTTTACATGTTAAGCTATTTTAACATCTAGTATATATGCATGGATTGAGACAATCTAAGTAATGTTCTAGATCTATCTCTATCTCTAATATATATGTTTCTTCTTCCAATTTCTTTATATATAAATTATTAGATAGTTAAAACTTTACTAATTAAAGTAAAAATATGTCGTTTCTTAAAAATAATATGTTATCTATGTATAATATTAGGAAAACAACACCACTTCTATTAACCTTCTATAAACACAAATTTTATCCATATTTTTTTATGAAATTAAATCTAATAATTATACCATTAAAATATGATATTTCTATTCCTTAAAGTTTGTATTGTATATTTGTACATTGTCTTTTATATTAGTCTTTCATTTAAAGAGCTACTTAAATCTATTGAGTTTTATCACTTTAGATAAATTAATCAAGTTCCAAACTTGGTTACTATATGAATTTCATAATTTCTAGTCATTTCTTGGAATAAATATCATATATTACTTATAAGTAATTGGTAAGCTCATCAGTTATGAGTAACATATCATTCACAGCTTTTATAAGAGGTTCTTATCTTATTGATATATGACATGTTTTACCAAATTTATAGAGATTTTATATGTATTTAGGTTTAGGCTAAACATCCAATGTTTTAACTTTGAGAATATATTTTATTTGGATGTAGTGTTTTAAAAAATATAGAGAATCTTATTCTCTTTTAGATAATCCTTAAAATATTTGGTCAAATATTAACCACCTTAATCCAATCATAGTTTCTTAATACTTATTCAAATTTATATTTCAATTTTATTGTAGTTTATATTGAATTTGAACATTTAAAACTCAGGTATATACAACCATTCATATAATTACCACATTCATAAAAATATCATTATTATAAAATAACAACATTTATCCTTCATAAGAAATTTAAATCCATTTAATACTGAATAAAATGAAAATAATGTCTTAAAATATTGGAACAAAATAATAATTATAAAATCTAGTATCAGCCCATTAGGTAAAACAAAATAACTAGTTCCTACAACTAATGCATAATTGGTTTATACGGCTAATGCAATAACTCTTGCCTTATTACTGAGTCGCATGCCCATTTTTCCTTCAACTAATCCTTTTTTTTTTGTTTCTACATTTAATAACAAATGTAAAAACCATATTCAATATCTAATACCCAAAAACTATAATGCAAAGTAGTAAAATAGTTTTAAATTATAAACATATATAAAGTAGAAGCTTTATTAAATTTCTTTGCCTTCAAGGTTGCAAGGTGTTCCTTGTAATCCCTTCTCCAAAGTCCTTCCTTACCACAATGATGACAAGTGCCTTTATCTTACTTTATGCTCCTAGTAGGTTTGTTTGCTTTAAAGATAAGACCATTTATTCTTCTTATCCTTCTTTTTAGGCATTTTAAAACATTGAACTAAAAGAACTAGGCCATTTTCCTTTTTAAGCCCCTTTAGTAGTCTTCCAACCTATTTATATAAATATAGAGAGTATTAGTTTCATGCATACATATTTAAATTCTAATTTTAGATAATCTGATTGGAACCTTCTTTGTGTGTAGTTTTTAATTGAATAATAAAAGTTTATTCTATGCTTGTTTGACATACCATTAGTGAATCCTCTAATCTTGATATTTGTTGTTATCATTATTTAATCCTTATATTGATCTTGCATCTTAAAATTCTCATCAACTTCTTCTACTACTACTACTACTACTACTACTACTATAATTATTATTATTATTATTATTATTATTATTATTATTATTATTATTATTATTGTTGTTGTTGTTGTTATATTGTTGTTATTTATAATTTATACAATTAACCTTCTTGTGGTTCAACCCCGATCTTGCTGAGTTATTTATTACTTTGACACTCCTACACTTGGTAGAAGATATTAATTTTTTTATCATGTCAACAACTATGAAAAACATTGTTTTGATTTTTATCAAAATTCTAGCTAGAATACTAGATTCCAACTAGATTTAAATAATTCAGTCAGCTCTAGCCAAAACAATAGCCAAAATTCTCTTTTTGAAAATTTATGAGAGAAAAATTGAGAAAATAATTTTTGTACATAAAATTAATTCAAAATTAACATTAATAGTAATTAAAATATACAAACAATAATCTTTATTGTCTAATGATGGCTATAATATCACTATTAGGTGAAAAAATGAAATTAAGAGAAAGCAAAGTTAACATACTAAATTTAATTGATCAATTTCATCCTCAAATGAAAGTAGAGAAAATGAACAATATGGAATGGTAAGATTTATTGTGTTTTAGATGTATTCTATAATAATTAAGATGAATATTGAACTTTTAAAATACCATAAAATAATAAATAAAATTGATCAACAAACATAGTTATCTAGTTATGAACAAAGATAGCTATTTTTATATAGTTCTCATGTTCATGGCTTAACTATTCTAAAATTTAGAATAATAAGAAATTGGAGATGCATTCCATCCACCAAACTCTTTTAAAGAAATTCCTCTAAATTTAAAATATGCTAGATTCTCACATGAACTAAGAGATTCGAAAAGACTTGCTGGAGCTATATATATACACATACATTTTTTAACTTAGTGTTCTCACTTTAATTTCATTTAGTTAATGATTAGCTATAGCATAGAGTAGTGATCGAGACATTTAGGGTCTAAACTTTTGTGATATCTTATTTTTTACCCTATTTCTAACATATTTTCCAATATAAAAAAAGAAAAACAAAAAAATTAGAGAAAAGAAGGACCAAAATAATGAGGAATTAAATAATATAAAGGAATATTACATTGATGAGAAAAAGAAATATGCAAGCAAAATTAAAAATTATACAAAGAGAGATCCTTCAAAATAAATTAAAATAATTTCTTACCATAAAAATTATAAATTATAAATCTTCATATAAAAATCTTTCTGGTATTATTTTTTATCTTGACAATAAACCCCATGATATAAATTGAGAAAAAGAAAACTATGAAGATACATAGACAAAACTTTTTAAAAAAAAAAACCGCCCATTCGTCCTTCCTACCCGAGCCAACCCGAACAAGAGGCCACCGTCCCATTATCGTCTTCTCCATCGCTTAAAGCTGACCTGCAATCTACCACCAAAGTCCCTGACATATCCACTATATCTCCTTTCTCTTTTCCTAGAAGACCTGACCGGCAAGCCCACACCAATCAACCTCACCACCTCGATGGACCACCAGTCTACGCCATTAATTAAATCTAGTCAAATACCAAGAGATCACCATTCATGAATCTTCCTCCAATCGCCACCTTACCACCTAAAAACCCAGTTCACAATAGCCCCTCACTTCCCTTTCCATCGGACCAGATGTCCCCTAAATCACTGTCCAATCGAGCTCCAACCCATAGCCTAAACATATTCATCGATCATCACCATCCATCACATCGCAGCCCTTCCCTACTAACAACCACGTAAATCAGCTCTCCTGCTTGAAATTCTAGCGAAAAATAGACTACAAAACACCCAAAAATTAAATCCTACTAGGGTTTCTCTGGATGTCACACTAAGGGCAATCGATCTCATTGTAAATATTGATGTGGTGTGTATTTTTGTATTTCTTGCTTTCATGGATTTGAATTTTTCTCATGACTTAAAATCAGCCCAAGAATTATAAATCTTAATTAGTTTTGTTTTTGGGTGTCGCATTAAGGGTTAGTAAGTCAGCTTTCTATGTGAATATTGATTTTTTTTTCGTTCCCTTGCCATATTAAGATTGACACGATCAATATGGACATCAAAATTATAGGCTGGGGTTCGAGATAGAGGTGGAGGTGGAGGGTTTTTATTATCAAGTAATGATGGTGAACTCCCTTTATCGTTATCGTTGAAGATGTGAGTTATAATTATTATAACAGTTTTGAAAAAAATAAATATAGATTTTGTTTAAAATCATCAAAATATTATTTTTAAAATGTTTATTTATTTTATATAGAAATAACAATATAATTGTTCATGAAATAATATGACTATTGATAAAACAATATGACTGTTAATGAAACATTATGATTGTTTATCAAACAATATGATTGTTAATGAAATAATATGATTATTCATTAAAAAAATATGGCTATTCATGAAATAATATAACTGTTCATATTAAGTTTTAAGTTTCAAGTTTCAAGTTTCAAGTTTCAAATATTATTTTTTGATATTTTAAATATCCATATAATAACAATAGGAATCAAAATAGGAGAGTTTGTCCACCATAGCTTAATTTACTGCACAATAAAAACCTACATTTAGAAACATTAGGAGGGAGTGTTTCTTTTCAATATAAGATAAATATCTTTTATTTATTTATTTACAAATTACACCAACAATCCCTCACTAGTTTGTAATGAAAGTCTCTTCACTTGATAGAATTATGCTTACAAAAAAGTATTTTGCAATTTAAACCTTCAATTAGTGTTAAAACTTGAATCATACTAAAATTGATGGTATTCGCAGATTAAACCAAAACTTTTGTTTTAGAATAAAAGATATTACACACATAATACTATCCAATTTTTAAAGAGACTTACAACTATTTAACACTATTATACAATACATAACATATACAAGACATCCAACGGTACTAGTATATTCTAGTTGTGCTGTTGCTTTATCACAATAATCATTTAACTTCATGCTAGAGTCAAATGAGGTACTAGCCTCCTTTATATTGAGATGCTTAAACTTATCAAGCATTTTTTCAATATAATGTAAATGATTAAGTGCATAACTACTATTATGTTTATTAACTTTGATACCTAAAATTATATCTACTTTAGCATGATCTTTCATTTTTAAAGATAGAAATGAGATACCTTTTAGCTTCAACTATTCCAATCATATTGGTGCAAAATATTAACATGTCATCTATATAGAGATAAATAATCACACCAAAATCTTTTATAAATTTGGAATACCTACACTTATTAGAACCATTGTGATGAAAACCATTCAACAAAATTGCTTTGTCAAACTTTTCATGTCATTGTTTCAGGTTTGTATAGAACCATCAATATTGTATTTTCTTTTAAACAGTCACTTACATCTTATTGACTTAGAACTTGGAGATAAATCTACTAGGACCCAAGTATTGTCAGACAATATTGAATTCATTTCATCATTTACCGTTTTTTTCTAAAAAGCAACATCCCTAAAAGACATAGCTTAATTGAATGTCTTTGGATCATCTTCTATATTTAGGATCATAAGTGTCTTTTTTAATATTGTATTTGTATCACCTTCCATAAAAAATAAAATTAAATCTGTATCTATGTGTTTTTTCTTTCTAACTCTTTAACTTTTTTCTAGATTCACTTGAACCTATTACTTCTAAGTTTTTACGTTTTTCGCTTAACATTAAGCTAGGAGTCATTACTTTTATATTTTTTTTTTGTACATTTAAATTGATTAGTACTTAAAAGTGTATTTTTATCTTGGTTTTATATTATCATTTTGCACTTAAAGTATCAATAACTCCTTAACTAAAGCATGTTTTATAATAATATATCTAATAATATAAGATACCTTTAATTTATGGTAAATGTTCATTTTAAATGCAGGCCTATCACATAAATAAAAATATTGATTGATGACTTTAAGAACTTAAATTGCAAAGGCAAAGAGATGGCCAAACTTAGAAAAGAGATGTCGGTGCGATCCAAACCGGAACACTGTTCGGTAATTGGGTCATATCTGGAGTTACAGATCTTAGATTTAGGTCCAATTAAATGGATGGAAAGGTAATACATAGGCCTACAACTTTCATATGGAGCCCAAGATCTAAAAAGGCCATTATCAAGTCCTAATTGTAGCAACAACAAAGAAGCCCGAATCTGTCTTCCAGCCCGAGCACTGTTTGGTATTTTGGCCATATCTGGAGTTCTAGAAGTCCAAATGAGCTGCATGTTTTACACAAGAAAGCTGACATAATTGCCTACAACTTTCATGTTTACAACTGGCTCCAATTTTGACGTTATCAATGACGTTTTGGGCAAACAAGAGAAGATAAGGATTGTCACCAAGTCAAAAGTTGGCCACCCACTTATCAATTAGTCATCAAATCAATAGTTCCCAATTTTGGCCTATAAAAGGAGGCATTTGCCATGCATTTAGGCATCTTGGTTTCCAGATCAAGATCATGCTCTTCCTTTCTCTCTTTGTATTTTTTATGCTTTGTTTTCATTAATATTAAGTTTATGCCTTTCATTTCCTTTCCTTTACTTAGTTAGCTTTTATGTTCTTATTTTGTTTATCTATTTTTATTTCTTTCATTATGTCTAGCTAAGTTAATTATGTCAAGGTGAAAAGGCTACACTAATGGTGTGAGAATAAGTATAATGTAAACTTAATATGGACTTTAATGTTTGATACTAACATGTTTTATATTTGTTATCTTGTTCACTCTTTAATACTTTGCTTGTTAAATGACTAATCTTGATTTATGTTGTATAACACTTGGTACAATAAATGCTTGGCACTTTCATAGCCCATATTGTATGGTATAACCGACACCTGAGCTATGAAAGGAACTTGATTTGTTGTTAACATAAGTTATAATCATGAATGCTTGACGAGATTTACAAGTATTAGCATTAATTGAATAAGCTGACTAATGTAATCATGTTAACAATATATAATCTGATTGGAACCTCCTTTGTGTGTGGTTTCCAATTCAATAATAAGAGTTTATACTATACTTGTTTGATATACCATTAGTGGAACCTCTAACCTTGACATTTGTTATTATTATTGTTTAATCCTTACATTAATATTTCATCTCCAAGTTCTCATCATCTTCTTCTTCTTCTCTTTCTTTATTATTATTATTACTACTACTACTAGTATTACTACTACTACTACTACTACTAGTATTATTATTAATATTATTGTTGTTGTTATTGTTATTGTTATTGTTGTTGTATTATTGTTATTTATAATTTGTACAATTAACCTCCTTGTGGTTCGACCCCGGTCTTGCCGGGTTATTTATTACTTCGACACTCCTGCACTTGGGAGAAGACATCAATCTTTTCGTCGTGTCATAAATCACTTATGAATTTATACTCGATAAATTCAATATGTACAGATTCAACAATCATATTAGTTTCTAAATTCAAAAATCTATAGGCCTTTGAATTTTATGCATAACCAACAAAAACACTTTTAAGACCTCTAAGACCTTATTTTGTTCTTTAAGGATCATAACTTTTATAAAAAGCTACACACCCCTACATTTTAAAATAATTCAGATTTGGTTTTCTATTATTCCATGCTTTATAAGAAAAAACATTTGATTTTTTAGATAGTACTTTATTATGAAAATGACATACAGTAAGGCTTCACCTTATAAATTATGGTAATTTAACATTCAAAAGCATGGCATTGACCATATCCACTAAGGTCTTATTTTTGTTTCCAGCAAGTCCATTATGTTGTACTATCATTTGATAGATTATTCTTTTTTTTCATAAAATATAAAAAAACTATTTGGAAAAGTATTCTCCACCTTTATCACTTCTCATAACTTTAATTTGCCTTTCCTTTTGATTTTCTACCATTTTCTTGAATTCTTTGAATTTTCTAGAGGCTTCATCTTTAGTTCTTAACTAGTAAACATAGGTAAAACAAGAATAATCATCAATGAAAAATATAAAATATCTTTTTCCATCTCTTGTTAACATACCATTTATTTCATATACATTAGAATGGGTCAACTCAAGTAATTAAAAATTCCTTTCTACTTTTGAAAAGGGTTTCTTTATCATCTTTGCTTGAAAACATACTTCATATTTATTTTTATTATTGTGTTGATATAAAATATAACCATGCTTAAACATATATTTCAAATATCTATAATTTAAATGTCCTAGTCTAGCATGCCAAAGAAAAGAAGTAGATTCAACCATATAAGTAGAAATAACATTTTTTTCATTGATACCGAACTTAAACATGTCATTACAAGAATAACCTTTTCCTACAAATATCACAATCTTAGTTACAATAACCTTACGAGACTCCAAAACAATCTTGAACCCTTTCTTGCTCAAAAGACTAGCAGATACAAGGTTTTTTCTAATTTTAGGAACATGAAACACATTTGAGTAAAGATAATTTTTTTCCCAGAAGTAAAGTACAACTCAATAGTTTATTTTCCTAAAACTTTGGCAAAATTATGATTGCCCATCAAGACCTTTTCAAGTTTTTTCAATTCTTCATAAGTCTTGAACCATACTTTGTTGTTGCAAACATGAATTGTTACATCAGAATCCAGCCAAATCTGAAGTCTTTACAACATTAGCTGCCATATTCAATTCGGTAATCATTTCAATTTGAATGTTTGAAACCATGGCAACTAACTCTCTGACTTTATCTTTTTCAACCACATTCACTTTGAAAGAACCACTTTTCTTATTGAAATTCTTGAATTTGTACTCTTTTATATAGTGCCCTTTATTTCTATAACGGAAACAAACTTTATGCTTCTATTAGCATTTTGTTTCTTCTTGAATTTGTTTTCTTTCTTTTGCACTTTCAGATTATTTTGAGTCATTATCAAAACAATTTCAATAACCAATTTCACTTTAAAATTTGTTACTTACAATATATGCATACGAGATTGAACCTCAATTTGCAAGTGTGTTTAAAACTGTTTAAAGGTATAATTGTCTGTAAAATGCAACATCTTCTTCCTATATTCATTCCAAAATGGAGGAAGTTTTGATAAAATAGCCCCCGCTTGAAGTGAATAAGGAACTTTGATATCCAAATCACTAAGTTTTGAAATCAACATTTGAATTTCATGGACTTAATCCATGATTGGCATATTATCAGTAATCTCATACTTAAAAAATTTTAAAGCAAGAAAACAATCAAAACCTGATTTTTCCTGCTTGTAGTGTGTCTCCAAGGCAACCCAAATTTCTTTTAGAGACTTTAATTTAGAGATGTCATAAAGTTGATTGGTCAGAGTATTTAGTGTATACCCTCGATAAAGCACTTCATCTTCATGTTTTACTCTTATAGTCGTAATAGTGGCAGATTCATCTTCTTATAGTTCAGGTAGTGCAGATAGATTCGGATCAAGAATGTAGTAAATCTTTAATAAAGTAAGCAGGAATATCATTTTATCCATCCATCTTGCGTAATTCATACCATCAAACTGATCTAGTTGAATTTTGACATCCTTAGCAACTTTAACACTAGAATTTATATTTGACTCCATCAAAGTAAACACCTTAAAATTGCTAAAAAAGGTTAGGGTGGAAACAAATATGGAGTTAGCTTAGAGGCATGAAAACATTATCTTTATTTATCTCACACAAAGACAACACCTCCAAGATACAACTAAGCTTTGTAAACCTTTAAAAGAATGAGAAGATAAGACTAAGAAGAGAAAATATGTATTTTATTATGTTTTTTTCTTTGTAGTAACATGTTTTTATAGACTTGAAACATAATAATAAAATAGTATGATTGGTCATCAAATAATATGACTAGTAGTGAAACAATATGACTATTCGTCAAATAATATGATTATTGATAAAAGAATATGATTGTTCATGAAACAGTATGACTATTCATGAAATAGTATAACTGTTCATATTAAGTTCCAAGTTTCAAGTTTCAAATGTTATTTTTTGATATTTTAAATATCCATATATTAACATTAGGAAGCAAAATAGAAGAGTTTGTCCACTATGACTTAATTTACTACACAATAGAAACCCATACTTAAAAGTATTAAAGAGAGTGTTTTTTTCCAATGTGAAATAAACATTTTTTTATTCATTTACAAACTACACCAATAATAACAAGGTCATGGTCTCTTCTTGCAATGGAGGGCTATGAACCTAGAAATGTTGAGTTTGATGAGGTTCTTCAAGCATTGAGTTTAGCATAATATAATAGCTAAGGATATTACATAGTTCTTATACGAGTAGCAGAAGCATCTTATTAATACGTCTCCAACCAAAAGTATTATTGCTTGTTATCTTTCACAATGCATGATATATTGAATCTGCTAAGCAAAAATGTTGTTTAAAATCTTTATAAAAACTTTTTTACATACAAATATATAAGTTAATTATTCAGATATAATTTAATTAGAAAACAAAATTAGTACTTTAGAGTCGCTATGAAGATGTTGATGTTATTTTTTATGGGATGGCCATGTGAAAGATGTCACATGCTTGTCACAAAGGCAAAACAAGCTGGATACCACCTCCCATGATTATCAATGCTTCATATAGTAACTTGATGATGTAATAGTTTTCTTGTTGTTGTAACTTAATTTTTTTTTATTTTTTTTGTAAATATTTTGAAAAAAATAGAAATCCAAAAAATATTTTTTATATAAATTTAGTTAAATTTAGTGATTTTGTTATTTTTATCATTTTTTTAATATTTTTTATGTGTTAAAAAATAATAAAAAAATAAATATTTGAGGTTAAACTTGTATCAACAACTTGAGTATTAAGGGTAAAAATAAGATTTGAAAATTTTTAAGTCTTGGAGAGTCAAAGTTGAAGAAGAAATTGAGGGGAAAAGGCTTAAATTGATTTAATCTAGTTAAAATTCAAAGAAATTGAGGTTCAAGGATGAGTTTGAAATAAATAGTTAAGTTAGAAAAATCAAATAAGGGCTTAATTAAAAAATAAAATTGAAATTAGGAGTCAATTTTGCTTTAAAATAGAAAATTGAACAATCAGGGACTAAAATGGAAGCCTAGAAAAAATAAAAGGGCCTAAGATAACTCTGTCAGGGGTTAAATTGAAAAAAATTAAAAATTAAAAGACCATGGATCGAGGAGCAAAAGGCACTGAAATGGAGGGACTATGCCAAAGTTTGACGCAATTAAACCAAATAAGAAAACCTAATTCTGCTAGAGAAACAAAAACGACGTTGTTTCACTCAAAGTGAAATTGTGCGTTTTACTTAAATTAAAGAACAAGTTTTTGAAGATCAAAAGGAAAACGGCACTGTCTCATGCATTTTCTGTGCAAGTTTCTCGAAAAAGAGGGAAGGCAGAAACGACGGTTTTTCATGCAACTTTAGGGCTTGATCTTGGTCTTACTGAGTCTCGTAGTGGCGCAGAAACGAAAGAAACATGTCTTCTAACATGTCAAGTACAATCTTGGCGCAAGAAATCATGGTTTAACTTCCAAGATCCACTACAGATTCTGAATCAAACATACCTCCTTAGTCGGCCAACCTAACTTTGTTCATTCTGATGCAAGATTTGATTTTCAAATTTTAATGCCCTCTCCACAAATCAAGCAATGAAATATTGACGGTGATCTATTTCCTTTTCAAGAAACATTGAGCTCATCTCTAAAAGGCAGTAACAAGTCCAAAAAATAAAAAGAAAATAAAAAGGAGAGGGAGGGAACACAGGAGAGACAGAGAATAAGAAACAAAAGAGCACAGAAGAGATAGGAGGCGAGTGATCTTGGACAACAGTAATAGTGCAGAGGCAATTACAGTCGATTCCCACTACTCTAGTTTGCCATGGATCTGCAATTTTCCTTCGATTCTTAAGGTATAAATGTGGGTGTTAAAAATCTAAAATCTAGGATCTGACTATATAAACTGGGATTCCCTGTGATTAGAGGATTAGTGCTCGATAATCCTTGATATTGACTTATAAAATAGCATGGATCTTTGTTTACAAAATGAGGTAGGAAAAGTGCAGGAAGAAACAAATTGAATAGGAAAGATAAGGAACATTAACTAGCTGGTATGACCCATTCAAAATGTTTACTTCTTTTAATTTATTGTAAAAAAAAAAAAGGCACAAAAGGAAGGAATAGAATATTTGCATGTTGGTACTCTTGGTTATGGCACAAAAGGAAAATATGTCCAGGGTTCAAACTTTCATTAATAAACTTCCTTTTTTTGTTTTTTTTTTTAAAACAAACCTCAGGGATCAAGACCCAAGTATTTATAAACAATCACACTCACACATCTTCTATTTTTGAGATTAGAATGAAATTTTTTTTCTTAAAAACAATCCCTCAGTTAAAAAATAAATTCCAATTTTCTTTTTAAATGATCAAATCAACACATCTTGTATTTTGGGACTTAACTTCTTCTTTTTTTGCTTCACGAGATAATTTAGTAAAAAGCAATAATAAAAAAGAATAGTTAGGATAATTAATGACAATTAAAAAAACATAATAAACATAATTTTTTGTGAGAAATAATGTTTTAAAAATGACATGGTTCTTCTTTTAATTATAATTAATCCTCTATCTAAGTTTTTAGAATTAGTGCATACTTTTAGAATTTCTAGTTTCTTTAATTGCTATACAATGACTCCAGTTTTTTATATATATATTTTAGGTCCTTGTCGCTATGTTTATTAAGATAGGACACTTATAATAAAATAAAATATATCGAAATAAAATCATTTTAGTTTAATTTAAATGATATAATGATTTTAAACTCTTATAACCCGAATTTTCTTTATCAATAAGAGAAGTTCTTATAATATTTTTTTATGTCTATTTGAGTGATCATAATCTAATTTTATCTATCACACACATACACACACACACACACACACACACACACACACACACACACACATATATATATATATATATATATATATATCAATTATATTTAAAAAAATCTAAAAACCCTTTTTATTATAAAATCTATAATTATATATATTTAGTACTTATTAAGATCTTTTAGACTTCATAATTCTTGAGTTTAGTTTCTTATTTTTTCATGACACTTGGATTTTCTAATATCCTTTAATATTTTTATTTTCTTCTTCTATAAATAAAATAATTGTCTTGTACTCTAAGCATTGAGAAAAAAAATATACATTAAAAGGTATGAACTTTCCTTTTAAATTTTATTCTGAATATATATGTTTTTACTTGTTCTTTATTTTTATTTTTTTACACATTATCAACACGATCACTTTACTTAATTTATATTGAAATCTTCGCACATATGAACTCCTATGTTACGTGGCTTGTATCAATTTTAATATTTTTTTTCTTTTCATTATTATTCATATTTTATGAAATATATTTGGCTTTGTAAGTTTCCGAAGAATTAAATACAATTCTTAAAGTATTTCTAAATAATTGAATAACAATCTTAAAAGACTAATTTTTTTCTTTTTTATTCATGATTTTATTTAATAACTTGTTTATATATATATATATATATATATAATGTTGAATCTAATGAAACTTAAATTTATCGCTATTGAGATATATAGGAATAACTTTTTTTTCATGAATCATTAGTGTAAGATTCATTCTTAAACAATTAAAAAAGAAAATAATGTATCCTTACAAGATCAAACAAAAACAATGAATTTCATTTATCACCATTTTCATGAAAGATTAAAAGTTGAATATCACATAATAAAAAATTATCTTGTTCTATGGCCAAATCTATAAAAAATATATGACAACCAAAGATTTATCTTATTCCCTCAAGCTCATTATAATTGGTTATACCTAAGGTTGCAAAATTTTAAATCGGTTAATGAATGTAATTCTATTTTTAAAAAATTACCTCATAATAAAAATTGTATAGTGAAAATATCATAAAAGATCAAATATTAGATAAAAGGCTTTCTGCTTTTCATGCCTCAAATATTGTTCTGCAGCAATAGTACAGAGAATGTAATTTCAAGAGATATTCAAAATTAATTTCATGTCTTCTTATGGTTGAACAAAATAATAAGCTTTTGATAAAAAAATCATCAATCATATCCCACAAGTTCTATATCATTCCCTGAAGTGAATGGAACCTATGTCTAAAAGAGAAGAAAGAACCAAGGGTATGGATATGGAAAAAAAAAAGAGAAAATGAGAAGAAATAATCCTTCAAAAGACAACTCATCACCATACCATAAGAAGTGGAGACACAATAAACCCAAACAAGAAAATAAAAGAATTTGTATAAACCTAAAGATAAGTGTCATAAATGTAGTATGCATGGTTATTAGTCTTACACTTGTTAAATACCAAAACATCTTACAAGTTTATATCAAGCATCTCCAAAAACAAATACACTTAAGACTAATTTTATTCATAAAAATAATTTTAAAGGTCATAATACTCATCTTGATATTTCTAATTTCTTTAAAAACTCATATAAAATAGATAACATACTTAGTGATGGAATCCTTGGGGATGATTAATATTTTTATTTGTATTAGGATATTTTCAATAAACAATGTCAATTTTATTTTAGTTAAATAATAAACTTTAATTATATTTTAAATAGAAACATAGCTTTTCATGATAGAGATTTATGTTTAACAGACATTGCAACAACACACAAAATTCTCAAGAAAAAGAAATACTTTAAATAGTTGACATTAACTAAAGCTAATGTCACTGTAATATCATGTCCAATATACATGATTAAAGGCTTTGAAAAAACTAATATTTTGTTATCAAATAACACAAAAGTAGGCATCATAGATGCATTATATTCATTTAAGTCCAAAAACAATTTATTTAGTTTTAAAAATTTATATGCTAATGGTTAACATATTGAAACAATAGATGAAGGTAAAAAATAGTATCTTTATATTATATTTCAAGCTATAAGCTTTTACTTGGAAAATTATATCTTTTCTCTTCTGAAACTTATTACATGTTAATAAAATCTATTGAAACAAATGTTATGGTACACCAGAATTGTTTTGAACCAAAAATATTTATGCTTTGACATGATTTTCTTGAATGTTCAGGATCAATAATGATGCAATTAATTATTGAAAATTCATATGGGCATCCTTTTAAAAACCTGAAGATTCTTTTACCAACTAAAAATTCATATGTTGCATGTTCTTAAGGTAAATTAATTATTAAACCATCTCTATCAAAGGTTGTCATAGAATCACCATCTTTTCTTGAAAAACTTTAAGGAGATATACGTGGACCTATTCATCCATGAAATGAACCTTTTAGAAATTTTATGGTATTAATTGATGCATCAAGTAAATAGTCATATGTTTTACTTTCTAGTTGAAATGTTGTATTTTTTAAATTAATAATACAAATTATCAGACTATGAGCATAATTTCCTAATTATCGAATCAAGAAAATTTGATTGGACAATACCAGTGAGTTTACTTCTTAAACATTTAATACCTTTTACACCTTTATTGAAATTGATGTTGAACATCTTGTTGCTTATGTACATACTCAAAATGATCTAGTCGAATCATTTATAAAGCACATTCAATTAATTACTAGATCATTACTTATGAAATCAAAATTGCCTATATCTATTTGGGGACATAATATTTTATGCATCATTGGTTAAAATTAGATCAATTGTTTACCAGAAATATTTTTCTTTACAACTTATTTTTGATATATTACCAAATATACTTCATCTACAATCTTTTAATAAGCAGTAAATGTGCCTATAGCACCCCCCCCCACAAAGAACTAAAATAGGTCCACAATATAGGGTTTGTTTGAAAAAAATTGATTTTTTTTTTATTTTTCTACTTTAAATTATTTTTTTAATGTTTTTAGATTATTTTAATATGTTGATGTACAAAATAGTTTTTTAAAATAAAAAACCACACTCCTTTACAAAATATGAATTTATGTTGGTTTTGATTCTCCATCTATTATTAGATTCCTTAAACATTTAACTAGTGATGTTTCTAAAGGACATTTTGAAGACAATCATTTTGATAAAAACATTTTCTCATCATTAAGGAAAGAAAAGTTAGTGCCTAAAGCACGACAAAATATTACTTGGAATAACCCAAAGTTATCTCATTTTGATCCAATGATAACTTAATGTGAACTTGAAGTTCAAAAATAATTCACTTATAAAATATTACAAATCAATTAACTAAATCTCATATTTTAGCTACAAATCCTTCATCTAGAATTGAAATTTCTAAAGAAAAAAAAAAGACAACATAATAGCAAATAAATCTATGTTAGGCTTGAAGCGCAGAAAATTTATTGATGTTAAGGATAAAAATCCTAGAAAATAAAAATTACAAAAATAGATGATGAAACAGATGATAAATATTGTGTCAAAATCATCTTGTAATATTGATCTCATTAGAGAGAGACCTCCTGAAAAGACATCTCCTGAATAGATCTAGGTATTGTAAATAATGAGATCTCCATAAATTATGTTCACACATAAAAGATTTTGTATCAAAATAAAATTATCATAAATGATGTATTTGCATTTAAGGTTACTTTTGGCATCACCAAGATTGATAATGAAATTGAACCACAAACTGTTAAAGAATACCAATATAGAAATTATTGGTCAATATGAAAAGGAGTAATCCAAACAGAGTTAAGCTCACTTGCAAAACGTGAAGTATTTGGACTTGTAGGTCATTTACTTAAAGGTGTCATGCATATTAGATACAAGTGAGTTTTTGTTAGAAAATAATACGAGAAGAATGAATTTGTTCCATACAATGTAATACTTATTGCATAAGGTTTCTCACAAAAACCTAATATTGATTATGAGAAAACTTATTCTTCAATTATGGATGCAATCACTTTCAGGTTTTTGATTGGTTTAGTATTCTTAAAAACGCTAGATGCACATTTAATAGATTTAGTTACAACATATTTATATAGATCATTAGATAAAGATATCCATATGAAAATCCCTAAAGGATTCAAAATGCCTGAAGTTGTTTATGATAAATCTATAAGTGTTTATTCTATTAAAATATATAAATCTTTTTATGGGTTGAAGCAATCTGGTCGAATGTGGTATAATCATCTTAATGAATACCTCCTAGGAAAAGAGTTTAAGAATAATAAGATTTGCCTATGCATTTTTATTAAGAAAACCATATCCAAATTTATTATTGTTGTAGTATATGTTAATGCTTTAAATCTTATTGGTACTCATGAAAAGTTTATAAAAACTATAACCTATTTGAAAGATGAATTTGAGATGAAAGATCTTGAAAAGATAAAATTTTGACTTGGTTTATAGATTGAACATCTCTCAAATGAAAAATTTATCCATTAATCAACATATACAGAAAAGGTCTTAAAACACTTTTACATGGACAATGTTCATCCATTGAGTACACCTATAGTTGTTTAATTACTTGATACGAAGTAAGATCCTTTATGACCAGTAGAAAAGCATGAATAAATTATTGGTCTAGAAGTACCATATCTTAATGTTATTAGAGCACTCATGTATCTTGTAAAATATATAAGACTATGTATAGTTTTTACAGTTAATTTACTGGAAAGATATAATTTCACTCCCACAAAGATATTAGAATGCGATCAAACATATATTTCACTATCTCTGCAGAACAACTAAAATAAGGTTATTTTATAGTGGATCAATTCATAACTAATTGGATATGAAGATGCAAGTTATCTCTTTGATCCCCATAAAAAAAAGTTCATAAACAAGTTATTTGTTTATATATAGTGGTACTGCAATTTCTTAGAGATGTACCAAACAAACATTAGTTGCTACTTCATAAAATCATTAAGAAATTATTGCAATTCATTATGCAAATCGAGAATGTATATGACTAGGATCAATTATCCAACACAGAAAAAAATATAGATTGTGAACAATTAAAAATAGACCTAAAATATTATTTGAAGATAATGCTACTTGCATCACTCAACTTACAGAAGGCTACATTAAATGAGACAAAATAAAGCATATTTCACCAATGTTCTTTTATATGCATCAACTTTAATGGAAAGAAAAAATTGATTTCAAGCAAATCAGACCAAGTAATAATTAGTAGACTTATTTGCAAAGTCTTTACTAGCCTCAACTTTTAAAAAGTTTGTCCATAATATTAGAAACGTTTGTCCATAATATTAGAATACATCATCTTAAAAATTTATCATAAGACATGTGCTTTTGGAGTAAAGTCAATATAAATTATACTCTTTTTTTTTTCTTAGGTTTTTTCCTATTAAGCTTTTCTATGCAAGGTTTAATGAGGCAATTTGATATCTTTATAAATTCCAAAGCATTCAAATATGAACCTTGAAGTATTTATATAAATATTCGATTGAATTGGATCTTGAAGTATTTATATAAAATCTTCTAATAAATTCTACAATATTCATAATCACACATGAATGTTATAACTTCTTCTTCTTTTTTCACTTTGCTTAGGTTTTGTTTCTATTGGTTTTTTCTATGTGACACGACTAAAAGGTTGATGTCTTCTCCCAAGTGCAGGAGTGTCGAAGTAATAAATAACCCAGCAAGACCGGAGTCGAACCACAGGGAGGTTAATTGTACAAATTATAAACAACAATTATAAAACAACAATAATAATAACAACAACAACAACAACAACAACAAGAATAATAATAATAATAATAATAATAATAATAATAATAATAATAATAATAATAATAATAATAATAATAATAATAGTAATACTAATAATAATAATAGTAGTAGTAGTAGTAATAATAATAATAAAGAAAGAGAAGAAGAAGAAGATGATGATGATAACTTGGAAATGGATAATTAATGTAAGGATTAAACAATAATAATAACAAATGTCAAGGTTAGCGGTTCCACTAATAGTATATCAAACAAGTATACTATAAAGTCTTATTATTCTATTGGAAACCACACATAAAGGAGGTTCCAATCAGATTATATATTGTTAACATGATTACATTAGTCATCTTATTCAATTAATGCTAATACTTGTAAATCTCGTCAAGCATTCATGATTATAACTTATGTTAACAACAAATCAAGTTCCTTTCATAGCTCAGGTGTCGGTTATACCATACATTATGGGCTATGAAAGTGCCAAGCATTTGTTGTACCAAGTGTTATACAACATAAATCAAGATTAGTCATTTAACAAGCAAAGTATTAAAGAGTGAACAAGATAACAAATATAAAACATGTTAGTATCAAACATTAAAGTCCATATTAAGTTTACACTATACTTATTCTTACACCATTAGTGTAACCTTTTCACCTTGACATATTTAACTTAGCTAGACATAATGAAAGAAAGGAAAATAAATAAACAAAATAAGAACATAAAAGTTAACTAAGTAAAGGAAAGGAAATGAAAGGCATAAACTTAATATTAATGAAAGCAAAGCATAAACATTACAAAAAATACAAAGAGAGAAAGGAAGAGCATGATCTTGATATGGAAACCAAGATGCCTAAAGGCATGGCAAATGCCTCCTTTTATAGGCCAAAATTGGGAACTATTGATTTGATGACTAATTGATAAGTGGGTGGCCAACTTTTGACTTGGTGACAATCCTTATCTTCTCTTGTCTGCCCAAAACGTCATTGATAACGTCAAAATTGGAGCCAGTTGTAAACATGAAAGTTGTAGACAATTTTCTCAGCTTTCGTGTGTAAAACATTCAGCTCATTTGGACTTCTAGAACTCCAGATATGGCCAAACTACCAAACAGTGCTCGGGCTGGAAGACAGATTCGGGCTTCTTTGTTGTTGCTACCAATTGGACTTGATAATGGCCTTTTTAGATCTTGGGCTCCTATGAAAGTTGTAGGCCTATGTCTTACCTTTCCACCCATATAAATTGGACCTAAATCTGAGATCTGTAGCTCCAGATATGGCCCAATTACCGAACAATGTTCCGGTTTGGATTGCACCGACATCTTTTTTCTAAGTTTGGACATCTCTTTATCCTTGCAATTTAAGTTCTTCAAGTCATCAATCAATCCTTTCATTTATGTGATAGGCTTGCATTAAAAATAGACATTTACCACAAATTATAGGTATCTTATATTATTAGAAATATTATTATAAAACATGCTTTAATTAAGGAGTTATTGATACTTCAAGTGCAAAATGATGATATAAAACCATGACAAAAATGCACTTTTAAGTACTAATTACACCCCTCAACCAACTTATTACTAGTCCCTAGTAATCAAAGCGTTACAACAATTTGCAAATTTCACAAAGCAAGGTATTCATCATTTAACTTCCATTAATCTATCCAGATAAACAAACTCTCATTAAATTTATATATCTGCTCAATACCTCTTAACAAGATATTAATAAACCTTTTTTTGTGCTCAATGTATCAACACATAATTATGGGGCTTTTCTTGGAAGAAAACAAAATTTTTGTTCTAATGTTTAAGGTTAACTTCCTTGGGTTGGGATTACTATTTTTATCATTTTTTTTTAACTCTATATACATATAATTTAAAAACATCATGCATCTTTAACCCATGTAACGAGCTTTCAGCTAATGACTCCCAGACCAGTTGGTCTTAGGGCATTAAGTGTTAAGACACCCCTACGAGCTTAGTAACTCGGGTCGCAGATACTGATATGTAGATAGTGCAATGTTTGATTCCCTTAAGCTTTTCTCCTCAACCCATGTAACAAGCGTTGGGCCAATAGCTTCCAAGTCAGTTGACTTTAGGGTATTAGGTGTTAAAACACCCCTTCAGGCTTAATTGCTTAGGTTAGGGAGGCTACGAAACCAAACTTATCTACATTTTTATTATCATCATTTTTTTTCTTTTTTTTCTTTTTTTTTCTTTTTTTTTCATGTTTTTTTTTAATTATAAACAATCCCTTTCCCTTAGTTGTTACCTTTAACAAAAGAACATAAATAATGTAATAATCCAATATGCAACCCACAATCATATGTTAAAGTGTGTGTGTGTAAATTAAGATTTAAGAATACATGTTAAATAAGTATATGAGCAGAATTAAGTGGTAACAATACGAGAGTTTGTAAACCTGAATATTTCAGGAAGTATTGTAATAGACCTTGTTAAGAATGATTGCTAAGATGCGTCTCAAGAGTCACTTTAACAAAAGAACTCCTTTACTCTGCCATCCTAGTAACAACAATTATGCACATGCTTTATGAAATGAAAAACAATTTTTTTTTTATCAACTACTACCCTCTCCCCCCAACCAAAACGAGACATTGTCCTCAATGTTCTAAGGTAGAAAGATAGAGTATAGAAGATATCACCTGAAATAACGAACACTGACAAAACCTGAAACACACTAAAGCAAAAATAAGAAATAACAAAACACAATAATAAAACCAAAAGACACAAAAATTCACAAATGAAGGCTCAAATCCAATCTAAGCTTTTTACGGCTTCCCGTAGATGACCAATTTATGCGACTCATGGAAGGATCAATCACAGGAATGAAAGATTGTAGTTGGTCAATCAATTGTTCAGCAGTAGTAGCAGAGATTATGATTTGTCGTGCAGAAGATGTTAGAAATTCCTGTTCCACAGCATGATCAAGAAAAGACAACAACTTATCATAATAACCATTAACATTTAACAAGCCAATGGGTTTATGGTGAATGTGCAATTGAGCCCAAGAGGAAATATGAAAGATCTCTTCCAATGTGCCTAGACCACCTGGTAAAGCAATGAAAGCATCAGCATGGTTAAACATTGCATTCATTCGAGCCGACATTGTGGAGACCTGAAGTTCCTCTCCAATTGTTTTTCCAATGATGTCCCCTTGTGCCAAAGCTTCAGGGACGACCCCCAAAACTTGACTACCTCCTAAAAATGCAGCTATTGACACACCTCCCATTAACCCAAGACTGCCTCCTCCATATACTAAATGAATCTTTCTCTCAGCTAGCACCTGACCAAGATGATTTGCTGATTCTAAAAACTCCTTTTCTTTCCCAGGACTAGATCCACCGAAAATACAAATATTTCTTATTTGATGACTTGAGGAACTTGCCATTTCTACACACTTCTGTATTTGTTGAATGTATGGGTTGAGTAGAAATGAAAGGAAGGAAAAGAGGGTTTTATAGATGAGAAATTAGAAAGGCAATCATAACATCTATATGTAGGCCAGCTGGAGTCTCACACTCTCTCTCTCTTTTTATTTATTTATTTATTTACTTTTGAAAAAAAAAACATGTGTATGTACAAGTAGTTGTGATTGTGGCTCATATCTTCCCTTGGTTTTACGTCCAAGAACGGCTTAAACGCCCTCTATGGGTCGGGGATAGGCTTCTCATCTAGTTTTCTTAAAAACTGGCAAACAAGGTCTTTTTTAATCAGATTCCCAAGACTAAGTCGATCATGTTCTTTATGAAATAGTGGCCATAAATCATGAATTGCACGATGCACATCTCCACTAGGATGCGTCTCAAGAGTCAATAGAAGATTATCTAAAGACTCCTTACTCAAGCCATCCTTAATGAATTGTATTTTATCTTCACGGTTTATAGATACCATTCCTAAAGAACGACATTGTGTATTACAAGTCCATCTAGCACATCGATGACAGACATCCAGTCATTTTGCACGACGCTTCTTTGCAAAAGTGCTTTTACCTGTTCCAGGCATGTGTAAAATGAAGTTAGAGGACTCACCTGATAATCGGACCTTTGCTTCAATCAACCAGCGAATATCTTCAGGAATTCCATGATTCATTAACAATCTCAATCTTGCACATCTTGCACGGTAAATTTTTGTAATCGCATTCTGAGGCAGAGCGGGAAAATACTTTTTCAATTTTTCAAGATTAGTGTCCATTTTCAAATGAGAATTGGAAGAGAGATTCAAAGAATTGCACAGATATATACACAAATATCAGTAATTGTGGGAAACTGAAAGAACCGACTTAAGTCACGGAGTACCGTTATCCGCCATTTGACCGGGGTGAGAGAAACTAGCAAAAATCACTAAAAAAACATAAAAAAAAATGTGAGAAAAAAAAATAATCAACCTTTATCTACAAGATCATTCAAACCAGCTGATTCATTTTCACTAGGAAAATTATCAAAGTAAGCTTTCAAACGATGTCCATTTTCTTTAAAATCATTGTCATTCATTGAATTCTCAATATCACAGGCCCCATAAGGATTGGTCCATCTTAATCTTAGCTCTTTAGGGAATGCATAGAGTTGAGAATCATAAAACAAAACTTTTTGACCAGTGTCAATTTTTTGACAATTTTCACAAGTTTTGCAGAATGCATGTGTGTCCTTGAACATGGTGGGCCAATAAAATCCATTTTGAAAGATTTTTGCAGCAGTCTTTTTTGACGAGAAATAACTTCCACATGATTCAAAATGACAAAGTTTAATGACACTACTTACCTCATTGTCAGGAATGAATCTTTGAAATATTTGATCAGGACAATATTTGAATAAGTTAGGGTCATCACAATAAAAGCTCTTCACTTCGTTCAAAAACTTTTCTTTGTCTTGGGTACTCCAATCAGCTGGCAAATCTCCTAAAGTAAGAAAATTGATATTTTTATCATACCAAGGCATTGGACTAAGAGAAAGTAAGGATTCGTTAGGAAAGTAATCATCAATTGGTGTGATGCCAGATGTCGAATCTGTTGTCACTGTTGACAAAAGATTCGCATCAACATTTTCGGTGCTTGTTTCATCCGTGATTTCTTCCTTAGAATAAATCATTTGCAAATCTTCAGTTTCATCCAATTCATTTTTACTTAAAGTAGATTCAAGTTGATCATAAACTAATTCCTCAATATGATCTACTTCTTGTAAATCATTATCATCTCCAGGTTGCTTGCAAATGTTGAAAATATTCATCTCCAATGTCATGTTTCCAAATGATAGCTTCATCAGTCAATTCCTACAATTAATCAATGCATTAGAAGTTGCAAGAAATGGACGTCCTAAAATAACAGGAAATGAATTACATGCTTCAACAGGTTCTGTGTCCAAGACAATAAAATCCACAGGATAAATGAATTTATCAACTTGTACTAACACATCTTCAATTATTCCTCTAGGCACTTTTACAGATCTATCGGCAAGTAAAAGAGATATAGAAGTTAGTTTGAACTCACCTAGATTGAGACTCTGAAAAACTGAATATGGAAGTAAATTCACACTAGCACCAAGATCAAGTAAGGCTTTTTCAATTTTATGTTCTCCAATAAAGCAAGAAATTGTAGGACAACCAGGGTCTTTATATTTCAAACCATTATTGTTCTGCAAAATAGCACTTACTTGTTCAGCTAGAAAGGCTTTCTTTTTCACATTCAGTTTCCTCTTCACAGTGCAGAGATCTTTCAAAATTTTAGCATAGGAAGGAACCTGTTTAATTGCATCCAGTAAAGGTATATTGATCCTTACCTATTTGAAAATTTCATAAATTTCAGAATTGTGATTAACTTTCCTTTGTTTGGTCATGGCTTGAGGAAATGGAAGTGCTGGCGGTGAATCAGTCGTTTCTTTGCAATTTTCAGATTCAACCCCTTCCTTACCCTCAGAGATTGACTCATCATCTTTCTCATAAGGTTCAAGAGAGGGTTTCTCAATAACCTTACCACTGCGCAGAGTAGTGACTGATTTGACTTGATCCATGTGTTGGCTTCCGGAACTACTTGCATTTGCATTGTATTGCCCGTTGGGATTTTGTTGTGTTTGAGATGGAAACTTACCTTTCTCTTGGAAACTAAGAGCAGATGTTAATTTAGCAAGAGTATCTTTAAAATCTGTCATGTTTTGAGCAAGTTGAGTATTGATTGTCTCTTGCTTTTCAATGAATGCATGCAATGTTTCCTCAAGATTTCTTCTAGGAGGTGGAGCATAAGAAGGTGCATATCCATGAGAATTTTAGAAATTATGGTGTGCTTGAAACGGTGATTGTGAAGTTTGTGCATTGTTGTTCTCACTCTTCCAACTGAAATTTGGGTGATTCCTCCAACCAGGGTTGTATGTTTGAGAGTATGGGTTGTGGTTGGGCCTTTGGAAACTGTTTAAAACATGGGCTTGTTCATGGAGACATTCCTTAAAAGAAGGCAAGGTTGGACAATCGTTGGTTGAGTGTTCATTTGTTTCACAGATTTGACACACAATGTTTTCAACAGATTTTAATTGACCACTCTTTTTCAATTCTAGTGCCTCAACTTTTCTAGCTAAAGATGCAAATTTGGCTTGAAGGTCATGATCTTCCCTAAGGTTGTACATACCTCCACTAGATGTATGAGGTTGAGTTTTACTCGGTGCCTCATAAGTACCCGCGGTGTCCTAATTTTAAGCATTTTCAGCTAACAAGTCTAAGTACTCCATTGCTTCATCAGGGTCTTTATCTTCAAAAGTTCTATTGCACATCAATTCAACCATTTGCCTATCTTTAGGTGTTAACCCTTCATAGAAATGTGAAACCAATCTCCATGTTTCAAAACCATGATGAGGGCAAGTACTAAGCAAGTCTCGATACCTATCCCAACATTTATAAAATGTTTCTCCTGGTTTTTGAGTGAAAGTGGTGATTTGTCTCTTAAAAGAGTTTGTTCTATGAGATGGGAAAAACTTCTTTAAAAACTGTTGTTGCATTTCATCCCAAGCACGAATAGATCCTGGTCTCAAATTTTGTAGCCATGTTTTGGCTTTATCTTTTAATGAAAAAGGAAAAAGCTTTAATCTGATGGTGTTCATGCTACAATTTAAATTATTATATGTATTGCAGACCTCCTCAAATTCTCTTAAATGCAAGTATGGATTTTCCAATTCTAAACCATGAAAAGAAGGTAAAAGTTGAATAATACCTGGTTTAAAATTAAAATGAGATGCATCAGGGGGGAAAACTATGCATGATGGTGCACTTGTTCTTGTGGGATTCATGTGGTCTCTAAGTGTTCTAGCACGGTTATTCTCATTATTTTCATTATGAAGTGATTGATTATCTTCTTCGGCCATATTTTTTGAAAATGATGAGGATACCCTACAAAGTCTACCACTTGATGTACGTGGCCACACTCTCATGCACATGTAGGAATAAAAAAAAAAAAGAAGAAAGCAAAAGAAGGAGGAAGAAAACACAATAAAAAGAAACAAAAGAAAAGAAACAAAGTTATATACAAGAAAAGTGAAAAGAGAAAATAAAATCAATATTATAATTTATACAAAAACTTACCTCCCCAGCAACGGCGCCAAAAACTGAAAGTGGATTTTTGTTTGGGTTAGATGTGATTGTGGCTCACATCTTCCCTTGGTAAGTATTCCCGCCTGTCACGCGGGTGACCCAGGTTCGATCCCCGGCAACGGCGCCAAAAACTTGACACGACGAAAAGATTGATGTCTTCTCCCAAGTGCAGGAGTGTCGAAGTAATAAATAACCCGGCAAGACTGGAGTCGAACCACAGGGAGGTTAATTGTACAAATTATAAACAACAATTATAAAACAACAATAACAACAACAACAACAACAACAAGAATAATAATAATAATAATAATAATAATAATAATAATAATAATAATAGTAATACTAATAATAATAATAATAGTAGTAGTAGTAGTAATAGTAGTAGTAGTAGTAGTACTAATAATAATAATAAAGAAAAAGAAGAAGATGAAGATAATGAGAACTTGGAGATGGAAAATTAATGTAAGGATTAAACAATAATAATAACAAATGTCAAGGTTAGAGGTTCCACTAATGGTATATCAAACAAGTATAGTATAAACTCTTATTATTCAATTGGAAACCACACACAAAGGAGGTTCCAATCAGATTATATATTGTTAACATGATTACATTAGTCATCTTATTCAATTAATGCTAATACTTGTAAATCTCGTCAAGCATTCATGATTATAACTTATGTTAACAACAAATCAAGTTCCTTTCATAGCTCAGGTGTCGGTTATACCATACATTATGGGCTATAAAAGTGCCAAGCATTTGTTGTACCAAGTGTTATACAACATAAATCAAGATTAGTCATTTAACAAGCAAAGTTCACAATAACTGACTCAATCCTAGAAATTTAGCTTAAAATTCAAACATTATAGATTTCTAGCACAAATTGATTTATTTCGATCAATCACTACTAAAAAAAGGGTCATTAGCATCGGATGATAACAACAGAATAATTCATATACAGCTTTAGCAACATATATATATATATATATATATATATATATATATAGAGAGAGAGAGAGAGAGAGAGAGAGAGAGAGAAAGAGCAACGGATTAGCAATACAAAATCAAATACTAAATAATAAATTAACATATTAAGAATCAGCAACAGATTTTTTGTTGCTAATATGGTTGCACAAAATTTATAATGAAAAAGTTTGTTGTTGATAAAAAAAAAATTAGATTTTCACTTTTATATATTAAAAAAAACAATGACATGTTAATAATTAATTGCTCCTTGTATACCTTGTAAAAAAAAACAAAAAACCTAACACAAGCAAATATTAATCATAAAAGAAAAATTCCTTTCATTCTTTGAAATAACCCTAACCCATGTCCTTTTTTATTCCTTTTTTAAAAACCTCATCTTTGTTACTTTTAAAAATTCTTCTTCATAAATATATGCTCTCAAATGTCTTTTTCCAAAATCATCATTCGTCACTTTCTTAACTTCTTATCTAGTGAATCTGCACTTCCAAGCATTTCATTTTGCAAGGAACAAATATGATGCGACAAATTAAGATAGTAGGTATAATTAGAAATCTATATTTGAGAGATTGTGTTTGTAAGTTAGAGAGAATATATATTGTTTTATTAATTAATTTTATAAAATAATTTTATAGATCTATTGCAAATTATTTATTAAATATGATTGTCATCACATGCTAATGTTTTAATTCTTAATGGAATGTTCTTTATCTTCATGGTTCTATGACGATTCCATTATTGCTTGGTTAGGTAGTGATTTTGTTTTTTTGAGGTTTTGGTTTTTTTATGTTTTATTGAGTGTATGTGTGTGGTTTTTTAAAGGAGAATATCGGTAATGTGTGACAAGTTCATAAATAAAAGTTAGATCTTGAATTTTACTCGCATGGTGTGAAAGGTGTGTGGTTGGTTAATAATTTTTTGCATACCATATTATTTTCACTTATCTTCTTTAGCATCAACCTCTCTAGAGAAATTATTCTTATTTAGTAGTATTAAACAAAGTAAAGTAGAGAAAGTGAAATTGTTCATCATCAATTTCTTGCCTTTCCATCCTATTATGACTAGAAAAATTACACTATTAATTGTCTGCTTTACAGATAAATAAAATCAAACCTCTTGTCTCTTTGACTACTACTTTTGTTCCCTCTTTTAAGAGAAAAGCTTGTGATTGCCATTTTCACCCATTCATCCATGGATTAACCAGTCGCATGTCCTATTAGCATACATGTACTTGAGAAAAAGGCATCAGAAGGTCATCTTTAGATAGTACTTAAAAGTGCATTTTTTATCAAGATTTTATATCATTATTTTGCACTTAAAGTATCAATAATTCCTTAACTAAAGTATGTTTTATAATAACATATCTAATAACATAAGATACCTTTAATTTATGGTAAATATTTATTTTAAATGTAGGCCTATCACATAAATGAAAGGATTGATTGATGAATTTAAGAACTAAAATTGAAAGAACAAAGAGATGGTCAAATTTAGAAAAGAGATATCGGTGCAGTCCAAACCAGAATATTGTTCGGTAATTGGGTCATATATGGAGCTGTAGATCTTAGATTTAGATTTGTTTTATATGAATGGAAAGATAAGACATAGGCCTACAACTTTCATATAGAGTTGAAGACTTAAAAAAATCATTTTTAAGTCCAAATTTCAGGAACAACAAAGAAGTCTGAATTTGTCCTCCAGCCCGAGCACTGTTCAGTATTTGGCCCATATCTAGAGTTTTAGAAGTTCAAATGACGTCAATATTTTACACAAAAAGCTGAGACAATTTTCTACAACTTTCATGTTTTTAAGTGGTTTCAATTTTGACATTATCAATGATGTTTTAGGCAAACAAGAGAAGATAAAGATTGTCACCAAGTCAAGAGTTGGTCATCCACTTATCAAGTAGTCATCAAATCAATAGTTTCTAATTTTGGCCTATAAAAGGAGGTATTTGCCATGCATTTAGGCATCTTGGTTTCCAGATCAAGATCATGCTCTTCCTTTCTCTCTTTCATTAATATAAAGTTTATGTCTTGCTTTCATTAATATCAAGTTTATGCCTTTCATTTCCTTTTCTTTACTTAGTTAACTCTTATCTTATTTATGTTCTTATTTTGTTTATTTATTTTTATTTCTTTCATTATAGTTAGCTAAGTTTATTATGTCAGGGTGAAAAGGTTACACTAATGATGTAAAAATAAGAATAATGTACACTTAATATGGACTTTAATGTTTGATGCTAACATGTTTTGTATTTGTTATCTTATTCACTCTTTAATATTTTTCTTGTTAAATGACTAACCTAGATTTATCTTGTATAACACTTGGTACAATAAATGCTTGGCACTTTCATAACCCATGATGCATGGTATAACCGACACCTGAGCTATGAAAATAACTTAATTTGTTGTTAACATAAGTTATAATCATGAATGCCTGACGAGATTTACAAGTATTAGCATTAATCGAATAAGATGACTAATGTAATCATGTTAACAACTTATAATCTAATTGGAAGCTTCTTTGTGTGTGGTTTCTAATTGAATAATAAGTGTTTATAATATACTTGTTTGACATACCATTAGTGGATCCTCTAACCTTGACATTTGTTAATATCATTGTTTAATCCTTATGTTAATCTTTCATCTCAAAGTTCTCATCAACTTCTTCTTCTTCTTCTTCTTCTTCTTCTTCTACTACTACTACTACTACTACTATTACTATTATTATTGCTACTAATATTATTGTTGTTATTCTTATTACTATTATTGTTATTTATAATTGTTATTTATGATTTGTATAATTAACCTTACTGTGGTTCGACCTCGGTCTTACCAGGTTATTTATTACTTTAACACTCCTACACTTGAAGAAGACATCAATCTTTTGGTCATGTCAATTTTCATGTCATGGCATTTCTCATAGTATTGGCTCTATCTCGTAGGGCTCTAGTTTGTTGGAATGTCCTAACATTTATCTATCTCTTCAGCCCTACTTTATAATTATAGCCCTTTGAATTATAAGCATCCATGATATGCAATCTTTTGTTTTTCTTAGCTGTATATGCACCTTACATCACCAAGCTGGGAAAAGGTGATTTTTTTGGGGGGGGGGGGTGAGTAAATGTTTAGAGTAAGACACATATTAGTATTGTTGTTTGCCTATGAACAGAAATTTGACAGAAAAAATATGAGAAATGTGAACTACAAGAAATTTCTTACTACATTCATGTTAGTGTTTCATAAATTCAATCCATGTGGCATTAAAATAATTAATTCCCAAGTTAAATGAGGAACTTTAACTTGGAAAATTTGACTTATGAGTTAGGAAATTTGACTTATGAGTCTCCTTGCAATGTTATTCTTGCTCATTACAAGTTAATTTACTTTTTGAATTTCTTAACACTATTATTCTTGCTTATTTTTTTTCTAATTTTAGATTGTTGAATCAATCATCACATCACTTTACTTCTTTGCATTTGGAGTTGCCCAGTTTTTAGGTTGTGCATATTGGGTCCTCCATTTTTGTCAATATAGCTTAAATGTTTTTATTAATTTTGGAAGATAACTTGGTTTATAGAAAAATTGCATGGTCATTAAATCTTGGCCTTTGTTTGCTAATAGTGGTGTAATTTGTCTATAAAGTTTTTTTATATATATAGATTGCACTTATTTGAAAGAGAAACTATAATATTTATGTTGTGCAGTTCAGTGACCATAGATAAGATAGACATAATTTTATTTTAGTTTATGAGTATTTATTTATTTAATGTGATGATCTTAAGTAATAAATTATTGATCAAATAAATATTTATTAGTTGGTTAAAAACAATTATGGCATATGTTTGCATGAAAACTTCATTTCTACAACATTACTTCATAATGCAAATGATTATGTATATTTTTTTCAATAAAAGAGTCTAGATTACTAAAGTTGATGAAAAAAAATGATGGGAGGAAGTAATGAACAGAGCAATTGCATAGTATATCCTAATTAGCTAGCTTTTCTGCCTACATAATTTTACTAATACATAGAATAATGAAAACATCATATTATTTTTCCCCTTACACATAATTCCAACGACTTAATTACAACTCAACTTCATGCAGTAATCCAATGTTGTTCTCTTTTTTTTTTTTATTACAAGTTTTCATATCTTTCCCTTTTATAACTTATAAGCTAGTTATTAATGAAGTTATTTTGATAATTTACTATATAAAGTTTTAAATATAGATTAAGAAATATATTAAATAAAATTCTAATTGTTTTTTTAATTATATTAATAAAATTAATATGAACGATCGATCATGGATGTATTGTCATCGTAATGATGATCATATTTGTCCATAATTTATTGTGGGTGTACATAGATTTATCAATTTTGCATTTTTAATTGATGAAAATGTATCTGGAATTAAAATTAGATGTCCTTGTGTTAGGTGAAAAAATCAAAAGTTTTTAATGTAAGAAGATGTTTATAAGCACAAGTTTTCAAGAGGATTTTTACCTGATTATGAAAATTAGACTATAAATGGAAAGCCTTATTTTTGAAAACCAATAATTGTTGGATCTTCATCAATTAGGTGTAGTCATATTGTGAATGATGTTTTTAAAGAAAATTCATATGAAAATATGGTTTTGCATGCAATGGGGGTTGGTAATACATACTCTAATAATATGGTTTCTAGTCTTATAATAGCAGAGGAACTTTCAAATCTAGATGCAAATAAATTTTTTAAATTACTTAAAGCTGCAAAGGAGTCTTCTAGGATGAGTGTACCAAGTAATTTAAATTCTCTGCTTGTGTACAATTGCTTAATATGAAGTTAACTCTAAATTTAACCCAGATTGCCTTGAACAAATTTACTGAATTTATAAAAAATTGCATACCTAATAATCAAAATTTGGTTTTAAATTTCTATGATGCTAAGAAATTTATATGGCCACTTGGACTTAGCTGTGATAAATATGACGTGTGTTCTAATTATTGTATATTGTATATTGTTCTAATTTTTTTTTATTGATTTTTGTGGAAGTTTACAATACAAACCTAGAAATCTCACTATTAAAGGTTCTAATAAGTCAGAGAAACAACTCTGATACTTTCCATCGACACCAAGACTTCAAAGGCTATTCATGTCTCCACATCATGCCAAACATATGACATAGCATCATTTTTAAAGGTTAGATGATAGAGTTATAGTGCATCCATCCAATAGGGAGTCATAGAAGAAGTTTAATTAGGACCATCAAGACTTTGCATCTAATCCATGAAATATTTTGTTAGGATTATGCACTGATGGTTTTAGTTTATTTAACATATGTTCAAATCTCTACTCTTATTGGCTAGTAATTATTGATTAGTACTTAAAAGTGTATTTTTTTTATCAAGATTTTATGTCATCATTTTGCACTTGAAGTATCAATAACTCCTTAACTAAAGCATGTTTTATAATAATATATCTAATAATATAAGATACCTTTAATTTTGGTAAATGTTCATTTTAAATGCAGGCCTATCATATAAATGAAAAGATTAATTCATGAATTTAAGAACTAAAATTGAAAGAACAAAGAGATGGCCAAACTTAGAAAAGAGATGTCGGTGTAGTCCAAACCGGAACACTACTCGGTAATTGGGTCATATATGGAGATTTAGATCTCAGATTTAGATATACTTTATATGGATGGAAAGGTAAGACATAGGCCTACAACTTTCATATGGAACCTAAGACTTAAAAAGATCATTTTCAAATCTAAATGGTAGCAATAACAAAGAAGTCTGAATCTGTCTTCCAGCCCGAGCAATGTTTAGTGTTTGGACCATATCTGAAGTTCTAAAAGTCCAAATGACTTGAATGTTTTACACAAGAAATCTGAGATAATTTCCTACAACTTTTATGTAGTGGCTCCAATTTTGACATTATCAATGATGTTTTGGGCACACAAGAGAAGATAAGGATTGTCACAAAATCAAGAGTTGGTCACCCACTCATCAATTAGTCATCAAATCAATAGTTTATAATTTGTACAATTAACCTCCCTATTGTTCGACCCCGGTCTTGCCGGGTTATTTATTACTTCGACACTCTTACACTTGGGAGAAGACATTAATATTTTGGTCATGTCAAGTTTTTGACGTCGTTGCCGAGGAGGTAAGTTCTTGTACAAATTATAGCATTTATTTTATTTTTTTTTCTTTTCACTTTTCTTGTATATAACTTTTTTTCTTGTCGCTTATTTCTTTTTTTTTGTTTTTTTTTGTTTTTTTTTTGTTTTTTGTTTTTTCTTTTATTTTATTCTTACACGTGCATGAGAGCGTGGTCACGTACATCAAGTGGTAGACTTTATAGGGTATCCTCATTATTTTTAGAAAATATGACCAATAAAGATAATCAATCACTTCATAATAAGAATAACCGTGTTAGAACACTTAGAGACCACATGAATCCCATAAGAACAAGTGCATCATCATGCATAGTTTTTCCTCCTGATGCAACTTTTGCCTTCTTTTCATGGCTTAGAATTGAAAAATCCATACTTGCATTTAAGGGAATTTGAGGAGGTTTGCAGCACATATAATTATTCAAATTGTAGCATGAACACTATAAGATTAAAGCTTTTCTCTTTTTCATTAAAAGATAAAACCAAAACATGGCTATAAAATTTGAGACCAAGATCCATTTGTGCTTGGGATAAAATGCAACAACAGGTTTTAAAGAAGTTTTCCCCATCTCACAGAACAAACTCTTCCAAAAGACAAATCACTACTTTCACTTAAAAACTAGGAGAAATATTTTACAAATGTTAGGATAGGTATCGAGACTTACTTAATACTTCTCTCATCATGGTTTTAAAATATGGAGATTAGTTTCATATTTTTGTGAAGGATTAACACTTAAAGATAGGTAAATGGTTGAATTGATGTCCAATGGAACTTTTGAAGATAAAGACCCTGATGAAGCAATGAAGTACTTAAACTTATTAGCTGAAAATACTCAAAATTGGGATATTGCGGGTACTTATGAGGCACCGAGTAAATCTAGCGTAGATATGTACAACCTTAGAAAAGATCATGATCTTCAAGCCAAGTTTGCATCTTTAACTAGAAAAGTCGAGGCACTAGAATTGAAAAAGAGTGGTCAATTAAAATTTGTTGAAAATATTGTGTGTTAAATATATGAAACTAATGAACATTTAACCAATAATTGTCCAACCTTGCCTTCTTTTAAGGAATGTCTCCATGAACAAGCACATGCTTTAAACAGTTTCCAAAGGGCCAACCATAACCCATACTCGTAAACATACAATCCTGGTTCGAGAAATCACCTCAATTTCAGTTGAAAGAGTGATAATAACAATGTACAAACTTCATAACCACAATTTCAAGCACACCATAATTTTTAAAATTCTCATGGATATGCACCTCCTTATACTCCACCTCTTATAAGAAACTTTGAGGAAACTTTGTATGCATTTATTGAAAAGCAAAAAACAATCAACACTCAACTTGCTCAAAACATAACAGATTTTAAAGATACTTTTGTAAAATTCACATCTGCTCTTAGTTTTCAAGAGAAATGTAAGTTTCCATCTCAACCATAGTAAAATCTCAAGGGGCAATACAATGCAAATTCAAGTAGTCCTCGAAGTCAACATATGGATCAAGTCAAATCAGTTATCACTTTTTGTAGTGGTAAGGTTATTCAAAAACCAATTCATGAACCTTGTGAGAAAGATGATGAGTTAATCTCTAAGGGTAAGGAAGGGGTTGAATCTGAACATTGCAAAGAAAAGATTGATTCCCCTCCAGCACTTCTATTTTCTCATGTCATGACAATTAGGAAGAAATCAAGGATGAAAAAGGTACTGAAAATATTGATGCGAATCTTTTATTAAAAGTGACAATAGATTCGATACCCGACATCACTCCAATCGATGATTACTTTCCTGATGAATCTTTACTTTCTCTTAGTTCAATGTCTTGGTTTGCTAAAAATATCAATTTTCTTACTTCAGGATTTTTGCCAACTCACTAAAGTATCGAAGATAAAAAAATAATTTTTGAGCAACATGTAAAATTTTTATTGAAATAACCCTTACTTATTCAATTATTTTCCTGATCAAATATTTCAAAAATACATTCCCGACAATGAGGTAAGTAATTTCATTAAATTTTATCACACTAAGGCACATAGGGATCATTTATCATAAAAAAAAATCCTTTTTTCCTTCCTTTCATTTCTACTCAACTCATACATTCAACAAATATAGAAGTGTGTAGAAATGACAAGTTCCTCAAGTTATCAAATAAGAAATGTTTGTGTTTTCAGTGAATCTAGTCTTGGGAAAGAAAAGGAGTTTTTAGAATCAGCAAATCATCTTGATGAGGTACTAGCTAAGAGAAAGATTCATTTAGTTTATGGGGGAGACAGTCTTGAGTTAATGGGAGGTGTGTCAATAGCTACATTTTTAAGAGGTAGTCAACTTTTAGGGGTTGTCCCCGAAGCTTTAACACAAGGGGACATTATTGGAAAAACAATTGGAGAGGAACTTCAGGTCTCCACATTGTCGACTTGAATAAATGCAATGTTTAACCATGTTGATGCCTTCATTGCCTCACATTCACTATAAACCTATAGGTCTGTTAAATGTTAATGGTTATTATAATAAGTTATTGTCTTTTCTTGATTATACTATGGAATAGGAATTTCTAACAACTTTTACACGACAAATCATAATCTTTGCTGCTACTACTAAACAATTGATTGACCAACTACAATCTTTCATTCCTGTAATTGATCCCTCCATGAGTCGCATAAATTGGTCATCTAAGGAAAGCTGTTAAAAGCTTAAATTAGATTTGAGTCTTCATTTGTAAATTTTTTTGTCTTTTTTTTTATTATTATGTTTTGTAATTTTTTATTTTTATTTCAGTGTGTTTCAAGTTTGTTAATATTCATTATTTTAGGTGATATCTTTTATATTCTGTCTTTCTACCTTAGAATATTGAGGACAATGTCTAGTTTTGGTTGGGGGAAGAGGGTGGTAACTAAAAAAAAAAAATTTAACTAACTGTGTTTTCTATTTCATAAAGCATGTATAAAATTGTTGTTGCTATGATGACAGAGTAAAGGAGATCTTTTTATGACTCTTGAGACGCATCTTAGTAATCATTTTTAATAAAGTTTATCATAATACTTCTTGAAATATTAGTTCCTAATTTTGGCCTATAAAAGGAGACATTTGTCATGCATTTAGGCATCTTGATTTTCAAATCAAAATCATGCTCTTGCTTTCTCTCTTTGTATTTTTTGTAATGTTTATGCTTTACTTTCATTAATATCAAGTTTATATCTTTCATTTCCTTTCCTTTCCTTTACTTAGTTAACTCTTATCTTATTTATATTCTTATTTTATTTATTTATTTTTCTTTCTTTCATTATATTTAGCTAAGTTTATTATGTCAAGGTGAAAAGGTTACACTAATGGTGTAAGAATAAGTATAATATAAACTCATTATGGACTTTAATGTTTAATACTAACATGTTTTGTATTTGTTATCTTATTCACTCTTTAATATTTTGCTTGTTAAATGACTAATCTTGATTTATATTGTATAACACTTGGTACAACAAATGTTTGGCACTCTCATAGCCCATACTGTATGGTATAACCGACACTTAAGTTATGAAAGGAACTTGATTTGTTGTTAATATAAGTTATAATCATTAATGCTTGATGAGATTTACAAGTATTAGTATTAATCGAATAAGATGACTAATATAATCATGTTAACAATCTATAATCTAATTGGAACCTCCTTTGTGTGTGGTTTCCAATTGAATAATAAGAGTTTATACTATACTTGTTTGACATACTATTAGTGGATCCTCTAACTTTGATATTTTTTGTTATCATTGTTTAATCCTTACATTAATATTTCATCTAAAAGTTCAAATCTTCTTCTTCTTCTCCTTCTCCTACTTTTTCTTTATTACTACTACTACTACTACTAGTATTATTATTATTATTATTATTGTTGTTGTTGTTGTTGTTTTTGTTGTTGTTGTTGTTGTTTATAATTTGTACAAATAACCTCCATGTGGTTTGACCCTAGTCTTGTCGAGTTATTTATTACTTCGACACTCCTGCACTTAGGAGAAGATATTAATCTTTTGGTCATGTCAATTATGACTATTTGTAATTTACCTTAGAAGAAGTGTTGTCATACATGAAAGAATTGTCTTTTCCTGATAGTCATGCTTCAAACATCTCATGGTGTGTGAAAAAGGCATAGTGTAAGATTTCAGGAATGAAAAGTCATGATTGTCATGTTTTTATAAAAATACTTCTTCCAATTGCTTTTCGACCTTACTTGCCTAAGCCACTGTAGGAGTCATTAACTAAATTGTCAATATTTTTTCAAGACATAAGTGCTATAAATTTAAATGCCCAACACATTGAGTTTGCTGTAGATGAATATCTTTGAAATTATTTGCAAACTTAGAAGTATTTTTCCTTCATCCTTCTTTGACTCTATGAAACACTGGACAGTACATTTACTTTGTGAGGCAAAAGTCAGAGGACCCATTCAATATCGATGAATGTATCCATTTGAATGATATGTTTTCATGTCATATTATTTTTTATTCTTTTCCATTTTTTTCCCAAACTAATTGACATCAATGATATATTTATATGTTGTATTTAAAGAAAAAAGTGACCAATAAAGTTAAATTTAATGGTTTCCATATATGAAGCATATTTGATTGATGAAATTACTAATTTTGCATCTTATTATTTTTGTGATGACATGCAAATAATATGGAATCAAGTTCCAAGAAATGATCAAAATCTGCAAGAAATAATTAACTAACTAAAACAAATGGTAAATTAAGCACTAATTCTAGTTAGAGGTATAATGTCATTTTGCATCTTATTATTTTGGTGATGACGTGCAAACAATATTGAATCAAGTTCCAAGAAATGATCAAAATTTGTAAGAAATAATTAACTAACTAAAACAAATGGTAAATTAAGCACTAATTCTAGTTAGAGGTGCAATGTTATTTGTATCATATTAAGATAGCATGGTGAGGATTGTTTTTATTTGTTATAATGGACTTCAAATTTGTATATTTATATTTTCTAATGTTTTTTGTTTATTGATAGCAAGAAAAAGCAAGTGGAAAAGAACCTTAATAGGATGATGTGTTTTCGGTGTTACATCAGAGTGTCAAGTAGCCCAAAACCTTCACAGATAACAAGTCTAAAAAAGTTGTTATAAGTACTTTTTTATGTAATTTAATTATTATTTAAAATTAAAATAAATTTATTATTATATTTAATTTTATTGCAAGAGAATTACAAAAAAAAAAATAGATGAGCTTAAGATATGAAACTAATAAGGAAAATCAACCCTCATTTAATAAAGCAACTTAGTATGTGACAATAAAAAGAATTACAAAAGATAGAATATATGGTGCAGTTGGTTTGTTGAAATTCATGGTTAGTATGAGTGCTTCATAACAATCCAATACGATGGAGTTAAAACATATTAGCTCATCAATTCAGGCATTTAAAAAGCAAATAAAGAAAAGAAATGGTCATATTTTATCATTATAATAAAAGATGACTTATATCAAAAACTTAGTAATATGGGATACCAAGCTTGGGCATCAAATATCGACTAAGATATGTCGTCACCTATAACTTCATTTATATCTTCATATGTGACTCCATAGATAACGACATATATATATCCCCTGTCTTATCTAGTATATTGACTTAAACCTCGACCATCATATACTTGTCCCACCTTATGATGGTCAACATTATTTTGATTCGTTTCTACCACCACTTTAACCACCATCTTTCTAATAGAACATATATATATATTAAATTAACAAGATTTAGAAATTTATATTGAAATTTATTTTTATTTGACTTATTATTTTTTATAAAATAATTTCTAGTATTAATTTATGTTCTTTATATATTTATCTATAATTTTGAAATACCCATAAATAATTAAAAAAATCAATAAATAGAAAAAATAATTTAAGAAATTCATTTTTAAAAAAATAATTATTGGATAAATCAGCGAGAGATCAGCACCTTTACTTTACTAATTTATATAATTAGCAACTAAATTTTAGAAACAAATAATTTGTTACTAAGTAAATTATTAATTGAAAATATGTTGCTAAAAAATTAATATTTATTATTTGTATTTGAAATGATCTATGGGTAATTTCATTGCCGAATTTTATCAGCAACATATTTTAATTTTATCTGGGTCCTTTTTCATAGTAGTGAATTCCCCATATTTTGCTTTCAAATCAACTTTCATGCATCATTTTCAAATTCCATAATCCCAACGTATCCTCTCCATTCTAAAGCACTATAACATACAGATGAGGGAGAAGGGACCTACACAGCCTAAAATACCAAGAACATTGGAAATTTCTCACAAAACCTTTTTTTTCAGTCAAGCAAGACCGTCATCAGCAATCTAGTAAACCAAGAAAAACTAATAGCAAAACCTAACCACCACTGTACAGCCCACGGTAGCACCCACATCTCCTCCATCCACAGTCGAGACTTATAGTCACCATTGTCGTCCTTTAAACTATACGCCAAACCTCCCTTTTATGAACCCATCAACAAGACCCACATCATCACAGACCAAACTAGCCAGCCACAAATCCACACTACCATAAGAAAACCCTACAAATTACATCTCGTTCCACGTCGAGACTGCCAGCCACACAAACACCGTCATTGCCATTCCCTCTGGACTCCCATCACCAACAACCCACACAGTCAGCCCATCTCTCTTTTCATACTCAACACCAGCTCTGCCCAAGACAACCCTATCTCTCATAAATCAGCCATGCCTATAGCCTCTCGTCTTCCAGATCAAAACCTTCAGCCCCAACCTAACGTTGAAATCAGCCAACATCACAACCTCTTCTCTTAAGCAAACCGGATACAGCCACTTCCATAACCCCTTCTTCTCTCAGACCACAGCTAAATATTTTCAACTGAAACCCAAGTCTCTCTCATCTCCTCCAACCAAACCATGCATCCCCGCCACTTGGACAGACAACGAACAACCATCACAATTCCATGGCAGCCCTCTTCTTCTCCAATCCGTGACAGTCCCTCTCTAGACCTTCCACTACACCTCCTTTATTTCTGGCCAAAACGACAGTCGTACCGAACAAACCTAAACAAAACTCATAGCCCATCAGCCTTTTCTCTTCACACGAATTTCACAAAAGAGGAATTAGGTTTTATATCTATTTTTTTCACTGTTCTGCAGGTTATATGAACGGCTCGTGAGTTGCATGTGTGACTTGGTGTAGAGGTTTCAGTTAGAGAGTACGTGTGTATACACACGCGCCTTGTGACCCATCCGTTTTTCTAGCCAGTTTCCTTTTTTTATGTTAAATTTCAATTCCAAGCCCTCAAAATAAATATTTTAATTTTTTTTTATATTTAATTTTACGTGCGCTGATAATTTTATGTTCAATTATATATATATATATAATGAAGTCCATTTTTTATTTCTTAGCAACATTCGCATAAACAATAATAATATGTAAAAATATGCTAAATTTTTAAAGTAAAAAAAAACATATACTTAAGATATATTTATTTTTATGTAATAATTTTTTTCTAGTATATGATATAAAAGTTTTGGCGGACAACAACAATCTCACTTAGGCATAAATGAATAAGAGTGATCCATTTAGGTTGATTTTTAATTTAAAAAGTATTTGTTTCTGTTTATGAAGCAAACTATAAAAATAAAATATTTGATAAAATAAAAAATATTATTTACAATATATGAGTCCCACTATAATTTATGTTTTGCTTACCTGAAAGGAAAATTGATACACTTCTCTTTTTTGTGATATGTTTGTGTCGAACTGTACATTTTTTGAAGTGAATAATGTAGATTTAATAAAAACAATATAATTTTTTTAATTATATTTTACTTAAAAAACTAATATTTAATATTATTTAATAATATTACATAAATTAAAAGAAAATCGCATGATGATATAACATTTACAGAATTTGATCGCAATCCTAATTTTATTTCTAATGATATTTTATCTAATTTTATTGCACACTTAAAAAATCATGACAATTATAATTCTTATTGGATGAATTTCATACGTGATGGAATTGTAAATAATTTAATAGAATAATAAAAAATATTTGATATAAATTATTATTTATTTAATGATATAATAATAATAGTTAAATATGCAATATTTAAATTAAAAACCATTAATATTAATATATATTTTTTAGTTATTTTATAACCTCAATTTGAAAAATATTTTTAACCAATACACATTAAAATACTTTTTATTCAATCTTAATTTTAATTACAATTTTAACCAATATATGAATATCAAACTAACCTCAATTATAAGTATTTTTTATGAAACAATTCTTTTCAAACTATAAGTATAAAAGCTATCACAATATCAAATGCATTCTGAGATCAATGTTTAATTTTCACATGTGTGGTTGAATTATGAGTCTTTTAATTTTAGAACTAACAGTCTTTAACTTATTTTTTAAAATAATTTTAATAAAATAATGAATTTTATCATATTATCATCAAATTTAAATTTTTAATTTATCCCTTAAGTGTACTAGAATTTATATATACCTTATAATTCTTCTCTTAAAAATTGATTTCAAGTAAATCATAAATTTTTCTTCAAATTTTTGCTAAACCAAAAATTCTTAATTGGATTTGAATTTTTATAAATAAATTTGACATGTTTTTTTAATTTTAACGGTGAATATTTATAACAAAAAAATATTTTAAATTGATAAATTTTTTATTTATAAAGATCAATATAAAAAACAAAGCATTGTGAATGATTTGTAAATAAATTAAGAAAATCTAATGGCAATTAAAATGATAGATTTAAAAGAAAAATACATAATAAATGTAATCTTTCTTTATTTAAAAGGTGCCATAAGGATGGCGTAGATCTTATCAGAAATCTCTAGACTAGTATTTTGTATTAGGATCCCTAATATTTTTTATTTTTTTGTTAGGAGGGGACTCCGATTATCAATTACTTTTCTTTCATTTTGAAGAGTCTTAATTTTATATCCTAAAAACATGGTGTCGTGGGGATATATATGAAATGCATAAAAGAATAAAAGACTAAATAAATTAAGAAATGCATATGAAAACGAATTTTAAAAAATGGTATGTTGCACCTTAAATTCCAAACTAAGAGGAAAAAATAAATAATATATTACATCACCCTAAATATAAGTATTACGGCCTTAGAAAATCCTCAATAAAAAAGTGTTTAGTAGGATGCTTAATTTAGAATTCCTAGAAAATCTTAATTAATCAAAGGTTTCTAGAACCATAATCATAGTTTTAATTATCATTACAAGGCTAAGTATTATTTCTAAACATATTTGGTTTGAATTTAAACTTTGAGAACAATCATAGAAAATCCACGATAAAAAATGTTATATATAACATGTAGTTAAGAGTAATGAAATGAAATTTCAACAATCAAAAAAATATGAAAAAAACTCAAATTATCATATAATAAACATGTCACATCATAAGTTATAACAAAAAAAAAGAAAATTGTCAAAATAGAATCAAGAAAGAAAAGAATTGAGGGGACATACACCCATATAAAAAAAAAAATAAGATGCAATTTGTCAAAATAAAAAAACGTGACAGTGTACTAATAACAAATAAGATATCTATAATAAAAAAAAAAAACCTATCATAATACCTAGTAAATATTAGTTTAATATGTTTTATATTCAATGAGTTGGTTATATATGATATTATTATATTTATGTAAATATATATTTATTATTAATAAAAATTTAATTTACTTTTAATATTTATATAATATTAGATTACTAAATTTAATATTTGATTTAAGAATTAAAATAAAGATAAAGTTTATAAGATAAAATATTTTACAAAACAAATTCTAAAATTGTTATAATTCTAAAATTCTTATTTCACCAAAATATTATTTCTAAAATGTTATTGGTCAGTACCCTCTTAAATACTAGTCATTCATTAGAACTGTGAAGACTAATATATATTATATATATTTTTTTAATGAAAATAAGAATATGTTCTCATAAGTTAAGATATAATAGATACCTAAAACTAATATGTTGGTGCTTGTCATTAGAGATACACTGAACTGGCTTGCATGAAAATTCTACATAAAAAGATCACTTGTATCTATTAAAAGGCTTACGTGATGGTTATGTAAGTGATTCTTGGACTTAATATCACTAAATTATTTTATAAAAATAATATTATATTTTGATCATTTTACATGTTATCTTAATCGAGGTAAAAAAAATAGCAGACATTTAGTATAATATAAATTATATGAATATACTTGAGTGATCAAGAGAGAATTCATTATTCTAGGTGAATTAAAAAAAAATGTTTCATTTGTTTTTAAATAGTTGTCGCACATGTGTATCGTTGCAGTAAACCGTCCACCTTCTTAAAAAAAAATATAATGGTCTATCTGGCAAATGTGGAGAGACAACGAATTCTTGTCTTTTATCAATAAAATATGGACCGAGAGTCACCACTTAGTATTTTGATCACTAAGAACCCTAACTACTTTCAAAGAACGGATACAAAGACTAGTTGCGTAAAAAGAAGATATTAGCACCTCAATTATGCCCTATCTAAGGTAAGCTACATTGTTTTATTATTTGATAAAATCTAAAGTCTTGTTATGTTTTTACTTATCGTTTCATCTATGGTTTAAGAAAAGCTCTTCTTTGTAAGGATGTTCTTATCTTAATGGGATAAAACCGAACCATTCTAGTGTTAAAAAAAATAATAATATCCAGAATATGTATTACGTGTAATATCGTATCTTAAATACTAAAAGACAAACAAAATAAAATTTATATTGTTTTTAAAATTTTGACCAATATTCTATTGACTTTAATAAACTAGTTATTAAAGCCAAAATGCATGTTAAAATATTATTTTTTGGTATATGAAAAATATAATATGATTTTTTAGCTTTGAGACACTTGGCCGTATATACAAAAAAAAATTCAAATTTCTTTTATATTTTGAAAGTTTTGATGAAAACCGGGTATTTTAGTATCGGATTTGTATTGTTAATGACATAAAAAAATAAAAAAAGGGTAAAAATCCCAAAAAAGGGTATGGCCTGGCCCATCCCTTCTAAGCTGGGCCGGATTCGGCCCATCAACTATGGGCTAGGCTAATGTCCTAGCCCAAGCCTAAATAGATTAGTTACCCTACGCATTTGAACAATAACCAACTCACGACGTATTTTTCAACAGAACATGAAATATTCATGCTCTGCATGCAAAAATACAAGCGACTTTAGCAAGGGAACAAACAATGGGAAGAAGGCAGTTACCTGTTCACAATAGCACGCTGTAGTGGCTAGTGGTGGTTGTAGGCGGCGTCGCTACTTCTCATTCAGACTCCTTTATTATCCCTATTTTCATCTCCTATTATTTTTTCTCTTCTCCTCTTGTTTTTCCTCTCTCACACTCTGTTTTCTTTTTTTCCTGGCTATTCATCCCTCTTTTGTCTTCTCCTTCCCTTTATGTTTCGCAATCCCTTGGTTTTCTTCTCTTTTGTTTTCATTGTTCTCCCTATTCTTTCTCTCCCTTCTTCTTTCCTTCTTTTTTTTCGGTCTCCCCCCTCTCTTTTTGTGCTTTCTCTTCTCTTTTCCTCTCTTTTTTTCCTCTTTTTTCTTTCAGCCCTCTCTTCCCTTGCTTTTATAGGCAAAAAATAGAGAAGAGATACTAGCACAATGTAGTGTGCTGCCACCCCTTCACTGCCCCTCCAACATATGGAAAGTGTTTTTGGGTAAGTGGGGTTGGTTTGTGTCTTTTTGAGAGGGAATCGGTGTCTTTTTAAAGAGAGAGATGGCGGTGATAGAGAAAAAAAAATCTTCTTCTTCCCTTACTTCGCACGTCCAAAGGAAGAAAAGGATTGACACTGCCTTTTAAAAAAGCATCGTTTAGGTCTCTTTGTTTTTTAACAATGCATGAAACGACGCTGTTTTGAGCAAAATATGCCGTTTTATTTAAATAAAAAAGGTGGCAAAAGGTGTTAAAGTGCATATTGGTCCTTAATTTATGATTTGTTCAATTAAATCCTCCATTGTAATTTTGATTATAAAAATCAATTTAATTGCATTCCTGTCTAATTCAATCTTCGGCCTTAAAGTTGGCCATGTTTTTCAAATTGACCCTTGATCTCGAATTAATACAATTTGACTCTTAATTAAGCAATATACTTCTAATTTCTTCAAATAGACCCCTAATTTGGTTTTAATTATAGCAGCTATATTTACATGTCTTTTCCAGTTTGATCCTTAGTTTTGGATTTCTTTAATTAAGTCCTTAATTGGTCATTAAATTTCAATATTTATGCAATTAAACCCCTAATTTGACCAAATTAACTCTAAAAAATTATAATTTGACCCCAAAACTTTAATTTCTTCTAATTAAAGCCCAAATTGACTTCAAAATTATTATTTTTTTTGCAATCCAACCCTTTATAAATCCAATTAAACCTTCAATAAATTTATTTGAGTTCATACATATATGATCTTAGACTTTTCATCTTTAATTTGAATTTTTTTTTGTTAACAAGGCTCTTTTCGGTTAACAAAATACTGTTAAATTTTAATCTTTGTAATTTTGAGCCTCCTCAACCATTTTTGGGGTACTTTGACATCTTCTTTTCACTGTTATATTTTTTTTATTTTTTTTATTTATTTTTATTTATTTTTCATTTTATGCGAGGACCCAAAAATAAGTTATGACAATAGTGTTGAATGGAAAATCATTGGCAAAGATCAAATGAGATTTAAAAAAAAATCAAATCTTATTTAAATGATCAATGACTATTATGTTAAGAACAAACATGATTTAATATGACAGACATGCTCCATATTTTAAGTTTACAATTAACTTAATTCATTTTTATCTTTTCTTTATATTAATTACAACAATCTCTTAACTCAAACCCAAATAGCAGACCCTCATTTAGGGTAACCTCTATATTTTCTTGAAATAAGGCATTAATCCTATTTAAGATATCTAGATTCATAGCCCAAAATAGAGCATTAGTTCTTAAACCAAGAACTAGTCATCCAACCTAGAACATGACAACGATCTCTTTTCAAATAATAGCACCAATGAACATTTAACTATAATGTTTTAATAATCTTAAATAGAATATAATTAATAAGGTATCGAGCACCTACTTGACATTCGAATTCTATGTGTAGGATCCTATCTTGATACCCCCCAACATCTCTCATATAATTTTAAGAGCTCAATGTTAAACATTTATTTTTCCTTGCATTAACTTTATTTTACACAAACAAGTCAATACATAAATAATTACTACAATACAATTTATTTATCTTTTAGTTGAAAATACCAAAAAGAGAAGGATATGTTATCTTTTGATTTTTTTTTTCTCATTAATCCTTTACACATTCATCAAATGCTAAACCTAACACATTTCAAACAAAATCTCACGATGACAATTTTTCCTGTTCATTTTGTTGTTTTAGCTGAAACCTTATAAAACAAAGGATAATTTTTCTTAGATTAAAACCTCAACCATTTCTTATTCATTCAATTGACCACCAATTCCTCATCAATTCAATAATCAACTCATCACAATAAACTACAAGCATTAACACAACTAAAACTCATTTTAATTTTGTCAATTTCTTAAAAAAATTAAATTTCTATAACATTAAAATTCACATTTATCATATAGAAATATAATCATTCATCTAAACCATTGCCCATTGTTTAGTTATCACAATTTACAAGAGTAACATAAATTCATCAAATCTCCTTTTTCATCTATTAATGGTTGACACTTAGGCTTCATTACCCATCCATATTTATTTGTTATTTCAACTTGATTCCATTTCCATAACAACCTATAAGGATCATAAAACTATAATTTCTAAGAATTTCACTTTGCCTCTAAATTTCATCCTAAAAACCTAACTCAAATTTGATCAATTTTTGGTTAAATCATTAAACTCTTGTTCAAATTAATACAAAAAGGTTTTGAACACCTTACCCAATTTTAAAATGTATTTCAAAATTTGATTTATCAAGATTTTCCCAAAGATTTTCTCTCTTTCTTTTTCTTTTCTCAATCTCTCTCTATTTCAATCTTTTCTCTCCTTGATTATTTTCTAAATTTATAATATAGATGTATTCTTTTCTCACAAAACACTCTGTTTTTAATCCTAATTATCACTCTCTAGCCATTTAAGGTGAAAGAAAAAAAGAAATAAAATTTCGCTTTCTTTCTTGCTACACACCATCAGGTTATAACAAAGATAATAGCCAAAATGGCTTGATTGTTTTGAAAAATAGTTTGATCAATTTATATAAATCAGTCTAACCATTTCTCAAAAGGGCTAGACCATTTTCGCTACTAGAAAAATGAGAATTTCCAGCCATCAACTCATTTTATTTGATCTCTTTAACTCTATTTTCTTTTCTTTTTCTTATTTCATTACATTATACCTTAATTTATATTATATTATTATTATCATTAATTTTATAGTGTAAATAGAAGATATGGTTTTTAAGCTACAAAATACAAATTTAAGCTTAAGAGAAATCTAGATAAAACTCTTTAATATGTTAAAAAATCTAAATAGTAGTTTTTTTCCTTAAAATAAACTACACGTTCCTATTTATATTAGTTCTAAGATCTATTATAAAACATGATTTCTAATTAAAACTCACCTAATTAATAGAATTCATCTAGAATTAGAATTTTTAAATAGTAAAATATGAATTAAATTAAAAGTCATAATTTAAATAAGAAAAAGAATCCAAATATAATAAGGTAAATAAAAATAATCCTACATAATAATTTTCAAGCTTTATTTAAGGCCTTTTTGATTTCCGATCATTATGAAATTATAATTTAATAATAAATAAGAGTAAACAAGGCCTTCAAAGTTTTTAGTCAAACTTTCAGGTCAACTTAACAATAGATTAAAAGTTATATTTGATTTGCCAAACTGCACCATGACTCTTCTAAAACTTTTTAAAACCTAGAAATATTAATCACTAATAAAATAATACAATAAATATTATTATGCCAAGACTATGGAAGAAATTTTTCTATGCCAGCATCAAATAACTAAGAAAGGATTTGAAGGCTAATGATACCAAAAAAAAAATTAAAGCAAAGCATTTCATAATTTCTTCATAACCACGTCAAATAATATAGATTTTAGAAAATAAAGAGTAAAACCAATTAAATAAAAAAGACCCTAATCCATAGGATCCAAAAGAATCATTTAAAAAAAAATCTAGTAGAAAACTAACAAAAACAAGGTAAAACATGGGAAGGTAAAATAGAAAAAGAACTTAAGACATAGAGAAATCTTGAAATCGAAACTTTTAATTACTTTTGATAGTAAGTTGTTATTGTTTCAAAAGGGATTTGAGTAAAATATTATTATTATTTTAAGTTATTTTAATATAAGATTTAAAATCAAATTGTTTATCTAAAATGAAAACTCTTATTAGTGAATTTTTTTTTCCTATAGCATAACAATTGTTATCTTAGCAACACTATAATGCAAAAGTTACAAAAAAAATGATAAAAACTCCTTGAATCATATAAAAGAATGGGGCCTAAAAGATGTTAAACAAAGAAAAGGATAAAGATACAAAATAAATATATATTTTTAAAATTTTCATTATCAACTAAAGACAACAACAAAATCAGACAAAATAATATCCAAACAACAAAATGATATATAGTAAAAAAAAATATATATGTTATAAAATAAATAAAAATGATACAAAACCTAAAAAAAAGTTATAGGTCACCCTTGAAATACCTATGTTACAAGGATAGAATCACCTGCATGTGAAAAATTATAATTCTGCCTTATAATTTTTTTCTTGTTGTTTATAACAAGCACACTACTCATCATTAGAGTAGCCATAACAATGATAGTTATATTTGTTGTTGTGTTTTGCCACCTTTAGCGTAAAAAAAATATGACATTACCATAATTAAAAGGCTTAGATAAAGAAATATAAAAAAAATTAACCTTTAATTCCTTTTTTTTTATCCATAGCTTTATCATTGCAAATTCCCTTATAACTTCCATTTTTTTCATACTCTTCTATCATCTCTCTCTTCATTGCTAGTTTAAAAAAATAAAAATCTCTCTTCTCTAATTTTTGTATCCCTTTGTATTTCTAACTTCTCTATTATTTTATTTTCATACCTCTCTTATTTTTTTAAACCCTTCTCTCTCATACACTCTCTATCCTTATCCCATTTAAGAGATAAGGTTGAAAAAGTGGTGACCAACTATTGGTAATAAGGACTACCTTATTTTCATGTTATAATAAAAATCTAATCCATTATTTTTCATTATCCAACATTATAATATTAGTTTCTTTTCTCTTAGTTTTATTTATAATAGTAATTTGTGATTTTAATTTAATTGTAACTCCTACCATATAAAGGATGATATAGAAAGAAAAAAAGTTTCATGGGCCAAAATAACATAAAATCACAACATTGAATGGATGGTAACGATAACTAAACCATTATCATAATCTAAAGCATAATAATATCACCAATATGTTAGGACAAGAACACATGTATGGAAAAAATATCATGAAATAACAAATCAAAATTTTTGGGAGTCCCAAAACATATAGATGTAGTAGTAATAATAATTTTTTTAAAAAAATTAAGAGCCTCATGGATCTTGTTAGATAATCTAGGGTTGTTTAGGTTTGTGAGAAGATTATCCGAAGATCATATCTTCTTTTCTAGGCTTGATAAACTCTTTAAGGTTGGATTGTCATAAACCACATATCATTTAATTATTTGACCTTTAATAATAATCTAAAAAAACCACTATTGAGAAATATCTTAAAAAACCCTTCTAAGAGAAATGAATTGATATGCTTTGAGTGCTAACTCTCTTTTTTTTATCCATTCTACCTATTTGTATAAGTGTACCTAATATATAAAGTGTACAAAGTATATTTATCGTGAAAGATATGAGATATAACATTTTATTTATAGAAAAAATTTAATAGCTATATTAATGATAAAATATTATTTTACCCCCTAAAAAAATACACATATAAGATAATTTAAGGAATTTATACAACCAAGTCTCTACTTGAATTTTTCAAGTTTAGAATTGTAATCCTTTGTAACAATTATATTTTAGTCCTTAATTTTTAAAATTTATTTAAAATTAATTTTTACTTGATTAATTATTATAAGTTAATTCCTAACTTATGGTTTTTAATATGTTGACCCAGATATAAATCAATCTTAATAAAAAAATAGGATTAAATAAGTAATTTATCTTATTATGAATTTAAAATTTGTTTAATTTGTATTTAAAGATCAAGTATATCATTTAACAATATGTTATGATCACTTAAATATTTAAAATTTTTTATATAATTTGATTTAATCTTTAGTAATCAGTTTCTTGATATAATTAATATCATTTTATCAAAAATATTTTGGTTTATATATTGGATTGGAGTATGAAATATGTCTACTTTATCAAATCATATTTATTCTCAAAACTATTATCATTGATTTCCTTAATAAAATTTAAAATTCTTTCAAATCTCATTTCGTCTTACAGATGGATTTCACAATCAATATTATTAAAGAACAATATAACATTTTTTCTAATTCACCTAAAATGATGAGCCATCTCTTAATCATTTAAATACATTCATATAGTCAATACATGCATATGTTGTTGATTAGTACTTAAAAGTGTATTTTTATCATGGTTTTATATCTTCATTTTGCACTTGAAGTATCAATAACTCCTTAACTAAAATATGTTTTATAATAATGTATCTAATAATATAAGATACCTATAATTTGTGGTAAATGTCTATTTTTAATGCAGGTCTATCACATAAATGAAAGGATTGATTGATGACTTGAAGAACTTAAATTGCATGGATAAAGAGATGGTCAAACTTAGAGAAGAGATGTCGGTGCAATCCAAACCGGAACACTGTTCGGTAATTGGGCCATATCTGGAGCTACAGATCTCAGATTTAGGTCCAATTTATATGGATGGAAAGGTAAGACATAGGCCTACAACTTTCATATGGAGCCCAAGATCTAAAAAGGCCATTATCAAGTCCAAATTGTAGCAACAACAAAGAAGCCCGAATCTGTCTTCCAGCCCGAGCACTGTTCGGTATTTTGGCCATATCTGGAGTTCTAGAAGTCCAAATGAGCTGAATTTTTTACACAAGAAAGCTGAGACAATTGCCTACAACTTTCATGTTTACAACTGGCTCTAGTTTTGACGTTATCAATGACGTTTTGGGCAGACAAGAGAAGATAAGGATTGTCACCAAGTCAAAAGTTGGCCACCCACTTATCAATTAGTCATCAAATCAATAGTTCCCAATTTTGGCCTATAAAAGGAGGCATTTGCCATGCATTTAGGCATCTTGGTTTCCAGATCAAGATCATGCTCTTCCTTTCTCTCTTTGTATTTTTTGTAATGTTTATGCTTTGCTTTCATTAATATCAAGTTTATGCCTTTCATTTCCTTTCCTTTACTTAGTTAACTTTTATGTTCTTATTTTGTTTATTTGTTTTCCTTTCTTTCATTATGTCTAGCTAAGTTAATTATGTCAAGGTGAAAAGGTTACACTAATGGTGGAAGAATAAGTATAATGTAAACTTAATATGAACTTTAATGTTTGATACTAACATGTTTTATATTTGTTATCTTCTTCACTCTTTAATACTTTGCTTGTTAAATGACTAATCTTGATTTATGTTGTATAACACTTGGTACAACAAATGCTTGGCACTTTCATAGCCCATAATGTATGGTCTAACCGACACCTGAGCTATGAAAGGAACTTGATTTGTTGTTAACATAAGTTATAATCATGAATGCTTGACGAGATTTACAAGTATTAGCATTAATTGAATAAGATGACTAATGTAATCATGTTAACAATATATAATCTGATTGGAAACTCCTTTGTGTGTGGTTTCCAATTCAATAATAAGAGTTTATACTATACTTGTTTGATATACCATTAGTGGAACCTCTAACCTTGACATTTGTTATTATTATTGTTTAATCCTTACATTAATATTTCATCTCTAAGTTCTCATCATCATCTTCTTCTTCTTCTTCTCTTTCTTTATTATTATTATTATTATTATTATTATTATTATTATTATTATTATTATTATTAGTACTACTACTACTACTACTACTACTACTACTACTACTATTATTATTATTATTATTATTATTATTATTATTATTATTATTACTATTGTTGTTGTTGTTATTGTTGTTTTATAATTGTTGTTTATAATTTGTACAATTAACCTCCCTGTGGTTCGACCCCGGTCTTGCCGGGTTATTTATTACTTCGACACTCCTGCACTTGGGAGAAGACATCAATCTTTTAGTCGTGTCAAGTTTTTGGCGCCGTTGCCGGGGAGGTAAGTTCTTGTATAAATTATAGTAGTTATTTTATTTTCTCCTTTCACTTTTCTTGTATATAACTTTGTTTCTTTTCTTTTGTTTCTTTTTATTTTGTTTTCTTCCTTTTTCTTTTGCTGTCTTCTTCTTTTTTATTTTATTTCTACACGTGCATGAGAGTGTGGTCACGTACATCAAGTGGTAGACTTTGTAGGATATCCTCATCATTTTCAGAAAATATGGCCGAAGAAGATAATCAATCACTTCAAAATGAGAATAATGAGAATAACCGTGCTAGAACACTTAGAGACCACATGAATCCCACAAGAACAAGTGCACCATCATGCATAGTTTTTCCTCCTGATGCATCTCATTTTAATTTTAAACCAGGTATTATTCAACTTTTACCTTCTTTTCATGGTTTAGAATTGGAAAATCCATACTTGCATTTAAGAGAATTTGAGGAGGTGTGCAACACATATAATAACTTAAATTGTAGCATGAACACCATCAGATTAAAGCTTTTTCCTTTTTCATTAAAAGATAAAGCTAAAACATGGCTACAAAATTTAAGACCAGGATCCATTCGTGCTTGGGATGAAATGCAACAACAATTTTTAAAGAAGTTTTTCCCATCTCATAGAACAAACTCTTTCAAGAGACAAATCACCACTTTCACTCAAAAACCAGGAGAAACATTTTACAAATGTTGGGATAGGTATCGAGACTTGCTTAGTACTTGCCCCCATCATGGTTTTGAAACATGGAGATTGGTTTCACATTTCTATGAAGGGTTAACACCTAAAGATAGGCAAATGGTTGAATTAATGTGTAATGGAACTTTTGAAGATAAAGACCCTGATGAAGCAATGGAGTACTTAGACTTGTTAGCTGAAAATGCTCAAAATTGGGACACCGCGAGTACATATGAGGCACCGAGTAAAACTCAACCTCATACATCTAGTGGAGGTATGTACAACCTTAGGGAAGATCATGACCTTCAAGCCAAGTTTGCATCTTTAGCTAGAAAAGTTGAGGCACTAGAATTGAAAAAGAGTGGTCGATTAAAATCTGTTGAAAATATTGTGTGTCAAATTTGTGAAACAAATGAACACTCAACCAACGATTGTCCAACCTTGCCTTCTTTTAAGGAATGTCTCCATGAGCAAGCCCATGCTTTAAACAGTTTTCAAAGGCCGAACCACAACCCATACTCCCAAACATACAACCCTGGTTGGAGAAATCACCAAAATTTTAGTTGGAAGAGTGACAATGCACAAACTTCACAACCACCATTTCAAGCACACCACAATTTCCAAAATTCTCATGGATATGCACCTCCTTATGCTCCACCTCCTAGAAGAAATCTTGAGGAAACATTGCATGCATTCATTGAAAAGCAAGAGACAATCAATATTCAACTTGCTCAAAACATGACAGATTTTAAAGATACTCTTGCAAAATTAACATCTGCTCTCAGTTTCCAAGAGAAAGGTAAGTTTCCATCTCAACCACAACAAAATCCCAAAGGGCAATACAATGCAAATGCAAGTAGTTCCGGAAGCCAACACATGGATCAACTCAAATCAGTCACTACTCTACGCAGTGGTAAGGTTATTGAAAAACCCTCTCTTGAACCTTATGAGAAAGATGATGAGTCAATCTCTGAGGGTAAGGAAGGGGTTGAATCTGAAAATTGCATAGAAACGACTGATTCACCGCCAGCACTTCCATTTCCTCATGCCATGACCAAACAAAGGAAAGTCAACCATAACTCTGAAATTTATGAAATTTTCAAACAGGTAAGGATCAATATACCTTTGCTGGATGCTATTAAACAGGTTCCTTCCTATGCTAAATTTTTGAAAGATCTATGCACTGTGAAGAGGAAACTGAATGTGAAAAAGAAAGCCTTTCTAGCCGAACAAGTAAGTGTTATTCTTCAAAACAATAATGCTTTGAAATATAAAGACCCTGGTTGTCCTACAATTTCTTGCTTTATTGGAGAGCATAAAATTGAAAAAGCCTTACTTGATCTTGGTGCTAGTGTGAATTTACTTCCATATTCAGTTTTTTAGAGTCTCAATCTAGGTGAGTTAAAACCAACTTTTATATCTCTTTTACTTGCCGATAGATCTGTAAAAGTGCCTAGAGGAATAATTGAAGATGTGTTAGTACAAGTCGATAAATTCATTTATCCTGTGGATTTTATTGTCTTGGACACAGAACCTATTGAAGCATGTAATTCATTTCCTGTTATTTTAGGACGTCCGTTTCTTGCAACCTCTAACGCATTGATTAATTGTAGGAATGGACTGATGAAGCTATCATTTGGAAACATGACATTGGAGATGAATATTTTTAACATTTGCAAGCAACCTGGAGATGATAATGATTTACAAGAAGTAGATCATATTGATGAATTAGTTTATGATCAACTTGAATCTACTTTAAGTAAAAATGAATTGGATGAAACTGAAGATTTGCAAATGATTTATTCTGAGGAAGAAATCACGGATGAAACAAGCACCGAAAATATTGATGCAAATCTTTTGTCAACATTGACAACAGATTCGACATCTAACATCACACCAATCGATGATTGCTTTCCTAACGAATCCTTACTTTCTCTTAGTCCAATGCCTTGGTATAATAAAAATATCAATTTTCTTGCCTTAGAAGATTTGCCAGCTGATTGGAGTACGCAAGACAAAGAAAAGTTTTTGAACGAAGTGAAGAGCTTTTACTGTGATGACCCTAACTTATTCAAATATTATCCTGATCAAATATTTCAAAGATTCATTCCCGACAATGAGGTAAGTTGTGTCATTAAACTTTGTCATTTTGAAGCATGTGGAAGTTATTTCTCGTCAAAAAAGACTGCTGCAAAAATCTTTCAAAATGGATTTTATTGGCCCACCATGTTCAAGGACACACATGCATTCTGCAAAACTTGTGAAAATTGTCAAAAAATTGACACTGATCAAAAAGTTTTGTTTTATGATTCTCAACTCTATGCATTCCCGAAAGAGCTAAGATTAAGATGGATCAATCCTTATGAGGCCTGTGATATTGAGAATTCAATGAATGACAATGATTTTAAGGAAAATAGACATCGTTCGAAAGCTTACTTTGATAATTTTCCTAGTGAAAATGAATCAGCTGGTTTGAATGATCTTGTAGATAAAGGTTGATTATTTTGTTTTTCTCACATTTTCTTTTTTATGTTTCTTTTTGAGTGATTTTTGCTAGTTTCTTTCACCCCGGTCAAATGGCGGATAACGGTACTCCGTGACTTAAGTCGGTTCTTTCAGTTTCCCACAATTACTGATATCTGTGTATATATCTCTTCCAATTCTCATTTGAAAATGGACACTAATCTTGAAAAATTGAAAAAGTATTTTCCCGCTCTGCCTCAGAATGCGATTACAAAAATTTACCGTGCTAGATGTGCAAGATTGAGATTGTTAATGAATCATGGAATTCCTGAAGATATTTGCTGGTTGATTGAAGCAAAGGTCCGATTATCAGGTGAGTCCTCTAACTTCATTTCACACATGCCTGGAACAGGTAAAAGCACTTTTGCAAAGAAGCGTCTTGCAAAACGACTGGATGTCTGCCATCGATGTGCTAGATGGACTTGTAATACACAATGTCGTTCTTTAGGAATGGTATCTATAAACCGTGAAGATAAAATACAATTCATTAAGGATGGCTTGAGTAAGGAGTCTTTAGATAATCTTCTATTGACTCTTGAGACGCATCCTAGTGGAGATGTGTATCGTGCAATTCATGATTTATGGCCACTATTTCATAAAGAACATGATCGACTTAGTCTTGGGAATCTGACTAAAAAAGACCTTGTTTGCCAGTTTTTAAGAAAACTGGATGGGAAGCCTATCCCCGACCCATAGAGGGCGTTTAAGCCGTTCTTGGACGTAAAACCAAGGGAAGATGTGAGCCACAATCACAACTACCTGTACATACACATGCTTTTTTTTCAAAAGTAAATAAATAAATAAATAAAAAGAGAGAGAGAGAGTGTGAGACTCCAGCTGGCCTACATATAGATGTTATGATTGCCTTTCTAATTTATCATCTATAAAACCCTCTTTTCCTTCCTTTCATTTCTACTCAACCCATACCTTCAACAAATACAGAAGTGTGTAGAAATGGCAAGTTCCTCAAGTCATCAAATAAGAAATATTTGTGTTTTCGGTGGATCTAGTCCTGGGAAAGAAAAGGAGTTTTTAGAATCAGCAAATCATCTTGGTCAGGTGCTAGCTGAGAGAAAGATTCATTTAGTGTATGGGGGAGGCAGTCTTGGGTTAATGGGAGGTGTGTCAATAGCTGTATTTTTAGGAGGTAGTCAAGTTTTAGGAGTCGTCCCTGAAGCTTTGGCACAAGGGGACATCATTGGAAAAACAATTGGAGAGGAACTTCAGGTCTCCACAATGTCGGCTCGAATGAATGCAATGTTTAACCATGCGGATGCTTTCATTGCTTTACCAGGTGGTCTAGGCACATTGGAAGAGATCTTTCATATTTCCTCTTGGGCTCAATTGCATATTCACCATAAACCCATTGGTTTGTTAAATGTTAATGGTTATTATGATAAGTTGTTGTCTTTTCTTGATCATGCTGTGGAACAGGAATTTCTAACATCTTCTGCACGACAAATCATAATCTCTGCTACTACTGCTGAACAATTGATTGACCAACTACAATCTTTCACTCCTGTGATTGATCCTTCCATGAGTCGCATAAATTGGTCATCTAAGGAAAGCCGTAAAAAGCTTAGATTGAATTTGAGCCTTCATTTGTGAATTTTTATGTATTTTGGTTTTATTATTGTGTTTTGTTATTTCTTATTTTTGTTTCAGTGTGTTTCAGGTTTTGTCAGTGTTCGTTATTTCAGGTGATATCTTCTATACTCTATCTTTCTACCTTAGAACATTGAGGATAATGTCTCGTTTTGGTTGGGGGGAGAGGGTAGTAGTTGATAAAAAAAAAATTGTTTTTCATTTCATAAAGCATGTGCATAATTATTGTTACTAGGATGGCAGAGTAAAGGAGTTCTTTTGTTAAAGTGACTCTTGAGACGCATCTTAGTAACCATTCTTAACAAGGTCTATTATAATACTTCCTGAAATATTCAGGTTTACAAACTCTCGTATTGTTATCACTTAATTCTGCTCATATACTTATTTAACATGTATTCTTGAACCTTAATTTACACACACACACTTTAACATATGATTGTGGGTTGCATATTGGATTATTACATTATTTATGTTCTTTTGTTAAAGGTAACAACTAAGGGAAAGGGATTGTATATAATTAAAAAAAACATGAAAAAAAAAAGAAAAAAAATGATGATAATAAAAATGTAGATAAGTTTGGTTTTGTAGCCTCCTTAACCTAAGCAATTAAGCCCGAAGGGGTGTTTTAACACCTAATACCCTAAAGTCAATTGACTTGGGAGCTATTGGCCCAACGCTTGTTACATGGGTTGAGGAGAAAAGCTTAAGGGAATCAAACATTGTACTATCTACATATCAGTATCTGCGACCCGAGTTACTAAGCTCGTAGGGGTGTCTTAACACTTAATGCCCTAAGATCAACTGGTCTGGGAGTCATTAGCTGAAAGCTCGTTACATGGGTTAAAGATGCATGATGTTTTTAAATTATATGTATATACATTTAAAAAAAAAAAGAAGTAAAAAAAATAAAAGACGATAAAAATAATAATCCCATCCCAAGGAAGTTAACCTTAAACATTAGAACAAAAATTTTGTTTTCTTCCAAGAAAAGCCCCATAATTATGTGTTGATACATTGAGCACAAAAGAAAGGTTTATTAATATCTTGTTAAGTGGTATTGAGCAGATATATAAATTTAATGAGAGTTTGTTTATCTGGATAGATTAATGGAAGTTAAATGATGAATACCTTGCTTTGTGAAATTTGCAAATTGTTTTAACGCTTTAATTACTAGGGACTAGTAATAAGCTGGTTGAGGGGTGTGATTAGTACTTAAAAGTGTATTTTTATCATGGTTTTATATCTTCATTTTGCACTTGAAGTATCAATAACTCCTTAACTAAAATATGTTTTATAATAATGTATCTAATAATATAAGATACCTATAATTTGTGGTAAATGTCTATTTTTAATGCAGGTCTATCACATAAATGAAAGGATTGATTGATGACTTGAAGAACTTAAATTGCATGGATAAAGAGATGGTCAAACTTAGAGAAGAGATGTCGGTGCAATCCAAACCGGAACACTGTTCGGTAATTGGGCCATATCTGGAGCTACAGATCTCAGATTTAGGTCCAATTTATATGGATGGAAAGGTAAGACATAGGCCTACAACTTTCATATGGAGCCCAAGATCTAAAAAGGCCATTATCAAGTCCAAATTATAGCAACAACAAAGAAGCCCGAATCTGTCTTCCAGCCCGAGCACTGTTCGGTATTTTGGCCATATCTGGAGTTCTAGAAGTCCAAATGAGCTGACTTTTTTACACAAGAAATCTGAGACAATTGCCTACAACTTTCATGTTTACAACTGGCTCCAGTTTTGACGTTATCAATGACGTTTTGGGCAGACAAGAGAAGATAAGGATTGTCACCAAGTCAAAAGTTGGCCACCCACTTATCAATTAGTCATCAAATCAATAGTTCCCAATTTTGGCCTATAAAAGGAGGCATTTGCCATGCATTTAGGCATCTTGGTTTCCAGATCAAGATCATGCTCTTCCTTTCTCTCTTTGTATTTTTTGTAATGTTTATGCTTTGCTTTCATTAATATCAAGTTTATGCCTTTCATTTCCTTTCCTTTACTTAGTTAACTTTTATGTTCTTATTTTGTTTATTTGTTTTCCTTTCTTTCATTATGTCTAGCTAAGTTAATTATGTCAAGGTGAAAAGGTTACACTAATGGTGGAAGAATAAGTATAATGTAAACTTAATATGAACTTTAATGTTTGATACTAACATGTTTTATATTTGTTATCTTCTTCACTCTTTAATACTTTGCTTGTTAAATGACTAATCTTGATTTATGTTGTATAACACTTGGTACAACAAATGCTTGGCACTTTCATAGCCCATAATGTATGGTCTAACCGACACCTGAGCTATGAAAGGAACTTGATTTGTTGTTAACATAAGTTATAATCATGAATGCTTGACGAGATTTACAAGTATTAGCATTAATTGAATAAGATGACTAATGTAATCATGTTAACAATATATAATCTGATTGGAAACTCCTTTGTGTGTGGTTTCCAATTCAATAATAAGAGTTTATACTATACTTGTTTGATATACCATTAGTGGAACCTCTAACCTTGACATTTGTTATTATTATTGTTTAATCCTTACATTAATATTTCATCTCTAAGTTCTCATCATCATCATCTTCTTCTTCTTCTCTTTCTTTATTATTATTATTATTATTATTATTATTATTATTATTATTATTAGTACTACTACTACTACTACTACTACTACTACTACTATTATTATTATTATTATTATTATTATTATTATTATTATTACTATTGTTGTTGTTGTTATTGTTGTTTTATAATTGTTGTTTATAATTTGTACAATTAACCTCCCTGTGGTTCGACCCCGGTCTTGCCGGGTTATTTATTACTTCGACACTCCTGCACTTGGGAGAAGACATCAATCTTTTAGTCGTGTCAGTTGTTACTCTTGTCTTTGTTACTTTTGATTAAGACAATGCATGGTCAAGATTAAAGTTTAACATTTTCTATATAAAAGATACTTTAATGATTTTAAGTCTAATAATTATTTATAGAAATATCATGTAAGGCTTTTTATAAATACAAATAATCTCTTCATATAAAATTCTCTGTAGATCTATTTAATATATATGTCATTAGATAAACACTTTTTATATATAAATATTAAATAATAAAAATAAAATAAAAATCCTCTAAAATCTTTGTAAAAATCTTTGTAGAGCACTTACCTATTCCCTATAAGGACTAAAAACAAAAATTATAAGTAAATTATCTTTTAGTCTTTATATTAACACAATTATAACTTGGTTTATTATATTTTATACGATATGATTTAATCCCCAGTGGTTTGTTTAATAAAACATGAAATCAAATAATTAAATGATAGATTTAAGATTAAGAAAAAACTAAAATATGATATAATATGAGAATGACCACCAAAGATTAAGGAGTTAAATTATAGATTTATAAATATGAAGGACTGCATTATAATAATAATAAAAATGTGGAGAAAGAAAAAGGGAAAAAAATAACAGAGAGAAAATCTAGAGAGAAGAAAAAAGATAACCTCAGTCCTTGTGAGTGCAAGAAAAAGATCAATAGAACACAGACACGTAGAGAGAGAAGCAATCCAAAGCTTAGAGAGAGAGAGAGAGAGTTGATTATGGATTTAATTAGTATTTATTTAAACCGACCATTTCAATAGTTTCTTTCCACATCGTACAGAGAGAGAGGGGTTTTAATAAATTAAAATAATAATAAGTAAATAAATAAATAGCAGATATTCGTGTGTATTAATTAGATCCTCTTGTATGATTAGATATATATAATCTGATTGTAGTAGTTATGTTCCGTGTGTTTAATATTAAAAATAAAGTCAGAAGAGAGAAATAATAATAATAATAATAATAATAGGTGATAATTATTGTGAAATTTGGAGGGAAAAATTAGGGATTGATGGTGTTCGATTGTGGTGGATCGTGTTAGTGAAGAAGGGGATGACAGCCAAGCGAAGAGGAAGAAACGTTCAAGAGCTATATAATGCGACGGACATAATTGGGGAACCAAAGGCATGTATGTTATTTTAATTTTAGGGCTTCTTTTCTTTTTCTCTATTAATTTTTGTTTAATCGATTGTTTCTTATTGATTGTGGATTGTTTGGGGTCACTCAGTCGATTAGTTTTTTTTCTTCCTTTGCTCTATTGATTGATTGTTTTTATATTTACTTTGTGTTTTTGGCGTATGTTTGGAAAGTCTTAGTTTTTGCTGATTCGATTGTGGTTTCGAATGTGCTTTTTCGTAGGCGAGGGCCATTAGACGAAACTCAGAAGAAGTGCATGGTGAGGAGAAAGGGTAATTTACGTTCTGTTTTTCTTTGTCTTGTTTGCTCTTTTCTTCACTCCTTTTCCCCATAGAGTTTACTTTAACTGGGAGCACCTTCCATTGAATGAAAATATGTATCTGTGTAGCATAAATAGATGAAATTGAATTCCGCAATTTGGTATCTCATCTGGATCGGTAGAATTTAAGATGCATTGATTCTTTTCTTTCATTGAAGTATTTCCAACGGAGTGTTTGGATAATAATCTAGCTATAAGTGTTATCTATATATTTGCTTGAGCCATAGTGTTTTTATTTTATTTTATTTGTTTTTGTTATCTTGAATGTGGACTCTCATTACCATTGATGGAACATAGTTAATCTAGCAAATGCTGTATTCTGAATCAACTTTGAATTCAACCATTATTCTGAAGTCCTACAAGATTCCATATATTGCTGTTTCTCATATACTTGCCAATGAACTTGTTCAAATGATGAGCACCGTCGCAAAACTAAGCTTTTGGAGATGTCTTGGGGCTAAGGAGAGAACACCTGTAGCGATATTGCTTGGGGTGCATTTACTTTACAGTGAAAGTTTTACATTTTTCAATTTTGTTTTTTCTTTGCTATTGTCCACATAACAATTTATTTTCTTGTTGATTCCTTTTACAACCTTCTTAGGTTAGGAGTTATGGGTTGCTTGATCTATTTTTTTATTCTTTTTTTTCCTGTCACATCAATATGTCTTGTTGGTAAGCTTATCCTTGATAGCAGGGGTGGAGCAAGAAAAAAAAACTAAGGGGGGCCAAATTAAAAATTAAGGGGAGCAAAGTTAAATTTTTAATTATTTTTATAATATTTACAAAGGAGGGGGCTGGGAAAGAAAATTCCTGCAGGGGCCGGGGCCCCTGCCTCCACCACTGCTTGATAGGAAGCGGGTTTCTAAAAGGAATGATCTTATCAAGCACAATGTCTTTTGTCTATTTCTGGTGATCAAGCAAGTACAACATTGTATTTTCCTGCTCCATCTTATTATTTCTATAGATGTAAAGGTGGTAGCTGCAAAACCTCTCACTACTAGAGCTAACCAATATATATATATATATATATATATATATATGTATATGTATATGTGTATATATATATATGTATATGTATATGTATATGTATATGTATATATATGTATATGTATATAAAGGGAATAAATCCTAGAAAAGATTGAAGGTACTCTCAGAATGGGTTGCACTTTTGATAATCAAGTCATTCATTTTGTTTTCTATGTGTTACTCCCTTCCTTGAGCATTGTAAAAGAGCAGTCGGCATTTGATAGGAGCTTGCTTATTATTGTTAAATGATTGAAGGTACTCTCAGAATTGGTTGCACTTTTGATAATCAAGGCATACATTTTGTTTTCTGTGTTATTCCCTTCTTTGGGCATTGTAGAAGAGCAGTTGGCATTTGATAGGAACTTGCTTATCATTGTTACCTTCACTAGGGTGTAAAAATGAAGCTGTCAAGGAATATTCTCTGTCATAGGAATACTTAATTTTAATTAGGTACAAGTTGGTTTTCAACAGAGAAAATTTGTGATGTTGTATAGTTCTCCCTTGGTTTCAACCTAAAGACACAGTGATAGTTGATGCTCCTTGGCTATGAGAAAACTTGTGATGTTGTATGGTTCTCCCTTGGTTTCAACCTAAAGACACAGTGATAGTTGATGCTCCTTGGCTATTTTAACACAGATAATTGAATTCTACCTTCTTTTTGTCTTTTTGAATAAATGTTTCCAATATGCTTGAAGTGCATAATCTTGAACGCTCTTAGGGGCCAATGGGAGAAGTTTTCTAGTTTGATTAAGGAGACAGTGTGCATTCCAGTTGAAGAAATAGTCACTCTTGGACTGGTTGAAGCTTCCCACAATTACCTTTTTGCTTGCCATTCTTTTGTCTTCTGTTGTCTTAATACAAAATAGGGATTGGATGTATATGATTTTTGAGGAAATGTGAATGTGTGGAAAAACTATTGTTCTTTTGTTTCTCATGGTAGATAGGTGTTCAAAATGTTTCCCGGGGAGGATAAAGCAATAAGACCATCTGTTAACAAAAGGATTTTTGAAATGCGTATTGGGTGAGTTGTTGTCTTATGAAGAAGTGTTTCATTATGGAAGGAAGCATCCTAATAGCACAATGACTTACCACTCAACAAATATAAATAATTCCATGCTTTAAGCAGCATTGTCACAATTCAGTTGCTTTTGTTGTATCGGTAAGGCTTGATTGCTGATAAAGATGATTATTGCAGCACGATCAGCCACAGGCAGCATGCAAGTAAATTAGTTCCCGCCTTTACATATGATAAGAAAACCGCAGCAAAAGTGCTTGTTAGCTTAAATGCAAACCTTATATAGTCTGGTTTTGTTTTTAAATGTATGTGCATGGAAATTTACTATTTGAGGGATAGTTAAAGTGCCTTTTTTTGGTTTCTTCATTAAAAAGGTGTGAATCCCCACCCTTGCTTTGTTTTTCTTATCTGATCACCCATATTCTGCTTTATTTTTACTAGGAATCATCACAGGTTGAAAAAGGATTAGGCAAACCTTCCATGAGACGGAAAGTTCATACCAGCGCTGAGTCTGGGACCTGTAATGTGTGCTCTGCTCCCTGTTCATCTTGTAGGCATCTTAAGCTAGCCTGTATGGGATCAAAGGGTGATGAGTTTTCTGATGAAACCTGTCGTGTAACTGCATCAAGTCAGTATTCTAATAATGATGGTGATGGTTTAGTCTCATTTAAAAGTAGAGCACGTGACAGCTTACAGCATACCACCAGTGAAGCAAGCAACCTGCTCAGTGTTAGTTCAAGTCATGATTCTCTGTCTGAAAATGCAGAAAGTAAAGTAAACAGAAAGTCATCTGATGCTGATGCGTCAGCTGAGTCTCTGATGCGTCTGAAGATGTCCTCTGGTAGAGCTGTTGCAGAGGATCAGTTTTCTCCAAAAGCAGAGAGTTTTCCAGATCAGAAAACTTTCTCAAAGAACAATGTGGATTCTAAATCTGAAGAGGGCCATGATGATAACATGTCATGTGTTAGTAGAGCTAATGATGCAAGCAAAGTGGTTAGTTATTATAACAAGAATTTAGACATGAAAAATTGTTTGCACAGTTCAGCTTTAGAAGTGGAAGGATCTGGAAAGGCACCATTTTCTCATAAATCAGGTTCATTTGAGACTCCTTCAAATGATGTTGATGCTTGCAGTAGCTCACCAAAGGTCCAGACTAAGTGCCTTTCCTCTAATTCAAATGGGAAACATTTAGATGAAGATCCAGCTTTACATGACCATGGAAAACGGTTTGAATGTCCAACAGAACAAGTCAATCTATCATTGTCAAAAGAAGCATCAGCTAATATTGATTGTGTTGGCAACTTGGCTGCACACAACATTTCTGATAACAATGCAAATGGTAAAAGTACCCTCAATGCAGATGGTTCCAAGGTTTCATGTAAAATCAATTCAAAGTTAGAATTAGAGGCAGGCAAAGATAGTGGGGACCAAGTAGATGAGGGTTTTAAATGTTCTGACCAAGTTGAACGAAAAGAGAAGTTGAATGAGTCAGATGAATTAGCAGATATGCAGGAGCCTACGTTGCAATCTGCATCTGGGGATGAGAGTGACGAGTCTGAAATTCTGGAACATGATGTGAGTAATTTTTTTATACTTGTTTAGGAAGAAGGAATGTACATGCATCTGCTTAATGAGTGCTTGATGAATGTTTACAGAACTTGTTTTTGCATTCTCTTTTCAATTTACACATCTTGCATTCTGGTAGTCTGGAATTATTTTCTCCCATCCAGTTTATGTCTCTGGTTCTCATATATGTTTGTGTTACCTTCTTTCTGTTTTTTCTATTCTCTGTGGTGTGCTCCTTAATTTCTGCCCTTGCAGTTTCTCCTCTGTCCTCTTCTGAACTATTTGCTTCCATGATACAGGTAAAAGTGTGTGATATTTGCGGGGATGCAGGTCGGGAGGATTTTCTTGCTATATGTAGTAGGTGTGCAGATGGTGCAGAACACATGTAAGAATATACAACTTTTGTCTATATATTCAGCTGGCAACCCAAACTGGTTATTTTTGTTTTTATCCTATCAATTGTTACATCACATTTTAACATAGCTATTGCTACTAATCAGCTATTGTATGAGAGAGATGCTTCAGAAACTTCCTGAAGGTGACTGGTTGTGTGAAGAATGCAAGTTGGCTGAAGAAGCTGAAAATCAAAAGCAAGGTAAAGCTGAAGTAGCAGTCCAAACTGTCATTTATTTTGGTGATAAAAAACCACTTCCTAGACACAAGCATTTTCATACTAGTATCCTTTCCAAATTAATTTGAATGTTCAGATGCTGAGGAAAAAAGGATGAATGTAGCAAGTACTCAGAGCTCTGGCAAGAGACATGCAGAACACATGGAGCTGGCTTTGGCACCCAAAAGGCAGGCAACTGAAACAAGTTTGGCATCACCCAAGTCATGCAGTCCTAGCAGAATAGCTGCAGTGTCTCGGGATACTTCATTCAAGAGCTTAGATAAGGGAAAAGCAAAGATAGCTCATCAAACATCTTTTGGCAATCGCTCCAATATTGACCTTCCGGAAATTGTGCGCCCTTCTGTGAATGGTCCACATGTTCAAACTCCCAAGGGTAAGAATCAGAACCTTGTTGGCTCATGTTCCTTGCTGTTCATATTCATGTTGTACTATGTATAGATGTTTTGAATGTTTGGCACTTTGGTTTTGCACCACTTCACAACTTTCAATGCAGTCCACAATTTATGTTTCATTAAACCAACATTAGATTTAGGATCCCATTTATGTGGATCTATGTTTCAATTTCAGATCCATTGGACAGCATAGGTTAAATAATCAATATCTTCAATTCAGATTTTTGTTTGTGTTGTTGATGAACAAAAATGTTTACATAATTGGAATGCCTATCAAAAAAAGTTTGACATGTAATAAATAGGGATGGAGAATTAGGATGTGATGTTTGGTCTGATAATCACTAAATACATAAAGAATTCATTAAATGGTGTTAAAAAAAAAACTAATATGTTCACACCATGCATAATATAAGGTTGTTTTTGTTTCAGGGTAAAAATTTGGAGGTCAAGTTTTAAGTTGTGAAGTATTAATGGTGTAAAAAAGTTGTTGAAGGGTCACGTGTTAATGATGTTTGATAGGTGTAAATATATGTACAATGGTGGGACCTAATAAATTTTAAATTAAACATTTTAAAAATTATTTGTCAATAATGTCTGTTGCCGTGGCCTAATAATGATGTGCAAGTGTAAGTGGCAAATTGGGTGAGACTCTGCCCCCACTAGGTTAACCTATGACCCCTCATTATGGGGGTTAATTCAAATGTTAGCCCCTTAAGTGTTTCCTCCAAATATGTTTTCAAATGAGATTAACCATAAAATTGATATTGACTGTTGAACAAACTCTATAGCTTTGCTCTTTCTAACATTTCTTAGAAACTTGGTTTTATAAAGCATCAAGTCAATTTCTTTTTTCTACAGGGGCCTTACTGAAGTCCAATTCGTTCAACACCTTAAATTCCAAAATGAAAGTGAAACTTGTCGATGAAGTTCCTCAAAAGCATAAGGGCGCTAGAGAGAGTTCTCTTGATATGAAGGAGGGGACTGCTAGAATGATGAGGAAAAGTATGTCATTTAAATCTGCGAGCTCAGGCCGATCCAGCACTAATGAGTTGAAAGTTAAAATGCTTTCATCCAAATTCTCTCACATTCAAGATTCAAGAGGATTGAAACAGGTGAAAGACAGGGATGCTGTTGATAGAAAAAAATTGTTGAGATTGGGTCGCCCTCCAGGTAGTTCAATGACAAGTAGTGCTGTTGTTTCAACACCTAAGGTCGATCAAGGGTTCACTCGTGGTGAAAGTGTCATAGCATCATCCACAGGCAACAACAGAGAGTTGAAGTCCGCACAATCTAATGGAAAATTGAGTACCCTATTAAGATCAACTAGCAGTGTAGGTTGTAAAGGTGCAGATACTCCAGTTACTTCAGGTATTTCTTGATTGATAGACTTGACAAAATATAATGTTGTCAGTTTTGCCTGATTGTATTTTGTGATGATTATTTTTAAATTTTTGGTAAGATAAACTAAGCTGCTATTTTATTTTTGCCAATTCAGTTCAAGCCTCATCTAAAAATGGAATAAGCAGTAATTCTGCGGAACAAAAATTGAACCAAATTAGCCCCAAGGATGAACTGTCATCCAGTTCTTGGAATGCTGCCAGTAATGCTACTGAAAATTTGCAAGATGGCCTTCCTCGATCACGGGAATCATCAAATCAAGGTGAAAAGGCTAGGGAAAATTCTCTCAGTTGCTTGAGACCTGCTGGCATCACTGGGTTGAAAAATGTCACATGTCAAAAGTGCAAGGAAATTTGTCATGCTACAGAAAATTGCACTGTTGTTAGTCCTTTGGCTTCGGGTACTGATGTATCTGCTTCTAGAATTCCTAAAGAGGAGATGAGCAAAGGTAGAAAATTGAAAGCTGCAATAGAGGCTGCTGCTATGCTTAAGAAGCCTGGAATATACAGAAAGAAGAAAGAAATTGATCAATCCGATGGGTTGTCCTCATCAAATGTGGATGAAAGTGGCAAGATAGCTTCTCAAGATCAGCTCTCAGTTCTAAATAAGATGAGTGAAGGAACAGATGAAGGGCAAGCAAACATCAGTGCTTCTTCCTCGGATTTTTGCAAATTGACAATTATTAATAATGTGAAGCAGCTTAATGAGCACTCCAATGATGCTGTTTGTCCTTTTAAGGTGGGGTCAGATTCTATCGCCCCTTATTTGGGAAAGCCTGTTCATGATTCAGCAGAAAAGTCTGTCCTTACAAAGATGGGCTCAGACTCCACTTCCCCTTACTTGGGAAAGCCTGTTCATGCTTCTTCTTCTGAGTTCTGCAAATCAACAAATATTAGTAATGTGAAGCAGCTTAATGAGCACTCCAATGATGCTGTTTGTCCTTTCAAGGTGGGGTCAGATTCTATCGCCCCTTATTTGGGAAAGCCTGTTCATGATTCAGAAGAAAAGTCTGTCCTTACAAAGATGGGCTCAGACTCCACTTCCCCTTACCTGGGAAAGCCTGTTCAAGCTTCTTCCTCTGAGTTCTGCAAATCAACAAATATTAGTAATGTGAAGCAGCTTAATGAGCACTCCAATGATGCTGTTTGTCCTTTCAAGGTTGGGTCAGATTCCATTGCCCCTTATTTAAAGTCTGTTCATGCTTCAGCAGAGAAGTCTGTCCTTGCAAAGATGTCAGCTATCCCAGAGCATGAATATCTCTGGCAGTAAGTTTGTCTTTCTTAAAGTGTGTGCATTGACATTGCCTTTTCCTCCACATTCCTTGCTGCATCTCTTAAAAAATGCAATGTAGGTAAGCTTCTGTTATGTAAATACAGGGGGGTGTTTGAAGTGCATAGAGCTGAAAAGGTTATTGACTTGTATGATGGAATTCAAGCACATCTATCTACTTGTGCATCTCCTAAAGTCCTTGATGTGGTTAGCAAATTCCCCCAGAAAATTAAGTTGGATGAAGTACCTCGCATAAGCACATGGCCGAGACAATTCCTTGTCACTGGTGTCAAAGAGGAAAATATTGCTCTTTACTTCTTTGCAAAGAATTTTGAAAGGTGAATATGCCTTTTCAGATTGAGTATTTTTTACTTCATCTATTCATCTATTTGTTTTTTGTACTGCTCATGATACAGTTATGAGAACTACAAGAGATTGTTAGACAACATGATTAAAAAGGATTTGGCCCTCAAAGGATCATTTGAAGGTGTTGAATTCTTCATATTCCCATCCACACAGCTTCCAGAGAACTCACAGCGTAAGATTATTTGAAAATCATTTTATAAACACTGATTCCATGGCACCATAATCATTTCCTCATAGCATTTGTGTTTTAAACCATGAAATGTTTGTAAGACCTATACCATCAAATATTGCCCCATGGATGTTGATGGAGCAAATATTGCCCCATGGATGTTGATGGAGCACCCAATCCCAACCTTCCTGTGATTTTCATTGGTTGCAGACTCCTATTTGACACTTATTCTGGACTAAGTAAATATTATTGTATAAATTTTTTGGGACTTGCTTATGTTATTGTTTACTTGGTTTTCTATAAAGATAGCACCTCATTACCTGTTGGAACATGCATAATAGTTCAGATTGTTTTAAGTTTTATGAAGTCTAAGACTTGTCATCTGAGGTAAAGATAGGTAAACAACAGTTTTATGAATGCACCAACAGTTATATGGGAAAAAATGAATGAATTGTATGCACATAAGAAATGATCAGCTAGCAGTTAAAATACACTAGGTTGCTGCTAGCTGGTCATTTGTGAAGCATGACAGTTCTTTTAAAATGTCAGTTATAGGTATTATTCTCCTTTTAAGAAGAGAAACAAATGGGGTAGCCTAGTGAATTTAAAAGCACTGTCATGCTAACTAATAATGCATAAGTCAGCTGGCTAGCCTTTAGCTGCTTTTCTGGTAGGAATTTGTGAGGAGCTTGCATGTATGCTCAAAAGTCATGGAATTAAAATAATATAGTTTGTGATTATTATTTGCAGGCTGGAACATGTTATATTTCTTGTGGGGAGTGTTCAGGGGAAGGAGATCTGATTGTTCAGATTCATTCAAGAAGTTAGTTATGCCCAGTTTGAATGGGGTGCCTAGGGACAAAGACATTCCCGCTGCAGTCATGACTTCATCTGAGAATCTCTGTGTGCCTGAATGTATAGTTAAAAATACATCTGCATGTGACAGTCCATGTTCTTCTGATGTGCATCTTGCAGCAAATGCTCCTGAGAAACCAAGTGTTTCCTTAAATGGGAACTCTGATGACAAAGTATTTAATTCACAAACCAACCTAGAGAAGCAAGATGGTAAAGTTGACTCCAGATCGTTGACAAAGATTCGAGGAAGCAGTAACCCATGGTGCCCAGAAGCTAGATGCAGCAGTCCTTGCCTGGTAATTTTTTTCCCTCACACATGACAAATGACAAAACACTTGATTTGGTTGATATTATACCATGGCTTTATCTATGTTGGAGTCTTTGTGGAATGGCTATCGTGTCTGGTGCACTATAATGCCAACAATAAACATATGATGCAACACATAAACAGATTAGTGTTGGATTTTCTTCTCATTTAATGTGACACTAGCCATCACTGATCAGCAATTTAGTAATCTTGTAAATTTTTCAAGTTTGTCATGTTTTGTTGTTTTGCCATATATTCAAAAATTTAAGTGGCAGCAACATTCTGGTTTTCTTTTATCTCAACATTCTGTTTTGCCATATATTCACTTTTTTCTTGGAAATACGTGCTTTTTTTACATTCCTAAAAGTTGTTATCCAAATTCTCCACTTTAGAAGAGAAGGGCCTTGTTTAGTTCTGATATTCAAACTGTTGTTCTTTGTTGTGAAGACAATCCAAGCAAGGCTGATGTTTCTATTTTCAAAAACTATTTACTGAGTTAGTGAACACATTCTCTCAATTTTCTGTATAGGAATGATTTTGGAATAAAGATGTATGCTGGATTTAAAAGTCGACAAATTGTTTTCTAAAAATGAAATCAAACTAAGTCTCTCTGGAAATATGTTCCTAAATATTTACTTTTATTTTTTGTTCTTGCTCTCTCTCTCTCCTCCTGGGTGCTGCTTATATGTATGGGTTTCGGTGACTTTTCTTGAGTGCTGCTCATATATGTGGGTTTCGTTGAAGCTTGTTTCAAGCTTCTTCTTCGCTTTCCTTTACATTTGAATGAACACTGACCCTTCTTTTTACAGGAAGAAGTTGGTCCTCCTAGGTGCAGTCTGGATGTGGACCCGAAACCCTGTACTGAGGTAACTCGGACTAATTCTGTCTCTGATGTGAAGGAGATACAAATTCGTGAAGGTGCTTCATGTCTTGGAGAAGATATGCCATCCTTCAAGATTTTTGGTGTTGGTAGTCAAAATTCAGGCTGTAGGAGGATTTTTGGTGAGGATACAATAGTTGATAGAACATTCAGTGACAAAGATAATATTATAGTTGAAAGGGACTTGAATGACGATAACGTGAATATGGATGTGGAGACTTTCTCAGGGAAAGGTCCAAGGAAACGACCATTTTTGTATTTGTCAGATAGTGCACCACTGATTTCAAGTAGCATGACTCCGTGGAACAAGGCAGATAATAATAATACGTTGGTGGATGGAGAGAGCATCAGTAAGAAGCTGAAGACGGGTTTTAGTGGGCTATATGGGGGTAGTGGTTCAAGAGATGAAAATTCTTTGAGCGGTGGTTTTACTTCACAGACATGTGATTTGGGTTCCAGCTCCTCCGTTGAGGAGAGGAGCTATGACAAAGCATCTGCTGAAAAGGTTATCTTGGAGGGCCTGGGAACTAGTGAAAGGTACTTCTTTCCCGTGGATTCACATCATGTGAAGGATAGTCGGTTGCCTGCTATCTCCATGCCTTGGAACTCATCAAATGATGAGGATCGAGTTATTGATGGGATTCCAAATCTTGAGCTTGCCTTAGGAGCTGAGACGAAATCCCCAAACAAGGGAATCCTGCCTTTCTTTGGAATGGCTGAAAAAAATCGTATCCAGAACAAGCCTCCAGACAAGGTAATGAACAAGGAAGAAGATGATGGTGTCTCTGCTTCACTTTCCCTCTCGCTCTCATTCCCATTCCCAGACAAGGAACAAACTGTAAAACCCGTTTCAAAAACTGAGCAACTTGTGCCTGAAAGGTGTCATGTGAATACTTCACTGCTCCTCTTTAGGGGCCTTTCAGATAAATAGGGCTATGGTGACTCTCACTGTGTACACATTGTGCCCCACATGGACGTGGTAAATGTGCCTCAGACATAATGATGGTCTTCCATGGGCTTCATAGGAAAATCAAATTCCATCTGTCCATAGACCCACACAGGATTTACTAATAATTTTTCCCCTTTTAACTTTTCTGAGCTCTTTGTTTATGAGTGCCAATGTCACGGCTGTTTGTATATAAAGAGATTTTAAGCCGGCACAGTCTTGAAATGCCATTAGATATTTGCAACCTCTGATTCTTCTTCGACCACCTCGTTCTTTGCCCCCCTCTTTTGTTTTCTGATTTTGCTTCTTGGTGTTGGTGAAGTTGTCATTTTGAATTATTTGTTGTCAGGAAAATGGTGGTAACATTGCCCCCCTCTTTTGTTTTCTGATTTTGCTTCTTGGTGTTGGTGCAGTTGTCATTTTGAATTATTTGTTGTCAGGAAAATGGTGGTAACAGATGATGCTTGTGACAGATCCTCCCTTTTTATTCCTTGTGTGAGACGACTATAAGCTGTCAAGGCAGGTGTTTTCGAGTAGAGTAATGCAGGCATATTTCGTAATTGCTGGGCTCTAGTAAAATGCCTTCGGGAATTCCCCAACGTTTTGGTACATCAGTAATGTGGTGGATCCTTTGGAATCAAACACCTGTAATGATACAAATCCGTTCATGTTGTTCATATGTGCTTGGCGAGCGTACGCGCATCGTACAATGGTACGGTAATAAGCTGCGTTCTGAGTGGGTGAAGTGAAGTGCCACCGTCGACTTCCATATGTGGACCCTGTAAGCTCAACAGGGAAAGGTTGTCCATCGCAATCTTTTGCGTGGATCAGTGGATCCTTGTATCTAATTGCCACTGGGAAGTTTATTTGAGTTTTTATGTTTTTTTTAGCATAGTAAAATAATACAATTAGAAAAATAATTAGAAAATTAGTACACCTTTACAAGTCCCAAATGACATCATTTGAATTTTAAGACCTTGATTCTTCCCCCTTTTCTCCCCCCTTTTCTCCCCTCACAACCACTACTCATCTCCTCTCACCACTGCCTGAATTTTAAGCTCCCCCTTTTCTCCCCTCACAGCTACTACTCATCTCCTGAATTTTAAGGAGCGGCGTTTGACAATTAATATAAATATCTACATGATATGGTATATGTTTATTATAAGATATTTCGTTACACTAATCTGATGATGATTATTAAGATATCTATATAATTTGATACATTATGCCTTTCAATATCTAAAACAAATTCGATTGATATACAATATTTTTTTTATAATTATTAAATAATAAATTAATTTTATTATGGATAATGATTAATAATTAGTTTTTAATATATATATATATATTAATTACTTGGTGTGGAAAGTTCGGAAAACAACAATAACCATTTGTAAGTGTGTCAATAAAATTACATATATTATGGTCAAAACTATGCTCAATTTATAATGGATGGATTTAGAGAGGATGGGGAGATTGAGCATCTTGAAGTTAGTGAAAGATAATATTGCTAATTGTGAGAGTATTTAGGATGTTGGTTCATCTATGAGCATCTCAAGTTCATCTATGAGTTGTTTAAATATATCCATGAGCATCCCAAACTTGTCTATGAGCATGCATGAACTGAGATGATATAGGTCTTCCTTACACCTACTTGGATATTACAAACTTGTTATCGAGTTGGACAAGTTGGTGTAATGCTTTAGGTATGTCCACAAGTATTCTAGGTCGTTTTACGAGCTATAAAGATTATTAGATATAGTTAATTTAATTTTTAATAAAATAATATATTGTATTAATTGTCAATCTAAATTTATTATTTATAATTGAATATGTTATGTACTATTTATGTGAATTGTATTTTGATACTAAAAAGCTAATTATTTAAATTGTGTGAATTGCTATTTTCTTGAGTGGAGAGTTATGATAAAATGGATTGTCTCATTATGAGTTTGTTAGAGGAGAGTAATAAATATCATCTATAACACTCTTAATTGTGTTAGATCTCTTAATATTTTTTTGACTGTTACATTACAAAATATCTTTTTTAATTGTGCTACCTTACCAAAACACTTTAGTCTACTCAGCTTGGTATTATTAGTTATGAAACTTGAGCCACTTCATGGGATATTGTTTGTTTTGCTCTCATATGGTCAAACCTTTATATATCTATGAGTTTTATACTGATAAAATGTAGTATCATGTTCATGATTAAAACCATTAGATTTCTTATCTTCTTTTTTTTTATATAAACTTATTTGAAGGTGAAATAACTCGTTTTACAAGTCTTTTGCCCTCAGGAGCTCTATAAAATAGTTCATCTCAAAGGTTAGCTAATTTAGTTTTCAATCCATTTATGTCATTCATAACCTCTCCAAATCTCATGTTTATTATCTTTTATTGTTGTTGCATAGCCAAATAATCTCATTCTAGATTATTTCTATCATTTAGTGGTGATGATCCACTTTTGATTGACATCATTAAAATCTAAAAAAAAAACATATTAGCAGCAAGAAAAATATATTTTCACATACTTCTTCACGTGTATATACTCAACATATATCTCTTTTTGTTTTTTCATATAAATTCTTAATTTTTCACTATAACAAACTCACCTATCACTTTTTATCACTCAATCTAAAAAAAAAATAGTTATTTAAGGAATTAATTCACAAAAAAGTAGAAAAATTAATCACTTGGTAGTATAATTGAAAATAATATATAGACTTAAGAAGTAATAAAAAGACAAAAACTATCAATATAAAACTATAAATACAAAACTACAAATAGCAAAATGAAAGTGTGAAGTGTTAATGATATGAAGACACCTAAAAAATATATTAGAGAATAAAAAAAACTAATGAAATAAAATTTAAATAACCTAAATTAAGCAAATGCACCATATATTTTCTTTTTCACTTTAGCTTAAACTAACATGAAAGAAAGTATTAATACAAAAATTACCCCTTATAATTTTCAGAAATAACCTAGCAAAATACATTAAAATAATCCTAGAATTAAGATAAGTCACTAAGATGTCAAGAATTTTCAAATTTGAGTTGTCAAATCTTATTTTTTTCATTAATTATATTTTAATCCCTTATTTTTCCTTTTCCTTTTTATTTTTTTACACTTAGCTCGCTTGATTTTTTATCTTCTCTTTGCTCGTCATTTATATATATAAATGGCAAGGATGCAAATAAAAATATAATTCAATTCATGTATTATCATAAAATTTTAAGTATCTTACGGGACTTTATAATAAAAATTAAACTAATTTTTGATACCTTTCCATGTTTTTCTCTCTCTATTTATACTTTAAAAAACATGCAATATAAAACTTAATTTAAAACTCATAGCATTAATCTTTTATTGTATAAATAAAAACAATGAAACAATTACATTACAACAAGTTTTCACTCAAGTTTTTAAATTAAAAAATTCATTAATTTTTCTTGTTTATAAGACCACATTAACACACCGGATAACACATAAATTGTTTTAAATACTTACATTAATAAATAAAAAAACAAAAGACTCATAATTTAAAAAACATGTTTTATTTTAGAAAATCTTTGTAATAATTATTGATATTGTTTTTATTAATATGAAATATATTTAGAATAAAAATAATAAAAAAAATCAACCGGAAACATATTTTTAGAGAAAAATATTTTTAAGTTACATGCATTAGATATATAATTATTACAATGAGAATAATAAATATCTCAGTATTTTATGGTAAAATCACTAAAAATAAGTTTTTCTTTATTTTAAACCAGGGAAAACATTTGAAAAACTAATTTGATGTAAAAATAAATCACGCACACATCTTAGACAAAACACAAACATAAATAATATATATTGGAGAAATGTTTTATTTATTCATTTATTTATGAATTGAAATTGGCATAATTAGAGATACAGGAACACAATCAACTTAATTATTTTAGATAAATAAAAGAGCTATGAAAATCAACTTAAGATTTTTGTATCGATATTAACAGCATTTATGTCAGAGATCAACAAGCTTAGATTTTCCAATAGGCAACGAAAAAACCAACAGACAAAATAAATCTGAAGGCGGAGAACCCAAAGGAGTTCGTGCTTTGGGCTCAACTGCAGATTTGTCTTTACATGGATGGCTTCGAGACTTCTTCATCTTCACTTTACCATACTGCCCCTCACTCTTAAAATAAAAATAAATTGTATGTTTAGTTTAAAATAATGTTTGCGATTGTATCCACGGTTTTGATATATTTTTTATTTTTAAATATTTTTTATTTATTTTTAAATATTTATTTTATATATTAGTCTATTAAAACAATCTAAAATCACAAAAAATTATTTAAAGGAAATAAAAGTTTAATTTTTCACAAATATTTTTTAAATATAAAAATAAATATGCTCTTAACCTGTAAAATAAATTTCCATGCTTTTTATTTTTTTATTGTTTATTTTATTTTTTTATAAAATATATTAAATAGCTTTAAATATTCTTTTTAATCATTAGTTTGAATTTAAATGCAAAATCCATATGAAAATAATAAAAGAAAAAAATTTATAAGATTAAGATGCTCCTAAATTTTGATTAGTTAGTTGAGTTATGCATCACCATGCATAAAATTAAAAGCTTTTTAATGTAAACAAAATTGAATGCGTAGGCATTTCAAATATTTTTTTGACATAAAAATTAATTGTGAATAAAAAAATAATATATATATTTACTTAAATAAATTGAGGATTATATATGTTAATAATACAAAATTTTTTTTTGTTAATGCTAACTAAAAACTAAACAAGAAAGTTGAGAAATATATACATATTAATATATCAAATCCCATATCACAATTATATATTTAATTAGATTTATTAATTTTATTTTTTAAAATTAATTTTTTATTTAATTAAATAAAAATAAAAATAAACAATTACACGCATAAGTGATTGAATAAAAATTAATTACAAATTTTTTTTATATTAAATTATATCAAAATAACGTTTGAAAAATGTTACAACCTTATTTGAATACTAGGTAAAAATTAAATGATATTTTATAAAAAAATAACATAAAAATATTTTTAATTAATTAATTTTAATTAGTTTCATTAAAATTAAATACATGTTAGGTTGTGCATGGCACTTATATATTTAACTAATCTATCTTAATTAATTTAAATTTAAATCAAAAGAGAAAAAAGAAAGAAAAATAAAAGTTAAACAAGTATCAGGTTTCTAGGTCTGACCTAATAAAAAAAGGCCACGTGGGCAGACCCGCAAGATCAAACTCACTCGCTATGGCCAACTTGTTTCTTAACAGAATATATATTCAATCAATATGATAATTGATTGTTTGTTTTTTTTTGGGTTTCCTTTGAGGTGACAATATTCACAAAAATGGCTTATGAAACGGTGTAATTACAAGGATATAATTGGAAATTAACGCGGAAGAGCTAATCTAGCAGAGCGAATTAAGAACCAGCGGTGAGCATTCTTCTTCTTCTTCGTCTTCATTTCGGGTTTAAATAGTAGCGCGTTACATTAAATTAATTCACACTTTCTATCTTCTAAAAGCGATTTGTTACTTCCTTTTCTCTCTTGACTATTAGATCTCCATGGCTACATCTGTTGCTCCTGTTTCAATCTCATCAGGTATAATTATAACTTCTTCCTTCTCTTCCTTTTAGTTCGTAAAAGTTTTTTTTTTTTCTCGAACGCATAATCTTCCATGGAGTATTATTATTCAATGCTTTTGATTATCACAATTGAAGTGCGAGGAGAGAATCCTGAGAGTTTGTTTAATTTTGGGTGCATGTAGGCGGATCTCAACTTAAGGCACGTCCCCTTTGGTCGACAAAATCCATTTCACTTGCCAAATCTCCAAGACTGGCAGTTGGAAGGAAATCAAACCCAGTGGGAACCAGCCCCAGGATGGCAGTTCGTGCCCAATACAAGTATGCTTGTTGTTCTTGATTCCCACATCCATATTATTTGATATCACGAACTGATAAGCCTTTTGAAAAATAGTCATAATGTTGGTATCCCTATTTCATGCCAAGAAATGCACGAATATGCTCATTTCCAACTGGAGTTAAATGTGTTTGCCTACATTTTGAGGGTGAAATTTTTGCTTACGAAGTTTTTAATATTAGAGGGTTGTTGAGTCAATTAGATCAGATCTCTGATATCCATTCTAACTTGGAAGAATTGAACCCCATTTACATCCATCTCATTTTTCTTATCTGAGCCGAGCCCCTGGTTTTGTCTATTAATCATTTATGATGTTGATTCGTTTCTCCCTTAGTCAGCTGTTGTTTAAAGTAGCCCAGTACTCTTTTGTTGTAACTCATCATCATCATCTTCTTTTGTTTCTCTCTGTTATATGCAGTGATGGTAGCAGCGGTGGTGGCGGTGATTTTGTAGCTGGTTTTCTTTTAGGAGGTGCTGTATTTGGAACTGTGGCATATATTTTTGCTCCTCAGGTGATTAGATTTCTTGCCTTTAAATAATGTTGGGTTACAAAGTACTTGAATGCTTCGTATAAGGGACCTAAAATGTTGGCTGTTCATCGAAATAAATCATCCTGCATGTCTCAAGTTGCGCAACCTTTGCACAACAATTGGTAAGAACATGTTGCATCTGGTCCAGTATGGCTCTGGATGTCTAAATGAAAGTAGTTGAATGTTCAATCTTCATGCTTCTCAAAAGGCGTTTGCTTGTCATGCAGATCTAACAATGTATCCATAGCCTACTGACTACTATTGAAATTAAATAGCATCTCATACTTTGCATGGCATATATTCAATATGCTTTATCTTGATATTATCTTTGCTCTGCTGTTTGCTAGCCTTTTATTGCTCCTATTCTCCATGGTCTGACACGGGCTCTCCCCTTACCTGCCTGTTAACTAATCCAATGATCATGGCAGAACATGATTTCAGTTCGTCATTAAATAAACTATCAGAGTATCACTAGTGTTACCTTATTTCATTACTTATAGCTGTCTGTGTATAATGCTGTGATTTTTCTTTTATTTCCAGATGCTGCATGTCTCGCCATGATGACTCATTATCACTGAAGTACTGTGCATGAAGAAAAATTGTTCATATATACTTTATCAAATATATTGTTGTTGGATGGAACCAGATGCTCTTTGTTACTCTTGTTTGAGAAATGCTTATGGTTTATTACTCTTTTGAAGTAAAGGGTGTTTCTAGTACGAGCTGGTTTCATGTTTGTTTCCTTGTATTGTTCAGATAAGAAGATCCCTGCTAAATGAAGATGAATACGGATTTCGGAAGGCCAAGCGGCCAATATACTATGATGAAGGTTTAGAGGTAATTACATTTTATTCATCATGCATCTTTTCTGCTTGTTGGATAGCTATGAGAGAAATTTAACATCGGACATCCTTCCTTTTTCTGGAAAAAAGCAGAAGACCAGGAAGACCTTGAATGCAAAAATCAGCCAACTGAATTCTGCTATTGACAAAGTATCTTCTCGTCTGAGAGGTGGCAATAATTCTCCTCCTATGCCTCTTGAAGCTGATCCTGAGATGGAAGCTACAATGTGAGATTCGTTTCTGTTTGTTCATAATAATTTCTGAGACCATGTAATGTTCGAAGATCAGCATGAACCATGTGTTTTTTTGCCATTACTGTTGATTAAAGGTTGCTTTTTGTGATGTTTAAATGAGAATATGAACGATGTAGTCAGCTGTTTTAATGGTCTAAAAGTTTAGGGATTATGTTTGAAAGCCATATAAACAGCATTCTACAGCTGCTTTAGACATTTTTTTTTCTGTCCGTTCTCTTCTGATCAATGCTAGAATGAGTTGAAAATTCTTGTTTACGAGACCAGATGTGACCTCTTTTATTGAGCTGTGACAGCATCACGGGTCTTTGAATTGATCCTCAGGAATCATTTTCATATCTGTCATTGCACCATGCTGATTTTTTCTTTCTGGTTTTGTCCTGTTTATTCAATTGGTGCCCAGATTCATGGTGTCCATGTTGAGCCCTGGTTTTAAGTCTTAACAAAATATTTACGTATGAACTGCTACAAAAGGATGCTGGTAGGATGATATAAAACTGTCCTGAACTTCCAGTCAGTCTGTTTCCTTGACAATCATCAAATCTCGACTTAGTATTCAGAAGTTCTTGTGTAAATTTATTGGTTATGAGGTGTATGTGATAATTGACTGCTCAACTTCACATTACATGTACACACCATTGACTGAAGATTTTACCGTATGATTGGGGCTTTAAGAGATAGGACCCCGCGGGGTTTATGCATACTTTGGTTGTTTCGTGGTCATTGACGGATTGAATGCCGGATTCCTCCTATCCCAGTAATCTAAAAGGCAAGCGTTTGGTAGCGTTGCTGTTTTTTGTTTTTAAATTTTTGAAAATAGTTTTTAAGAGAAAACAGAAGATACAGAGTAAACTAACAAGAAGGAAAAACGCAAGATGTTTTTGTATATTATTTCTGTGTAGCAGCTGATGCTTGAGGGTGTTTGGGAAAACTAAGTAGCAAAGTTTCAGAAAAGGAAAACTGGCAAGAACTATATACTATCACTTTTAGAGCGCCTGCCAAATCAAAATTACTTTTTCACCAACTTCAACAGATTATGCCCGAATTGTTATTGAGAAGTAGCAAAGCTTGAAACTATTAGATCCATATTCAGTACTCGGGCATTCATTTTGCTAGACTTCATGAGCCCCCCCCGCAAGGCAATAAATAATACAGGAAGCGCGTTTTCTAATCCTGGCAACTTTATTTCAGATGCTGTTTTATGAGGTTTTTTTTTTTTTTTTACTTTACGACATAAACATGGCCAGGCTTTATTAGCAGCTTAATCAATCAAATCTTGATGAGCACCTTCACACAATCTGGTTGCTTTAACAGCTCAAATGCTTTCTCGATATCTTGTAATGTAACTTCATGAGTCAAGAGTTCATCAAGATCGAATTCCTGTCAGAAATTAAGCAGACCCGCCATCAGTTTCTCTTAATTCATGGAGTTCCTCATTCCAGTGGCATGCTATTGTCAAGTTAGGTAAATGAGTTTATTCTTTTCTTTAAAAAAAATAGGGGGCACCTTTCATTTTCTTCGATTAATACATTCATTCCACATGCTAATTTGACAAGGACATACCTTATTTTTGCATTTCTCCATGAGGATGGGAAGGTCAGATTTTACTTTGAGCCCTCCAAAAATGGACCCCTTTAGGGTTCTTCCACTCAAAAGAGGAAAGTAATCGATCTTTACGCTGCTGATTCCTCCGCCTATAACAATTGTTTTTCCTTTTCCCTAACAACCAGCATCAACGGAGAAACTCTTAATGAATGGTGGTTTCCCGAACATCACAAATCGAGTTAGAATATGATTAGCTGATTTTACTGCTTTCTTGTGGCAGAACAAAACAGAGCATGGGTTAGAAGAGGAGAGGGATTGTGGGCATGCATCTATATACCTCTTTTGTGGCTTGGATGGCTTGATTAATCAAGGACTCGGCGCCAACGCACTCAAAGCAATAATCCACTCCCATTCCACCAGTCAGGTCTTTTATCATCTGTGAAATAGATTTATCCGAACACTCATCAGGGTTAATGAAATCGGTCATTCCAAAAGCTAGGCCCTTGTCTTTTTTCATGCTATTCTTATCAACGCCGATTATCTTAGCTGCCCCTAGCATTCGAGCTCCTTCTGTGACCTGCATTTACAGAGATTTTTGAGAGACAAATAAGGGCATCAGCAAAATATTCTACACCCTCTTCTTTTTTTCTCAAGGACCTTGAAAGGAAAAGAAAAGAACAAAACAAACCCCGAGCCCAACAGCACCAAGGCCTAAAACAGCCACAGTTGATCCCATTTTAACCTGAGCTTCCTTCCAAGCTGCTCCAAATCCAGTTGAAAATCCACATGATAAAACACTGGCATGAGGCAGAGGTATGCTTGGATCGATCTTGTTTACATAATTGTAATCAATAACCATGTATTCCGACCAAGTGGAGCAAGTAAACATGTGATACAACTTCTGCCCTTTGATGGACATTCTTGAAGTGCCATCTAACATTAGACCACTACGGCTTAAAGGGTATGTCAGGCATAAATTGGTGTTCGCTGATGTACAATTCTCGCAGGCCTCACACTCTGCTATCATTGTCGGTATCACATAATCTCCTTCATCAAGACCAGTTACTTCATCACCAAAGCTCTCCACCATTCTTTATTGGGAGTACAATTCAAGTTATTGTAAGATCAGCTCTTTATTCATCAAAAGCTAGCTAGCCCAGCTTTTGGGTACTAGTTTTGATATATGTAGTAAGAAGAGGGCTTACCCAACGCCTTCGTGGCCCAGGACTCGAGGAAAAAGTGCCTGGAAAAGTAGATAAAATGGTGAAACAAAGTAATCTGGAAAGACATTAATAATAATTATGCAAGGATGGTCATGAAAATCAAGTAAATTGTATTACAGCAGGATCTCCTTTGCGTCTGGCACGTAAGACATCAGTGTGACACAAGCTTGCATATAGCATCCTCACTCGAACTTCAGTTGATTTTGGGGGTTCTATTTGTATCTCTTCAACCTTCAATGGCTCCCCACATGCCCATATTACTGCCGCTGTCAGAAGAAGCCCAGATGGCAAGTTAACGACTGAAAGCAAATGAATTATCTTTCTGTGGCTACGCGCGCAACACACATGAAGCAAACTCATTCATCAGCATACCTTTACATGTTATAATCTGTGAGCTGCGGCTCTTCGACATTGCCGAGGAATGCTTATGCTGTGCACGCAGCTAACAAATCTAAAGTAGGAGTTTTGATTTTAGAATATGGATTGCTGAGGAACGCTTTTGCTTATGCTGTGCAGGCAGCTAACAAATCTAATGTGGATAGAGAGAGAGAGGGAGAACTCCTCCGGACCTCACCTGACCTTAATTTAGGATTCGGACTCCTCCCTCCTCTATTTGTATCTTATGCAATGTCACGGCAGTTGTTTTACAACGAGTATTTACTTGTGTTTGAATTAAATTTTTAAATTATTTTTTATTTAAAAAATATTAAATTAATCTTTTTTAATTGTTTTTAGAAGATGTCGATGTATTAATATTAAAAATAAGAATATTTTAAATTAAAAAATATTTTTTAAAAACACATCACAGTACAAAACACATAAATTATTTTTGATTGAGAAAAATATTAAATTAATATATTTTTTTAATATTTTTAGAAGATATTGACATATTAATATTAAAAATAAAAAATAATTAAAAAATATTTTAAATTAAAACTTCTAATATGAGCTTTCAATTAGTTTATGATAAAAGACGTGTGGGGTCTAAATTAACGACACTTGAAACGATTCCTATATAAGAAAAAGGTTGTCTTTCTTGTTCAGGATACTTTGTCATAAAGAATAACAAGTGTAGCAGTCTTGTTGGATTATTTTATATTAAAAAATAAAATTTATTTTATTAATTTTGATTCTGTTTACTTTTAGTATGATTTGATTTTAATTTGATTATTTTATATTAAAAATAAAAAATTATATTATTTTTTTAAAGCTTTTATAAGCTTTTTAATGAGTTTAGTTTTGATGTAGTTTGAATTTTTTTGGTTTGGTTTAGTTTTTTAGTTTTAAATTATAAAATCAAATTAAATATTTTTTAAACATTTTAATTAGTTGAATTGATTTTTTATTTATTTTTATAATTTTTTCATTTTAATTAGTTTTTTGATTTCTCCCTTAGCCCTAATTACAAACCTCATTTTTCATGCACCAAAATAGTTTAATAAATTCATAAGGAAATTAAAGGGAATCGTTCGAAACAGTGATGCTAACGTATGAAAACATTTAAATTGCGGTTTTATTTACAATTTATCACCTCATGATTGGCCCCAAGACCGCATATATAAATTTTTCTTTTTTTCAGTATAAAAAATATCACAAACCAACTTGCTCAATAATAGAGCATGTCCTGTGGTCCCCATCAATATTAATGAACAGCTGGATTCAAAATTATTGGTGACCTAGCACCCACCACCACCACCTGCCTTGTACATATTATTACACTACAAATATCATGCACGATACTTGAGAAATTAATTAGTTCTTGCTTCTGCCGTCGGAATTAATATAGTATTATGTTGTAGATCATTGCTCTGCCCACCACGTCACTTGTTGATGTTCAAGTTTTGTTGCGTTCAAGTTTAGTGTCTTATTTTTGTGATTGAATTGGTTTTAAAAATTACTTTTTATTTATTTTTAAGTTTTTTTAAAAGATTTTAATGTTCTAAAATTAAAAATAAAAAATATTTTAATGTGTTTTAAATTGATTTTTTTTTTTTGAAAAACAAGCAACACAATACTAGATACAAATTATTTTTAAAAAAAATATTAAATTAATATTTTTAAAATACTTTCAGAAAATTTTGACATATTAATGTTAAAAATAAAAAAATTAAATTGAATTTTTTTTTGAAAAAAAATCACAGCAATATTAAACATACAAATTATTTTTTGTTTGAATAACTATTAAACTTATATTTTTTTCAATGTTTTTAGAAGATTTTGAATGTTAAAAATAAAAAATAATTTTGAAAAAATATATTAATGTATTTTAAATTGAAACTTATGATACAAGCCTTCAATTAGTTTAAATAAAAATAATTTATGATAACATATTTTAAGAAATTATAATTCAAATTTTATAGTTATTTTTTATCAAATGTTATTGATTAAAATTTAAATACATTCACACAGAAACAATTTATGCGGATTAAACATAGAATTTACATTACCGATGATTGATTGGTTTTTCAAGAGCAATAATTATTAATAGATTAATGGGAAAAGATAAAAGAGGGATGGACGTGGGTGGTGTCACCCTCTTTGTAAAAATCTTTGGACTTGCTATCTAATAATCATGAATTTAAATTATTTTAGAATTATTAAAAATTTATATAATTATTAATTTTAAAATATATAAATTAATTAATATATATTATTAGTTAATTTTGTAAATGCACAAATAGTAACAAGTAATAAAATAAAAAGTAGAGTATTGTTCCATGAGAATTTATAAAAATTACTACTAATTACCAACTTTTTAAAAATTATGATATATTTGAGGAGTTGAATGAGATAGTTGTCAAAACAGAAATTAATAATTAAAAACAAACAACTAGTTAATTAAATATTATTGAATTCAATTATACTGGTTCTAGGATTTATGACATACCGTAACTATTCTTATGTAAACTTTCTCAATTAAATTAATTACTTTTAGCATTGATAATTAGGTTCTTCTAATTTAAATACTAATCTATCTTAAGTATCAATGAATTATTTTGACAAGCAAATTTTATATACTCTATAAAATTTCTAAACTTTTCAAAATTTATTAAATATTGTAAAACCTTTAAGGATTACAAATGTTCCTAAGATATCTCTATCCTATAGATTTCTTAAAGTATTTTAAACAATGGTTAAAACAATTATCACTTCTCAATCTCAAATTGAATTCCAAATCATACAGATGTTGGCCAAACATACACAAGCATTAAACATAGTATTTCAATAAAAAAAATGTTCACATATTCATAATAAGGTTACATAAAAAAAAAACTAGAATAAAAGTTTACTCTATAGTTAAATTAAATAGAAACAAACTTGATATGATAAACATCACTCAAAAGCAGAGAATGATAGTAGAATAAATAAGTGTCTTTCAAACTTCTCTGATTTTCATCCCCTTGTTTGTCTCTGTTTTCCTCTCTCCTTTTGTGCCGGCTCCTCTCTTTTTTTGGTATATTATGTGGTTTCTTTATGTCTCTTTGTGTGCCTCACTGAACCCCTCTTTTTCTCTTTTATATTCTAGTCTTTTTACCCCTAGATGAAAAAAAGAAAATTTCCTTCTCTGTTTCATAATCCTTTACTATCAGGGTATTGCAAGCTAGATTTGAGATAAGAAACATATAAATTTAAAGATCTCTATTTCTAGAGAAATTATAAAAAATTGAATTATTTTTTCTAACAAAACCAATCTTGTAATTTTTGGATCTTTTAGACTTGAGATACGGGCTATAACTCTAGACAACATTTGGAGTGCAGGAAGTTCAGGTTTGATTCAATCCCTACTTTTGACTCGTTTTTTGGGCTTCAAAATAGCAAAACTGAGTTCTATACCCTTCATGTGTTTTGTAGACCTTCATCTCATATATTTGAAAATGATGACGAATGTTTGGAACTAAGTTGTATAGCTTCCTTTGCAACCCAAAATCAATCGATGTTTGGTTTTATTGTCAGATTTTGTCTACTCAATAATCTAGTATCTAAAAACACATTAATTTTCCACAAGGTCAATAATTAAAAAAAGGGATCCAAAATTCTAATTAACTTGTGCAACACATCCAAAATATTTCAAAATCAAGCATGAACAGTGGAAAATATACATGCTAAAAATTCCCTTATCATACACAGAAGCTAACCAGACATGTATGCTAATAATAATTTATTAGTACTTAAAAGTGTATTTTTATCAATGTTTTATACCATTATTTTGCACTTGAAGTATCAAAAACTAAACTAAAACATGTTTTATAATAAAAAGTTTGATACCGTAAGATACCTTTAATTTATGGTAAATGTTCATTCTAAATGCAGGTTTATCACATAAATAAAATTATTAATTGATAAGTTGAAGTATTTGAATTGAAAGGACATAGAGGGCCAAATTTAAAAAGAGATGTTGATGTAGTTCAAATTGGAACACTATTTGGTAATTGGGTCATGTTTGGAGTTATAAATCTCATATTTAGGTATACTTTATATAGATGGAAAGCTAAGACATAGGCCTAAAAATTTCATGGGAAGTCAAGATTCAATCCTACTATTTGAAAGTCCAAATCTTAGCAACAACTTAGAACTATGAATCTGTCCTGTAGCCTAGATATTGTTCAATGTTCAGCCTATATCTTGAGTTCTAGAAGTCCAAATAATCTTAATTTTTTTTTTCTAAAAAGCCGAGACAATTTCCTAGGACTTTCATATGGAAATTTGATTCAAATTCTGATGTTATCAATGATGTTTTATTCAGACAAAAAAAAAATATCATCAAGTCAAGATATGACCACCCACTTAACAATTAGTCATCAAATCAATAATTTCAAATTTTAACTTATAAAAAGGGGTATTTGTCATGCATTTAAACATCTTGGTTTTCAGGTCAAGATCATGCTCTTGCTCTCTCTTTATTGTAATGCTTAAGTTTTGCTTATATTAATCTTTTCTTTATGAATGTGACATGACCAAAAGATTGATGTCTTCTCTCAAGTGTAGGAGTGTCGAAGTCATAAGTAACTTGGTAAGACCGAGATCGAATCATAAGGAGGTTAATTATATAAATTATAACAATAATAATACAACAATAACAACAACAACTACTACTACAACAACAACAACAACAACAACAATAAAGAAAAAGAAGAAGAAGAAGTTGATGAGAACTTTGAAATATAAGATCAATGTAAGAATTAGACAATTATAATAACAAATGTCAAGGTTAGAGGATCCACTAATGATGTGTTAAACAAGTATAGTATAAACTCTTAGTATTCAATTGAAAACCACACACAAAAAAGGTTTCAATCAGATTATAAATTATTAACATATAACATTAGTTATCTTATTCGAATAAGGCTAATACTTGTAAATGTTGTCAGACATTCATGATTATAGCTTATGTTAACAACAAATCAAGTTTCTTTCATAGCTTAGGTGTCGGTTATACCATACAGTATGGGCTATGTGACACGACTATAAGATTGATGTCTTTTCCCAAGTGCATAAGTGTCGAGGTAATAAATAACCCAGCAAGATCGGGATTGAACTATAGGAAGGTTAATTGTATAAATTATAGATAAAAATAACACAATAACAATAATAATAATAAAGAAGAAAAAGTTGAGAACTTTGAGATGAAAGATTAATGTAATGATTAAACAATGATAACAATAAATATTAAGGTTAGAGGATCTATTAATGATATGTCAAACAAGTATAGTATAAATTCTTATTATTCAATTGGAAACCATACACAAAGGAGGTTCCAATCAGATTATAAATTGTTAACATGATTACATTAGTTATCTTGTTTGATTAATGCTAATACTTGTAAATCTCGTCAGACATTTATGATTGTAACTTATGTTAACAACAAATCAAGTTCCTTTTATAGCTAATGTGTTGGTTATACCATACAATATGGTCAAGCATTTGATGTACTAAGTGTTATACAACATAAATCTAGATTAGTTATTTAACAAGAAAAGTATTAGAAAGTGAACAAGATAATAAATATAAAACATGTTAGTATTAAACATTAAAGTTCATGTTAAGTTTACATTATACTTATTCTTACACCATTAGTACAACCTTTTCACCTTGATATAATAAACTTAACCAAACATAATGAAAGAAAGAGAAATAAATAAACAAAATAAGAATATAAATAACATAAAAGTTAACTAAGTAAAGAAAAGGAAATTGAAAGGCATAAACAAGATATTAATGAAAATAAAACTTAAGCATTACAAAAATACAAAGAGAAAAAGCAAAAGCATGATCTTGATCTGGAGACCAAGATGCCTAAATGCATGACAAATGCCTCCTTTTATAGGCTAAAATTGAGAACTATTGATTTGATGACTAATTGATGAGTGGGTGGTCAATTCTTGACTTGGTGATAATTCTTATCTTATTTTATCTGCCCAAAACATCATTGATAATGTTAGAATTGAAACCACTTAAAAACATGAAATTTTAGAAAATTGTCTCATCTTTCTAGAAAAAAAAAATAGAGGTCATTTGGATTTCTAGAACTCCAGATATAGGTCAAACACTGAACAGTGCGCGGACTATAGGACAGATTCGGACTTCTTTATTATTGCTATAATTTGGACTTAAAAATGATGTTTTTTAATCTTAGGCTCCATATAAAAGTTGTTGGCCTATATCTTACCTTTCCATCCATATAAAGTAGACCTAAATCTGAGGTCTACAACTCTAAATATGAGCTATTTACCGAACAGTGTTCTGGTTTGGACTGCACCACCATCTCTTTTTTAAATTTGGCCATCTCTTTGTCCTTTCAATTTCAGTTCTTAAATTCATCAATTAATTCTTTCATTTATATGATTTTCCTGCACTTAAAATGAACATTTACCATAAATTAAAGGTATCTTATTTTATTAGATATGTTATTATAAAACATGCTTTAGTTAAGGAGTTATTGATACTTCAAGTGCAAAATAATAATATAAAACCTTAATAAAAATGCACTTTTAAGTACTAAACACCCCCCTCAACCAGCTTATTACTAGTCTTTAGTAATCAAAGTGTTAAAATAGAAAAATAATTCGCAAATTCCACAAAGTAAGGTATTTATCATTCAACTTCCATTAATCTATCTAGATAAACAAACTCTAATTAAATTTATATATCTGCTCAATACCTTGTAAACAAGATATTAATAAATCTTTCTTTTATGCTCAATATATCAACATATAGTTATGGGGCTTTTCTTGGAAGAAAACAAAATTTTTGTTCTAATATTTAAGGATAACTTCCTTGGGTTGAGATTATTATATATATATATATATATATATCTTAAAACACCATGCATCTTTAACCCATGTAATAAAATTTCAGCTAATAACTTCCAGACCAATTGGTCTTTAGGTGTTGAGACACACGAACTTCGTAACTCGAGTTGCCGATACTGATACATAGATAGTGCAATGTTTGATTTCCTTAAGCTTTTCTCCTTAACCCATGTAATAAGCATTGAGCCAATAACTCCTAAATTATTTGAATTTAGGGTATTAGATGTTAAAACATCCATTTAGACTTAATTGCTTAGGTTAGGGAGATTACGAAACCAAACTTATCTATATTTTTATTATCATCATTTTTTTTGCCCTTTTTTTTTGTTTTTTTGCAATTTATATGTTATCCCTTTCCCTTGTTACCTTTAACAAAAGAAAATAAATAATATAATAATTCAGTATGCAACCTATAATCATGTATTAAAGTGTGTGTGAAAATTAAGGTTTAAAAATACATGTTGAATGAGTATATGAACAGAATTAAGTGATAATAATGCAAGAGTTTGTAAATCTAAATATTTAAAGAAGTATTTTGATAGACCTTGTTATGAATATTACGAATAACTATTAAAAAATGTTAACCAAGATTCATCTCAAGAGTCAATAAAATTCCTTCTTACTCTGCTATCTTAGTAACAACAATTTGCAAATAGTTTATGTAAAAGAAAACACAATTAGTTTTTTTTTTTTAATATTAACTATTGTTCTCAATGTCTTAAGATAGAAAGATATAGAAAGATAGAGTATAGAAGATATCACCTGAAATACCGAACACTGACAAACCTGAAACACACTTAAACAAATATAATAAACAAGAAAACACAAATATTATGCTATTAATAAAACCAAAAGACACAAGTTTTTACAAATTAAGACTCAAATCACAATTGTGATTGTGGCTCACATCTTCCTTTGGTTTTTTGTTCAATAACGGCTTAAACGCCCTCTATCTATGGGTCGAGAATAGGCTTCCCATCCAGTTTTCTTAAAAACTGGCAAACAAGATCTTTTTTAGTCAGATTCCCAAAATTATACCAAACATGTTCTTTATAAAAATTAGTTCATAAGTTATGAATTGCACGATGTTTATCTTTACTATGATGAGACTTAAGAGTTAATAGAAGATTATCTAAAGACTCTGTGTTTTGAAATAAATCCTATATTTTGACAATTTTCACATGTTTTCCAGAATACATGTGAATCCTTAAACATGGTGGGCCAATAAAATCCACTTTGTAAGATTTTTGCAGTTGTTTTCTTTAATGAGAAATGACTCTCACATGCCTCAGAGTGATAAAATTTAATGAAACTACTTACCTCATTGTCGGGAATGCAACTTTGAAATATTTGATCAGGATAATATTTGAATAAGTAAGGGTCATCGCAATAAAATTTTTGCACGTCGCTCAAAAACTTTCTTTTATCTTAGTTATCCGAATAAGCTGGCAAAAATCATAAAGCAAAAAAATTGATATTTTTAGCAAACTAAGGCATTAAAATAAGAGAAAGTAAAGATTCAACAAGAAAGTAATCATCGATTGGTGTGATGTCGGATGTTAAATCTATTGCTAATTTTGACAAATGATTCGCAACAATATTTTCGGTGCCTTTTTTATCCTTGATTTCTTCCTGTTTGAAAGTCTCAAAGATTTCACAATCATGATTAACTTTTTTTTGTTTGGTCATGGTCATTAATACTTAAAAGTTCATTTTGATCAAGGTTTTATATCATCATTTTACACTTGAACTATCAATAACTCAACTAAAGCATGTTTTATAATAACATATCTAATAAAATAAGAACTGAAATTAAAACGATTGATTGATGAGTTTAAGAACTGAAATTGAAAAGATAAGGAGATGGCTAAACTTAGAAAAGAGATGTTGGTGTAGTCCAAACCAGAATACTATTCGGTAATTGGGTCATATCTAGAGCTATAAATCTCAGATTTAGGCCTACTTTATATGGATGGAAAGATAAGACATAGGCCTACAATTTTATAGGAGTCTAGGATTTAAAAAGGCCATTTTTAATTCCAAATTATAGCTAGAACAAAGAAGTTTGAATCGGTCCTAGAGCCCGCGCATTGTTTAGTGTTTGGCCTATATCTGAAGTTCTAAAAGTCCAAATGACCTCCAATTTTCTTTCCTAGAAAGCTGAGATAATTTCCTACAACTTTCATTTCTAAAATAGTTCTAATTATAACGTTATCAATGATGTTTTAGGTATAAAAGAGAAGATAAGGATTCTCACTAAATCAAGAGTTGGCCACCCACTCATTAATTAGTCATTAAATCAATAGTTCTTAATTTTGGCCTATAAAAAGAGGTATTTGCCATACATTTAGGCATCTTAGTTTCCAGATCAAGATCATGCTCTTGCTTTCTCTCTTTGTATTTTTGTAATGCTTAAATTTTGCTTTCATTAATATCAAGTTTGTACCTTTCAATTCTTTTCCTTTACTTAGTTAACTTTTATCTTATTTATGTTTTTATTTTTTTTATTTTTCTTTCTTTTATTATATTTAAATAAGTTTATTATGTCAAGGTGAAAAGATTACACTAATGTTGTAAGAATAAATATAGTGTAAACTTAATATGGACTTTAATGTTTGATACTAACATGTTTTGTATTTGTTATCTTATTCACTCTTTAATATTTTGCTTGTTAAATAACTAATCTAAATTTATATTGCATAACACTTGGTACAATAAATACTTGACACTATCATAGCCCATAGTGTATGGTATAATCAACACCTAAACTATGAAAAGAACTTGATTTATTGTAGTTATAAGTTATAATTATGAATGTCTGATAATATTTACAAGTATTATCATAAATCGAATAGGATAACTAGTATAATCATATTAACAATTTATAATCTGATTGGAACCTCCTTAATATGTGGTTTCCAATTGAATAATAAGAGTTTATACTATACTTGTTTAATATATCATTAGTGGATCCTCTAATCTTGACATTTGTTGTTATCATTATTTAACCCTTACATTGATTTTCCATCTCAAAGTTCTCATCAACTTCTTCTTTTTTTTTTCTTTTTCTTTAGTACTACTACTACTACAATAATTACTACTATTATTGTTATTGTTCTTGTTGTTGTATTATTGTTATCTATAATTTATACAATTAACCTCCTTGTGGTTCGACCCTGGTCTTGCTGGGTTATTTACTACTTCGACACTCCTGCACTTGGAAGAAAACATTAATCTTTTGTTCATGTCAAGTTTTTGACACCGTTGCCTAGGAGATAAGTTTTTGTATAAATTATAGTATTTATTTTATTTTCTCTTTTCACTTTTCCTGTATATAACTTTGTTTCTTTTCTTTTGTTTCTTCTTTTTTTTATTTTATTCCTACATGACATGACTAAAAAATTGATGTCTTCTCCCAAGTGCAGGAATGTCAAAGTAATAAATAACTCGACAAGACCAGGGTCGAATCACAAGGAGGTTAATTGTATAAATTATAGATGAAAATAATACAACAACAACAACAACAATAACAATAACAATAACAATAGTAGTAGTAGTAGTACTCGGGTTGGAGGATAGATTTCTTAGATTTCTTGTGTAAAAAATTCAGATCATTTGGACTTTAGAACTCCAGATATGGGTCAAACACTAAACAACACTCGGGTTGGAGGACAGATTTGGATTTCTTTGTTGCTGCTCCAATTTGGACTTGAAAATGGCCTTTTTAGATCTTAAGCTCCATATGAAAGTTGTAGGCCTATGTCTTACCTTTCCATCCATATAAAGCAGACCTAAATCTAAGATCTATAGCTCTAGATTTGATCCAATTACCGAACAGTGTTCCGATTTAGACTGCACCGAATTCTCTTTTCTAAGTTTGGCCATCTCTTTGTCCTTTCAATTTTAGTTCTTAAATTCATCAATCAATAATTTCACTTGTATGATACACCTGCATTTAAAATAAACATTTACCATAAATTAAAGGTATCTTCTATTATTAGATATGTTATTATAAAACATGCTTTAATTAAGGAGTTATTGATACTTCAAGTACAAAATGATGATATAAAACCTTGATAAAAAATACACTTTTAAGTACTAATCACGTTTGAAGCATTATAGGAATGGAGAGTCTACTGGAAAAAAGGATGATATCCCTCTCACTTCATCTTAGCTAAATTAAAACATCAAGCTAATGACTATAACTAAGCATTAAATAGAGGCAACCCATAAAAAAAAAACCTTATTTGTTTCATTGAGTTGTGCAGGGATTGTTCATACAAGTAAATAACAAGGAGCAATAGCAAACTCATACCCACACAGTCGAAAGGAAGTATTTGTAGGCTTTTCTATTCTTTGTTTTTCCATTAAAGACAATGTGATATTTAAGTTTGGGGGAGACATTGCATGCTTTGACTATGAAAGACACTGCACACTAGAACCATGAAAACAGAGGGTGAAAAGTGATATGCATTTAAGACCAACTTTGATATTTTTAGGCGCTTCATGATGTATCCATGACATTCCTTAGCTTAGAGTGGATAATATCTTATAAAGTTAAATTAAGCATGATTATTTTCTTTTGAATTATTAAAGTACACTTTTCCAACACAGTTATGTGAATTGTGTAGTTATGCATAAGAGATAAGTGTGTTGTTCTTTCTTGTTATTACCCTTTAAGAAAAATATTAAAACAAGGAGTGATAATAAGTATGAAAGTGAATGAATAACTAGGAGTATTCATCACAAATGTTTACTTTTACATCAAACGGTAGCGTAAAATATAAGTATGTAAAGCATTTTAAGTTTATGATCTGTTAAGTAACCGGGTGCATTCATCACAAATATTTGTATTCGCATCAAAAGACTAGTGATAAATTTAAAAAAAATCACCCTTGTCAAAAGACAAATAAAAGTGTGTTATTACTCCTAAAGTTGGTTACCTTATTTAAAATAGTAGTAGTAGTAGTAGTAGTAGTAGTAGTAGTAGTAATAATAATAATAATAATAATAATATGAAAATAACTGTGCACAATTCAAGGATGCTAAACACATGAAACACATGGATGAGTTGGAAGTTTATATAAGGGTCTGCATAGAGAGTAGGAATGCTTAGTTTTTCATTATCTGATATTATCTATCAGCTAAGTTAAGAAATGAATGTTGCACGATGAAGCCTTTTAAATGTGAAAATTGAACTTATCATGAGCTTTTAACACTCTGCTTTCATAGTTTCCTTTTTGCTTGAGAACAAGCAAACATTCAAGTTTGGAGGAATTTGATAAAAGAATTTTTAGCATGTATATTTTCCACTATTCATGCTTGATTTTTAAATATTTTGGATATGTTGCACAAAATAATTAGAGTTTTGGATCCCTTTTTGAACTATTGACCTTGTGGGAAATTAATGTATTTTCAGATACTAGATTACTAAGCAAACATAATCCGGTAGTAAAACCAAACATTGATTGAATCAAACCTGAATTGCCTGCACTCTAAATACTGTTTCGGTTTATGGCCTTTATCTTAAGTCTTAGAGGTCCAAAAGTCACAAGATTGTGTCATTGGAAAGAAGATTCAATTTTCTACAATTTCTTTAAAAATAAAGATCTTTGAATTCACACATTTCTTGCCTTAAATCTGGCTCGCAATGTCCGAGTAGGAAGGAATTCAAATCAGAAAAAGAAATTGTCTTCAATCCAGCGGGGGTAGAAAGGTCACAATATAAAAAAGAAAAAAAAGGGTTTGTAAAAGAGAGGAGGCATACATAGAGAAACCCCACAAAAGACTAAAGAAAAAAGGAAGAGGCTACACCAACAGGAATAAAAAAAGAACAGAGGAAAAAATATTAAAGACCGGGAGGACACCTATCTATTCCACTGAAATTCTCTACTTTTGAGTGATGTTCATCGTATCAAGTTTGTTTCTCTTTAATTTAACTATAGAGTAGACTTTTATTCTAGGATTTTTGATGTAACCTTACTATGAGTATGTGAACAATTTCTTCAATTGAATTATTATATTAAGATGTTGAGTATTTCATTCTATGTGAATGCTTGTGTGTGTTTGGCCAACATCTGCATGATTTAGAATTCAATTTGAAACTGAGAAGTGATAATTGTTTTAGTTATTGTTTGAAATACCTTAAGAAATCTATAAGATAGAGATATCTAAGAACTTTTGTAATCGTTATAGGTTTTACAGTACTTAATAAATTTTAACAAGTTTAGAACTTTCATAAAGTTTATTAAATTTGTTTGTCAAAATAATTTATTGATGCTTGAGAGAGATTAATATTTACATTAAGAAAACCTGATTATCAACATTAGGAGAAATTAATTTGATCGAGAAAATTCACATAAGCATAGTTACGGTAAGTCAGAAATCCTAAAACTAGTACAATTGAATTCATTAATATTTAATCATTAATTTTTGTTTCATAAACTATCTCATTCGATTCCTCAAATAGATCATAATTTAAAAGACTTTGATAATTAGTAGTAATTTTTATAAATCCTCATGGGATGATTTTTATAATTAGTAGTAATTCTACTCTTCACTTTATTACTTGTTATGATTCGTGCACTTGCGAAATTAACCAACAAGTTTGTAAATCTAAATATTTTAAGAAGTATTTTGATAGATCTTTTTATGAATATTGCAAATAATCATTAAAAAATATTTACCAAGATACGTCTCAAGAGTTAATAAAATTCCTCCTTACTCTGTCATCTTAGTAACAATAGTTTTGTAAATGGTTTATGAAATAGAAAATACAGTTAGTTTTTTTTTTAATATCAACTACTACTCTCTAACCCCAACCAAAATGAGACATTGTCCTCAATGTTCTAAGGTAGAAAGATAGAGTATAGAAGACATCACCTGAAACAACGACTACTAACAAACCTGAAACACACTTAAACAAATATAAAAAACAACAAAACATAAATATTGTGCTCTATTAATAAAACCAAAAAACATAAATGTTTACAAATTAAGACTAAAATTGTAGTTGTGATTGTGGCTTACACCTTCCCTCAGTTTTACGTCTAAGAATAGTTTGAACATCCTCTATAGGTCGGGGATAAGCTTCCTATCCAATTTTTAAAAAAACTGACAAGTAGAGTCTTTTTTTAGATAGATTCCCAAGACTAAGTCGATCATATTCTTTATAAAAATGAGGCTATAAATCATGAATTGCACAATGCATAACTCTACTAGGACGCGTTTTAAGAGTTGATAAAAGATTATCTAATTATTCCTTACTCAGACCATCCTTAATGAATTGTATTTTATCTTAATGATTTAAAGATACCATTCCTAAAAAACAACATTATGCATTACAAGTTCATCTAGCATATCGATGACAGACTTTCAGTTGTTTTGCATGATGTTTCTTTGCAAAAGTGTTTTTACCTGTCCCAAGCATGTATGAAATAAAAGAATTGAAAGACTCACTTAATAATCAAACCTTTCCTTCAATTAACCAGTGACACGACTAAAAGATTGATGTCTTCTTCCAAGTGCATGAGTATCGAAATAATAAATAACCCAGCAAGACCGGGGTCGAACGGTTCGACAGTGAGGTTAATTGTATAAATTATAAACAATAATTATAAACAACAACAATAATAGTAGTAGTAATAATAATACTAATAATATTAGTAGTAGTAGTAGTAGTAGTAGTAATAATAATAACAACAACAACAACAACAACAATAATAATAATAAAGAAAAAGAAGGAAAAGAAGAAGAAGAAGATGAGAACTTTGAGATGTATTATTAATGTAATGATTAAACAATCATAATAACAAATGTCAAGGTTAGAGGATCCACTAATGGTATATCAAACAAGTATAGTATAAACTCTTATTATTTAATGGTATATCAAGTTCCTTTCATAGCTCAGGTGTCGGTTATACCATACAATATGAACTATGAAAGTGCCAAGCATTTGTTGTACCAAGTGTTATACAACATAAATCAATATTAGTTATTTAATAAGCAAAGTATTAAAGAGTGAACAAGATAACAAATATAAAACATGTTAGTATCAAACATTAAAGTCCATATTAAGTTTACATTATACTTATTCTTACACCATTAGTGTAACCTTTTCACCTTGACATAATTAACTTAGCTAGACATAATGAAAGAAAGAAAAATAGATAAACAAAATAAGAACATAAAAGTTAGCTAAGTAAAGGAAAGGAAATGAAAGGCATAAACTTGATATTAATGAAAGCAAAGCATAAACATTACAAAAAATACAAAGAGAGAAAGGAAGAGCATGATCTTGATCTGAACACCAAGATGCCTTAATGCATGGAAAATGCCTCCTTTTATAGGCCAAAATTGGGAACTATTGATTTGATAACTAATTGATAAGTGGGTGGCCAACTTTTGACTTGGTGACAATCCTTATCTTCTCTTATCTGCCCAAAACGTCATTGATAACGTCACAATTGGAGCCACTCAAAATCATGAAAGTTGTAGGCAATTGTCTCAACTTTCGTGTGTAAACAATTCAGCTCATTTGGACTTCTAGAACTCTAGATATGGCCAAAATACTGAACAGTGCTGGGGTTGGAAGACAGATTCGGGCTTCTTTGTTGTTGCTATAATTTGGACTTGAAAATGGCCTTTTTAGATCTTGGGCTCCATATGAAAGTTATAGGCCTATGTCTTACCTTTCCATCCATATAAAGTGGAACTAAATCTGAGATATATAGCTCTAGATATGACTCAATTACCGAACAGTATTCCGGTTTGGATTGCACCGACATCTCTTTTCTAAGTTTGGCTATCTCTTTATCCTTGCAATTTAAGTTCTTAAAGTCATCAATCAATCCTTTCATTTATGTGATAGGCCTGCATTTAAAATGAACATTTACCACAAATTAAAGGTATCTTATATTATTAGATATATTATTACAAAACAAGCTTTGATACTTCAAGTGCAAAATGATGATATAAAACCATGATAAAAATGCACTTTTAAGTACTAATCAAGTGTTCCAGTTTGGATTGCACCGACATCTCTTTTCTAATTTTGGTCATCTTTTTACCTTTGCAATTTAAGTTTTTAAAGTCATCAATCAATCCTTTTATTTATGTGATTGACCTGCATTTAAAATGAACATTGAACATAAATTAAAGGTATCTTATATTATTAGATATACTATTATAAAATATGCTTTAGTTAAGGAATTATTGATACTTCAAGTGCAAAATGATGATATAAAACCATGATAAAAATGCACTTTTAAGTACTAATCACACCTCCCAACCAGCTTATTACTAGTCCCTAGTAATCAAAGCGTTAAAATAAAAAAAAAATTGCAAATTCCACAAAGCAAGGTATTCATCATTTAACTTCTATTAATCTATCCAGATAAACAAACTCTCATTAAATTTACATACGTGCTCAATACCTCTTAACAAGATATTCATAAACCTTTCTTTTGTGCTCAATGTATCAACACATAATTATAGGGATTTTCTTGAAACAAAATTTTTGTTCTAATGTTTAAGGTTAACTTCCTTGGGTTGGGATTATTATTTTTGTCTTTTTTTTATCTTTTTTTAAATATATATACATATAATTTAAAAATATCATGCATCTTTAACCCATGTAACAAACGTTGGGCCAATAGCTCCCAAGTCAGTTGACTTTAAGGTATTAGGTGTTAAAACACCCCTTTAGGCTTAATTGCTTAGGTTAGAGAGGCTACGAAACCAAACTTATCTATATTTTTATTATTTTCTTTTTTTTTATTATTATTTTTTAATTATATACAATCCATTTCCCTTAGTTGTTACCTTTAACAAAAGAACATTAATAATGTAATAATCTAATATACAACCCACAATCATATGTTAAAATGTGTGTGTGTGTGTAAATTAAGGTTTAAGAATACATGTTAAATAAGTATATGAGTAGAATTAAGTGATAACAATGCGAGAGTTTGTAAACCTGAATATTTCAAGAAGTATTATAATAGACCTTTTAAAAAATGGCTACTAAGATGCATCTCAAGAGTTACTTTAACAAAAGAGCTCCTTTACTCTCTCATCCTAGTAACAACAATTATGCACATACTTTATAAAATGAACAATTTTTTATATCAACTACTACCCTCTCCCCCCAACCAAAACGAGACATTGTCCTCAATGTTCTAAGGTAGAAAGATAGAGTATAGAAGATATCACCTGAAATAATGAACACTAACAAACCTGAAACACACTGAAACAAAAATAAGAAAAACAAAACACAGTAATAAAACCAAAAGATACAAAATTCACAAATGAAGGCTCAAATCCAATCTAAACTTTTTACGGCTTTTCTTAGTTGACCAATTTATGCGACTCATGAAGGGATCAATTACAGGAATGAAGGATTGTAGTTGGTCAATTAATTGTTCAACAGTAGCAGCATAGATTATGATTTGTCGTGCAGAAGATGTTAGAAATTCCTGTTCCACAGCATGATCAAGAAAAGATAATAACTTATCATAATAACCATTAACATTTAACAAACCTATGGGTTTATGGTGAATGTGCAGTTGAGCCCAAGAGGAAATATGAAAGATCTCTTCCAATGTGCCTAGACCATCTGGTAAAGCAATGAAGGTATCAACATGGTTAAACATTGTATTCATTCGAGCTGACATTGTGGAGACCTGAAGTTCCTCTCCAATTGTTTTTCCAATGATGTACCCTTGTGCTAAAGCTTCGGGGACGACCCCCAAAACTTGACTACCTCCTAAAAATGCAGCTATTGACACACCTCTCATTAACCCAAGATTGCCTCCCCATACACTAAATGAATCTTTCTCTCAACTAGCACCTAACCAAGATGATTTGCTGATTCTAAAACTCCTTTTCTTTCCCAGGACTAGATCCATCGAAAACACAAATATTTCTTATCTAATGACCTAAGAAACTTGCCATTTCTACACACTTATGTATTTGTTGAATCTATGGGTTGAGTAGAAAAAAAAGGAAGGAAGAGAGGATTTTATAGATGAGAAATTAGAAAGGCAATCATACCACCTATATAGAGGCTAACTAGAGTCTCACACACTCTCTCTCTCATTTTATTTATTTATTTATTTACTTTTGAAAAGGCATGTATATGTACAGGTAGTTGTGATTATAGCTCACATCTTCCCTTAGTTTTATGTCCAAGAACGGCTTAAACGCCCTCTGTGGGTCGGGGATAGGCTTCCCATCCAATTTTCTTAAAAACTGGCAAATAAGGTCTTTTTTAGTCAGATTCCCAAAACTATGTCAATCATGTTCTTTATGCAATAGTGGCCATAAATCATGAATTACACAATGCACATCTCCACTAGGATGCGTCTCAAGAGTCAATAGAAGATTATCTAAAGACTCCTTACTCAGGCCATCCTTAATGAATTGTATTTTATTTTCACGGTTTATAGATACCATTCCAAAAGAACGACATTGTGTATTACAAGTCCATCTAGCATATCAATGACAGACTTTTAGTCGTTTTGAACAACATTTCTTTGCAAAAGTACTTTTACTTATTTTAGGCATATGTAAAATGAAGGAGTTAGAGGACTTACCTAATAATCGGACCTTTGCTTCAATCAACCAACGAATATCTTCAGGAATTTCATGATTCATTAACAATCTCAATCTTGCATATCTAGCACGATAAATTTTTGTAATCGCATTCTGAGGCAAAGCGGGAAAATACTTTTTCAATTTTTCAAGATTAATGTCCATTTTCAAATGAGAATTGGAAGAGAGATTCAAAAAATTGCACAAATATATACACAGATATCAATTATTATGGGAAACTAAAAGAACCGACTTAAGTCACGGAGTACCGTTGTCCGCCATTTGACCGAGGTGAGAAAAACTAGCAAAAATCACTCAAAAGAAACACAAAAATAATGTAAGAAAAACAACATAATCAACTTTTATCTACAAGATCATTCCAACCAGTTGATTCATTTTCACTAGGAAACTTATCAAAATAAGCTTTCAAACGATGTCCATTTTTCTTAAAATCATTGTCATTCATTGAATTCTCAATATCACAGGCCCCATAAGGATTGCTCCATCTTGGTCTTAGCTCTCTAGGAAATGCATAAAGTTGAGAATTATAAAACAAAACTTTTTGACAATTTTCACAAGTTTTGCAGAATGTATGCGTGTCCTTGAACATGGTGGGCCAAAAAAATCCATTTTGAAAGATTTTTATAGATGTCTTTTTTTATGAGAAATAACTTCCACATACTTTAGAATGACAAAGTTTAATGACACTACTTACCTCATTGTCGGGAATGATTTTTTGAAATATTTGATCAGAACAATATTTGAATAAGTTAGGGTCATCACAATAAAAAAATTTCACTTCGTTCAAAAACTTTTCTTTTTCTTGAGTACTCCAATCAGCTGGCAAATCTCCTAAAGTAAAAAAATTAATATTTTTATCATACCAAGGCATTGGACTAAGAGAAAGTAAGGATTCGTTGGGAAAGTAATAATCGATTGGTGTGATGTCAGATGTCAAATCTGTTGTCACTGTTGACAAATAATTCGCATCAATATTTTTGGTGCTTGTTTCATCTGTGATTTCTTCCTTAGAATAAATCATTTGCAAATCTTCAGATTTATCTAGCTCATTTTTACTTAAAGTAGATTCAAGTTGATCGATTCAAGTTGATCATAAACTAATTCATCAATATGATCTACTTCTTATAAATCATTATCATCTCCAAGTTGCTTGCAAATGTTGAAAATATTCATCTCCAATGTCACGTTTCCAAATGATAGCTTCATCAGGCCATTCCTACAATTAATCAATGCGTTAAAGGTTGTAAGAAACAAACGTCCTAAAATAACAAGAAATGAATTACATGCTTCAACAGGTTCTGTGTCCAAGACAATAAAATCCACAAGATAAATGAATTTACCAACTTGCACTAACACATCTTCAATTATTCCTCTAGGTACTTTTACAGATCTATCGGCAAGTAAAAGAGATACAGAAGTTGGTTTTAACTCACCTAGATTGAGACTCTGAAAAACTGAATATGGAAGTAAATTCACACTAGCACCAAGATCAAGTAAGGCTTTTTCAATTTTTTATCCTCCAATAAAGCAAGAAATTGTAGGACAACCAGGGTCTTTATATTTCAAAGCATTATTGTTTTGAAGAATCACACTTACTTGATCGGCTAGAAAGGCTTTCTTTTTCACATTCAGTTTCCTCTTCACAGTGCATAGATCTTTAAGAAATTTAGCATAGGAAAGAATTTGTTTAATAGCATCCACCAAAGGTATATTGATCCTTACTTGTTTGAAAATTTCAAAAATTTAGACTAGGATCGAACCACAGGGAAGTTAATTGTATAAATTATAAACAATAATTATAAACAACAACAACAATAATAGTAGCAATAATAATACTAATAATACTAGTAGTAATAGTAATAATACTAATAATAACAACAACAATAACAACAATAATAGTAATAATAATAATAATAATAATAATAATAATAATAATAATAATAATAATAATAAAGAAAAAGAAGGAGAAGAAGAAGAAGAAGAAGATGAGAACTTTGAGATGAAATATTAATGTAACGATTAAACAATGATAATAACAAATGTCAAAGTTAGAGGATCCACTAATGGTATATCAAACAAGTATAGTATAAACTCTTATTATTTAATTGGAAACCACACACAAAGGAGGTTCCAATCAGATTATATATTGTTAACATGATTACATTAGTCATCTTATTCGATTAATGCTAATACTTGTAAATCTCGTTAAGCATTCATGATTATAACTTATGTTAACAACAAATCAAGTTCCTTTCATAGCTCAGGTGTCGGTTATACCATATAGTATGGGCTATGAAAGTAGTAAGTATTTGTTGTACCAAGTGTTATACAACATAAATCAAGATTAGTCATTTAACAAGCAAAGTATTAAAGAGTGAACAAGATAACAAATACAAAACATGTTAGTATCAAACATTAAAGTCCATATTAAGTTTACACTATACTTATTCTGACACCATTAGTGTAACCTTTTCACCTTGACATAATAAACTTAGCTAAACATAATGAATGAAAGAAAAATAAATAAACAAAATAAGAACATAAATAAGATAAAAGTTAACTGAGTAAATGAAAGGAAATGAAAGACATAAACTTGATATTAATGAAAGCAAAGTATAAACATTACAAAAAATACAAAGAGAGAAAGCAAAAGCATAATCTTGATCTGGAGACCAAGATGCCTAAATGCATGGCAAATGCCTCCTTTTATAGGCCAAAATTGGGAACTATTGATTTGATGACTGATTGATAAGTGGGTGACCAACTCTTGACTTGGTGACAATCCTTATCTTCTCTTGTCTGCCAAAAATATCATTGATAACGTCAAAATTGGAGCCACTTAAAAACATGAAAATTGTAGGAAATTGTCTCAGCTATCTTGTGTAAAAAATACAGCTCTTTGCAATTAAATTCATCTCTTTCCATCCATATAAAGTAGACCTAAATTTGAGATCTATAACTCCAGATATGACCCAATTACCAAACAGTGTTCTGGTTTGGATTGCACCGATATCTCTTTTCTAATTTTGGTCATCTCTTTGCCCTTGCAATTTAAGTTCTTAAAGTCATCAATCAATCCTTTCATTTATGTGAGAGGCCTGCATTTAAAATAAATATTTACCATAAATTAAAGGTATTTTATATTATTAGATATATTATTATAAAACATACTTTAGTGAAGGAGTTATTGATACTTGAAATGCAAAATGATGATATAAAACTATGATAAAAATGCACTTTTAAGTACTAATTAGCCAATGAATCTCTTCAGGAATTCTATGGTTTATTAACAACCTCATTCTTGCACACTTATTTCAGTAAGTTTTTGTAATCGTATTTTGAGGCAAAATGGAAAAATATCTTTTTAATTTTTCAAGAGTGGTGTCCGTTTTTTAAGATGAAAAGTCGAAAAGAGATGCAAAGAAAAGAGAAGGAACAAAGAATTAAACAAATATATGCACAAATATCAGTTATCATGGGAAACTAAAAAAACAACTTAAGAGTCATGAAATATTATTATCCGCCATTTAATTGGGGTGAGAGAGACTAGCAAAACAAGAGTCACACATAAAAAAAAAACAAAAAAAACATAAGAAAAAAATAATCAAACTTTATCTAGAAGATCATTCAAACCAATGAATTTATTTTCACTAAGAAAATTAACAAAGTAAGCTTTCAAATGATGTCCATTTACCTTAAAAACATTATAATTCTTTGGATTTTCAATATCAAAGACCTCATAAGGATACACATGTTTCTCATTAAATGGACTGCTCTATCTTAATCTTAGCTCTCTATGGAATAAATGGAGTAAAAAATTATAAAGCAAAACGTTTTTACTAGTATCAAATTTTTGATAATTTTCACAAGTTTTGTAGAATGCATGTATGTCTTTGAACATGGTGGGCCAATAAAATCCACTTTGAAAGATTTTTACAGCTGTTTTTTTATGAAAAATGACTCCCACATATTTCAGAATGACAAAGTTTAATGACACTACTAACTTTATTTTCAGGAATGTATCTTTGAAATATTTGATCAAGACAATATTTGAATAAGTTAGGGTCATTTCAATAAACATTCTTCACTTCGTTCAAAAACTTTCCTTCGTCTTGGGTACTCTAATGAGCTGGCAAATCTTCTAAAATAAAAAAATTGATATTTTTAGCAAACCAAGGCATTGAATTAAGATAAAGTAAGGATTTATCAGGAAAGTAATCATCGATTGACTTAATGTTAGATATTGAATCTGTTGTCACTCTTGACAAAAGATATGCATCAATATTTTTGATGTCTTTTTCATTTGTGATTTCTTCTTGAGAATAAATTATTTGCACATCTTCAGATTCATCAAACTCTATTTTACTCATGGTAGATTCAAATTGATCATAAACTAATTCGTCAAGAAGATCTACTTCCCGTGAATCATTATCATCTCCAGGTTGTTTGCAAATATTGAAAATATTCATCTTTAATGTCTTGTTTTCAAAAAATAGCTTCATCTGCCCATTCCTATAATTAATCAATGTATTAGAAGTTGCAAGAAATGGACGTCCTAAAATAACAGGAAGTGAATTACATGTTTTAACAGGTTGTGTATCCAAGACAATAAAATCGACCAGATAAATGAATTTATCGACTTGAAATAACACATCTTCAACTATTCCTCTAAACATTTTTACAGATCTATCGACAAGTAATAGAGTTATAGAAGTTGGTTTTAACTCACTTAGATTAAAACTTTGAAAAATTGAATATGAAAGTAAATTCACACTAGCTTATAGATCAAGTAAGGTTTTTCAATTTTATGTTCTTTAATAAAATAAAAAATTATAGGACAACCAGGATCTTTATATTTCAAAGCATTATTATTATGAAGAATGACACTTACTTGTTCGGCTAAAAAGGTTTTCTTTTTCATATTCAGTTTTCTCTTCACAATGCACAAATCTTTTAAAAATTTAGCATAAGAAGAAACATATTTAATATCATCTAGCAAAGGTATATTGATCCTTACATGTTTGAAAGTTTAAAAGATTTTAGAGTTGTGATTGACTTTCCTTTGTTTGGTCATGACATGAGGAAATGAAAGTGTTGGCAGGGAATCAATCTTTTCTTTGTAATATCCAGATTCAACCCCTTCTTTATCCTTAAAGATTGATCATCATATTTCTCGCAAGGTTTAAAAATAGGTTTTCAATAACCTTACCACTGTGAAGAGTAGTGACTTATTTGACTTAATCCATATGTTGGCTTCTAGAACTACTTGTATTTGATTATATTGCCCCTTGGGATTTTGCTGTGTGACATGATTAAAAAATTAATATCTTATCACAAGTGTAGGAGTGTCAAAGTAATAAATAGCCCGGTAAGATCGAGGTCAAACCATAGGGAGGTTAATTGTATAAATTATAAACAACAATAATAATAGTAGTAGTAGTAGTAGTAATAAAGAAGAAAAAAAAAAGAAATTGATGAGAACTTTGAGATGAAAGATGAATGTGAGAATCAAATAATGATAACAACAAATGTCAAGGCTAGAGGATCTACTAATACTATTTCAAACAAGTATAATATAAACTCTTATTATTCAATTGGAAACCATACATAAAGGAGGTTTCAATCAGATTATAAATTGTTAACATGATTACATTAGTTATCCTATTCAAAACCATAATGCCTAAATACATGGCAAATACTTTCTTTTATAGGCCAAAATTAGAAACTATTGATTTGATGATAACTGATGAATAGGTAGTCAACTCTTGACTTGATGACAATCCTTATCTTCTTTAATCTACTCAAAATATCATTGATAGTGTTAGAATTTGAACCAAACCTCCATATGAAAGTTATAGGAAATAGTCTCAGCTTTTTAGAAAAAAAAATAAAGGTTATTTGGACTTCTAGAACTCTAGATATTAGTTGAATACTGAATGGTTTATGGGCTACAGGATAGATTTAAATTTTTTCATTGTTACTAAAATTTGGACTTGAAAATGGTCTTTTTAAAACCAAACCTCAACATAAAAGTTGTTGGCCTATGTCTTACCTTTCCATCCATATAAAGTAGACCTAAATCCAAAATCTACAGCTCCATATAAAGTAGGTCTATATCTCACCTTTACATCCATATAAAGTAGACCTAAATCCAAAATCTACAACTTCAGATATGATCCAATTACTGAATAGTGTTCTAGTTTGGACTATACCAACATCTCTTTTCAAAGTTGGACCACCTTTTTGTGCTTTCAATTTCAGTTCTTAAACTCATCAATGAATCCTTTTATTTATGTGATAAACCTATATTTAAGATGAGCATTTATCATAAATTAAAGGTATCTTATATTATTAGATATGATATTATAAAACATGCTTTACTTAAGAAGTTATTGATACTTCAAGTGTAAAATAATAATATAAAACCTTGATAAAAATACACTTTTAAGTACTAATCATTGTGGTTGAGATGGAAACTTACCTTTCTTTTAAAAACTGAGAGCAGATGTTAATTTTGTAAGAGTATCTTTAAAATCTATCATGTTTTGAGCAAGTTGAGTATTGATTATCTCTTACTTTTCAATGAATGCATGCAACGTTTCCTCAAGATTTTTTCTAGGAGGTAGAACATAAGGAGATGCATATCTATGATAATTTTGGAAATTATGATGTGTTTAAAATGGTGGTTGCGAAGTTTGTGCATTATTATTATCACTCTCCCAATAAAAATTTAGGTGATTTCTCCAAATCAATCTGGAATTTCTTCTTCCTAGGTCGATATATAAGGACCACTACTACAAATAGTACTAGACCATTAATCTTGAAATATCGATTGCTTGTTGTAACTTATGTAATTTTGAAGATGATTAAATGATACTTAGTCAGATGATTGTACAAGGAAAGATAAAGTTTTATAAAAAAAAAAAAGAATGGAAAAGAATGATAAATAAAGAAAGGAAATTTTTTATTAGATCAGGAATCCATTTTTGGATTTGGTATGAATAAATGATCTTTTGAGTTGTATGTTTGCGGGTATAGGCTATGATTGGATTTTTGGAAACTATTTAAAGCATGAGCTTGTTCATGGAGACATTCCTTAAAAGAAAGCAAAGTTAGACAATCATTGACTGAGTATTTATTTGTTTTATAAATTTGACACACAATGTCTTGAATAAATTTTAATTGACCACTCTATTTTAATTTTAGTTCTTCGACTTTTCTAGCTAAAGATGCAAACTTGGCTTAGAGGTTATGATCTTTCTTAAGGATGTACATACCTCCACTAGATATATGAGGTTAAGTTTTACTTGATGCCTCATAAGTACTTACGATGTCTCAATTTAGAGTATTTTTAGCTAACAAGTCTAAGTACTCCATTGCTTTACCAAGGTCTTTATCTTTAAAAGTTTCATTGCATATCCATTTAATCATTTGTCTATCTATAGGTGTTAACCCTTCATAAAAATATAAAGTCAATCTCTATGTTTCAAAACCATGATGAGGGCAAGTGACACGACTAAAAGGTTGATGTCTTCTTCCAAGTGTAGGAGTGTCGAAGTAATAAATAACCCGGCAAGACCGGGGTCGAACCACAGGGAGGTTAATTGTACAAATTATAGATAACAATTATAAGTAACAATAATAGCAATAACAACAACAATAATAGTAATAATAGTAATAATAATAATAATAATAATAATAATAATAATAATAATAATAATAATAATAATAATAATAATAAAGAAAGAGAAGAAGAAGAAGATGATGATGATGAGAACTTAGAGATGAAATATTAATGTAAGGATTAAACAATAATAATAACAAATGTCAAGGTTAGAGGTTCCACTAATGGTATATCAAACAAGTATAGTATAAACTCTTATTATTGAATTGGAAACCACACACAAAGGAGGTTCCAATCAGATTATATATTGTTAACATGATTACATTAGTCATCTTATTCAATTAATGCTAATACTTGTAAATCTCGTCAAGCATTCATGATTATAACTTATGTTAACAACAAATCAAGTTCCTTTCATAGCTCAGGTGTCGGTTATACCATACATTATGGGCTATGAAAGTGCCAAGCATTTGTTGTACCAAGTGTTATACAACATAAATCAAGATTAGTCATTTAACAAGCAAAGTATTAAAGAGTGAACAAGATAACAAATATAAAACATGTTAGTATCAAACATTAAAGTCCATATTAAGTTTACACTATACTTATTCTTACACCATTAGTGTAACCTTTTCACCTTGACATAATTAACTTAGCTAGACATAATGAAAGAAAGCAAAATAGATAAACAAAATAAGAACATAAAAGCTAACTAAGTAAAGGAAAGGAAATGAAAGGCATAAACTTGATCTTAATGAAAGTAAAGCATAAACATTACAAAGAATACAAAGAGAGAAAGGAAGAGCATGATCTTGATCTGGAAACCAAGATGCCTAAATGCATGGCAAATGCCTCCTTTTATAGGCCAAAATTGGGAACTATTGATTTGATGACTAATTGATAAGTGGGTGGCCAACTTTTGACTTGGTGACAATCCTTATCTTCTTTTGTCTGCCCAAAACGTCATTGATAACGTCAAAATTGGAGTCAGTTGTACATGAAAGTTGTAGGCAATTGTCTCAGCTTTCTTGTGTAAAAAATGCAGCTCATTTGGACTTCTAAAACTCCAGATATGGCCAAAATACCGAACAGTGCTTGGGCTGGAAGACAGATTCGGGCTTCTTTGTTGTTGCTATAATTTGGACTTGATAATGGCCTTTTTAGATCTTGGGCTCCATATGAAAGTTGTAGGCCTATGTCTTACCTTTCCATCCATATAAATTGGACCTAAATATGAGATCTGTAGCTCCAGATATGACCCAATTACCGAACAGTGTTCCGGTTTGGATTGCACCGACATCTCTTTTGTAAGTTTGACCATCTCTTTATCCTTGCAATTTAAGTTCTTCAAGTCATCAATCAATCCTTTCATTTATGTGATAGGCCTGCATTAAAAATAGACATTTACCATAAATTATAGGTATCTTATATTATTAGATACATTATTATAAAACATATTTTAGTTAAGGAGTTATTGATACTTCAAGTGCAAAATGATGATATAAAACCATGATACAAATGCACTTTTAAGTACTAATCAGCAAGTATTAAGCAAGTCTTGATATCTATCCAGCATTGGTAAAATGTTTCTCCTGATTTTTTAGTATATGTGGTGATTTATCTTTTGAAAGAGTTTGTTTTATGAAAAGGGAAAAACTTCTTTAAAAACTGTTGTTGCATTTCATCCAAGCATAAATGGATCCAAATCTCAAATTTTGTAGCTATGTTTTAACTTTATCTTTTAATAAAGAAGAAAAAGGCTTTAATCTGATTGTGTTTATGCTACAATTTGAGTCATTATACATGTTGCAGACCTCCTCAAATTCTCTTAAATGTAAATATAGATTTTCTAAATTTAAGTCATGAAAAGAAGGTAAAAGTTGAATAATATCTAACTTAAAATTAAAATGAGATATATCAGGGGGGAATTATGTATCATGGTGTTATTGTGGGATTCATGTGGTCTTTAAGTGTTCTAACACAATGATTCTTATTATTCTTATTATGAAGTGATTGATTATCTTTTTCAGTCATATTTTCCAAAAATAATGAGGATACCCTATAAAGTCTACCACTTAATGTTCATGACCACATTCTAATGCACATGTAGGAATAGAATAAAAGGACAAAAAAAAAACAAAGTTATATATAAAAAAAGTGAAAAGAGAAAATAAAATAAATGTTATAATTTGTACAAGAATTTACTTCTCCAGCAATGATGCCAAAAACTTGACACCACCAAAAGATTGATGTCTTATCTCAAGTACAGGAGTGTCGAAGTAATAATTAACCCGACAAAATCAGGGTCAAATCACAGAGAGGTTAATTATATAAATTATAAATAACAATAAAATAAAAACAACAAGAATAGTAATAATAATAGTAAAAGTAAAAGTAATACTAATACTAACAACAACAACAACAACAACAACAATAACAATAACAAAATAATAATAATAATAATAATAATAATTGATTAATACTTAAAAGTTCATTTTTATTAAGGTTTTATATCATCATTTTGCACTTGAAGTATCAATAACTCCTTAACTAAAGTATGTTTCATAATAACATATCTAATAATATAAGATATCTTTAATTTGTGGTAAATTTTTATTTTGATGAGTTTAAGAACTGAAATTGAAAAGATAAAGAGATAGTCAAACTTAGAAAAGAGATGTTGGTGTAGTGCAAACCAGAACATTGTTTGGTAATTATGTCATATCTGAAGTTGTAGATCTCGTATTTAGGTCTACTTTATATGGATGGAAAGGTAAGATATAAGTCTACAACTTTCATAGGAGCTCAAGATTTTAAAAAATCATTTTCAAGTTCAAATTATAGCAACAACAAAGAAGTTCAAATATGTCCTACAGTCCGCACACTGTTCAGTGTTTGACGCATATCTGAAGTTCTAGAAGTTCAAATGACCTCTATTTCTTTTTCTAAAAAGTTAAGACAATTTCCTACAATTTTCATGTTCAAGGGGTTCTAATTCTAACATTATCAATGATGTTTTGAGTAGACAAGAGAAGATAATGATTGCCACCAAGTCAGGAGTTGACCACCCACTCATCAAATCAATAGTTCCTAATTTTGTCCTATAAAAGGCATTTTCCATACATTTAGGCATCTTCGCCCCCAGATTAAGATCATGCTCTTGTTTTCTCTCTTTGTATTTTTGTAATGTTTAAGTTTTATTTTTATTAATATTTTATTTATGTTTTTCAATTCTTTTCCTTTACTTAGTTAACTTTTATTTTATTTATGTTTTTATTTTATTTATTTGTTTTTCTTTCTTTCATTATATTTAGCTAAGTTTATTATGTTAAGGTAAAAAGGTTATACTAATGGTGTAAGAATAAGTATAATATAAATTTAATATGGACTTTAATGTTTAATACTAACATGTTTTATATTTGTTATCTTGTTCACTGTTTAATACTTTATTTGTTAAATAATTAATTTAGATTTGTATTATATAATATTTGATATAATAAATAATTGACACTTTCATAATTTATACTACATGGTATAACCGACACCATGAATTGATAAACACCATGAATTGATAAAGAAACAACCCAATGAATTGATATAAACAAAAGGACAGGCAATATATTTTCTTTTCTTTTCTTTTCTTTTCTAATAATAATAAAATGAAATAGGATGGAATAAAATGAATGATTTTTTTGAATCGAAACTTTTTTAATAGGAAATGGACAAGCTGTTTGTTTATCAAATGATTCATTATTACTAAGGTTATTTGATTATATTTTGATAACAAATTAACTCAATTGTTTATAGCTAACTACATATTTTTAACGTAAGATGGAAAGTAAAATTACAAGAAAATAGAGGATGGAAAGTGAAATTGCAGGGTTTAGCAAGGATATTTATTTAGAACAAATTAAAAAAATTTCCGCAAAAACATCTGGATGGAAAACTAAGTAGCGAAGTTTCAGAATGGGAAATCTGGCAAGAAATATATACCATCACTTTTAGAGCACATGCCAAATCAAATTACTTCTTCATCAACTTCAACAAATTATGCTCGAGCTGTTCTTGAGAAGTAGCAAAGCTTTAAACAGTTTAAACTATTAGATTCATCGATATTCCGTACTCGGGCTTAATCAATCAAATCTTGATGAGCACCTTCACACAATCTGGTTGCTTTAACAGCTCAAATGCTTTCTCGATATCTTGTAATGTAACTTCATGAGTCAAGAGTTCATCAAGATCGAATTCCTGTCAGAAATTAAGCAGACCCGCCATCAGTTTCTCTTAATTCATGGAGTTCCTCATTCCAGTGGCATGCTATTGTCAAGTTAGGTAAATGAGTTTATTCTTTTCTTTAAAAAAAATAGGGGGCACCTTTCATTTTCTTCGATTAATACATTCATTCCACATGCTAATTTGACAAGGACATACCTTATTTTTGCATTTCTCCATGAGGATGGGAAGGTCAGATTTTACTTTGAGCCCTCCAAAAATGGACCCCTTTAGGGTTCTTCCACTCAAAAGAGGAAAGTAATCGATCTTTACGCTGCTGATTCCTCCGCCTATAACAATTGTCTTTCCTTTTCCCTAACAACCAGCATCAACGGAGAAACTCTTAATGAATGGTGGTTTCCCGAACATCACAAATCGAGTTAGAATATGATTAGCTGATTTTACTGCTTTCTTGTGGCAGAACAAAACAGAGCATGGGTTAGAAGAGGAGAGGGATTGTGGGCATGCATCTATATACCTCTTTTGTGGCTTGGATGGCTTGATTAATCAAGGACTCGGCGCCAACGCACTCAAAGCAATAATCCACTCCCATTCCACCAGTCAGGTCTTTTATCATCTGTGAAATAGATTTATCCGAACACTTATCAGGGTTAATGAAATCGGTCATTCCAAAAGCTAGGCCCTTGTCTTTTTTCATGCTATTCTTATCAACGCCGATTATCTTAGCTGCCCCTAGCATTCGAGCTCCTTCTGTGACCTGCATTTACAGAGATTTTTGAGAGACAAATAAGGGCATCAGCAAAATATTCTACACCCTCTTCTTTTTTTCTCAAGGACCTTGAAAGGAAAGGAAAAGAACAAAACAAACCCCGAGCCCAACAGCACCAAGGCCTAAAACAGCCACAGTTGATCCCATTTTAACCTGAGCTTCCTTCCAAGCTGCTCCAAATCCAGTTGAAAATCCACATGATAAAACACTGGCATGAGGCAGAGGTATGCTTGGATCGATCTTGTTTACATAATTGTAATCAATAACCATGTATTCCGACCAAGTGGAGCAAGTAAACATGTGATACAACTTCTGCCCTTTGATGGACATTCTTGAAGTGCCATCTAACATTAGACCACTACGGCTTAAAGGGTATGTCAGGCATAAATTGGTGTTCGCTGATGTACAATTCTCGCAGGCCTCACACTCTGCTATCATTGTCGGTATCACATAATCTCCTTCTTCAAGACCATTTACTTCATCCCCAAAGCTCTCCACCTTTCTTCATTGGGAGTGCAATTCAAGTTATTGTAAGATCAGCTCTTTATTCAACAAAAGCTAGCCACCCCAGCTTTTGGGTACTAGTTTTGATATATGTAGTAAGAAGAGGGCTTACCCAACGCCTTCGTGGCCCAGGACTCGAGGAAAAAGTGGCTGCAAAAGGAGATAAAATGGTGAAACAAAGTAAGCTGGAAAGACATTAATAATAATTATGCAAGGATGAACATGAAAATCAAGTAAATTGTATTACAACAGGAACTCCATTGCGTTTGGCAAGTAAGATATCAGTGTGACACAAGCTTGCATATAGCATCCTCACTCGAACTTCAGTCGATTTTGGCGGTTCTATTTGTATATCTTCAACCTTCAACGGCTCCCCACTTCCCCATATTACTGCCGCTGACAGACGAAGCCCAGATAGCAAGTTAATGACTGTAAGCATAGGAATTATCTTTCTGTGGCTACGCGAGCACACATGAAGCAAACTCGTTCATCAGCATACCTTTACATGTTATAATCTGTGAGCTGAGGCTCTTTGACATTGCCGAGGAATGCTTATGCAGTGCAGGCAGCTAACAAATCTAGAGTAGGAGTTTTGATTTTAGAACATGGATTGCTGAGGAATGCATGTACTTATGCTGTGCAGGCAACTAACAAATCTAATGTAGAGAGAGAAAAGGGTAGAAGGGGACAAGTCCTGCGGACCCCACCTAACCTCAATTTAGGATTCGGACCCCCTCCCTCCGCTGATCGCGTATCTTTGGAAATGTGTTTTTTAAATTATTTTTATTTAAAACATATTTAATAAAAGTTTTTAAATAAATATGTTTACAAATATATATATTTTTGAACATAAGTTAAGAAATTATAATTCAGAATTTATAGTTTATTTTTTAATATTTTTTTGAAATAGATATCAATGTCTTAATTTTTCAATTTATGTGTTGATTTTTTAACAAATGATAAAACTAATTGATTAAAATTTAAATACATTGACACAGAAACAATTTACTTGGATTAACCATAAAATTTACGTCTGATTTATTATTGTGCATTGATTGGTAGGTTTTTCAACAGCAATAATAATTAATAGAATAATGGGAATGGATAAAAGTGCGTGGTGGTCACCCTGTTTAAAAATAAGAGCTCGTCCAGAAATACTAAAATGGATAAAAGACGTCTGTGGGGGTATTAACGAGACTTCAAAACGATACCTCACCAAATAATTATTAATACCTTTTATATATATATATATATGAAAAAGGTAGTTTTTCTTGTTTAGGATACTTGGTCATTATATTTTGTTTTAATTTTATTTTTATTTATAAAAATAATTAAATTAAAATTTTATAAAATATAAAAAATTAAAACCAAACCAAAATTAATTTTCTATTCAATTTAATTATTTTATATTAAAAATCAAAACCCAACTGATATTCACTTAATTTTATTCAAATATTTTATATTAAAAAAATAAAAATTATATTATATTTTACAAGGTTTTCTAACTTTTTAATAAGTTTGATTTTAATTTAATTTAATTTTTATATTTGATCTTTATAAAATTAAAACAGTACTCAATTGAATATTTTTTAAAATATTATAATTAGTTTAATCGATTTTGCATGATTTGATTTTTTTAATTAATTTAAAAAAAATTATCAGTTTAATTATTATTTTTTATTTGCCCCTAGTTGCAAGCCTCATGTTTCATGCATCGAAATAGTTTAATAAATTTATCAGGATTCCTTCGAAATGGTGATGCTGACGTATGAAAACATTAAATTGTGCTTTTATTTTCAACTTTATCACCTAATGATTAACCAGCTTGCTCAATAATAGAGCACGTCTCGTTGTCCGTGTTCATCAATATTAATATTAATAAACAGATGGATTCGAACTGGAGATCATAGAGCATATCTTTATATAGAGAAAAATATTGGTGACCGGGCACCCACCACCACCTACTGACTTGTACATGTTATTACACTACAAATACCATACACGATACTTGTGAAATTAATTAGTTCTTGCTTTTGTTGTCGGAATTAATATAGTATTATGTTATATAGATCATTGCCCTGCCCACCACGTCACTTGTTGATCTCCAAGTATTGTTGCGTTCAAGTTTAGTGTCTTATTTCTATGATTGAATTGGTTTTAGAAATTATTTTTTATTTTAAAAAATATTATCTTAATATTTTTAAGTGTTTTTAAAAGATTTTAATATTTTGATATTAAAAATAAAAAATATTTTGATGTATTTCAAATTGATTTTTTTTTTGAAAAATAAGCACCACAATAGCAAACACAAATTTTTTTTATTTTAAAAATATTAAATTGATATTTTTTAGATAATTTTAATATGTTGATATTAAAAATAAAAAAAATAATTTTTTTTAAAACAAGTACTATACTACCAAAGATGCTTTATACCAAGTGAAAAGCTTGAGAGTTATTTGTTAAAAAAAATTATGTAATAACATTTCAAGCTGAATAAAGGAAGTGATAAGACATTTTAAATAAGGTAAATCCTTTTGTTCATAATAAAATGCCCTTCTAATTATATAAAATTAATCAAATGCTTTTCAACCCTTAGATCACTTTAAAGGAATCTCCACCGTTCAACAATAAATGAAACATATATCTTACGAAGAAGAACATACCATTTATTTCTCATGTCTTTCATTACTTAATCATCAATTATCATAAATAATAATAATAATAATAAAAAGAATTAAATGAGAGGAGGGAGGAGGGAGGAGAAGACTGGTTCGCTGCAAGCCCATCGTTGGGTTACATTTAAAAGCAACTTACATGAAGCTTATATCATAATGAATTCACCTGAGCACATTTTATTAGATTTTGATACCGTTTATGGTAGTTTATAATGAAACTCAAATGGTTAGAATATGAAAATTTAAATTTGACATAAATCCTTAAATAATTAAAATTACTTTTGATTTTTATTTGTGATAAGATAAGTTATTTTTATCTATTTTTTCAAGAACCTTAAAAAGTTTATTACAAAGTGAGCTAACAAACTCAAAAAAAGAGTAATAAAAGAGTAACAAACTCAATCTAACATATTAAATTTTAAAAAAATATAGATGTAATAAAATATCAAACTCAATATATTTAACATTAGCTAAATTCAAAAGAATATAAACTTAGTATTATATTAGATTCAAAACACTTGGATTCTACACTCAATCAAACTCAATGTAACTTAAAATTAATAATATATCAAAACCAATATATTTAAGTTTAACTATTAATCAAAAGAAATAAAATTTAAAATTAGTGATATGTCAAAACCAATACATTTGTATTATTTAGTTAATGAGATATGTCTCAAACCACTTTATATACACATACATAAATTTGATAATTTTTATGAAATAAATAATCACATAACATAATAATATAATTAAAACATATGCTTTGTTTACACCCACAAACTAATATCCATAAGGTCATAAAATTTTATCATGATATGACAATTATTAAAATATAATTATTTATAATAACTATAAGGCTATTGATATATTAATAGACAAAAACATTTTAATTATACAATATAAAAATTAAAATATTAGTATATTAGATCAAATGGTTTTTTCAAGGTTTTTTTTAATTGCTTCAAGATTTTTTAATTACAAATATTACTATATATAAGGAATTAAAATAAAATTTTTAAAATTTATCACATTTTTATTTTTTTCTTTGAACATATATGTTTCAATTATACAATCAAACTAACTTTGTTTTTAATTAAAAAAAAAAGTCAAGACACTTTGTTTTTCTAATCTTAAACAATTGCTTATTTATGCATTGCAAAACAACAAAGCATTTTTTATTTTTCTTTGTTTTTTTTTTTAAAAAAAAAGACGTGAAAATTTCTTATAATTGCATGATAGGAAGAAAATTGTTTTAATTTTTACCCATGCTTATAAGAAAATCATGAAAAAATATCTTTAAATTAGTTTTTAGGCTTTTTATGTTAAATATATGTGAGCTTTGTATTTTCTAACTATTTGCTATTTAACTATTCCGTGTTGAATTACTAATAACAAAGCAACTTTACGGTGATTTAAGCTTAAATTGGAGATTATTTCGTGCCGGCAGTCATGATAATGATTGTTTTTTAAATATTTATTACATAAAAATAATACAACAATGTTTGTCTCGTGCATCGCAAATATATATATATATATAGAAGCCCCAGAAAAAAGTGGAGACACAAATCCAAAGAGTAGCGTGGTGGCAATCAAAGAACCTCTCCTTCCATTCCATATATTATCCGTCTACTAGTAATCCGGAATAAATCCACCACACAGCACCCTCTTTCTTTATTTTTTTTCTTTTAACTCTTCAAATATCTAACCAGACTGAATTTCATTGTTTTTGAGAAGATCCCATCAACATCCTCTGTTTTTTTTTTTTTTAATGAGATGAAGTATGCGCAAAATCCTCTCCACAACAAACCCATCGCCATAGCATATGGAAAGCAATGAAAACACCACTCAAAAGGTGCACAGTTGTTTATCCTTTATACCTCTTGGGGTTTCATTTTCATGGTTTTTACCCCCAACTTGGTTTCTTTGAAGGCAATGATTTCTGTTTTTCTTTTCCTTAATTATGAGAAATAGTTGGGAAAAAATAATAAATGGAAAGGATTGTCTATAATCCATGGCATGGCATTCTAGAGAATAGTTTGTCTACTCAAGTATAATAATTGGTTGAACGGATTTCTTAATATTCTTTGATGTACATGTGAATCTGGTTGCTCTTGTTTACACCACAATGAAAGTTATTTTACTGTTAAAGTTTTCCTTCATTCATTATTTGTAGTACAGCTACTTGAAACTTGTTTTCCAATGAGTAATGGTCAATGGGTAAGCTTTAAGAAGCTTTGTTTGATTACTTTGATATTATACAAAAGCAAGGATTCAGGATTTTTATTCAACTTTAAGGCTAGCTGATTGGTCTGATTCGTAGTTGTGTAAATTTAATCTCTTGTTGATAATAAAGTTATGCTTGCTTCTATAACAGATATGACATACCATGAGAGCTTGTCCCTTACAACTTCGTACAGTTTGCTGCTGCATATTTGGCATCCTGCAATCTTAAATGCTCCTCTGTTTTGTTGCGTATAACTGTCAACTGTTGATAGGTTGGGTCTATGATGGCGTGCTTCCTGATCACACTTTTTTTTTTCTCTCAACAATTCACTTTATTTTGTATTCAGGTGCTAATATGTAGTTAGATATGCATGATGCATTTACGAAATGTAAAATGTAAGACACTTTTTAAACTATGAGATAGGATATTTACCAATGGCGTCTAAGTTAAAAGACTCAAGAATTACTCTCTTTTGTTTTTTGGGCTGGGGTGTTGGGTGTTCAATAACGGAATCATGAGACCAGAAACTTGATTTTCCAAAAACCATTGTATGCTAATCTACGTCCAGGTTTTGTCAGATTGTTGGTTCCTTTCCTCTGGTTTGGCAAGCGGCCATTGCACTTGCCTTCCAACCTGTGTATGAGTTTTTGAATATCACATGACAACGGAATATTGAATTTTCCATTAATAAGAAGGTGGTTTCTATGAGTCACATGGTCATATGACAAGTAAAATACTATAGGATAAAGAGTGTTGTGCTGAAGCAGATTATAGTACCACAGATAATGATAAAACACCAAAGAAAAATGCTTGAATCTTTTCTGGTTAAGGACATCATTTTTCCCCATAAGTTGTGTTATCCTCTTGTTTGTTTGTTAAGTAGCGGAATTAGAGAATAATTGCAAATCATAACCCTGTTTATCTGTTGTTTATTCCTATTTATGTGGTCTCAGGGACCATTTAATGATGGCTTCAGGTGTCATGCCTCTATCCTGTTGTTCACAATACTTTCTTTTTGTGTGATAAGTTGACATACTTTCTCATTGTGGATATTTTAGGTCACACTTTCGCCTACATCGTCTTATGATAAACCCTTATTCTTTGTAGGATTACTACAAAATTTTGGAGGTTGATTATGATGCAACAGAGGAGAAGATAAGATTAAATTACCGAAGGCTTGCATTGGTTAGTGGTGCATCTGTTCTGAGCAGCTTCTTAAGTGAGCTTTTTATTCTTGATTGAATAATCGTTTTCTTTAATAACTTTGGCATTGACTAAGAAAATTTCTTGATATTTTTGTTTGATTGTAGAAGTGGCATCCTGATAAGCACAAGGGGGATAATGCAGTTACTACCAAATTTCAAGAGATCAACGAAGCTTACAATGGTAATTCTCTTGTATGCACATAAGACCAAGCCCGTAATTCTCAACACTGTGTATTGTTTCCAGGGCAAAAATCAGGGAAATCTTGCTTATCATTCTGGTCAATTACATTGTTTATAGTTTTTAGAAATTATCGTGTTCTTTTATTAAAAGTTTCTTGCAAAATGCACATGAGGATGCAGGCAAAATTTTTAGATGAATCAAGGCAGGTATTATTAATTTACATATAAAATATAGCTTCTATCATTTAACTTCACTATTCAAGGTCTTTGAAATATGTGTTGGATAATTGAAAATGTGAGTGCTGCTTAAAAAAAGAAAACAAAAGAAAGAAGGCATTTTATAGTGATAGATGTACTATATTTTGTGCCCTTGTCAGTTGAGATGTGCACGCACATGCACCCCTAGAGAGAGATTTTCACACATGCACACATAACAAACAACATTTACAAGACATATCTATGTATAAGATTATCCAGTTTTTGGGAGAAGGATGTGTGCGCGTGCACACACACAAATATACATATTTTAAATTTGGGATCTCTTTATTTATATATAGGTAGAGCACATTTCCTGTAAAATAAAGTGAACTTTGCTGAAAGTAATAGTTATCTTATTTCCAATCCACATACCCCTTTTGGCTTTAAACAAATTTGTGCATATGTTGACGTCTTAAAGGTAACTGCTGTGACAATAGATGATACAATAGCAATGTCTAGAGGTACTACAGAATGGTAAGTCTTCAATTGGATGACTTCTGCTCCTATACTTTCTTACTCATATTTTCTTCTGCAGTATTGAGGGATCCAGATAAACGCTTCGATTATGACTTAACTGGAATATATGAGATCGATAAGTATACTTTGCGGGTAAGAATTTTGATATTGTTAATTCTAGATGGCAGGATTACACTTGTCTTGGCCGATGTCAAAGGTCTATTTGGGTATAATATATTGATGCTCATATGGAAACTCTGTAATTGCAATGCAGGAATATCTGACCAGATTTAAAGGAATGATACTTACGTGCAATGGTCTTGGTATTGGTAATACATCAATATGGTAATCGCTTAATGTCTTTCTCTAATGAAATTTCCTTGGACGAGTGCTTCATGTTCAATGAACTTGTCTTGGCTTTATGTTAGATGGGATGTCAATGGAGTTCTCCTGTAATATGGAACGTAATTAGAAGGATGCCTGTATGGTTTATGGTGAATTTACTGGAATTGAAATTGTGGGGATGCATGAATTTTCTTATTGGTAATATTTTCTTTCAGAAATACTGTGGAAGAAATGAAAGTTAGAGTAATCTAGTTATAGTATAGTGATGAAGGCGAAAACAAATACAGGATAAAAATTGCTGGTATCTTCTTATCTGGACCTCGATTTCAGAATAAAATCCAGGATCTCCATTGAATCAACTTTTTTAATTGGAGTGGGAAGCCCATGTCCTAATTGTCTGAATTTCTTAACCAGGAAACTACCCTAGATTTTCAATCAAGTTCAACAGAGTTGACTTATGCAAAGTCGCCACCCAAAGTTTCCTTTTTAGCCGTCAGTGGGCACTTATATGACACCTTTTTTGTCCTGCTAATTAAAGTCTCTAATGGGTTAGTACATATTAGCTTGATGGAATAGGTCAGGCTAGTTAGAATGATTTGTTTTCATTTGTTGCAATTTGAAGAGGATGGTGGTTCAGAACAATATCGAGGGAAGTGTAAGGGTTTATGGTGGAAATAAGGATATGAGTTTTTTTTATCAACAGTACTGGTTTCAGTGTGGATTTCTTCAATATAACTTTTGCTTGTCATTGGGTTGTACAAATACCTCTTAATTTGTTTAATCTATTCATAAACAAAGTTGGTGTAAAATTCTAAGACTAAGGAGGACTTGGCAGGAAGATGTACAAATCCAGCACGATAAAAACTTATGATGGTCCAAAGTTCAGTGTTTAAGTTACAAATTCAAGTTTTAGCAAACTTCCTTTTCATCTTTCTTAGTTTTCATTAATGCATGGCTTTTGAAAACCAAAGAGCAGATGCAAAAGATATTTAGTTTTTTTTTTTTAATGGCTCGGAAACTTGTTTGTAACTACCGCTTCTTTTGAAGTTTAGAAGCTCAATCAAATTTTGATCTGTGTATGAGCGAGTGAAAATCTTCTGCATGATTGTTCAGTTCCATCCTTGTTAGGTTTTTATGCTATAGTATGATCGTTGTTGGTGATTGTACCATGCTTGAAGCCTTGATACTAGGCAAGCACTTTTGAACTTAGGAGATATAGGCAATCGAATCTGGATCACAAGTTTAAAGTCTTTTGGAGGTATGAACCAACTTTCTCTTGAAACTTTACATGATAAACTCCTAGACTAGATCCCTGATGGAATTCTCATCCGAGTTGAAACCCCATGTTCATTTGTTAGCGGTTCCCCTTGTCAATGTTTGAACCAATCTACTGAAACTGCATCAGTGACCAATCTATTCTGTTCAACAAAGCAACCTTTGCAACTGTGGGCAGATTGTGGTCACTGTAAAATTTTGAATAACTTTCGTTGTGTAGCTTCCATTATTAGTTACAAACTCTGTTATGGTTCAGGACCCAGCAACTGACTGAAATCAAAGAGCATGCAGAAAAATGAGGAGCAAATCCAGTATTTAACCGTTGTAAGTGGCTGTTTATCATGATCTGCTTGATTTCACCCATGGTGAACATGAACCTTGAATTAATTTTGTCCACTGAAGTTGCTTTATTGATTTGAAGCAGGGATGAAAACATGGATACCATTGTGTGAAAACAACATGGGAACAGCTTCGCCATAAATGAAGGTGGAGCTACTTGCCATGTTACATCGAGGATGAAAACGTGAATCCAATTTATTGCCAGCATTCATGTATCATGTTTTTCTCTATCATACATTTCATGCACAACCAAGTATGACATTAGCCTATTGATTTTGTTTTCAAATGAGCTCAAAGTCACTACACTTTTTGGTTCTTCTTTTCATCATCATGGACAGACCAAAATTTAGTTTCAAGTTGGATATCATGAATTCCTAGCATAAACAACTGTCGTGAAGGGTTACGCTTCTGTCTGAACAAGTTGTCTGAAGTTACGGAAATCTGTGGACATGGAAAAAGAAGAAAGATAAAATGTAGTACTGTTTGCCATGTAAGAAGAAAGCTAAAAATATTTTTAGAAAGCATTCTACATTTATAATCATACATTACAGAAGTGGTCTAACTTCTTTAGGTAAAAGAAGGCAAATAACGTATATGTTTTATAATAACAAATAAATGTAATGATATTCTCAAGTTTATAAGTGGAAGTTATGCATTTCTGCGCTGCAGATAAGCAGAAGAAATCAGCAAATCCATGCCCACAAATCTTTAAATAATGATGAACATTCCAGGTCCGTGAGAGCTCATGTTTCTAAAGAATTTAATTTTTTTTATGAAAAAGTTATTTTTTTTTGTATATTTTGGATTGTTTTGTTATATTAATTTTAAAAATAATTTTTTTAAAAATATAATTTTGATATATTTTATTATAAAAATATTTTAAAAAATAATCATAGTTATATTTTTAAAAAGGCTTGTTTTGCTAAAATTTAATAAAAAAGCTTGTTTTGCTAAAATTTAATAAGTTAAAATACAACTAAAACATGGAATATGAAACTTGAATATAATAATCGTTGTTTTTTAAAGTGTTTAAAATAATTTTTTTAATATAAATACATAAAATTTATTTAAAAACATAAAAAAAAAATTAATACAGAGTAAAGAAAAAATTTAAAATTTTTAAAAAATGAAAACAAAGTAAGGGAGCCAGAATTGGTTCTACTTTCTATTCAAGATCCCTTAACATGTATTTTGTAGAACCTCAGTAAAACAACAAAAAAAAAAGTACCATGATATATAGATGATGATTTCTTAATATTCCAAGTCATATTCCTTCATTGTGATAGGTTGTCTGTGCTTGGTCCGACATTAGCAAGGGACGATTCATGTTGCAACCTCGCATGCAAATAGGAAGAAAATCAAATTCCTTCATTCCTATTGGTTGTTTATCCATGTTGCAGCCTCGCATGCAAATGGGGAAGAAAATCAGATTCCTTCATTCCTATTGGTTGTTTATCCTGCAACGATTTGTCGATCATCGTAATTATTATCCAATCTTTTATTATCATAATAGTTATACTTCCCTGCAGTACCTGTCTGGTATCGTAATTAAGAATTTTATCTTGTGCGCTTTTTTTTTTTCTTTTATTATTTAATATTATATTTATTTTGAATTGAGTTTTATAATATATTTTTATTTTTATTTTTATTATATAGAGTTAGCCTAGTTTATAACTAAGATTGTAAAATAGGTTAGCTCAAGTATTTCTTAGGTTTTTTAATTTATTATTTTTTTATATTTTATTATTCAATATTAAACCATGTGAAGATATAATTTTTATCAACCAATCCAAGTACACCAACGAACTTCTCAAAATTTTTTGATTGAAATCACTTTGAACAAGTTTATCACTAATGAGCACCATCATCGAGATTAATGATTGGTACTTAAAAATATATTTATATCAAGATTTTACGTCAATTTTTTGCACTTAAAATATCAATAACTCATTAATTAAAGTATGTTTTATAATATCAATATAAAATTTTTGTCAACCAATCCAAGTACACCAAGGAACATCTCAAATTTTTTTGATTGAAATCACTTTGAACAAGTCTATCACTAGTGAACACCACCACCAAGATTAATGATTAGTACTTAAAAATATATTTTTATCAAGATTTTACACCAGTTTTTTGCACTTAAAGTATCAATAACTCATCAACTAAAATATGTTTTATAATATCAAGCTTGATACTATAAAATACTTTTAATTTATGGTAAATGTTCATATTAAATGCAAGTGTATCACATAAATCAAATAATTGATTGATGAGTTCAACTACTAAAAAAAAAAAGGGTGAAACTTAGAAAAGAGATACTGGTTTAGTCCATATTGAAATATTGTTCAGTCATTAGGTCATATCTGGAGTTGTAGATCTTGGATTTCAATTTGATTTATATGGCTAGAAAGGTAAGACATAGGCCTAAAACATTCATGAGGAATGCAAGATTCAATTTTACTGTTTGGAAGTCCAAATCTTAGTAACAACGAAAAAATCTGAATTTGTCCTGCAGCCTAGATACTATTTAGTATTCAGCTTATATCTTGAATTCTAGATGTCTAAGTGATCTCAATTTCTTTTTGTTAGAAAGTTTAGATAATTTTCTAGAACTTTCAAGAATTATGTCTATTCAAATTCTAATATTAGCAATGATTTTTATTTAGATAAAAAGATAAGGATTGTCACCAAGTCAAGATGTGACCACCCACTCAATAATTAGTCAATAAATCAATACTTTCTAATTTTAGCATATAAAAGGAGGTATTTTTCATGTATTTCGACATCTTGGTTTTCATAACAAGTTCATGTTCTTGCTTTCTTTTTATTGTAAACAGGTACATTCTTATGCTAAATTTTTAAAAGATCTATGCGCTATGAAGAGAAAATTGAATGTGAAAAAGAAAGTCTTTCTAGCTGAACAAGTAAGTGTCATTCCTTAAAATAATAATGTTTTGAAATATAAAGATCCTAGTTGTCCTACAATTTCTTGCTTTATTAGAAAACATAAAATTAAAAGAGCTTTGTTTAATCTTGGAGCTAGTGTGAATTTACTTCCATATTCAGTCTTTCAAAGTCTCAATCTAGGTACGTTAAAACCAACTTCTGTAACTTTTTTACTTACCGATATATCTATAAAAGTGCCTAGAGGAATAGTTGAAGATGTGTTAGTACAAGTCAATAAATTCATTTATCTTGTGGATTTTATTATCATAGATATATAATATGTTGAAGCATATAATTTATTTCCTGTTATTTTAAGACGTCAATTTCTTGCAACTTCTAATGCATTGATTAATTGTAGGAATGGACTAATGAAGCTATTAATTAGTACTTAAAGTGTATTTTTATCAAGGTCTTATATCATCATTTTGCACTTGAAGTATCAATAACTTTTTAACTAAAGCATGTTTTATAATAACAAGTTTGATATCATAAGGTATCTTTAATTTATAGTAAATATTCATCCTAAATGCAGGCCTATCATATAAATAAAAGGATTGATTAATGAGTTGAAGTATTGAAATTGAAAGGACAAAAAGATGGCCACACTTAGAAAAGAGATATTGGTGGAGTCTAAACTGAAATACTGTTTAGTAATTGGGTTATATCTGGAGTTGTGGATCTCAAATTTAAGTTTACTTTATATGGATGAAAAGGTAAGACATAGGCTTACAACTTTCATGGAGTCCAAGATTTAAAAAGATTATTTTTAAGTTTAAATTATAGCAACAACGAAGAAGTCCGAATACGTTCTACAGCCCAAACACTATTTAGTATTCAGCCCATATCTTGAGTTCTAGAATTTCAAATGACCTCAATTTTTTTTCTAAAAAGCTGAGACAATTTCCTAGAAATTTCTTGTGGAGGTCTAGTTCAAATGCTGAAGTTATTAGTGATATTTTATTCAGAGAAGAGAAGATAAGGATTGTCACCAAGTCAAGAGTTGGCCACCCACTAATCAATTAGTCATCAAATCAATAATTTCTAATTTTAGCATATAGAAGAAGGCATTTACCATATATTTAGGCATATTAGTTTTCAGATCAAGATCATGCTCATGCTTTCTCTCTTTGTATTTTTGTAATGCTTAAGTTTTGTTTTCATTAATATCTTATTTATGTCTTTCAATTCATTTCCTTTAATGTTTGATATTAACATGTTTTGTATTTGTTATCCTGTTCACTTTTAATACTTTGCTTGTTAAATGTTAATCTAGATTTATGTTGTATAACACTTGGTATAACAAATGCTTGACATTTTCATAGCGTAAACTGTATGGTATAACCGAGACCTGTGCTATGAAAAGAACTTGATTTGTTGTTAATATAAGTTATAATTATGAATATTTGACAGCATTTACAAGTATTAGTATTATTCAAATAAGATAACTAATGAAATCATATTAATAATTTATAATCTAATTTAAACCTCCTTTGTGTGTGATTTCCATTTGAGTAATAAGAGTTTATACTATACTTGTTTAAAATATCATTAGTGGATCCTCTAACCTTAACATTTGTTGTTATCATTATTTAAGCCTTACATTGATCTTCCATCTCAAAGTTCTCTGATTAGTACTTAAAAGTGTATTTTTATCAAGCTTTTATTTCATCATTTTGCATTTAAAGTATTAATAACTCGTTAACTAAAACATGTTTTATAATAACATATCTAATAATATAAGATACCTTTAATTTCTGGTAAATGTTCATTTTAAATGTGGGACTATCACATAAATGAAAGGATTGATTGATGAATTTAAGAACTGAAATTGAAAGGACAAAGAGATGTCTAGACTTAGAAAAAAAATATCGGTGCAGTCCAAACCAAAACACTATTAGGTAATTGGGTCATATCTTGAGCTGTAGATCTCGGATTTAGGTTTATATGGATAGAAAGGTAAGACATAGACCTACAACTTTCATAGAGCCCAATATTTAAAAAGGTTATTTTCAAGTCCAAATTATAGCAACAACAAAGAAGTCCAAATCTGTCATACAACCCACGCACTGTTCAGTGTTTGGCCTATATTTGAAGTTCTAGAAGCCCAATGACCTTTTTTTTTTTTCCTGAAAAGTTGAAATAATTTCCTACAACTTTCATATTTTCAAGTGGTTCCAATTTTGATGTTATCAATAACGTTTTGGGCAGACAAGAGTTGATCACCCACTCATCAATTAGTCATCAAATCAATAGTTTATAATTTTGGCCTATAAAAATAGGTATTTTCCATGCATTTAGGCATCTTGGTTTTCAAATCAAGATTATGCTCTTGCTTTCTCTCTTTATATTTTTGTAATGCTTAAGTTTTGCTTTCATTAATATCAAATTTATACCTTTCAATTCCTTTCTTTTACTTATTTAACTTTTATCTTATTTATGTTCTTATTTTATTTATTTATTTTTCTTTCTTTCATTATATTTAGCTATGTTTATTATGTAAAGGTGAAAAGGTTACACTAATGGTGTAAGAATAAGTATAGTGTAAACTCAATATAGAGTTTAATGTTTGATACTAACATATTTTGTATTTGTTATCTTGTTCACTCTTCAATATTTTGCTTTTTAAATGACTAATCTAAATTTATGTTGTATAACACTAGGTACAACAAATACTTGACACTCTCATAGCTCATACTATATGGTATAACCAACACCTGAGCTATGAAAGGAACTTGATTTGTTGTTAACATAAGTTATAATCATAAATGTCTGATGAGATTTACAAGTATCAACATTAATTGAATAAGATAACTAATGTAATCATGTTAACAATTTATAATTTGATTGGAACCTCTTTTACGTATAGTTTTCATTTAAGTAATAAGAGTTTATACTATATTTATTTGACATATCATTAGTGGATCCTCTAACCTTAACATTTATTGTTATCATTGTTTAATCCTTACGTTAATCTTTCATCTCAAAGTTCTCATCAACTTTTTCTTTTTTTTATATATATTACTACTACTACTGCTGCTGCTGCTACTACTACTATTGTTATTATTGTTATTGTTATTACTACTATTATTATTGTTGTTGTTGTTGTACTATTATTATCTATAATTTATACAATTAACCTCCCTATGGTTTCACCCGATCTTGGCGGGTTATTTATTACTTTGACACTCCTTCACTTGAGAGAAGACATCAATCTTTTGATCGTCTCATTCTCATTAACTTCTTCTTCTTCTATTATTATTATTATTATTATTACTACTACTACTAATACTACTATTACTATTACTATTATTATTATTATTATTATTACTACTACTACTACTACTACTACTATTACTATTACTATTACTATTACTATTACTATTACTACTACTACTATAATTATTATTACTACTACTACTACTATTGTTGTTGTTGTTATTATTATTGTATTATTTTTATCTATAATTTATATAATTAATGTCCTTGTGGTTCGACTCCCGTCTTGCCGGGTTATTTATTACTTCGACAATCCTGCACCTGGGAGAAAACATTAATTTTTTGATTGTGTCACATATGACTCTATATTTCAGCTTCATTTATGTTCTCATGACATTGTTTAGTAGTGCCTAAATGGTTCTATATCATGATATATTATGTTCATATACCATGAACTTGTGTTTATTGATCTTGAAATACTTATATTGTTGAAATCATTTTCACAATCTATGGGCACCTAGTATAATTAATGAAGAAGAATATTACATTTGATAAAAGGAGCAACATATATATATATATATATATATATATATATATATATATATATATATATATATTGTTGGCATGCTAATAATCACAAAAGTATTAATGGTTTGTCATCATAAAAAATATAAAAATGTTGGTCCATATGTATTTATCACTCCTAGTTTTGATTAATAAAATTAGTAATTGTTTACTAGTCATTCCATTAAGGTTGTGTTGATATAGGTTCAATATTATACATTGTATTTCAAGGATTATCTACAAGTCTTGAAATTATGTTAAAAATATAACTTGATTGAAATTATGCTAAAAATATAACTTGATTGATGAGATAATATGTTTCAAGTTTAGTCTTAGTTTATTATTAAACATGACTAAAGCCCTTTTAATAACTAATTTAACTTTTAAAATAAACTTCTTATTACCTATAATACTATTATAAAAAGTTGGCCTTAAAACACCTTATGCATGCACTTAAAAAGCCTAAGACCTTTTATACACCCAATGACTATACAAATACATTCTTAAAGCCTCTTGCAAGCTAGAAAGTATATAGAACACCATTTAAGATATAAAATTTTAAAAACACCTAATAAACTAGACAACCTTACCAAATAAATTTATCCTTAAGATCTTTAGTGTATTATGATACTTTCATAACTATATGGTTAGCCACCTTATCATTTCAATGAGTTGAAATTATTAATGGTCTCTTGCTCTTAAGTGTGTAAGAGTCACACCCTTTATAAACTAAATTATAATTATTTGTCTTTACATCAATATTTGAATATAAAATTAATTTATCTTTTTTTTCCCAATCAGGACAAATAAGACAAACATTTCAAATATCTCACTCTACATACCTCCTCTTACTTCTTAGATAATATTTTTTACATCATCTAGCTAAAAATAATCATATACCAGACTTTTTAAATTCAGATTTTTTGACCTGTTTTGTCTTATGCTAAATGATTACTAGATGCTGTTTTTTCTTTTTTTATAAATAGATCTTTTCTTACAACTTTTACAAGGTTGTTGTAATCATTAATCCATAAATTTTATTCTTATATAATTATATCCTTTTCATTTGACCTTATTCATGATTATTCTCTTTCACATTGATTGCATCTCTTACCTCACCTAAAAAAAGTTAGATTACACCTACTAAAGACTTGAGATTTTTTTATTGTAATTTATTCTTCAAAGTGAGTATTATTTTCATTCTTTTTTAGTAGAACTTATTGTTGAATTGTAATATCACTACAACCACTTGGGTTTTAATTGTGAGCTTTTATGAGAACTCATATAGGATTCGATCTATATTTGTGAAAAAGATTATCTTAAATTTGACCTTGAGCCTAGTCTAAAAGGTTATGTTGGTTTCAATCTTTTTTTTTTTTATGAAAATGATTAATGGGTTTGATCTTAAGCCTCGGGTAAAAGGATTGGTTGGTTTCGATCCTTTTTTATTAAAAAGATTGGGTGGGTTTAATCTTAAGCTCGGTGTAAAAGGATCGGTTGAAAATGTTTGAATTTTAAACTTGTAAAAGAAGTTATTGGAAAGTGTGGACTGACCTATGAAATACAATGTAAGTAAAAATTAAAGCCGAAGCATACTATTTAGAGAGTGAAGCCGGCGGTTACTATTAAATCACAATAAAATCCTTATCTTTTTTTTTTTTTTGCATTATCAATTACTTGTTGTTTTGTGGATATATTGGTGTTGTCATGTGAGTATGTAATGAAAAACTTATTTTCATGTGTTAATATGCTTAAAAAGGTTATTGTGTGGTGTCATTGAAGATTTTACATGTTGATTTTGATATAATCAATTAGCTAGAAGGGGTTTGATGATGGTCATTAATACAAATGTTACAACTTTTTTTGGAATGATAATTAGTAAGAAACAATGTGTTGCAACCATATATAATTCTTTAGTTTTCACAAATAAGATTTCATCATAAATAGATTTAGTGATTCGTCAAGATTGTCAACAAAATATATGTGCTCTTCTTATAAACTCTAACACATCTTTAATTTTGATATTCCATAAGATTTTCATGCAAGTATATTTGAGAAATTAACTTCTAGATAATCAATTCATAGGTCTAGTTTTCTCTAATATAAAAATTATTAACCAATTGCTTTATTGTGTCATAAAATTAAGCCATTTAGATAAAAGATTTTCATAAGTGAGAACATCTCTCTTATCATATGTCAAAAACAAAAAACAAAAGACAATAAGCATTTTTAGAAAATATGTAATACCTACCATTTAGTAAGGCTATACATGAGAAGAACTAATCAAAATTCCATTTATAATAATTGAAATCATTTTTCTTAATCAAAGGCTAAAGGTGAAAGTAGTAATCTCCTCTTTGGCTAGCACACCATTTAATATAGAAATTCTAAGTACTTTTTTCATTGATTATATTAACCTAGATAAATAGCAAATAATATTAAGTAACCTTAGTAGAAGGTTTCAACTAGTAGAAGCTCCTTTATTAGAATTAAAAAAAAAACATTTGTTTCTAGAACATAATCTATTTGTAAAAGAAATGTACATGAAATAACATATAACAAGAGATGACGATTTAGGTAATGTAGTTAAGTACAAAACTCCACCATTTAGCTTTTAGAAAGAAGAATATTTTGCAATAAAATGATATCCATATTTATTCTATAACAAAACTAAAAGCATTTTCAAAGAAATTTTTGTCTTTTTGAAATCCTGATAAAAGAAAAAGGGTTTTATATTGAAAATTTAAATATATCTTGCTAATTTTCCTTGTAGCTTGTCATTCTACTCATGATTGGTGTGCTATAAACCAATACTTTTTATATGAGTATGAAGATAACAAAAAAAAACTAATTAAAAAATTGTTTTGGTTTCCATGAAACTCTCCCTTAAATATTTAGCTTCATTTTATTCTTAAGAAGTTGTTGGGCATGTTTTTTTTTAATTTGTTTTTGCTTAAAATTTTAATATTAACTAAAGCATTTTATAAATTAACTTGACTCTAAATACAGACATTGTCAGACATGCACTCTAAAAAAAAATTCCAATACAATCCTAGATAGACATTATAAGACAAAATATAATATAAACAAATATTACATGAGTAAATACTAATTACAATGTCAAATAGAAAACAAAATAGATGGAATTATATTTATTCATATACTTTTAGAGTAGAATCTCAAAGAAACTTCAATCATAAGTGAGAATTTATATTGTAGTTATTGTAGAAATATTAAAAAATAACATTTTATACTTTATAGTGTGAAGAATTGGTTATTGTTAATAATAGATTAGTGAGAGAAATAGGTTAAAAAACTTATCATCCAAGACTTAATAGTTTATTCACTTTTGGTCTAGGCAAAATCTATTTTGTTGTGATAGGAATGAAAAGGAATAAATAAATTTTAATTAATGCAATAAGAATATTAATTGTTGTTCCAAAGACTCTACCTCCTTTACTTATTATAAAGTGCAAAATCTTCAAATGTATATGTATAGAATATAGAGATTCCAACCACTCAAGTAAAGAATTGTTACAATTAATAAAAAAAACTAGTAAGTTTAGATAGAATATCTGAATATTTGGTTTGATAACATTATACTATTTTTTTTGTTTTTTGTTTTACTTTTGGTAAATTTAAAGGCAATCTTTCACTTTATACTAGGGAAAACATTTAAGAAAAATGACAAATCCTATATGTTGATGCCACAATCCCACCTGAGGATCAATAACCCACAAGATTTTGGTGCAAGTATATCTGAGAAATAAAATCCCTCAATTTTTTCTCGGAACCAAAGCATGCTTAAACTTACCAATAAGTTATTTGAAATTGACGATATTCTCTGTGGCATCCACCAAATCCGAAGCTTGTCATAAAGCCGTGATTCAATAACATCCTAAATTGACCTACTCAAATGCATGATTGATATGTCATTTGATAGAGAAGAGTGGCTACCGTTGTAGATCCTACTTGAGGGGCTTCTAGTTAGATTTGGACTTGAGAGGGACCTGGGTGCAGCCGAGTGTCAACCTGCATATTATTGCAAAGTTTACAAGAACTTAAAAACACTGTATAACAAGATGCTAATTATGATACCAAAAATGCACTTAGTATTTTATGCTTTATATGCGTTGAAATTTGTGTTAACCTATGCAACTAACTCATGCACAATATTCAGTAGCTTAAGAATCAATAGCTCGCATTTGCTCATCAAATTTGTCATGGTAGAATGTTCAGTAGTACAATTTTATTAAAAATTATAACCTAGCATTCATGCGCATTGTAGTAAAACATGGTACCACTTCATGTCCACACGAGAGTCCTATAACCTTGTAGTTGCTTTAGCATATAAACATTCCAATCTTATCCAGGAGTTGCAACTTCCACCACTTATTCCATTAACACCATACATCAAAATCAACATTTTTTAGCCAGCAAATAAACAAGGCGTGTATAAACATTGTGTTCCAATTACTGGAAAACCTTACTTCATCAAAAAAGTCAAAGCCTGTTTCCCATGACAGCCTATGCAGAACATCCCAGGATTGTTCAATCAGAGCACCAAAATTAACAATGACTAAAAGTTTTAAGTCATTAACTAATATAAAGAAACATGACCCAGTAATTTTCTTTTTCTCAAAATATTCTTTCCGTCCAACCTCAACAAAATTTCTCAAAAGAACAATGATCTACAGCAACATCTCTCACTCCCTCTCCCTCCCTCCCTCCCTCCTATTTGTTTGTTAGAAAGTATTTTTCTTTTGGAATGTGGATTTCTGAAAAGTAATTATTTTCTAACGTTAAGCAGCGTCATGAAAAATGAATTCTACAGCAACATCTCTCTCTCAGTTTACACTCAGGCCTATTTGTTTGTCGAAAAGTATTTTTTTTTTGGAATGTGGATTTCTGAAAAGTGATTATTTTCTAATGTTAAGCAGTGTCATGAAAAATGAATTCTACAGCAACATCTCTCTCTCAGTTTACACTCAGGTATATTTATTATCGGAAAGTAGTTTTTTTTTGGAATGTGAATTTCTGAAAAGTGATTATTTTTTAATGCTAAGCATTTTCATGAAAAAAGAATTGAAAAATAACTTTTTAATTTTTAATTTTTTTCCAAGTTTGTTAAAAAAATAGAAAGCAGATCTGACAAATAAAAAAGTTGAAGGAAAATGAAATTAAAAAAAAAATCAATTTTATAAATTATTTCAAATTAAAAAATTGCAATCAAAGAATAGGGATCAAATTTAATAAATAAAAAAAATAAAAGATGATGAAATTGAAAAAAATAATTCTAATTTCATAAATTATTTAAAATAAAATAAATATCAACAAAAAAAAGATATTAAATCTGATAAATAAAAAAAATCTCAATTACGAAAAGGATAAGAGAAGACAAATTGTAATGGTAATTTAGTCATTTCACTTTATTTTTATGTGCAATTTCTTGAAAGTGTATTCTGCCCAAAATATAAAAAAATACTTTTTTGAAAACCAAGCTTTATTTTGACTAGAAAGTGTGTTTTTCATTAACGAACTTTCCTAATCCTAATGGTAAACAAACATGAAAAAGTTTAGAAATGATCTCCAGAAAACAAAGTTCCATGAAACAAACAGGGCCTACAACTAACAAGATATTAAGGGTAGTTTATCCTCATCATAGTACAGAACCTCACTGTATAATAGTTGTCCTAATGTAAACAATATGTTATTTTCACGTATCTAAACACATTAAGCATTTACTGAAATCAATGTCAATCATTCCTTCATAGTTCGTATGAGTTCCCAAACTATAAATGAATCATTTCATAGAAACTGAAAGCAACTTTCATATGCTAAAATATTAGTTATAGAAGATTAAAAACATGGAAGGAGTTTGACAGCTTACTCGTAGTAAGAAACCTCAGCACCATTCCTAGGTGCGCTAGTTTACAGTCTTTATGTGTCCAGTGATGTTAAGAAGCAGGATCATTTCTGATAGAAGAGACAACATTTCTCCGCACTGGGCGAGTTGGCTTCTTCACATAAGAAGAATTCCATTCCCCCCCATCCTGAGCATAGTAATCCATGGGATACTCCCCACCAAAATCTTTCTCCACACCCTTTGCATCCCCATTGCTACATTCACAACATGATCCATCACTCTTCTGACCACATCCCAAACCACTCCCACCACCATCACACCCTGAATTCACCACCAAACTCTTCTCCCACCAGCCAGCCAAATCCCCAAGCGCAATCTCTGCCTCGAAAGGGGTCAACAATGGCTTCTTAAAAGCATCCCCCCAATCAATAGAAAGCCTAGGACAAGCGATTTGAATCCAAGCATCAACCGAATCCTCAAACAATGCAATCCTACTCGGACTAATTTCTGACATCAAAACAACCATATAATCATACCCTTTCTCCCCCATCTTCTTTTCCAACCTTTCCAGTATCCTCGGGTTCCCTTGCCTTCCCAAAGTTCCCAAAACAACCCCCCAACTCCTAGCTCCCTTTGCCCTCTCTATTGCCTTTTTCCTTACCTCCTTCATTCCCTTATGATCATACTCCTCCAAAAACAACTTCCCTAAATAAGGGTCATACCTAAATGCCTTGATCCCTGGATTCGCAATCATAAATGCCTCTAAATGAAACCTTCCATCTGCTACAAACACCAAAACCATCTCCTCCTCACTAAAACCCAAATTCCCAACAACATTTTTTGACATTTTGGGTGCGGTACAACCCAAAACCTCTCCTGCCGATAAGGGTTTCGATTGCGGGATCAAAACAACAAACCCATTATTTTCCAACTCAGGTTTCGCTTCCCTGATCGCCGAAGCAAACTGAATCGTGCCCGCGAGCACAACATTTCTCTTGTGGGTCCCAAAATTGAGGCTGATCGTGTTGATCAGACGGCTGACATCGATTTTTATTTCTACAAAGACATAGAGACATGGGATTTTGGTGGCATCAATAGGTATCAAACAGCTATGACCGTAGTGTATCAATAAATCGGCATCGAGAGCCAAAGCCGACAAATCGTCCACACAGCAGGCGCCGTAGGTGACGTCGCCGAGGACGAAGCAGTGGGTGACGTCAGCGAAGGCAGTGAAGATGTCAGAGAGGATTAGAGAATACATGAGGAGGCCTTCAGGGAGCTGGAGGGCGATGCGTTTAGCGTTGGTGGAACGCACGCGCCAGATACATTTGTGGATTTCGAAGTTGTAGTTGGAAGGCAAGAGAGAGATGGAGGCGTTAAGGGATGCGTCGTTCAGGACTGATTCTGGGATTTGGGATTTTATGAAACGTTTTGGTGTTGGTTTTGATTTTTGATTGAGTTGGATTGCTTGCATTTTTTTGAGAATTATAAGGTTGATTTTTGTTAGTTTTCTTTCAGTTGCATAAACTGCTGCTGCTGAGAGGGGACGAGAGAGTGGGGGTGCTGTTTGTGAGTCTCTGCATTGGGAATCTAGGGTTTTGGTATGGGGATATCTTTTACACATCAGCGTGTGCGGGGGTAGCTAATGTTTATTTATTTTCAAGACTTAATTTTATTCGATTATTATAAAGATTGAAAGTGCATTAGCCGTTTTGTGTTGTTAGGTCATCTCCGATTAACTGTAATCTAAAAATCTAAATGAGGAGGGGGTTCGCTATATCCCTGCTCTCACAAGCGCTATTAAATTATTTATTTAAAAAAATAATGTTTTATTTTTATTTTTTTAATTAATATTTTTTTTAATTTTATCTTTTAATATTAATTTTTTAATTAAATTATTACGCTATTGTAACATAAATTATAAATTCATAAATTAACTTAAATAATTAAATTTTTTTATTAATTTTTTAATTGTATCATTTAATATTAAATTGATTAAATATTATATATTATGATTTGTTTTGTTTAATTTTTATTATGTTATTTCACTCTTATGATTCGATAAAAGTGTTTAATAAGTTAACTTAAGTTGATTTTAGTTATTATTTTTTAATATATTTTTTTATTTCATTATTCAATACATGATCAGTTGAAAATTAAGTTTTATAATCTATTTTGATTTTTTTTAACAAGAATATCTTGGTCACATAAATAAGGTCATGGGTTTTGGTATTTTAAATCCTGTTAAATCAAGTTGTTTTTTATTTTTCTACGAAGAGATTATATCAATCTTATAACCTGAGTCATAGATCCTTCAACATTTGATTTTTTTTATTGGATTGTCCTTATTTTATTACTCAAATCACTAGTTTGGCAAGTTAACCTAGTTAACATAGTTTTTTTAATTGATTTTTTATTTAATTTTATTATTTAATATTGTGTTTGATTAAGAATTAGACTTCATGATATATTTTTGTTTTCTTTTTATTATGTTATTTGATCTTTATGACTCGAGAATAGTGCTTGAAGAGCTAATTAGAATTGACTTAACTTATTTTTTGTATCATTTTTTAATTAAAATCTTTACAAATCTCATTATTTAACAATGGATTTATAGGAACGATTGATAATTGAGTTTTATAATTAATATTGATTTTACCTCTATAGTGTTATTTTAATCTCATTATCAAAATCATGAATTTAACAGATTAATCTGGATTAAATTATATCATTTTTTCATATTTTATTTTTGAGGTTATTTCGATATGATAACCTAGGTCATGGTTTTGACAGATTAACTTAAGTTATTATATATATATATATATATATATATATATATATATATTAATTATATCCTTCAACATTAGATTGCTTGTGGATTGGAGTTCATAATTTATTTTGATTTTTTTTTATAGAGTTGTTTTGATTTTATGACTTGAGTTGTTTTTTATGTCTTTTTTTAATTGATTTTTTTTTCAATTTTATCATTCATTATTAGTTAATTATAAATTAGACTTCATAATTTATTTTAATTTTCTTTCCATAGGTAATTATAGTTTTATAATTTGGGATATAAATTTAACATGTTAACTCGAATTGATCCAAATAAATCTAATATGTTGTTATTTTACTATTAAAAAAGACGTTATCTTAAAATATTTTTTTGTTAAATTATGTTTTTACCTATTATATGAATTGTTTTTAGACCTGCAAAATTAATCAAGTTACCTTAAATCAATCTTTACATAATTTTTTTACTAAAACATATTAATAATATTTAAATATTTTTTTATATTCATAAAAATTTATATTCAATCCAATATCATGAGTAAATGAATTAATAAGAGATATAAAAAAAGTAGTTTTTTTCATTTTGTTTTACAACTTCAATATGAGAGTTAAATGAAGAGTCAAAATAGTTTTTGTTTTAAAGAAAAATCATTCCCAACATTTAAATAAATTATTTAAATATTCCATCTTTTATCATTATAATTTTTCTTTATATTTTTCTTAAACAAATATTAAAATTAAATATATTAGAATAAAAATGAGTTGTTAAAATATATTTTTTTCCATTAGAGTATATAAAAAAACAAATCATATTTACACTGTCCACAAACAATACCAACAATTTGAAACTTCTAAATTGTTTTTGCATGCTCTTCTAACCTATTACCTTTTACTTTTTATTTTAGTAGTCATGAGTAATAATTATTTCAATTTATTTTGTTTTTACTATTTAATAATAAAGTATTATCTTCTTTTATTAACAAATATATTAAAAGAGCTAGTATAATCTGGAAAATCCCCAGCAACTTTCTTTTTCATCATTTTTTTTGTCCACATCTTTTTTCAATTGAATTATTTTATAGCTTAATTAAATAAGATTAAGTTTGAAATTACAGTAACAAGAACAATTATAAAAACAAAGGATTGAGATGTACAGTAAAGGAGCTCCCTTTCTTTTTTTTCATTTTTTCTACTATTTTTTATTGGATTTTTTATGGCCTAATTAGATGAGATTACGTTTGAAATTGTTGTAGAAAAACCAAATTGAAAGACATATGAGTGAAATATAAAATATGAAGAAAATACATGGCAGATCCTAAACTATCAATAATTTTTATTTTGATCCAAAATTTTATTTTATTAATTGTTTAGTTTCTAAATTTGAAAGAAGAAAAAAAATATAATCAGGAAACTACGAAAGATAGAAAAAGGTGTTTTCATGTGGAAAGTCGATTTAAAATTAAATTTTTTGGTCCAAAAATTAAAAATTCAACTTTTTAACATGTTTCAACTATTTAAGATGGTTGAAGACTAGGAAACATATGACACATAACTTGCATTAGCAGGGGACACATCATCTAAAAAACAAGTGACATGTCATTCACCTTGTATTGCAAGAGAAAATAATATATATATATATATATATATATATATATATATATATATATATATATATATATATAAAAGTCCATGACCTGGATGCGTGAGCTTAGATTTTCAAGCCCAAACGCTCAAGTGGTTCTATTCTAGTAGCATTTTATTATCTTTCTTTTCTTTTATATTATTTTTTGTAAATTTTTTAATGAATATTCTCTCTTTTTGATTTTTTTTAAAATTGTTTTTTTACCTTTTTATAAGTAGTAATTATTTTTAAAATTATTTTTATTATATATTAAAGAGATTATTGTAATTTATATTTATATTATTTTCTTTTATATTTGATATAAATAACTTATATTTGTATGATGCATCAAAAAAATTTGTTTATAATTAGAAAAAATAACCACTAAAATATAAAAATATATAAATTTTTTTTAAAAAAGTGAATGTTAAATATTCACATACTCATTTGTCCTTTTCTTTTAAGAAAAATATTAGCTTAACAATTTAGAATTTAATTAGCATAAAAAACTCATTAACAATTGATTGATTCATCTATTTTAAAAACTTATTTGATTAAACATAAATAATATTTATATATTTTTCAATTAAAAAATAATACAATAAAATTCATCCATAAGGTTGGCACATTTGTTTTTATTAAAAATTAACTTGAAATTATTTTGGTAATATAGCATAGAATTTAAAACTAATTAACTATAATTAAAACTAATCAGGATTTTATCGTGAATTGCATAGTAAAATCACAATCCATAGTGAACGCTTGATCTTTTTTAGTTATAGTTTTTTTTTGTTTTTTTTGTTTGATTTAATTTATTAATATTAATTTTTTTGTTTGATTTAATTTATTAATATTAATTTTTTATGTAGTTATCACACTCACATGACTTGATATTAATTTTTTATATAGTTATCACACTCACATGACACAAATTCCAGGTTTGATGGGTTAATCTAGTTAATTCAGATTTCTTTTATTTTTCTTAACTAGTTTTTTCCTTTTAATTTTATTTTTTAATATTAATTTAATTGAGAATTAAATTTTATGCCTTATTTTGTTTACTTTTCAATAGATTATCAAAATCTCATTAGGAGATTTTACTATATCTCTCTTCACGAGGCACTATTTATTGGAATAGTATTTTAATTTACTTTTTTCTTTGTTTTTTTAATTATTTTTTTAATTTTTCCTTTTAATATTAATTTTTTTATTTAGTTATCACACTTTTATAACATAACTTTGTAGTCAGACACACATCTAAAACTCTTGAATTTAGTGTTGCAGCCAAATCCAAAGCTATTAGATCTGGCGTCGTAGTCAAACCAACTTAAACTTTAGTCATGCTAGTTTAATATTATTATTTGTATTAAAAAAATATTACTATTTGTATTATAATGAATATTGCTAATATAATAATAAAAAATTTTAAAAAATAATATTAGTTAAAGGTTTTTTTTCTTATTTTATTATGAGATTGCACTGTGCAAATCCAAAGTGAAAGGCAAATGCTTTTTAGTTATAGCTTTTTTTATTAATTTTTTTTGTTTGATTTAGTTTATTAATATTAATTTTTTTCTATTTAGTTATTATATTCTTATGACATGGATTCCAGGTTTGAGAAGTTAACATGGTATGACGGGTTGACCTAGTTAATTCAGATTTTTTTCTTCTTTTAATTTTTTCTTTTAATATTGATTTAATTAAAATTAAATTTTATAATTTGTTTTGTTAAATTTTTATTAGATTATCATGATCTCATTAGTGGATTTTACTGTACCCATCCTTGTAAATTGTTATTCATTAGAATAGTTCTTTTCTTTGTTTTTTTTCTTTTGTTTTTCCCTTTTCAATTAATTTTTTTTGTTTAATTTCATTCTTTAACATTAATTTTTTTATTTAATTATCATAGTTTTACAACACGACCTTACAGTCAGACCTTTATTTAAGGCTCATGGGCTTGGTATTGTAGCCAGATCTAAAGTTCTTGGACTTGACTTGCAGTCAGATTCACTTAAACTTAGATCATGCAAGATTAAAGTCATTATTATTATTATTATTATTATTATTATTATTATTATTAGTGTTATTCGTATTTTAATATTGTTTTTTTTTATTATTATTAAATTTGAAAACAAATATTATTATTATTATTGAGGAAAAACCATAAATTTGATTTAAAGAGATTTAAAACTATTAGAATTTGGATCATACAAGTTTATTATTATTATTATTATTAAAGGAACCAAACCCTAAAAATTTGGGTCTGGCTGGAGCGCAGACCTAAGTTTATAGTCATTAACATTATTCTTATCATTATCATTATCATTATCATTATCATTAATAATATTTTTTAAAAAATGTTATTACTATCAAAGAAAAACCATACCTTTAATTTCAAGGAATAAAAAAACTATAAAAATTTGGGTCAAACAAGTTTAATATTATTATTAATATTAAAAATATTATTATTTATCTTGTAAATATTATTATTGGTATTATAATTAATATTATAAATATTATTTTTTGATCAAGTGTTGCAGTCAAACCCAAATCTTTTGGGTCTGGCATTACAGATAAATCCAATGCTCTTAAATATTAGCATTTTTTTATATATATTTTTATGCCAAAAAATATACTAGTATAATCTAAAACCTAAGGGATATATATATATATATATATATATATATATATATATATATATATATATATATATATATATGAACGTGCATGTTTTTTAATTAGATAATTAAAAAAACAAATTAACATTATTCTACAAAAGCCTATAACTATACAATTCAAATAAGTGTGCCGTGAATGAATTCAAATATTTATTTTATATTATAAAATAATATCATACTCTTATATATCATCACAAATTCCACTTTTGATAGTTTACTTTTTAATTCAATAAATAATTTAGGTTTTCATACAATAAAACTAATGAGTGATAGAAATTAAAGATAAGATTTTTGAAATAAAAAACTTTGAATGAGATTTTTTTACATAAATATTTATTGTTAATTATTTTTATTTTAATAAAAATAAAAGATCATATTATGAGATTTTATATAAGATGTATATTTTGTATATTTTTTTGTTAAACATAAAAAAAATATTGGACATTGATCAATCCATTTCAAGATTCTTTGAGTTGTTTTAAAATTTAATGATGATATTAAATTAGGTTTTATCTATATTTTTATTGGTTTTCAATAATTTCTTTCTAAATAAAACATTAAATCATTATCAAATTATTTTAATTATCATTCATAAGAACGAGTGAAGCAAGTTCAGATGATCATTATTAAATATAAATGAAAGATCTATAGAAAATGATGAAATTAAGTCGAGTAAGAGGGAAAAAAAAATATTAAAATCATCCATCCTAAATTTTTTTAACCTATTTATTAGGAAAAGAGTCTTGAAGAGGTAACGTTTTTTCCATTAAGCTTTCTATTAAAATAAGAAAATGAATACCATGAGTCCATCATGCAAATCATAAATGAAAATTAGTGAATTTTTAAATCAGAAGTAAACCATTAGGTCATGATGGGTTTTTAAAAAAAAAATAAAAATTGATAAAACTATTGACAATTGGGTTTTTTTAAAAAAAATAAAAATTGATAAAATTATTGACAATGTTGTAGGGGACATCACAACTAATTACGGGTAAAATTAAATATAAAAGTTGCTATCTAATTCTATTGCAATTAGAAATTTTAACTAGTTTTTTTAAGATTTTAGATAAAATGCTAATTATGTAATAAAAAAGATAACAATTACTTTATACATTCTACTTAAAATAAGTTGCATTGTAATTTATTTTAAAATAATATGTGTTTGTTATGCTTGGGTATTGCCTAAACCTAATAATCTTTACAGTATGTGCATGACATTACAATGATTATATTTTTGGACTAGGTTTGCGTATTGAAAGAACAAAAAAAATCATATCCTTTTATGGTTTACAAGTTTGGAGTTACTATTTAGTATTTTGGTTATTGAGAACCGTAATTGGTCTAGAAAGTCTAGATAAAGAGACTAATTGTGTATAAAAAAGACAATATCATCCTTAATATATCCTACCTAAAGAAAGTTACATTGTTTATTTGTTTGATTATTACTAAGGCTCTGTTGTATTTTTCTAACCATCAATTTATTTATTGGTTAAAACATATCCATCTCAATTAGGTGTACAAGGGCAAACCTAGTCATTATAAAACCAAAATATATTTTAATATATTTTATAATTTTATTTCTCTTAATATCGGGAATATATTTTACATATAAATTTGTAATTTCTAAATATTAAAAGTAAGAAAAAAGAGAGCAATAGAGATGGGGTTAATTTATGTATTATGGGCTTAATCTGATTTTTTTAATATTGAAAATACATTTTACATGTAAATCATAAATCCTAATATTAAAAATAAAAATTGATTTTTTTGGTGTTTTTAAAATTTTAGCCAAATTCTAACGAACATTTTAGCCAAAATAATAAAATAAATAAAATAATAATAACAAATTATTTTGCATCTTTTACTGCACATGATATTGACAAATACCAAAGATAAATAGTTGTTGAAGAATCCTTACTAAACAAAAGTATGATGCTTTGTAAAATAAGTATTAATTTCTAACCAATTAGTTCTTCTTATTTGATATGGAATCCTTCCAAAATAAATAATCTAAAGGTTTCCATGTAAGTTTTCAATAGCATTAAACACTCCTTACAATGAATGAAATCTATAATTCTTAAAGAGACAATGTCTTTTCTATTCACATTTTGCTGGTAGATTATAGGTCCAACTTTAAACATGTTTCTCTCTTGTCTAAATGTATTAGTGGGCCTATCATATATTATTGGAAAGATGTCTAGTTTTTAACCCAATTAGAACCATATCCAAACTCTACTTGTAACTTAATATATAATTGAGAAGTACACAAAGATCTAAATTGACATATTTGAACTTTTTTTACCCAAGTCTCTTTACTTAACCCATTGAACTTCTTTTGGATCCATTTCATTTTAGACCTTAAAATAAACCACATCAATACTTCTAATGGATCGTTTGTTGTAGCTAGGATTGCATTATCTCCTTTTTTTTTAAAAGAATTCGATCTTGAATCATCACCTATATCAAACAAAGAAATATCAGAAATTATGAATATAACACTAACATTATAATTGTAGATCCATTTTATAGGCATTGACTCCATCAAGGAATCTAAATGAACAATTTTATCTAAGCATCAACTTTGATTTTCTGTGTCCAAAAAAACTCTTTTTATGGATATGCAACCAAATGTGATCTTTTAATTCAAAGACAATCTATTTTTATCTTTTGTTTGCTTGGAATACATATTTCTCATTCTTTTTCTCAACATATTATCATATTGTATTAAACAATGCTTTCTTTACTTGTGTGTTTTTATTGTCATCAAGTCTAACTCTTTCATCAAAAAGTAAAGAAATCAAATCCAATAGAGTTAAACTATAAATTATTTTAAATTGTGAATAATTTTCACAATTTAATAGATTAGTATATAACGATTTCTTTTATAACTTATTAAACAAAAATCATAAATGCTCAATATGCTCATCTAAATTCATCAATCTTATTAAATTATAATGTGCAATAATAAGACTAAATAACATGACTAAGCATTCAAACAATTTATATTTACTATTTAGTCTTAAAGTTATTTTTCCCTGTATCCTTTTCTTTCATCTTAATTTGTTGATAATTAATTTTCAAATCAATCTTACTAAATATATAAAATCCATACAACTTATTAAGAATATAATTAAGTCTAAGAATAACATGTGTATACTTTACTATACTATTGTTGATTGTATTAATTATCAATGTCTAACCACTATGAATTTTATTATGAAATAAATAGTAAAATATAAATAACAACTTCGATCATTTATCAAAAAGTCTTAAAAAAATTTGATTGTTCTAAAATTTTATCTCAAGATAAAAAAAAAAAAACAATCCTCGAAAACTTCTGACTAGATTTCATCTTGATTTTATGGTCAAATAAAAAATTATACTTATTAATATAAAGCTATATAATAAAATAATTTAAGCTCGAATCTGAATTTGATTATCTTAAGTTATCTTTAAGATTTTGCAACAAAGATACAGAAACTCTAAGAATAAAATAAATAAGGTTGTTAGTTTAAAATATAACTCTTTATACGTAAGTAAATCATGAGCATGTCTCCAAGATCAGCTTTGAAGTTAGCAAGTAATTACTTTGTTAACTTCTTGGAGCAGTGTCGATCATCCTTTCTCAGCTAATACTTATGATTTTTTTGCAGCTTAAAGGTGACCCGGCTTCTTGGGCAAAGGTGGTCTGGGAGCCTTGGTCTATGCCCAAATATAATTTTATTTTGTGGCTGGCGGTGATGGGGAAGCTTCGCACTCAAGATAGGCTTCCGTTCCTGCAAACTGACCTCAGTTGTGTTTTCTGCCGAGATGAAGAGGAATCTCACAATCATTTGTTCTTTGCCTACCATTGGACTTCCCTCTTATAGCAGATGACGAAATCATGGCTGCATCTAAACAAGCGAATATTGACCATTAATAGTGCCATTCGAGTGCTTCACCATACTGGGAACAATACTGTTGGCAGAATGTAGAGTTTCCCTTAGTATCCTGATCTACTTAATTTGGAAAGAGCAAAACAAAAGGATATTTGATAATACTTGCAAGCATGTTTCATTTGTCTTTCGAAAGTTCCAGGTTATGTTCTTCACGATTCTGCATTTCCATATAAATAATCATTTCAATCTCCAATTTGGGGGCTGATGGCTTTCTGCTTTTCTGTCGGGCCTCCTGCTCTGGCTGGTTTCTTCTATCTTTTGGAAAGCTTTCAGGTTCAGCATCTCAGTGAGATCTTCAAAGGGTAGACTAGTCCTCATTTACTGCTGGTGATGGCTTATTTCAGTTTGGCTGCAATTGCTACTGTTATCTTTTTAGCCCTCTCAATCTTGCTTCTCTCCTGTTGTGGCTTCTTGTGTTAGGTGCCCCTATTGGCTTCATCTGTGCTGGTTGTCAGGTCTCTGCTATATGGGATATGTTTGAGGTATTTGATCTTCTTGGCTAGTTGGAAGCTTTTGATATCTCTCTGCTTGGATTTTTTATTTTGCATGCTGAATGTTGTGGTTTCCTTGATGTCTGATTTAATGCAGCATGTCCTCATTCGAGTATTATATGCTGGTAGCCTTCCAGCAGTGCTAGTCTACTTTCCCCTTTTCCTTTTGATTTTGGTTAGGTTTGGTACCTTATTGCCGATTAGGTTCCTAATCTAACCGAGTTGGTTGGTAGTATATTTTTGTGGGCATGGATGTTTATGCCTAGTTAGGGAGCCTATTCCCTTTTCATATATTTTTGTATATTGAACTCTGGTTCTCTAGTTTTATATATTTTTTATTTTTAATATATTCTTATATTTTGATCAAAATAATAATACTCATGAGCATGTTAGAAACTTTTTTTAAAATTTATATAAAAACTCAAGTATTTACCTATATTTCTTACACTCTATTTTTTTTTCATTGTTTTTTTTATTCTTGGATTTAATTGAGTGTTTTCCTCTCGTAGCCAAATATGAGTCTTTTCTTTTCTTTATTATTCTTTTCTTAAGGCTCATTTTATTTTTACTATTTAAACTCATGATCTCAATTTGTTTATTTGTTTTCTTGATTTTACTTTCTATTTTCAGCTTAAATTGGTTTTGTTTAAGCCTTTAAATATTTCTTTTTGCCAACTTTTGTCTAAAAACACACTAAGAAAATAGTAGCTAATAATAATTTTAGTTAACCATGTCTTACTAACCATTTCCAAACGTATTCTTATATGATAACCACAACCTTACATTGTTGTATTATTATCTGAGCTTCACTTTTATTTTTCAATTTCAATTGCTATTAGGAGACAATGATGCAAGTATCTATGTCTTTCCATCCTTCTAGAAAGAATATCTATTTTTAAATCCATCATACTTGGCCTTTTTATCAACTTGTCAAGGTTTTTTAAGCAAGATGTGACATATATGCATTAGAACCACATCATACAGAACCTCATTAACATACCTTCCAATAAAAAATTAAACAAAGACCTGTTTTGTCACTTTTATATCACCACAATCATTTGACAATTACAACCTATAAGGTCTATTATGCTTAATCGTGCACAAGTTCAATTTATAATAAGGGCATTACTACTTATATTAGCATAACTTTCACTATATATAATCAAACTACATACCCTGTTCTGTATATGGCAACAAGTATGAAAGATGTTCTCTTTCTAAATAAAAGTTACACCTTGGCTGAAACTAATATTCTTTCAGCTTGATTTTTCCCAAATCAATCTTTATTATCCACATATGCAAAGTTATGGTCATCATCATCTATATATATGTTTTCTTCCAAAAAATCACCAAAGTCAGTTTTAAGATTCCATAAGTCCTTCAGATAGTATTTCATATTAGATTAGCCCTCATTCACAATCCATCCATCTTGTTATTTTTTTGTTGTTGTAACCTATTTTTTGGTCCCCACAAGAAAATAAAAAAAATATATGTTTGAAAAAAAACCTAAAATAAATATTAAAAATGAAAAAATGATGTCAATGCGCTCAAAAAATGAGTAAAACTGGTTGAGAAAGTTTAAAAATATAAGAAGTAAAATTTGACAGTATTTTGTTGACTAATGAGAGCCTATTGACCAAAAAAATTTAATTTGATTGAGAAAAGTTCAAAATTAGACATTTATAGACTCAATTAAATTTCATTAAAGATTTAATTGAATTGATGAAAGGTTTAATTGCAAGAGAAATTGATTTTGAAATTAATTTAGGCTTTACTAGGAAGAAATTAAAGTTTTGGGGTCAAATTATAATTTCTGAGAATTAATTTGGTCAAATCAGGTGCTTAATTGCATAAATATTAAAGTTTGATGGTCAATTAGTGATATGAAATCATATTACGTCAAAAATAAAATTATTGTCTATGGAGTTAAATTTCAAAATGAATTAAGGATTAAATAGAAAAGGTATTGCTCTTGTTGGCACAGGAGAGGTGACACGATTAAAAGATTGATGTCTTTTCCCAAGTGCAGGAGCATTGAAGTAATAAATAACTCGGTAAGACAGAGATCGAACCACAGGGAGATTAATTGTATAAATTATAGATAATAATAATATAACAACAATAACAACAGTAGTAATAGTAGTAGTAGTAGTACTAAGTAGTAGTAGTATTACTAGTACTAATAATAATAATAATAATAATAGAAGAAGAAAAAGAAGAAGAAAAAGAAGTTGATGAGAACTTTAATATGGAAGCTTAACATAAAAATTAAACAATGATAACAACAAATGTCAAGGTTAGAGGATCTACTAATGGTATATCAAACAAGTATAATATAAACTCTTATTATTCAATTGGAAACCATACACAAAGTAGGTTCCAATCAGATTATAAATTGTTAACATGATTACATTAGTTATCTTATTTGATTAATGTTAATATTTGTAAATCTCTTTAAGCATTCATGATTATAACTTATGTTAACAATAAATCAAGTTCCTTTCATAGCTCAGGTGTTTATTATACTATATAGTACGAGTTATGAAAGTGTTTAGCATTTGATGTACCAAGTGTTATACAACATAAATCTAAATTAGTCATTTAACAAACAAAGTATTAAAGAATGAATAGGATAACAAATATAAAACATATTAGTATCAAACATTAAAGTCCATATTAAGTTTACACTATACTTATTCTTGCACCATTAGTTAACCTTTTCACCTTGACATAATATACTTAGCTAAATATAATGAATGAAAGAAAAATAAATAAACAAAATAAAAACATAAATAAGATAAAAGTTAACTAAGAAAAGAAAATGAAATGAAAGGTATAAACTTGATATTAATGAAAACAAAACCTAAACATTACAAAAATACAAAGAATAAGAGTATGATCTTGATTTGGAGACCAAAATATTTAAATGCATGGCAAATGCCTCCTTTTATAGGCCAAAATTGAAAACCATTGATTTCATGACTAATTAATGAGTGAGTGGCCAACTATTGACTTGGTGACAATCCTTATCTTCTTTTATCTACCTAAAACGTCATTGATGACGTCAGAATTGGAACCATTTAAAACATGAAAGTTGTAGGAAATTGTCTCAGCTTTCCAGAAAAAAAAATGGAGGTCATTTGGACATCTAGAACTCCAGATATGGGCAAAAACCCGAACAGTACTTGGGTTTTAGGATAGATTTGGACTTTTTTATTGTTGCTATAATTTGAACTTGAAAATGACCTTTTTAAATCTTGGGTTCTATATGAAAGTTGTAGGCTTATGTTTTACATTTCCATCCATATAATGTAGACCTAAATCTGAGATCTACTGCTCCAGATATGAGTCAATTACCTAACAATGTTCTCGTTTGGACTGCACCAATATCTTTTTTCTAAGTTTGGTCATCTTTTTGTCCTTTTAATTTCAGTTCTTAAACTCATCAATCAATCCTTTTATTTATGTGATAGGCCTACATTTAAAATGAACATTTACTACAAATTAAAGGTATCTTATATTATTAGACATGTTATTATAAAACATGTTTTAGTTAATAAGTTATTGATACTTTAACTGCAAAATGATGATATAAAACCTTGATAAAAATACACTTTTAAGTACTAATCAAGAGGTTGCATAATCCACTTAGTCGTGGGGACCATTTCACGCGTTCAAACATTAGATAGGTGTTCGACACCATACAACTAAAGTAATATTTAATTGTGAATGTAATTTTCCTTAAATGTTTCTTAATCTTGTTTAATAAATGTTAAATTGTTGGAGAAATTAGTTACTTTGGTAAATAAGACTATTGCCTTAGTTAATAGGTAATTGGAAAAACTACTTACTTTGGTAAATAGAGCTAGTGCCCTGATTAATGAGAAAATAGAGAAAATAGTTCATTAGATAACAAGATAGTGCCTTGATAAATGAGTAATTTGAAAAACTAATTCCTGGGTTAATGGGACTAGTGCTTGATTAATTGATAATTAAAAAATTTATTAATGTAGTAATGGGACAAATATCCGATTTGTGTTAAAAAGGACATTTGTATGTCCTTAAACTATGCAAAATTATATTAGTTATGATATACACACACAAACTCTCTCTCACTCATTATGTATAAGTTGATTATATTGGGTATTATATAAATTTTCAGATACCTTGTAACGTTGTACCAAGTAGTAGATCTTGAATTTATAATTTTTATATAATTAAATTTATATTTTGATATGTAATGTAATTTTGTATCCAAAAAAAGTATATGAATCTAAATTAAGTATGAATGATGTATTTAATTTAATTTTTCTTTGAAAACATATGATTGTAATTATACAAACTCATTTTTAGATTTATTTGCTTTAAGATGAATATGTATCTAAAATTATGTTATAATTAAATTAATCATCTCATTATTTGTAATATTTCTTGAATTATATAATAATTGATTCACTTGAGTAATATTAAAGAAGAAAAAGTTTTTTCTATATTGGGTTTAATTTAAATAAGGAAGTTTCAAATGATGTGAAAATATTTAAATTTTTATTTGTAAATTGTGAAAATTGATTAAGTTGATAATTTGATATTGAGAAATTAGAGAAAACCTTGCTGATTTTTTTATAGAAATTGAAAAATATATTCATATACTTTCAACAATAGTGCTTTATGTATACATGGAATATTATATGCGAAAATTAGTGTTATTACACACTTCTTAAAGGTTTAACAAGAAAAATTATGCATATTTCATTAAGGAGAACATGATTAAAGACTTTAAACATAAAAGAATGTTATGATTGTAACTTTACATTCTTGATTGGAGATCTCAAGATTTCAGTTCATAGAAAAAAAAGTCATGTTACACTCTCAATAGCACTAACAAATAATAATTTATTATCTAATTTTATGAAAAGGATACTAATTACAACATGGTGAGGATGAATTGTGTTTTTAATGATTCTTATATTTTAATTTACTTATGTGAATCATTGTAAAATACTCTTAATAAGAGATCATTTTCATGAGTGAGAAATGTAATTGCTCCTATAAGAATTTTTAAATATTAGATTATCTAAAATACAAGAAATCGAGAGTTGTTTTTGGTCAAAATAAACATAATCATGATAACTAAACAAAAATCTAAGAATAAGCTATGTAACTACTATTATCTTGATTTATATAAAAAATTAAATATTTTAAAGATAAATTTTTTACTAATTATCTAAGATAATCTGATAATATTTCTAGAAAACTTTTAAAGCCAAAAGCTACATATCTTAATACAATGACGTATCAATATATTTCATCTTTCTCTTTACAATTCCATTTGTCTTTATGTATAGGTTAGTAAATTACAATTCATGATTGCTGGGAAAAATTTGCTTCTAAACATGATTATTGAGGACATTTGAGGTATAATTCATGGTGAGATCATCTAATTTTTGGAGTTAAAATTTTATTGGAAAGTATTATCCAACATGAGTACTATAGCATGGGTGAATAAGAAATGAATTAAAAAAATCTTGGTAGAGTTGGCAAAAACAAAAAGAGCTTCAACCATAAAGCTTTGTCCTAGATCAATAAGAAATTGCTTTTATTTTTGTTATATATATATATATATATATATATATATATATCAATGTTTACTCTCTCTCAAAATCTTCCCTCCAACATCTAAATCTATTGATTTATTGTCTCTCATATTATAAAGAACAATAAAATCTCGTACCTTTTCAATGTTAAATAAAGTTCTCTTTGACTACTTAAAATACAAGTTATATTTTAATAACAATGAGCACATCAATAAAAACAGGGGTGGAAAAAAAAGTTGATACAAATAGTCCTCATACTTATACGGATATAGAAGTAAACAACATGTTAGCAAGTGTTCAATACACAAACTAGTATAAATTTTTTAGAAGATCTAATACCATTTTAGATGGCATCTTTGAATAATAACATATATTGTGATGATAGTTACTATGGTGACAATAATAAGCCCATACATCATATATATTTGAAACATAAAAGAAGATTTATAAGTCTATGCTAAAAGTAATGACATTTTTGAAAATAACAAAAGAATAAAAAGTTTAGGGCAAGATCGAGAAAGTAGATGGAGAGGAGGCGACTATTAATTGGTAATGAGGTAGGGTTCTAGAAACCTTTTCTTTTATACTTGTTTTTATTTTATACTAGGTTTAATTTTGAGTTGAACCAATTTAGTTTGGTTTGGTTTTATCAGTTTTAGACTTCTAAAACCATAATTGAACCAAACTAGATTATTTAAAAGATTTTATAATTGATTCATTTAGTTTTTTTTTCTTGGTTTAGTTTTTTCTAGTTATTTTTTTATTTTATTGATTTAATCACTTTATTGGTTTTCTTACTCACCCTAGTCATTAGACCCCGGTAAAAATGAGAACATAAATTTGATCCCTATAAAGCATTTCTGTTGGAAAGGTGTGTAACAAAACCCAAACGAGATTAATCCCATACTCTAGTAAGTATGGGGATACCCCTGCATAAGCACTAAAAAGAAAAATTAGACAATCTAGAACTAGAACCACAAGTGAATGAGTATTTTAAAATCTAGGCCTAGCCTTAGAGGAATTAAAAAAAAGAGAGAGGTGTATGACGCTTTAAAGTGTGTGTTTATTATTAAGGTGTATAGTTCTTTTTAAAAAAACATTTCACTTGAAAATAATTTTTTTATATTTTTTATATCAACATATCAAATTTATTAGAAAACACTAAAAAAAATATTAATTTGATATATTTTTTTCAAGGTAAACATACTTTTAAAATACATTTAAATACAATTGAAAACTAACTCGAAAACAGACATATACTATAGATATGTTGTATATGTTTCCATCATAAAATTTATTGGAATCCAACAATCTTGTTTAGCAAATATTGTTTGTCACCCTCAAAATCTATATTTTAGTATTTGTTTTTTAAAAAAACTCATCTAGGACTCCTAAATTCTTGTTTATCTTCAAAATCATATTTTTAATATTTCTTGAACAAAAAACTTGAATTCCATACTTCTTATTGTTATTCATTTTTGGGTTCTCACATAAAAATTAAGAAAATACAAAAAATAATATATCCAAAAAAAATCAAAAAAATATAGAAGCAAAAAAATGGAGGCTAGAATGCCAAAGAAAGGTTAAAATTGGTTTAAGAGGTTCAAAAATGCAAAAGGTTAAAATTTGACAATATACTTTTATTGATGAGAGCCTTGGAGACAAGAAAAATTCAATTGTTTTTTTTAAAGAAAGAAAGAAAAGTTTAATATCAGATATTTATAGACCCAATTAAATTTTATTCAAAGTTTAATTGAATTTATAGAGGATTTGATTGCAAAAAAATTGATTTTTTTAAGTCAATTTAGACTTTTATTGGAAGAAATTAAAGTTCTGGGATCCAATTTTAATTTTAAAGAGTTGATTTAATCAAATTAGAGACTTAATTGTATAATTATTAAAATTTGATCAAATTTCAATTAAAGATTTAATCAAAACAATCTGAGATCAAAAACCAAACTAGAAAAGACACTAACATTAAGGGATCCGATTAGAATTTTAGCGAGGATTTGATTACAAAAATGCAGGAAATTCAATGGCTGAATCAAAAGAAACCAAGCGGCGCCGTTTCCACCATGTCATCGTCTGCAACAAATGGTATTCTGTGATAATTAAGGAAGGGCATGTTGGTAGCGATAATGGAGCCGTTTCCAAATCAAGAAGGGAGCGTATCGTGACTGAGAACCCTCACCACCGTGATGCACGCTGGCTTACCAAAAATACTCTCATCCTCTGGCTATAAAAGCCAGAAGAAGAACCGAACGAAAGGAAAGAGGAGAGCAGAGAGGAGAGGTGACATTGAGGAGAAAATAAGAGGGCAACAAAGGGGAGAATGACAGAAGAAAAAAAGAGAATAGGGGGAGAAAGGAGGAGGAACGGGACAACAAAGAAAAAAATAGAGGAAACAACAGGAGGAGAGGAAACAGTGTTGGTGGAACAGCCCTTCCACACTGTCATCTTCTTCTGCAACGGCGAATCCACCACTGTGAACCAACGAGAGTAGCAGCACCCCCACGAAGCTAGTGCAGAGGGGGAAGAAAGGGAGGAGGAAGGGAGAAAAGACAAAAAAAAAAAAAAAGGAGACAGTGAGGAGAACGAGAGAGCAGAAAGAAAAAGAGTAAAGGAGAGTAGGACGGCATCACCATCAACTTCCTATTCTCCAGAACCAGGAACCAGATCGAGCAAGACAAGGAGTGGCATCATAGCTTCTTCCTAGAATCCCAGCGACAAGCTTAGGAGGGATTTCTCCCAGCAGCGGCTATGAGTTTTTTCATTCCTTCCATTTATAATTGCACAAATACTGTGCAGTTACAGTTACTTTGTGGCTGTAGCAGGCGTGCGTGAATTGTTGACGCATGCTTGCGTTTAAAAGCCAGTCGGGTTATTGGTTTGGGCTCGACTAGATTTGTTGAGTTTAGCCTCCTTACATGGATCAGATTCAGTTAAAAATACTTCTTTTAAAAAATTTATAATTTTTTGTAAAGTTTGATCAATATTAATTTGTATTTTTATCTTGTAAAAATATAAATTTAACATTAAAATATCTGATTGTCATCAAGATATTAAAATAATAATAATAATAAATATTTTATTTTCATGTATACAGTTAAGTTTTTCTAAACAAAAAAAAATTATATTGCATGTTAATAAAAAAAAAAGAGTTTTAGCATGCATTTTTAATAACTTGTTTATTAAAATCACGAGAACTAGCTAATATTTCAAAAATTTCAAAAAAATTATTTTTTTATTTTAATATCTGGAGTTACGATCTTGTATATAAGACGTATTCTGGATATTAAATTCTTTTGTTAGCGTTAGAATAGTCAGGTTGTACCCGATAAGATAAGGACCTCCTTACTGGGAAGAATTTTTCTTAAACCATATACGGATCAATAATTAGAAAATACAACATGACCTTAGATTTTATCATAAAATAAAACAATGCAGTTTACTTTAGGTAAGATGTATTATTTGGAGTGCTAATACCTTTCCTTTACGTAATTAGTCTCTGTACCCGATTTCTGAGACCAGTTAGGATTTCTAGTGATCAAAATACTAGGTGATGACTCTCATTCTATTTTTGCACTAATAAAAAACAAGAATTTCTTCTCTTCACACATTTACCACATTAGATAAATTTTGAGAGTGAATATTTTCTCATTGCGACACCATACATGTGTGACACTTCTGATATCTAGAAATATGAAATCAGCGTAAGCCCATTTTTTATCATGGAATTTTCTAATTTAAATGTATTTAAAATTAAGATTTTCTCTTCTTCATTTAAATACATTATTGATGAGCCTAGAAAATAATAGAGATCATGGAATGAAATTTAGAGAATTATTTTTCTGAAATGTAGTTGATCAACTTGTTAGATTTAATTAAAACTAGTTTGTGTTCTTAGTAAGTGAACAAATTAGTAAAGCTAGATTTAAAACAAGAGTAGTTAGCTTTTTACACATGACAAATGTTAAAAAAGTAAGTATCTACATCAAAGTTGTCAATTATATATATTTTATCCAGAAATGTTATCAATTTTAAAAAATAAAATAAAATAAAATAATTTTTATATCATTTTAAATCTTAATCTGTTTTAGAATTTTTGATTAAATTTCAACCAAAATATTTTGGTTTCATTTTACATATTCTGTTTCAGTCTTGAAAAGTCATTAAATTAAATTGAACTTGATTTAATTTAATTAATTAAACTATCTAAATATAAAAAACTTTTTTTTATTACTATTTTCAAAACAATGATATTAATAATAATATTGAAAATTATTATTACTATTTTCATTAACAATTATATTAATTTTTTAAAATTATATTTATTACTAATATATATAATTTATATTTATGTTATTTTTTTCATGTTTATATTTTATAGGAATTTGAGCAAAATAAGAGATGCTTAAGATCTCATTAGCCTTGATAACATTAATCTAACTTTACATTTAAAATATTTGTGTTAAAATATTTTACTTTGATATTTTTTTATGTTGAATTACTTTAAATTAAAGATTTATTTAATCTTGACTATTTAAAAATATTTTAAATTTTAAAATTATATTTGTTTGGTATTATGTTTATATTACATAATTTATAATTAATTTATTTTTAATTTAAATTATATTTGTTATATATATATATATAAATAATATAATCCGAAACAATACTAAAATATTCTAAAATTAAAATATTCTATTCTAATTTAAAAATAAAATATTTACCAAAACAAAATTGATAACGTGAGCTACACACACGTCACGCACATTATCGACCCAAGTTTATTTTCCTTTCCTTCATTTGACCGCCAAAGCGTGCGGCGATTGCGAGTTCATTGCGTGCGGGTTTCCATCTTTGAATTCATTCTTTCCAGGACCTATTATATTAATAATAGATCATGAAAGCAATCACCTGCAGTATTTAGAAATACAGGTTAATTCATGATTTTAAAAAAATTAATTTTTTATTATAATTTTTTTATGTTATAATCTTAAAAATAATTTAAAAAAAATAAAAAAATATATCTTTTTAATACATTTCAATATAAAAAATAATTATAATTACACTTCCAAACAGAATTTTATTTTCTAAGCACCAGCAGACCACGGTGAAAGTTTTTTAGCCTTCTGGTTTGAAGTTCGAAAATCATGGAGGACGTGGGCAAATCTTTCTTGAGTTAGTAAGGTTGATATGTATAAGAACAAAGGTTAGGAAACCACTGCAATTAACTTTTTTAATCCTCTTCAGCTTCCTCTGTGCATCTTTCATTCATCAACCTTCGTATTGTCAACAAACATACATTAATGAGACGCATCTAAACTATTACGATAGAGAAGAGTTTCCAGTGGGAGCAGAGATGCTGGTTACGATAAGATGTGCATGTCCAAGCGAAAACCAGATTGCTAATAGTGTGATTTCCCTACGAGTTATATGCCAGCAAAGGGAGATATATACCCTTGGTAAAATGGGAGAGCTTTTTGGTGTTAGCCCACAAAGCATCATGGAAGCAAACAATATTTCTCAGAGTACAACTGTTAACCACTACGAGATAAGAGCTGCCCTATGAGTCCGAGGAGTTTTTTTCTCAAAGTTGATCATCATGCTTGGTAAGTCATCCATCCCGCTATCCATCCTTCTTGATAAACAGAGCCTTGGTTTGCTTTTAATTAGTTATAAAACTATGTCTTCAACGTTAATGTGCATATACTCAAGCTGCAGTTGGTTAAAGAACTCTTCATTATTAATTTGGTAGCTAGTTATGTTTAACTTCACAAATCTAATGCAAATTTCTCATCTGATTCGGGTGTTGGAATTGGTGCGGGGCTCTTGTGTTTAGTTTTTTTGGCTACTACTTCTATTTATTCTTGAAGAAAAGAAAATACAAAATACGCAAGGAAATTCTTTTTAAACAAAATGGTGGCTTATTGTTGAAACAACAATTTACATCTTCTGGCAGAGGCAAAAATACTACATTATTTTGCGCAGTCGAGCTGCAAAGTGCAACATATAACTTCAATCAAAGTAGGATTATTGGTCAAGGAGGCTATGGCACGGTTTATAAAGGAATGCTGCTTGACGGTAGCATAGTTGCTGTCAAAAGATCAGGAGCAATCGACAAAAGCAAGATCAAACAATTTATCAACGAAGTTAGTGTTCTATCTCAAATCAATCATAGGAACGAGGTAAAACTTCTGGGTTGCTGTTTGGAAATTGAGGTTCCACTTCTAGTCTATGAATTCGTTCCCAATCCATAATCAAGACCAAGAATGTTCACTTTCATGGGATATTCGCTTCAAAATCGCATGTGAGGTGGCTGGAGCTCTTACGTATATGCATTCTGCAGCCTCAATCCCCGTTTTTCATCGGGATATCAAATCTTCCAATATTTTATTGGATGACAAGTTTAGCGCAAAAATTTCTGACTTTGGGACTTCAATGACAGTTCCATTCGATAAGACACACATAACAACTGCAGTGCAAAGAACATTTGGTTATTTGGATCCTGAGTACTTCCAGTCAAGTCAATTTTACTGAAAAAAGTGATGTTTACGGTTTTGGAGTAGTGCTTATAGAGAGCTCTTACCTGGGGAAAACTAATGTCCTTCACAGGAAATGACGAAGAAATCAATCTGGTTGCACACTTCATATCCTCAACGAGGGATGATAAACAAACTGCTTGAGATGATAGATCCTCAAGTTGAAGCGGAAGCAAAGAGAGATGATGTTTTTGCTGTTGCAAGGCTTGGAAAGAGCTGTCTGAGATTGAATGGAAAGAAAAGACCTACAATGAAAGAAATTTCAATTGAACTAGAAGGACTACCAAAGTCTTCGGAACGGCACAGAAATTGACCAGCACCCTCTGTTATTCGGAGATGAAGTGTCATTCGCTTTTACACGATCTTTTGGTGATCCTACACAAGATTCTACAAATGACAACATTTATCTGGAGATGGAGCCTGTCTTAATCTAGACATCAACATAGCCTATCCTTTTGTAGTTTTCTATGATTAAGTTTGCCAAGGATTCTTGTGGTTTTTGCTAAAAAGATTTGGTGCTCAATTTGTCGCACCTGCTAACCCAACTTTGATTTTTTTTAGAAGAAAAAAGGTTTTTTCGTTTTGTAAAGGAGAAAGCGTCTTGTGTTATGGAAAGAAATTGCTATATAGTATTATAGTAATTAAAAATTCTAAATTATATTTAAAATTTTAATAATATCATCATAAAACATCTTATTTATATTAGGATATTTTGCAACTGATATTTTATTTATAATGATATTTTTTATTTAATCTGCTAATAATCTATCTATATAAATAATAAATAATAAATCTACTATAATAAATTAAACTCCAGGTAGATGAATAGACTTAAACCTAATTATTTTTATTATTTTTAATTATTTAATAAATTAATAAATTTATAACTATTTACTTTTAATCATAATATATAACTATTAATAATTTACCGAATTATAATTATGATAATGAATAATTAAATAAAAATTTGTTAGGTTTGGTTGACCCAACCCTAAACCTAGAAGAGGCAGTGCCAAAAGCATATTGTATGTATCCTCTGTTCAAGCTCCAAGGCCAACCACTAATAAAAATTCATTTATTTTAAAATAAATATTTACTTATATAAATGAAGTTTTATCCCGTGGTCCAAATATTAGTTCATCTAAACAGGAATGAGATCTAGTGGTATGAATGATTTTATAAATTTAAAGCTGGAAAACCCATATATATTTATTTATCTAAGAATCTATTTTTATATTCAAGTAGTTTAATTTTTAGAGTGTTTACTTCAACAACTATATATAACAGTTGGCGAGCCATTTAAAATAACTTGAGGGCATTACTCATATTTCTTTAGCCTATATGGGTCAGGTTAACATAACCCAAGTTCACTCACAACAAAAGATATAATATGTTATATAAAACATAAATAGTAAAAAAATATAACTTACAAGTAAAAAAAATAAAAAGAATATAATATTTTTTATTTTATTTTATTTTTAAATTATATATTGTTACTTCAAGAGGGATCCAGAATATAATAGTTTTTATTTTATTTTATTTTTAAATTATATATTGTTACTTCAAGAGGGATCCTCCTAGTAGGCTAAATATTTATGAGACCGCAACTATATTTTTTGTTACGTTTATTTTAAATATTACAATACTACTATATTTAAAAAAAAGAAAAGAATTAATTACAGCAGGTCTCCTATAGTTTCTTGTTTTTTTTAGTTTTTCTTTATTATTGTTTAAAAAAAATACTATTTGCATTCTTAATGAACAAAAATTTTCAAAATGAAATGACTAAATTATTATCATAAATATGTGCAAACAACAAATCACACACCCTCTCCTCAAGTCATAAATTCTCTCTTCAGAGGATGTTCTCTCTCCTGTTCTCATGATGAAGTTCAAAATCAAAATCAAAATCAAAATCTAGGTATTTTTTTAATCAATTTCTCCCTTCCTGCCATGTTTGCTGTTGATGCAGAACAAAGCAAAGCAATTAGCTATGTTCAATAATTTTAATATTAAAAAACACCAAATTGAAGTTTAAGAAAGAACCCTAAATTTTTAATTGTAGTTGAATTATTTTAATCCACCTACCAATTATTTTTTCATTAAATCGTCCATGCTTTCTTATTTAATTCTCTTGTATTCCCTCTAAAAAAAAAAAAAATAACATATCAACTTTGCATCATTATCTGCTTCTCTCTTGCTATCAGAGCAATGAACTTCCTTGGATTCTCCTTGCTCTTAGCCATTTCCTAGAAATTCTAGCAATGGTGTCTTTGGAATGAACAACGTCCAATCGAGAAGATAGAGATGCATAACAAAAGGAACTAAGCCTGTCATTTTCATGGCCTTAAAACATCCACGCGAATTTGATTTCGCTGCTAATTTCAGACTGCACCCGACAATCTTGCTGCAAAATCCTCCTCTTGTTCATGAGTAAACCCACCCAGAGAATTCATGGCTTGGCCAGCAGGCATAGGATGCCGAGCGCCTAACACCGAGGCATGGCTCAAACTCCTCCACTACTGCACTTAGACAGCAAGATCTACATTCACTTTCCAAATCTTTCTTTCAGTCATCAAAAACTTCCATATTCCCTCCCATTTCATTGTCATAAACCACACAAACTCTCAATACCTTAGCCTTCTTGACCATAATAGCCTTGAACCTTGGAGCCTCATTTGGATACTGAACTTACCATAATAGCCTTGAACCCTGGAGCCCCAGCTGGATACTGAACCAGATGAGCAGAACTGCTACCACGAAGTATTATAAATTAAAATTCTATTTGTTTTTATATTTTAAAAATATTTTAAAAAATGAAATTAAATTTTATTTGTTTTAAATTAATATTTTTTATTTTTAAATTATTTTGATACACTGATATTAAAAATAATTTTTAAAAAATAAAAAATATTATTTTAATATATATTTAAATAAAAAATACTTTCAAATATAAATTTTTAAGTAAAAACTTTTTGAGTTTAAAACTTACATAAAACTTATATTATTTTATATTTAATTTTTATTAAATAAATAAAAATAATAAAATTTAAATTTCTAACTCTTTAATTATAAAAATTTTTATATTATATAAAAAAAATCTCGATAATTTAAATTATTCGTTTACAGCTACTCTGACGAAGGATCATGACTTCCACCGTAATCATTTTCATGACCATAACTTTTAAAATACTGCCAAAATCTATCTTTCATCGTAGTGGACGGCAAGCCACAAACATAAAGAAATAAATAAATAAATAAACCGCGAGACATGATGTTCATTCCATCAAGTAATGGGCGTTATGTTATGTAATGGCAATTATTTTAAAACTAACGGGTAAATTTTCTCCTAGATGCTTGAGAAAAAAATTTACCCTCCAATCAATAATTTATATACATTAAATATCTTAAAAAATCGATTCTTGCACCCTTAAAAAACTACTCTTTATATTAATTACTTTCGTAATAATTCACCTTTATTTATTTATTTTAATTTTTGTATCAAACACCACCTTAAATGTGATGTTTTTTCTCTCCTCGTTTTTATATATTTTTTTATTTTAAAAAAATTAATTTGGCCTTTTATATTTGTTTTCCTGATAAATTATATAGTTTTTTTCCCCTGAATTTTCTGTTCATTCAAAATTAAAAACGTTCTTTCATGTCCTTATTCGTGCAGGATCCATGGACGCTTTCCGATGCCCATCTTCCCAGTACACAGATGCTGCCAAGAGGCTGATGTCTTGGCCACGGCATCGCTGATGCTTCTTAAAGTTAAATTGATAAATAAAGTGTGTTTAAGAGGGTGGTTGTAATTATTTTTAAAATTATTTTTTATTTAATAAAATATTTTAATAATATATTTTTAAAATTATTTTTAAAATTATCATATTAAAATAATTTGAAAATATAAAAAATATATTAATTTAAAAATATTTAATTTTTTAAAAAAATATTTTTAAAATATAGAACCAAATACATTTAAAAAGAAAGCATATGGAAAGTTTTACAATGAGGAAGTCTTTATCAGTATCAACGCTTCTTTATGATGTTTAAAAGAATATAATGGTGGGGTTTAAATTGTTTTTAATATATTAAAATAATATTTTTATATTTTTTTAAAATTATTTTTAACACTATCATATTAAAATAATCTAAAAATATAATAAAATAATTTTTATAAAATTTTTAAAAAAAACATGATGTTAACCACACTCACAAATACTATCACATAAGCTGAGAAGGAATATTTTTATAATTAATGGGAACGGTTTCTGGCTTTCTTATATTCCAGAGGAAAAAATTCTAATAGCATGGCAACTCGTCAACAGCAGCGTACTCGGATTGAAAATGACACCGACTCCCATTTTTATTTTTGTGGATGATTCCAACAAGCATATTTTACATCTTAACATAAGCTTTGAGAATTATTTAATGCGGCATATCTTAAGACTTTACTACACTAGAATAACATAATCTAATGAATATGCGACTGACAATAATAATAATAATAATAATAATAATAATAATAATAATTCACATAACAAGATTTTGTAACATGGAATCTCAACACCATGCTTTCGCATGGCAGTCAACATCGACCGCACGCGCGCGGCTCAATATTACCGTTAAAGGGCAAATCAACATAAGGACAAGCACTTGTGTTCATAAATGAAGTTTTGGTCCGGTGATGGGAGAAATTTTTTTTTATATATATATTTAGGTTCAAATTTTATTATGTATGTTTGTTACTCTCGTAATGTCTTACTTGTTCACTAGATTTATAAGATGTTTAATGGGCTATGAAGATTAGTCGTGGTGCGTGTAAGCTGGCCCGAACACCCCACATAAATAATAATAAAAAAAAAACATAATGAAAAGCAATTAATAATCCCGCATGTAGTTGGATTGGCGTCCTCGACTCAAAATTAAAGTTGTTCGAGAAAAACAAAATACCCCTTCAGTGGGCTTACCGTTAACTTCCGCTTCAGCTTATTTGAGAATTCAGGTATCGTATAGTTTAAATCCCGAGAGGATAAAAGAAGCCCGAGAGAATATGAAAATGAAATAGAATTGGATTCGGCAGTGATATACTAGATAAATTTATTGTTTTTGTGTTTTATTTAATTGATTTTATGTGTTTATATATTCTAAGTGATGAAATTAATAAAATATAAAAATTTTAGTTATAAAACCTAGATCAGTCTTAATAACCATCCTGAAACTTGGTCCGATTGCTATTAATTTTAAAAAATAAAAATAAAAATTAACTCCATTCAATTTAATTAAAATCTAAATAAATTTATGATTTCAGATAAAACCAGGTAAAATGCTAGCTAAGACATATTGCACGTCAAATTAAGGCTGAAAACTGTGGGATTTTTGGCCATACCATTAATGGAAGGGTTCTTGGAGTCTTAAATTTTATTGGCGGAAAAAAGACTTGATATCAATTATTAGGTTCTCTCAATAGATTTTTCATTAAATTAGTAAGTGAAAACTTTCCTGAATTTAAAACTATTTCTTGCATTGTTAATTTCAGTTTTGACTTTCATATACTTTGATGTAATTAAAATCAAGTACTTTCTTTACTGTTTTTCTTAGGATTCTAACCATATTATGTATATAAAACTAATAAAATGACTTAAATTCCCTTAATTTCTACAATGTTCAATATAATTTATTATTTTTAATTTCTTTTGATAGAATTATTTTTGAATTTTGAAAATAAATTTAAAATTTAATATCATGAAGTTAATTTCCTATCAAATTTTTTTTTGTGTAATGGAGAAAGAATTACTAACCTAAAAACCTTCTTTTCTTTGTCTCACAAAAACACTAGTAGCCTTAAAATTTCTTTTTCGTTGTTTTTTTTTTGGGACAGAGAAAAATAAGGCATCCAGTTTACTAGTTTGTTTTCAATTTAAACCAAATTTTGGATACAGAATTAAAATAATGATTTTAAAATTAATTTTATATAAGAAATTTAAAACTCATTTGTTGGATTAAGGGTTATCAAAGAAAGTTGAGGGTATTAAGTTATTTTATTAGTTTAATGTTTAAAATAAGGACAAAGTTTTTGAAAAAGTAATGAAATGGCTTGATTTTAAATATACAAAAAGTATAGGGAGGTCAAAACTAAAATTTAGAGTATAATGACTAATTCTTAAAATACTTTAAATTCAAGGAAATCCTGACTACTTTGCTCTAATTATTTTAGAGTAAATTGCTTACTTATGAAGTGATATTTGCATGGTATTAAGATTTTCTTTTTAAAAAAAAAAACTAAAACATATGAACAATAAAGTATCTCAATTTTGGTTTTTTTTAATTTTAGCCCTTTTTATTTATTTTTGCTCATACTTTTGGTTAGGTTCTAATTTATTCCTTTTTGGACCTAATTCTATTATATAAAGTTGAAAATATGGTAAAATGACCAAAATACAAAAGAAAGGACCACAATGTAAAAAACACAAAATTCATGACCATTCCTAAATTATTGATATTTTTTTAAAAAAATTATTTTATTTGTTTTTTGGTTCTTAGATTGAGACATGAGAAAGAAAGTCATTAGAAAATTAAAAAAAATAGAAAAAATTATTGGTTGTCAAGAGAAAGTCTTTATATTTTTTATACAATGAAATAAGAAGTAGATTCTGAAATAAACGCCTCAGAACAAGTACATACATCACTAGTTTATTACTATTTACCTTAGTATTTCTTACTTTCTCCCTTATAAACTTATTTAAAAATTATTATAGTTTTGGCTTATGGACTTGTTAAGGGACGCCCAACTACATCATATAGAGTGCAAATAAATATTAAACCAATTAGGGGATTGTGGTTGCATATAAATGACGGGAAAGACAATAGTTGATAAATGCCGAGGTAATATATGAGCGTTTGGCTGAGTGGTAGCTTCCACGTGTGCCACCACCCATATCAGCTATTCGGTAAATGATAAACCATTGTTTACTGTTAATGAGACCTCCCAAAATTTGTGGACACATTTGCATGCCGCTGGAAGCAGCTTCTAAAATTGAGAGATAAAATAAAATGAGAGAGAGAGAGAGAGAGAGAGATTAGTGTGATTTGAAGAGATAAATAGGACAATAGAGAGAGATACAATGAGTATTATACGTCGTTAATTTTATTTTTGATTGTTTTTAAATTTCTTGTTTTATTTATGATATAAATTCTGATTTTTCAAAATATAATAAGAAAAAAATAAAAATATATTAAATTGCAGGAGATTTTTCATTGTTCTAACCGGATAGGATTAGGTATAATATTGAATATGGTATAATTTAATGAAAGAAATTATGTTTTTTTTTTTTTTTAGTTGTATTTTATTTAAAAAACTGGTGTTTAACATTTTTTAATGACATTATATAAATTAGAAGGAGATCATTTGATAACATAATATTTATAAAATTTAATTATAATTCCAATTTTGTTCCCAATAACATTATATTTGATGTTGTTGCATACTTACGAAACCAATGAAACTGTAAATAGTTTAATAAAATAATAAAAAATATTTTATATTTTATATTATTCATTTTATGATGCAATAATAGTAATTAAATCTATAATATTTATATTAAAAACTACCAATATATATTATATATATATGTTATTTTATGACCTCAATTTGAAAAAAAAAGTTGTAACCAAATACATTGAACTACTTTTTATTCAATTTCAATTTCAATCGTAATTTTGATCAAATATATATTTTTTTCAAACCAATATCAACTAAAAATAATTTTTATAAAATAATTTTTTTAAAACTATAATTACAATAGCTACCACAATGAAAGAGGTGGAATGTTGAATGATATTTATTAGGTAGTGAAATATAGTGGTCGAATGTATATAAAGAGATGGTTACTATGCTTGTAGTACTAGTAGTAATAATAATAATTATTATTATTATTATTATTATTATTATTATTATGATTATGATAGTGATAATTATATTAAAAAAAATTATAAAATGCGGGTAATAGTAAAATAATTATAAAAGTGATAATAATAATAATAATAAAAAATAAAATACCAATATAATGGTGATTATTGAATATATACAAGGGTAGTAGGGCTAGAGATTTTGAAATGGGATATGCAATATGAAGAAACCATAAAATAAATCCTGTGATTTAAAAAATCAAAGAAAAAGCCACAAGAAAATAATACGTAAATTACATTAGAGCAAATGATGCATCATCTATGAAACAAAGCTTACTACGGAGGGTACATTTTAAGATTTTAGAAATTGTAAGACTAAATGTAAATCTCTCAAAGCTTGAGGATAAGTAGCAAAATATGCATAGTCTATGTGATAAAGTTTATACGCATAGTCTGTGATAAAGTTAAACTTGGAGGGTACATTTTAAAATTTTAAAAGTTATAATTAAAATTTTAAAAGTTATAATACTAAATGTAAATTTCTCAAAGCTTGGGTGTCCTGGAACCCTCAAACTTTAGTCGGGTTCCAGAAAGGTAATGAAATTTGATGCTTTCTTTGTAGAGAATCTCTAATCACACGCCTTTATTATTATTATTATTTAATTAATATGAGCGTTAGAGTCAATTTATATATATTTTAACTAATTTTATTAATTCTAAAATTAATAATAAATGTATGCTTCAACTAGAAAATAAATCTATAACCCAACAAGTTAAACCACACCCCCTAAATTTTTATGCTCAGTGCTTGGATCTCTCACAATTACATTTTTAAGAGTGATTGTTTAGGAGCTTTGTGTGTGTTCGTTTAGGAGCTTGACAAACATGGCTTTCATCTCCATCTTCGAAACACAGTTTTCAGTATCAAATTATTGGTAGCAAGAATAATCATATGAGAGGTCAAAACTGGAGCTAATTGCTTTCTGTCCGGCATTTTCTTGATGCAAGTTGCAATTTCTCCATCCTCAATGGAAAAATAAACATAATTTCTTAGCTAATAATGTATATGTAAAACACAAGTTGCAGTCTTCCCTTACAAAATCCCTTAACATCACGATTTTAATCTCTCAGTTGTGTTGTTTATAGCCGCATAAAAAAGAAACTAAAATGAAAGTGATATAACAATTGAAAACAGAAGCTGAAGAAAAAAACAGACCTTTCCTCATTCACTCAGATGAAGAACAGAAACTGCAACTTGTGTTTTTGGACACAGAAGCACGATCATCCAATCAACCTATGACTCACTGCCTTTCTTGTTTTACACCATCATTAAAACATAATTAATAAAACCCCAAATCACAAATCAGTTACACCGATTCCGTGAAATCCAAATTAATTATCACTGCAAGAAGACACAAAAACATTAATCTGCTCCAAAAAACTCAGATTCTGTGGCCTGTCTTTCCTCTTCACATACCCTTTTGCCTCTTTCTCTCCATACACTCCATAACCTCTCTTCCCACTCCTCTTCCACATCTCCATCGCATAGCTCCTGTGCCCGTAATACGCCTCCACCCCAAACACGGCGGCCCCTCCGTCAATGGGCTCTACACTTATCGGCAGCCTCTCGTAGTGATCCCTACTCGTTCCCTCCAATTCATCGAGCCTGGACAGCCCCTGACTCGACACAGCGTATAACTCGCCTGTGACCCGGTGAGAACCGGTGGCGTCTGGAAGGTTGAGAAGGAATGGGACCCTGTAAGGCCCACAGACAAGCGGGTAGTTGTCAACGGTTCTGTAGATTCCATTGAAGACAGCATCCCCGGATTTGATCAGATCCTGCATCAATACATGATTGGAAAAGCCCCTCTTCAAAGTTCCGTACGTGAATATCAGCGTTGTCGTTGATGCCCGATTGCTGTTGTTTTCTGTTTCTATGCCCATGTGTTCTCTCTCTCTCTTTACGATTTTCTTTTCCTCTTTACCTTCTATTCTCAGTTAAGAGAGAACGCCTGTTTGTGGCTGGAAGCGGATTGACGACGGAGGGATAAGAGAGGGGAGTTATATTTATAGAGGTCTTTATTTGATTATTCAGAATGAAGTAAATAAAAAAAGGTTTTGTTGTGATTATATGTGAGACCTGACACGATTTCGAATTTCCAACCATTTTGTTGTTGAGGAATTTTTATTTTTTTCTAGCTTAATTTCTTGAGTCAACGATGGAATACAAACTCTTCTATGAATGGTTAAAACCTTGAAAGCTGCGTTCCCTTGTTAACTATTAATTTTTAAATAAGAAGTTTTTCATGAAAGATTTAATATAATTTCAGCATTATAATTTATCAGTTCTAAATGCTTAGAGTTTGAATTTGATTGAAAATATAATTATAATTATTTTTTAATTTTTTTTATTTTAAAATATATTAAAATAATATTTTTTATTTTTAAAAAATTATATTTAAAATTAGTATATCAAAATATAAAAAAATTTAAATTTTTTTAAAATGTGAGACAGGCTCTAAAGGTTTTTACTCTCCCTCCTAGCCCTATTACAAAATAATATGGTTGTCACTGTGTTTATTTATTTTTAAATAAAAGGTTCATTTATGTCTTACAATGTTTTTTTTATTTTTTCCTTTTAGTTTAGATTTCCTAGTTTTCAATACTTATTTTTTAAATTTTATTTTTTATTAGTTTTAATTTTTATGTTCTTAAAGATGAGAGAATCATTGTAAAAAAAGAAAGAGAAATTTTTTTTGATTAATTACATTAAAAAAAATTTAATCATGATATCAATAGTTAATTTTAAAGATCAGAGTTTAATAAAAAATATTTTTTTAATTTTATCAGAAAAATTTTTAAATTCATATATATATATATATATATATATATGGGCGTATGCAGGGTGTGGAAAATGACTTTATAGAGATTCCTTCACTATTTTTAAATTAAAAGATTTTAAAATATGATTTTTTTAAGGTAAAAAAAACTTGGATTATATTTTTTAGTTATATGTAATATTTGGAATTTAAACCTAGTCATCTATCTAGAAAAATAATAAGTCATTTATTTTATTTAAAAAAATAAAATGGATGACATCCACTTATTTAAAAATAAAATAGGCAGACGTGTGAGCATCCGATTCCAGGCCCATACAGGCGTAAACCAACACGTGAGCCCTTCCTTTTAGACTAGAGTTGCCTAGCATTTTTTCAAAAAAGTGGTTCTTAACCTCTTTTCTTTAATTTTAGAGTAAATTTCTCTTTAAATAAATTTATTAAAATTATAGTTAAAATATTATCCAATTATGCCAAAATTTTAAGAAGATTATATTTTTTTATGATAAAATTAATAATTATTTTTTGAATAATTATTGATTAACTTAATTCATAACTTTTTTTTAAAGCTCTTTTTTGTTGATATTCAATAAAAATAAAATATCTATTTTTATTATAAAATTTGTATATAGTCTTCTTATATTTATTATTCTTATTTCATAGAGGTGCATAAAAATGATCAATTTATGATTTGTTTTTAATTTTTGATTGAAACTTGTTTCTGATTAGTATCTATTTTAAAAAATAATGTATTTGATTGAAAATTTTTTTTTTTATCAAAGCAAAAAATAAATCCATGAATAATGAAAGAGATTTTTTTGAATATTTTTTGAATTTTCATTTTTTTATTCAATAAACCATGTCAGTAATAAAAAAGACATGTTATTGCCAAAACAAATTGTACAAATATGAAAATAAAATTTTGAATAAAATATATATTTTCTTCATAAATTTATTCATTATTTTTCTTTTATTAATATCTATTTTAATTATAACATAACTAAATATAAATAAAAATTGATTTTAAAAATTCTCCACAACAACACACAAGCAAAATAGTTAGCTTATAACTAAACCAATAAAATGTGACCAAAAACTCACAATTATGAACATAAAACAAAAGAACAAAAAGATCCGATAAGAAATTATATTTTTTTAAATGGAAAATTTATGCTTTTAATTCTAGCATAAGTTCACTCTTTGTTTTTTTTATGAGTAATGCTTTGTAAAAATAAAATAAACAAATTTTCCTTAAATGAAAATATAAAATAAATAATCATAATATTGAATAAAAACAACCACTATTTCCATTATTGTTTATAATTCATTGGTTATAAACATTTGATTAAACATACCATCATTCAGATATATATAGGCTTTATTATAAATTTTATGAATATTATTTTAAAATATTTTTTATATGTATTGAACAAATGTTAGAGCCCACTCCAGTTTTTCTATTTTTTTGGGTTTTTATAAATAAAATTATGAAAACATGTTTGGTTAGGATTTAAAAAATAAGTTGTTTAACTTTGAAAAAGAAATGTGAATTTTATAAAGAAAAAAATTATCCATAACATCCTAAGATTTGATCTAAATTGTAATTACCCTTTATAATTTAAAAAATTACACATTGCATCGTATAGTTTATAATACGCTAACACTTAACATTTTTTTCTAAAAGAAATCAATAAAATTATTTAATTATTACATGCTTTTCATTATAACTTATTTAATTACTAAAGAGCCATTAAAGCTTAAAAATAATAAAAATACCACTAAGTTACCATTGAAAAAAAAAAGAAAATGAAATAGTTGTTGATGGACTCCTCTCAATTACAAAATGCCATCCATTTATAAAAATTTAAATATTTCATTCCAAACTTGTTTTTCACAAACCATTACCACAAAAAAAAAATCATTTTCTTCTCAAATTCCTCACCATATCTAGCTTGTTCATCAACATAATTGGGACCCCCCCCAAAAAAAAAAGAGTAAAAATTATATTCATCCCGAATAACTTATCATTTCAAATCACAATAAATCATTTTTTAATCACCATAACTCAAAAACACAAAAATATTCATTTGATGTCAAAAACACATCATCAAACATTGAAAAAAAAAACAAATCAAACCTAGACATATTCCATGTAACCCATATAATTGCCTAGAAATTGAGCAAACATAACAGCTAACATCATAAGACACAATATCATTATTTTTAGCATACAACTACACACATTACTAAGCATACAAAGTTGAGAAAACACACACCCAACACCATAAATTGCACATACCAGGAAACAAACTAACACCCATTATTTTTAGCATACAACTATACACATTACTAAGCATACAAAGTTAAGAAAACACATTTTGGTTACTCATATGATGGCCATCGGAGGCTTACATGATCATTAACTTTAAGGTCCGTGGGATCAGTCGTGGTGCACGCAAACTGGTTCGAACATCCACGTTAATATATATATATATATATATATATATATATATATATATATATATATATATATATATATATATATAAAGCTACGATAGTTCCAATGATTTGAAGTGAAAAAATAAAAAAACTGCATGTAATATAAGAAAAGTGCATCAATTAAGATATTAGAAACTAAAGTTAGTAAGAATAAGTTATTTTATATAAATGATGAAAAAATTATACGACAATTATCAATTGTTGCAGGCCTATAAAAACAATTAAATTAACTATAAGGAAGGATGTTCTAGCAATATTAACCCAATACTAAATGAATTAAAGAAAATAAAAGATGAATCACATGGAGTTTGGATTAATAATCATAATATAGAGGCTAGCAATATAAATATTAGATCATTTTAGCTAGCTAACTTAGTGTTTGCAATGTTAATTTTTATACTAATATCTAGTTCATAATGAAGAAATGAAATAACATGAATGTATTAACAACAAAATACCTATGAATGTATGATGTGGCTATATTACAATAAAAAACAATAATTAAGTAACAATCACCAATCTTTTTCTATTATCTTTAATCAATGCAGAGTGCCGAGAATATATAAATGCATTGATTAGTCATTGTATATTCTTTCCTCATTAAATCAAACAAATAACATGTAAATTTTATAGAATCACTTGTGTTTGAAAAGAAGATAGGCCAACATTATTTTTGTCACCCCTATTAGCTCAACTACCTTTTATAAATCCCTGAATAAATTTTATAAAAAAAAACATTAACAAGGAAAATATTATGTTAAATAATTTAAATGAACTATTTCGAATAAAATATGCATGTATTAGTTTCAAACAAATAAAAAGTGAATAAAAACCAAATAAAAAAATAAATAAAAAAGAATGAATTGTTCTAGAATATAGTTTAATAAAATTCAATATGGCCTGGTTTAAATTTAATGGTAGCAGGTGTTCAAACCTAAACAACAATTTACCTAAAAAATAAGAAGGGTATAAAGGAGAGACAAAATAAGAATTAACTAAATTGTTACACACACACATGCTTGGTTTACCATTACATGTAAACATGATTGGGCCAGATAATATTTTCTTGTTGGCGACTAGGGATATGTATACTTGTCGACCCTGAATCTCACATCGACAACTGATTAGTACTTAAAAGTGTATTTTTATCAAGGTTTTATATCATTATTTTGCACTTCAAGTATTAATAACTCTTTAACTAAAACATGTTTTATAATAACATATCTAATAATATAATGTACCTTTAATTTGTGGTAAATGTTCATCTTAAATGTAGTCCTAACACATAAATGAAAGGATTGATTGATGAGTTTAAGTACTGAAATTGAAAGAACAAAGAGATGACCAAACTTAGAAAAGAGATGCTAGTGCAGTCCAAACTGAAATACTATTCGGTAATTGAGTTATATATGGAGCTGTAAATCTTGGATTTACGTCCACTTTATATTAATAAAAAGATAAGATATAGGTCTACAACGCTCATGGAAGCCCAAGATTTAAAAAATCCATTTTGAAGTCCAAATTATAACAACAACAAAAAAGTCTGAATTTGTCTTACAGCCTGAACACTGTTCAATGTTTAGCCCATATATGGAGTTATAAAGGTCAAAATGACCTTATTTTTTTTCTTAGAAAGCTGAGACAATTTTCTAGAACTTTTATGGGTATAAGTGGTTCTAATTCTAATGTTATCAATGATATTTTATTCAAAAAAGAAGATAAAGATTATCACCAAGTCAAGATGTGGCTACCCACTCATCAATTATTTATCAAATCAATAGTTCTAAATTTTAACCTATAAAAAGAGACATTTACTATGTATTTAGGCATCTTAGTTTTCAAATTAAAATCTTGCTCTTGCTTTCTCTCTTTGTATTGCTTAAGTTTTGCTTTCATTAATATTAAGTTTATGCCTTTCATTTCTTTTTTTTTTTACTTAGTTAACTTTTATCTTATTTATGTTCTTATTTTGTTTATTTATGTTTCTCTCTTTCATTATGTTTAGCTAAGTATTATGTCAAGGTGAACAGATTATACTGATGGTATAAAAATAAGTATAGTGTAAACTTAATATAGACATTAATGTTTGATACCAACATATTTTGTATTTGTTATCTTGCTTACTCTTTAATACTTTACTTGTTAAATGAGTAATCTAGATTTATGTTGTATAACACTTGGTACAATAAATGCTTGACACTTTTATAGCACAAACCATATGGTATTATGATTGATACTTAAAAGTGTATTTTTATCAAGGTTTTATATCATCATTTTGCATTTGAAGTATCAATAACTCCTTAACTAAAACATGTTTTATAATAATATATCTAATAATATAAGATACCTTTAATTTGTCGTAAATGCTCATTTTAAATGTAGGCCTATCATATAAATGAAAAGGATTGATTGATGAATTTAAGAACTGAAATTGAAAGGATAAAGAGATGGCCAAACTTAGAAACGAGATGTCGGTGCAATCCAAATCGAAACACTATTCGTTTATTGGGTCATAAGTGGAGCTATAGATCTCAGATTTAGGTCTACTTTATATGGATGGAAAGGTAAGACATAGGCCTACAACTTTCATATACAGCCCATGATCTAAAAAGGCCATTTTAAAGTCCAAATTATAGCAATAACAAAGAAGCCCAAATCTGTCCTCCAGCCCGAGCATTGTTCAGTATTTTGGCCATATCTGGAGTTCTAGAAGTCAAAATGAGCTAAATGTTTTACAAATAAAATTTGAGACAATTTCATACAACTTTCATGTTTTTAAGTGGCTCCAATTTTGACGTTATCAATGACGTTTTGGGTAGACAAGAGAAGATAAGAATTGTCACCAAGTCAAGAGTTGGTCACCCACTCATTAATTAGTCATCAAATCAATAGTTCTCAATTTTGACCTATAAAAGGAGGTATTTGCCATGCATTTAGACATCTTGGTCTCCAGATCAAGATCATGCTTTTGCTTTCTCTCTTTCTCTCTTTTGTAATGTTTATACTTTATTTTCATTAATATCAAGTTTATGCCTTTCATTTCCTTTCCTTTACTTAGTTAACTTTTATTTTATTTATGTTCTTATTTTGTTTATCTATTTTTATTTCTTTCATTATATCTAGCTAAGTTTATTATGTCAAGGTGAAAAGGTTACACTAATGGTGTAAGAATAAGTATAGTGTAAACTTAATATGAACTTTAATGTTTGATACTAACATGTTTTGTATTTGTTATCTTGTTCACTCTTTAATACTTTGCTTGTCAAATGACTAATCTTGATTTATGTTGTATAACATTTGGTACAACAAATGCTTGGCACTTTCATAGCCCATACTATATGGTATAACCGACACCCGAGCTATAAAAGGAACTTGATTTGTTGTTAACATAACTTATAATCATGAATGCTTGACGAGATTTACAAGTATTAGCATTAATTAAATAAGATGACTAATGTAATCATGTTAATAATCTATAATCAAATTGAAACCTCCTTTGTGTGTGGTTTTCAATTGAATAATAAGAGTTTATACTATACTTGTTTGACATACCATTAATGGATCCTCTAACCTTGACATTGTTTGTTATCATTATTTAATCCTTACGTTAATTTTCCATCTTAAAGTTCTTGTCAACCTTTCTTTTTCTTTTTCTTTATTATTGTTGTTGTTGTTATTATTATTATTACTATTACTACTAGTAGTATTATTATTGCTACTATTATTATTGTTCTTGTTATTGTTACTATTATTGTTGTTTATAATTGTTGTTTATAATTTGTACAATTAACCTCCTGTGGTTTGACCTCGGTCTTGCCGGGTTATTTATTACTTCGACACTCCTGCACTTGGAAGAAGACATCAATATTTTAGTCGTGTCATATTACTAACACCTGTGCTATGAAAGGAACTTGATTTATTGTTAATATAAGTTATAATCATGAATGTTTGACAACATTTATAAGTATTAGCATTATTCGAATAAGATAGCTAATGTAATCATATTAACAATTTATAATCTGATTGAAACTTTCTTTGTATATGGTTTTCATATGAGTAATAAGAGTTTATACTAGTTTGAAATACCATTAGTGGATCCTCTAACCCTGACATTTGTTGTTATCATTGTTTAATTCTTACATTGATCTTCTATCTCAAAGTTTTCATCAATTTCTTTTCTTTTTCTTTTCCTTCTTCTTCTTCTACTACTACTACTACTACTACTATTATTATTGTTGTTGTTGTTGTTGTTGTTGTTGTTGTTGTTGTATTACTATTATTTATAATTTATACAATTAACTTTTTTATGGTTCAACCGGTCTTAATGGGTTATTTATTACTACGACACTCCTGCACTTGAGAGAAGACATCAATCTTTTGGTTATGTCAAGTTTTTGGCGCTGTTGTTGGGGACGTAAATTTTTTGTATAGATTATATTATTTGTTTTATTTTCTCTTGTCACTTTTTTTGTATTTAACTTTGTCTTTTTTTTTGTTTCTTTTTATTTTATTTTCTTTTTTTATTCTATTCCTACACGTGTATGAAAGTGTAATAATATACATTAAGTGGTAGGTTTTGCATGGTATCCTCATCATTTTCTAAAAAATATGGCTAAAGAAGATAATCAATCACTTCATAATGAGAATAATAAGAATAACCATGTTAGAACACTTAGACACTACATGAATCCCATAAGAACAAGTACATCATCATGAATAGTTTTCCCCCGTGATGCATCTCATTTTAATTTTAAGTCAACTTTTTATCTTTTTTTTATTCATAGCTTAGATTTACAAAATCCATACTTGCATTTAAGGGAATTTGAGGATGTTTGTAACACTTATAATGACTTAAATTATAACATGAACACTATCAAATTAAAAACTTTTTCCTTTTTTGTTAAAAAATAAAGCTAAAACATGGCTATAAAATTTGAGACCTGGATCCATTCGTGCTTGGGATGAAATGCAAAAATAATTTTTAAAGAAGTTTTTCCCTTCTCATAGAATGAACTCTTTCAAAAAACAAATCACTACTTTCATTTAAAAACCTCGAGAAACATTTTACCAATATTGGGATAGATATCGAAACTTGCTTAATACTTGCCCTCATTATGGTTTTGAAATATGAAGATTGGTTTCATATTCTTATAAAGGATTAACACCTAGAGATAGACAAATAGTTGAATTGATGTGCAATGACACTTTTGAAGATAAAGACCCTAATGAAGCAATGGAGTACTTAGACTTATTAGCTGAAAATCATCAAAATTGGAATATCGGAGGTACTTATGAGGCATCAGGTAAAACTCAACCTCATACATCTAGTGAAGGTATATATAACCTTAGGGAAGATCATGACCTTTAAGCCAAGTTTGCATCTTTATCTAGAAAAGTCGAGGCATTAAAATTAAAAAAGAGTGGTAAATTAAAATCTGTTCAAGATATTATGTGTCAAATTTATGAAACAAATAAATACTCAAACAATGACTATCCAATTTTTCTTTCTTTTAAGGAATGTCTCCATAAACAAGCTTATGCTTTAAATAATTTTCAAAGGCCCAATCATAATTTATACTCACAAATATACAACACTGGTTGGAGAAATCACCCAAATTTCTATTAAAAGAGTGATAATAACAATACATAAAATTTACAACCACCTTTTCAAGCATACCATAATTTATTAAATTCTTATGGATATGAACCTTCTTATGCTTCACCTTTTAGAAGAAATCTTGAAGAAACATTGCATGTATTTGTTGAAAAGTAAGAGACAATCAATACTTAACTTGCTTAAATCATGACAGATTTTAAAGATACTCTTGCAAAATTGATATATGCTCTCTGTTTCCAAGAGAAAGGTAAGTTTCCATCTCAACCATAATAAAATCCCAAGGGGTAATATAATGCAAATGCAAGTAGTTCTAGAAGCCAACACTTGGATAAAGTCAAATCAGTCACTACTATTCATAGTGGTAAGGTTATCGAAAAACCCACTTTTGAACCTTGTGAGAAAGGTGATGGTCAATCTCTAAGGGTAAGGAAGGGATTGAATTTGAAAATTACAAAGAAAAGACTGATTCCTTGCCAGCACTTCCATTTCCTCATGTCATGACCAAACAAAGGAAAGTCAATCACAACTTTAAAATCCTTGAAACTTTCAAACAGGTAAGAATCAATATACTTTTGCTGAATGCTATTAAATAGGTTCTTTTTTATGCTAAATTTTTGACAGATTTGTGCACTGTGAAGAGAAAACAAAATGTAAAAAAGAAAGCCTTTTTAGTCGAACAAGTAAGTAACATTCATCATAACAATAATGCTTTGAAATGTAAAAACCTTGGTAGTCCTATAATTTCTTGTTTTATTGGAGAACATAAAATTGAAAGAGCCTTATTTAATCTTGGAGCTAATGTGAATTTACTTTCATATTCAGTTTTTCAGTCTTAATCTAGGTGAGTTAAAACCAACTTCTGTAACTTTCTTACTTGCTGATAGATCTGTAAAAGTACCTAGAGGAATAGATGAAGATGTGTTAGTACAAGGCGATAAATTCATTTATCCTGTGGATTTTATTATCTTGGACACACAACCTGTTGAACCAAGTAATTCATTTCTTGTTATTTTAAGACGTTCGTTTCTTGCAACTTCTAATGCATTAATTAATTATAGGAATGGACTGATGAAGCTATCATTTGGAAACATGACATTAGAGATGAATATTTTCAATATTTACAAGCAACCTAAAGATGGTAATGATTTACAAAAAGTAGATTATATTGAAGAATTAACTTATGATCAACTTGAATCTACTTTAAGTAAAATTAAGTTGGATGAATATGAAGATTTGCAAATGATTTATTTTCAAGAAAAAATCATGGATGAAAAAGGCATAAAAAATGTTGATATGAATTATTTGTCAAAATTAACAATAGATTCGACATTTAACATCCCATTAATCGATGATTACTTTCTTAATGAATCCTTACTTTCTCTTAGTTTAATGCCTTGGAGTATTGAAGTATTGAAGATAAAAGAAAGTTTTTAAGCGATGTGCAAAACTTTTATTAGGATGACCCTTACTTATTCAAATATTATATTGATCAAATATTTCAAAGATGCATTCCCGATAATGAGGTAAATAGTGTCATTAAATTTGATTATTCTAAGGCATGTGATAGTAATTTCTTATCAAAAAACAACTGCAAAAATCTTACAATATGGATTTTATTGGCCTATTATGTTCAAAGATACACATGTGTTCTGCAAAGTTTGTGAAAATTATCAAAAGTCAGGATTTGTTTCAAAACATAAGGAATCATTATATAATCTTCTATTGACTTTTGAGATGTATCCTAGTGGAGATGTGCATTGTGCATTTCATGACTTATGACCCCATTTTTATAAAGAACATGCTCAACATAATCTTGGAAATTTGACTAAAAAAAACTATATTTGCCAGTTTTTAGAAAAACTAGATGAGAAGCCTATCCTCGACCCATAGAATATGTGTGTGTGAGAGAGAGACTCCAGCTAGCATATATATAGGTGGTATGATTGCCATTTTAATTTTGTCATCTATAAAATCCTCTCTTTCTTTCTTTTATTTTTACTGATGTAACCATATTATTCGATAGTTTCACCCATATTTACCTAATATTTTGTCCATGTTTTATATGTAAAATGCCTTGATATTGTTTGTTTTATGTTTTGAAGGTACTTTTGGATGAAAAATGCAAAAAGGAGTAAATTGGAGATAATTGGCAGATTTGACGTTCAATTGATGTTTTGTGTAGAGCATGAGTTCTAGAGATCAAAATGAAGTGATTCTAGTGGTACTAAAAATCTAACATCCATACCTTTCTAGAAAAGTAATGTAAGAAAAATAAAAAGAGAAACATCATAGAAATCACATCCTTCAAAGTCAAATCTCGCATTCTGCCGCTATTGACCTTTGTTTATTAAAAATTCAATATCTGGAGCTATAGAAGTCCAATTTATGCAACTTAATTTTTTTGGATTCCTAACTCAAAGCTATGTAAAAGCTCCAAATTTCAGCTGAAAACGATGTCAAAAGGAGGAGATATGAGTTTTCAAAGATGACAACTGCATTCTGCTAGTAATAAGGTTTCGTGAAGAAATGAGTCCAAATTATGTTTTGTAGCTTCTAAAATGTCATCCAAGTTTTTATATCAGTAATTTAACTTCTCTAAGTCAAAGCTTGAAGATTTCATGTAAGGCTATTGACATGATCAAAGAGTTGATGTCTTATCCCAAGTGTAGGAGTGTCAAAGTAAAATAATCCGGCAAGACTAGGGTCGAACCACAGGGAGGTGAATTATATAAATTATAAATAAAGAAAAAGATTTGAAGAGAATAATAATAGAAAAAGAGTTGAAGAAAGTTTTGGGATGTGATATTGATGTAAGGATTAAACAATAACAAAACATATGTCAAGGTTATAAAATTCACTAATGGTATTTCAAATAAATATAATATAAACTCTTTTTATTACTCAACTAGAAACCACACACAAAGAAGGTTCTAATCGGATGATTTCTCATTATTAGCTCATTATAAATTACTAACATGATCATAGTAATCATCTTATCTAAGTAACACCATACTTATAAATATCGTCAAACATTCATTTTGCCAGTTTATGTTAACAACAAATCAAGTTCCTATCATAATAACGATGTCGGCCGAAGATTATGAAGGATCAAGCATTTGATGTACCAAGTATTATACAACACAAATCTAAATTAACCATTTAATAAGCAAGGTATTAAGAATTAGTAAGATAAAAAGATAAAACATGTTAATAACAATCTTTTTTGGATATAAACATTTAAAGCCCATGTTGAGTTTATATTATACCTATTCTAGCACCATTAGAGAAACCTTTTCACCTTGACATAATTAACTTAGCTAAACATTAAGAAGGAGAAAAACATAAATAAACAATACAAGAACATAAACATAATATAAGCTAACTAAGTATAGGAAAGGAAATGAAAGAGCATAAACAAGAGATTACTATAGCATGAAAGAAAACTTGAACATTACAAAGATGTAGAGAGAAAGCAAGAAGATAACTTTGATCTGAAAATTAATATGACTAAATATATGGAAAATGTCTCCTTTTATAGGCTAAGTTTCAGAACTATTAATTGATTGAATAATTGGTAGGCATCCATTGATTTGGTGGCTGGTTTTTGACATTAATGGCTGCTTTTTTTTTTTATATTGTGGGCTGATTATTGATATTGTTGGCTGGCCAAAACATCATTGCTCACATCAGAATTATAACCAACTGAATTGTGGAAGTTGTGGGTAATTGTCTCAGCTTTCCAACAAAAAAAAAACCAGAGCTCATTTGGACTTTTAGAACTTAAGATATGAGCCAAAAACTGAATAGTGTTTGAGTTGTAGGACAGCTTCTGATGTCTTCATTGTTTCTAAGATTTGAGCTTGAAAACAGCAAAACGGAGTCTTTGAGTCCATATGAAAGTTGTAGGTCTATATCTTACCTTTCCATCCATATAAAATGGACCTAAATTTGATATCTACAGCTCTAGATATGATCAAATTACCGAATAGTGTTCGAGTTTAGAATGCACCAGCAAGACTTTGCTAAGTTTGGCCTTCTCTTTATCCTTTCAATTTCAATCCTTAAACTCATCAATCAATCCTTTTATTTATATGATAGACCTGTATTTAAGATGAATATTTACCATGAATTAAAGGTATATTATATTTTTAGACTTGCTAATATAAAACATGCTTTTGTTAGGGAATTTAATTTTGAAAACTGAGAGCAGATGTTAATTTTGCAAGAGTATATTTAAAATCTAGAGTTGTTACTCCTTAGCTAAAACATGTTTTATAATAATATATTTAATAATATAAGATACCTTTAATTTTTGTTAAATGTTCATTTTAAATGTAGGCCTATCACATAAATGAAAGAATTGATTCATGACTTTAAGAACTTAAATTGCAAGGATAAAGAGATAGCCAAACTTAGAAAAGAGATGTCGGTGCAATCCAAACCGGAATACTGTTTGGTAATTGGGTCATATCTGGAGCTATAAATCTCAGATTTAGGTCCAATTTATATGGATGGAAAGGTAAGACATAGACCTACAATTTTCATATGGAGCCCAATATCTAAAAAGACCATTTTCAAGTCCAAATTATAGCAATAACAAAGAAGCCCGAATCTGTCTTCCAGCCCGAGCACTATTCAGTATTTTAGCCATATCTGGAGTTCTAGAAGTCTAAATGAGCTGAATTGTTTACACAAGAAAGCTTAGACAATTTTCTACAACTTTCATGTTTTCGACTGACTCTAATTTTGACGTTATCAATGACGTTTTGGACAGACAAGAGAAGATAAAGATTGTCACCAAGTCAAGAGTTGGCAACCCACTTATCAATTAGTCATCAAATCAATAGTTCCCAATTTTGTCCTGTAAAAGGAGGCATTTGCCATGCATTTAGGCATCTTGGTTTTCAGATCAAGATCATGCTCTTTCTTTCTCTCTTTGTATTTTTTGTAATGTTTATGCTTTATTTTCATTAATATTAAGTTTATGCCTTTCAATTCCTTTCCTTTGCTTTGCTAACTCTTATCTTATTTATGTTTTTATTTTATTTATTTATTTTTATTTCTTTCATTATGTCTAGCTAAGTTTATTATGTCAAGGTGAAAAGGTTACACTAATGGTGTAAGAATAAGTATAATGTAAACTTAATATGGACTTTAATGTTTGATACTAACATGTTGTATATTTGTTATCTTGTTCACTCTTTAATACTTTGCTTGTTAAATGACTAATCTTGATTTATGTTGTACAACACTTGGTACAACAAATGCTTGGTACTTTTATAACCCATACTGTATGGTATAACCGACACCCGAGCTATGAAAGGAACTTGATTTGTTGTTAACTTAAGTTATAATCATGAATACTTGATGAGATTTATAAGTATTAGCATTAATCGAATAAGATGACTAATGTAATCATGTTAACAATTTATAATCAGATTGGAACCTCCTTTGTGTGTGGTTTTCAATTAAATAATAAGAGTTTCTACTATACTTGTTTGACATACCATTAGTGGAACCTCTAACCTTGACATTTATTATTATCATTGTTTAATCGTTACATTAATATTTCTTCTCAAAGTTCCCATCTTCTTCTTCTTCTTCTCCTTCTTTTTCTTTATTACTACTACTACTACTAGTATTATTATTATTATTATTATTATTATTACTATTATTATTATTATTATTATTCTTATTATTGTTATTGTTGTTGTATTATTGTTATTTATAATTTGTACAATTAACCTTCCTGTGGTTCGACTCGGTCTTGCCGGGTTATTTATTACTTCGACACTCCTGCACTTGGGAGAAGATATCAACCTTATAGTCGTGTCAAGTTTTTGGCGCCGTTGCCGAGGAGGTAAGTTTTGTATAAATTATAATATTTATTTTATTTTCTCTTTTCTCTTTTCTTGTATATAACCTTGTTTCTTTTCTTTTGTTTCTTTTTATTTTTTTTCTTCCTCCTTCTTTTGCTTTCTTCTTTTTATTTTATTTTATTCCTACATGTGCATAAGAGTGTGGTCACGTACATCAAGTGGTAGACTTTGTAGGATATCCTCATCATTTTCAAAAAATATGGCCGAAGAAAATCAATCACTTCATAATAAAAATAATGAGAATAACCGTGCTAGAACACTTAGAGACCACATGAATCCCACAAGAACAAGTGTACCATCATGCATAGTTTTTCCTCCCGATGCATCTCATTTTAATTTTAAACCAGGTATTATTGAACTTTTACCTTCATTATATTTAGTTATCTTTTATCTTATTTATGTTCTTATTTTGTTTATTTATTTATTTTTCTTTCATTCATTATATTTAGTTAAGTTTATTATGTCAAGGTGAAAAGGTTACACTAATGGTGTAAGTATAAGTATAGTGTAAACTTAATATGAATTTTAATGTTTGATACTAACATGTTTTGTATTTGTTATCTTGTTCACTCTTTAATACTTTGCTAGTTAAATGACTAATCTAGATTTATGTTGAATAATACTTAGTACAACAAATGCTTGACACTTTCCTAGCTCATACTGTATGTTATAACCGACACGTGAGTTATGAAAGGAACTTGATTTGTTGTTAACATAAGTTATAATCATAAATGTCTGATGAGATTTACAAATATTAGCATTAATCAAATAAGATAACTAATGTAGTCATGTTAACAAGTTATAATGTGATCGAAACCTCCTTTGTGTGTGGTTTTCAATTGAATAATAAGAGTTTGTACTATACTTGTTTGATATACCATTAGTGGATCCTCTAACCTTAACATTTGTTGTTATCATTGTTTAATCGTTACATTAATATTTCTTCTCAAAGTTCCCATCTTCTTCTTCTTCTTCTCCTTCTTTTTCTTTATTACTACTACTACTACTAGTATTATTATTATTATTATTATTATTATTATTATTATTATTATTATTATTGTTATTATTGTTATTGTTGTTGTATTATTGTTATTTATAATTTGTACAATTAACCTTCCTATGGTTCGACTCGGTCTTGCCGGGTTATTTATTACTTCGACACTCCTGCACTTGGGAGAAGACATCAACCTTATAGTCGTGTCAAGTTTTTGGCGCCGTTACCGAGGAGGTAAGTTTTGTATAAATTATAATATTTATTTTATTTTCTCTTTTGTCTTTTCTTGTATATAACCTTGTTTCTTTTCTTTTGTTTCTTTTTTTTTTCTTCCTCCTTCTTTTGCTTTCTTCTTTTTATTTTATTTTATTCCTATATGTGCATAAAAGTGTGGTCACGTACATCAAGTGGTAGACTTTGTAGGATATCCTCATCATTTTCAAAAAATATGGCCGAAGAAAATCAATCACTTCATAATGAAAATAATGAGAATAACCGTGCTAGAACACTTAGAGACCACATGAATCCCACAAGAACAAGTGTACCATCATGCATAGTTTTTCCTCCCGATGCATCTCATTTTAATTTTAAACCAGGTATTATTGAACTTTTACCTTCATTATATTTAGTTATCTTTTATCTTATTTATGTTCTTATTTTGTTTATTTATTTATTTTTCTTTCATTCATTATATTTAGTTAAGTTTATTATGTCAAGGTGAAAAGGTTACACTAATGGTGTAAGTATAAGTATAGTGTAAACTTAATATGAATTTTAATGTTTGATACTAACATGTTTTGTATTTGTTATCTTGTTCACTCTTTAATACTTTGCTAGTTAAATGACTAATCTGGATTTATGTTGAATAATACTTAGTACAACAAATGCTTGACACTTTCCTAGCTCATACTGTATGTTATAACCGACACGTGAGTTATGAAAGGAACTTGATTTGTTGTTAACATAAGTTATAATCATAAATGTCTGATGAGATTTACAAATATTAGCATTAATCAAATAAGATAACTAATGTAGTCATGTTAACAAGTTATAATGTGATCGAAACCTCCTTTGTGTGTGGTTTTCAATTGAATAATAAGAGTTTGTACTATACTTGTTTGACATACCATTAGTGGATCCTCTAACCTTAACATTTGTTGTTATCATTGTTTAATCGTTACATTAATATTTCTTCTCAAAGTTCCCATCTTCTTCTTCTTCTTCTCCTTCTTTTTCTTTATTACTACTACTACTACTAGTATTATTATTATTATTATTATTATTATTATTGTTATTATTGTTATTATTGTTATTATTGTTGTATTATTATTATTTATAATTTGTACAATTAACCTTCCTGTGGTTCGACTCGGTCTTGCCGGGTTATTTATTACTTCGACACTCCTGCACTTGGGAGAAGACATCAACCTTATAGTCGTGTCAAGTTTTTGGCGCCGTTGCCGAGGAGGTAAGTTTTGTATAAATTATAATATTTATTTTATTTTCTCTTTTCTCTTTTCTTGTATATAACCTTGTTTCTTTTCTTTTGTTTCTTTTTATTTTTTTTTCTTCCTCCTTCTTTTGCTTTCTTCTTTTTATTTTATTTTATTCCTACATGTGCATAAGAGTGTGGTCACGTACATCAAGTGGTAGACTTTTTAGGATATCCTCATCATTTTTAAAAAATATGGCCGAAGAAAATCAATCACTTCATAATGAAAATAATGAGAATAACCGTGCTAGAACACTTAGAGACCACATGAATCCCACAAGAACAAGTGTACCATCATGCATAGTTTTTCCTCCCGATGCATCTCATTTTAATTTTAAACCAGGTATTATTGAACTTTTACCTTCATTATATTTAGTTATCTTTTATCTTATTTATGTTCTTATTTTGTTTATTTATTTATTTTTCTTTCATTCATTATATTTAGTTAAGTTTATTATGTCAAGGTGAAAAGGTTACACTAATGGTGTAAGTATAAGTATAGTGTAAACTTAATATGAATTTTAATGTTTGATACTAACATGTTTTGTATTTGTTATCTTGTTCACTCTTTAATACTTTGCTAGTTAAATGACTAATCTAGATTTATGTTGAATAATACTTAGTACAACAAATGCTTGACACTTTCCTAGCTCATACTGTATGTTATAACCGACACGTGAGTTATGAAAGGAACTTGATTTGTTGTTAACATAAGTTATAATCATAAGAGATTTACAAATATTAGCATTAATCAAATAAGATAACTAATGTAGTCATGTTAACAAGTTATAATGTGATCGAAACCTCCTTTGTGTGTGGTTTTCAATTGAATAATAAGAGTTTGTACTATACTTGTTTGACATACCATTAGTGGATGCTTTAACCTTAACATTTGTTGTTATCATTATTTAATCCTTACGTTAATCTTCTATTTCAAAGTTCTAATCAACTTCTTCTTCTTCATCTTTTTTATTATTGTTATTATTAATACTACTACTACTAGTATTACTATTATTATTATTATTATTATTATTACTATTATTACTATTATTAGTAGTATTAGTATTTAGTGTTATTATTTTTATTATTATTGTTGTTGTTATATTATTATTATCTATAATTTAGACAATTAACCTCCTTGTGGTTCGATCCTAGTCTTGCTAGGTTATTTATTACTTCAGCACTCCTGCACTTGGAAGAATATATCAATCTTTTGGTTATGTCAGGTACTAACTAAGATAAAGATTCTTTTAGTGAATGAAAGAGGCAACCCTGGGTTAATGGAGAGTGTGCCACTAGCTATATTTTTAGAAGGTAGTCAAGTTTTGGGGGTCATCCTTAAAGCTTTAACATAAGGGGATATCATTAAAAAATAATTAGAGAGAAACTAGAGGTCTCCATAATGTTTGCTCGAATGAATGCAATGTTTAGCCATGCTGATGCCTTCATTATTTTACCAAGTGGTCTGTGCATATTGAAAGAGATCTTTTATATTTCCTCTTGGGCCTAACTATACATTCACCATAAATCTATAGGTTTGTTAAATGTTAATGGTTATTATGATAGGTTGCTATTTTTTCTTTATCATGTTGCGGAACATGAATTTCTAATATTTTCTGTACAACAAATAATAATCTCTGCTGCTACTGCTGAATAATTTATTGACCAACTACGATCTTTCATTCCTGTAATTGATCTCTTTATGAGTCGTATAAATTGGTCAACTAAGAAAAGTCGTAAAAAGCTTAAATTGGATTTGAGTCTTTATTTATAAATCCTTGTGTCTTTTGGTTTTCTTAATAGTATATTATTTTATATTTTATTGTTTTTTTATTTGTTTAAGTGTGTTTTAGGTTTGTTAGTGTTAGTGTTTGTTATCTTTTATACTCTATCTTTCTAACTTAGAACATTGATGACAATGTCTCATTTTGGTTGGGGGAGAAAGGATAATAGTTAAAAAAAACTAACTAACTGTGTTTTCTATTTCATAAAGTATGTGTAAAACTGTTGTTATTAGGATGACAGAGTAAATGAGTTTTTTTTGTTAAAGTGACTCTTGAGACGCATCTTAGTAATCATTCTTAACAAGGTCTATCATAATACTTCTTGAAATATTTAGGTTTACAAACTCTCATATTGTTATCACTTAATTCTACTCATATACTCATTTAACACGTATTCTTAAACCTTAATTTTCACAAACACACATTTTAACATATGATTGTGGATTGCATATTGGATTATTATATTATTTATATTTTTTTATTAAAGGTAACAACTAAGGGAAATGGATAGTATATAATTTAAAAAAAAAACAAAAAGAATAGCAAAAAAAATAATGATAATAAAAATGTAGATAAGTTTGGTTTCGTAGCCTCCCCAACCTAAGCAATTAAACCCGAAAAAGGTGTTTTAACACCTAATACCCTAAAGTCAACTGACTTGGAAGCTATCGACCCAATGCTTGTTACATGGGTTGAGGAGAAAAGTTTAAAGGAATCAAACATTATACTATCTACATATCAGTATCTCCAACCCGAGTTTCTAAGTTTGTAGGGGTGTTTCAACACCTAATGCCCTAAGATCAACTAGTCTAGGAGTCATTAGCTGAAAGCTCGTTACATGGGTTAAAGATGCATCGTGTTTTAAGTTATATGTATATATAATAATAATAATAATAATAATAATAATAATCCCAACTCAAGGAAGTTAACCTTAAACATTAGAATAAAAATTTTATTTTCTACCAAGAAAAGCTCCATAACTATGTGTTGATATATTGAGCAAAAAAAAAAAAGGTTTATTAATATATTATTTAAGAGGTATTGAGCAAATATATAAATTTAATGAGAGTTTGCTTATCTGGATAAATTAATGGAAATTGAGTGATGAATGTCTTACTTTGTAGAATTTGCAAATTATTTTATTTTAACACTTTGATTACTAGGGACTAGTAATAAGTTGGTTAGGGGTGTGTGATTAGTACTTAAAAGTGTTTTTTTATCAAGGTTTTATATCATTATTTTGCACTTAAAGTATCAATAACTCCTTAACTAAAACATGTTTTATAATAACATATCTAATAATATAATGTACATTTAATTTATGGTAAATGTTCATCTTAAATGCAGTCTAAACTGAAATATTGTTTGGTAATTGGATTATATATAGAGCTGTAAATCTTAGATTTAGGTTCACTTTATATGGATGGAAAGATAAGATATAGGCCTACAACACTCATCGAAGCCCAAAATTTAAAAAGGCCATTTTCAAGTCCAAATTGTAGCAACAGTGAAGAAATCTAAATCTGTCTTACAGCCCGAACACTGTTTAGTGTTTGGCCTATATCTAGAGTTATAGAAGTCCAAATAACCTTATTTTTTTTGGAAAGTTGAGAAAATTTCCTATAACTTTCATGTTTTCAAGTGGTTCTAGTTTTGACGTTATTAATTATGATTTGGGAAGAAAAGAGACGATAAGGATTGTCATCAAGTCAAGAGTTAGCCACTCACACATCAATTAGTTATCAAATCAATAATTCCTAATTTTGGCTATAAAAGAAGGTATTTGCCTCCATTTAGACATCTTTGTTTCCAGATCAAGATCATACTCTTACTTTCTCTCTTTGTATTTTTATAATGCTTAAGTTTTGCTTTCATTAATATCTTGTTAATACCTTTCCTTTCTTTTCCTTTACTTAGTTAATTTTTATCTTATTTATATTCTTATTTTTTTTATTTATGTTTTTCTCTTTCATTATGTTTAGCTAAGTTTGTCATGTCAAGGTGAAAAGGTTACACTAATGGTATAAGAATAAGTATTGTGTAAATTTAACATGGACTTTAATGTTTGATTCTAATATATTTTGTATTTGTTATCTTATTTACTCTTTAATACTTTACTTGTTAAATGACTAATTTTGATTTATGTTGTATAACACTTGGTACAACAAATGCTTGACACTTTCATAGCACAAACCGTATGGTATAACCGACACTTGTGCTATGAAAAGAACTTGATTTGTTGTTAATATAAGTTTAATTATGAATGCCTGACAACATTTACAAGTATTAGTATTATTCGAATAAGATAACTAATGTAATCATGTAAAAAATTTATAATCTGATTAGAACCGTCTTTGTGTGTGGTTCTCATATAAGCAATAAAAGTTTATACTATACTTGTTTGAAATATCATTAGTGGATCCTCTAACCTTGACATTTGTTGTTATCATTATTTAATCCTTATATTGATCTTCGATCTCAAAGTTCTCATCAACTTCTTCTTCTGCTGCTACTTCTTCTTCTTCTGCTACTTCTTCTTCTTCTTCTTCTACTACTACTACCACCACAACTACTACTATTACTATTATTATTACTACTACTACTAGTATTATTATTATTATTGGTGTTGTTATTGTTGTTGTTGTTGTATTACTGTTATTTATAATTTATACAATTAACCTTCTTGTGGTTCGACCCCGGCTTTACCGAGTTATTTATTACTTCGACACTCCTACACTTGGAAAAATATATCAATCTTTTGATCATGTCAACAACTATCACTCCTTGCAAACACCTTACCATGTTATTTTCCTCAACCAGCCCTAACCACTAACTAAGCGATTACCATTTTAATCACCTCCACCTTTTACCTTGAAACTTCATCTTAGCCAGCCTTTATAGTTCAATACCCCTCCTGTCCATCACCACATTCAAACCTACCCCTGCATAGTATAAGTCAATCACATCTACAAACTATATCAAGGGCTCAAGTTAGTGGTAGTAGATCGTCATTTGCCACCCAAAACTCATGGGTAAACAAATTTCATGTTTTTTATTCCAGCACAAGGTTCACTCTAGAACCCCTGTCAAGATAACCAATCGGGCACTGTCTCGTAATCTCAGAAGAAATGCTAATGGACAATGCAGATCAATGTAACAAATGCATGGTAGGGTTTTTTCCTAGTTTTAGAATGCCATACCATGTTATTAATATAATAACATCATGAGTTTGGAGATAATATGGATTGGAAAATGTAACAACAACATCTAATGGATCATTATCTTTCAGTTTACAATTGAAGTGAAGATGCATGTTGTTCTTGAGAAGGGACCTTGGATGTTTGGTGGGAAAAACATTGTATTGCAATAATGGCATCCTAGGTTTTAGTTTGACAAAAATAAAATATCCATGCTACTTGTTTGGGTTTGCTTACATGGATTGCCATTTCCTTTATGGTCAAAACAGGGATTGAGCATGACTGCTAGTATGATAGGTTATTAGTGCTTAAAAGTGCATTCTTATTAATAATTTATATCATCATATTGTACTTAAAGTATCATTAAATTTCCTAACTTAAGTATATTTTATAATAACAAGTCTGATAATATAAAATAACTTTAATTTATGGTAAATGCTTATTTTAAATATAGGCACATCTCACAATTCAAAGGTTTGATTGATATGATTAACTATTGAAAGTAAAAGGACAAAGAAAGGATAAAGTTTAGAAAAAAGATGTTGATTCAATTTAAACTAGAACACCATTTAGTCATTAAGTCATATTTATAACTATAGATCTTATATTTTAATGTGGTTTATATGGATAGAAAGTTAAGAACATAGACCTAAAATATTCATGAAGAGTCTAAGACTCAATTATATTGTTTTAAAGTCCAAATCTTAACATCAAAAGAGAAGTCCAAATCTATCCTACAGTCTAGATACTGTTTAGTGTTCAATCTATATCTCAGGTTCTAGAAATCTAAATGAATTCATTCTTCTTTTGGTGAAAAGCAGAGACGAATTTCTATAACTTTTATGAAGACCATTTTGCTAAATTTTGATTGGAACAAAGCTATTTTGTCCAAAAAAAAAATCCATATCTAAACCACCAAGTCCATTAAGCCAATAGTTGGCCACTAATTCAATAGTTAATTATAAAATGAATAGTTTTTTTTTTAACTTATAAAAGAAAACATTTGTCATATATTTAGACATCTTGGTTTTCAGATTATGATCATTTTCTTGTCTTTTCTATTTGTAATGTTCAAGTTTTTTTTCATGTTATAATAATATCTTGTTTATGCTTTTCATTTCCTTTACTACTCTTAGTTAATTTATATCATAATTATATTCTTATCTTGTTTATTTATGTTCTTCTTTTTTATTATGTCTAGCTAAGTTAATTATTTGAAGGTGACTAATAATGTTAGAATATGCATAATATAAACTCAACATGGAATTTAATATTTATATCCAAGAAAGTTTGTTATTAATATATATTATCTTTTTGTCTTAATAATTCTTAATATCTTACTCGTTAAATGATTCATATAGATTTGTGCTGTATAACACTTGATACAATAAATGCTTGATTTTTTATAGTTTTCGGTCGACATCGTTGTCATGAGAGAAACTTGATTTGTTATTAACATAATTTAGCATCATGAATTTTTGATAATATTTAAAAGTATGGTATTATTCAAATAAGATAATTAAAATGATCATGTTAAAAATTTATAATAAACTATTAAGGATAAATTATTCGATTAGAACCTTCTTTGTGTGTGGTTTCTAGTTGAGTAATAAAAAGAGTTTATATTATATTTATTTCTAATACCATTAGTGGATCTTCTAACCTTAACAATTATTTTTATAATTATTTAATCTTCATATTAATCTCACATTTCAAAGATTTCTTGAACTCTTAGTTAATTTTTATATATTATTTATAATTTATAATTTATATAGTTAATTTTCATGTAGATAGATTTCTATTTTACAGGATTATTTATTATTTTAATATTTTTATACTTAAAAGGAGATATTAATTCTGTAATTATATCAATAAAAAACTCTATAATGTGATGAATCTACATACAATTGCATGAGATTGGCTTATGCTCGAGTGCGAGTATGTGTAGAAGTTGATGCATCCCTCCCCTGTCTCCATGAATTTAAAATTGATAGTCCTTTAGCCTCTAAGCCTATTGCAGTTAAAGTTGACTATTAATGAAACCAACGCGGTGCGAAAAATGCCACATATTTGGCCACTGTTGTCCCCTTACACCAGCTCCACTTCAAAACAAAGGTAAAATGCCTGCAACAAATACAACCCCTATGCATCACCCCGTTTTACCTGTCATGAAGCCCCTCACTGATCCATCTACAAGTGCTCAGCCTATACTTGATCCATCATCCAATGCTGTGCCTATACCCCACCCTATCCCAGCACTCACACAAAACATTAGCGAATCCTGTACCCCGTAAGTGCACACCTAGCAGCCTAGGTAGCTGAACCACTGCCCCCTCAGAACCACACCCAAATGGCCTATCCAACGTTAGAAGACGCTAGGCCTATTGATGAGGGCTCAACAGGCCTTAATAGTCACCACCGACAAGTTCTCGACACAACTTGTTTGGAAAGCAAGATGGACTCTTTACAGAGCAACAGTGAAGCCTCCTCTGCAATTGAGGCCTCCACTGCTGAGACTTCAAAAGCATCAATACCCCACAGTAAGAGTCATGATGAATCTCCCAATCCTTCACCAAAAACTGTCAGGAAGAAGAAAGGTGGACTGAAACGTAAAGAGGCCAAGGGCTTCTAATGGTTGTAAGCTTTCTTCTATTCTAATAAATGTTTAGCATCGGTAGCTGGAATATTATGGGGCTCAACAGCCTCCAAAAACAAAAAACTGTCCAGGAACGGACTAACAAAACAATTTGGAAATTTTTGGTTTACTAGAAACTAAGATAGCACCTTCAAATCTAGATAGTGTTGAAGCCAAACTAGGCCTCCCACACTGGAAATTCACATCCAACATTAGCTCCTTCACTAGCTGTCATAAAATCATTCTCACTTGTGTCATTGTTCTATTGTGTCATTGTCTCATCTCAGTGGTTAACATGTGAGATCACCACTCACTGCTCTATTGTCCCCTTAAAAGTAACCTCTATCTATGGCCATAACACCCCAGCAGCATGCACAATCCTTTGGGACCACCTTTGCCAAGAAAGTTCTCTGGATGCTTGCAATCCATGGATAGTTCTTGGAGATTTCAATGCCATCATGCACGCTGGTGATCTTTCAGGAGGAGATATAAATTGGTATTATCACCAAGATGACTTCAGCAATTGTATTCGCCAAATAGAGCTCATCCAATTACCATACACAGGGCTGAAATATTCATGGCACAATGGCCAACAAGGAGAACACACAATTCAGAAAAAAATGGATTGGATATTTGGTAACTCTTGCTTGTTTTCTAACTTTCCTGCAGCTCATTCTATATTCATGCCGAGGCACATTTCTGATCACAGTGAAATGCTGCTAAATCTCAATAATCAACCCAATGCTTGGCAGATACATTCTCCCTTCCGAGTTTTTGAATGCTTGGGCTGACATGGCAGGCTTCAGGGAAATTGTTAGCACATCATGGGAATCTCAAGTTAATGGTAATCCAATGTACCAATTCACAACCAAGCTTCGTATTTTGAAGAATGAACTCCGAAAACTTCATCATCAACATGCAAACCGTATCACTAGTAGAGGAGCCCAAGCTAAAGAAGCCTGGCATGCTGCGCAAATTCCACTTGGATAGGAACCCGACATTAACTGAGGCCAAAAACAGTGAAAGGGCACTTGCAAAACTTTACATGCAATTATGTAAAGATGAAGAATCCTTACTCAAACAGAGATCTAGAATCAATTGGCTACAACTAGGAGACAGAAATACAAAGTTCTTCCACAACTCACTACTGTACCGCCAAGTCAGGAATCGAATACATAGTCTGCAGGATTCAACAGGTAATCTAATCAATGACCAACAGGAGATGGGAAAGCTGGCATCCACCTACTATGAGCAACTCTTATCTACACCTCAACCCCCGTCTCCTAGAGATTGTCAAGCATATTTATCCTAACATCATTTTCAGATGTCTCAAGATCAGCTATTAACCTACCTATATAACTGATGAGGAAATCAAGGCTGCACTGTTCTTCATTCCGGACAACAAATCTCCTGGCCTGATGGCTATAATGTTTATTTCTTCAAGCACTGTTAGAGCATTATTGGAACCGAATTCCTTGCAGCGGTCAGGTATTTCTTCACCACCAATTCTCTGCCTCGATGCATAAATGCCACAAGAATAACTCTGGTACCTAAAGTTGAGAATCCATCATGCATGAATGACTTTCGGCCAAGCTCTTGCTGCAACGTTATGTATAAACGTATCTCCAAGGTCATTGTAACCAGGTTAAAGTCAACGTTAGTTGATGTCATCGGACCATCACAATCAGCTTTCTTGCCAGGCAGGAATATATCAGACGCAATTCTTCTCAGTCAAGAGCTCATGTACAACGCTCATCTCAATAATGGACCATCTAGATGTGCTCTTAAGATTGACTTAAAGAAATCCTTTGACACTGTGAGATGGGACTTTATATTGGCAGGATTAGAGGCCATTGACATCCCTCAGAGCATGATAAATTGGATCAGAATTTGCATCTCCACAGCACATTACACTGTCAACCTCAATGGCGAACTTCATGGTTTTTTCAAAGCAACTATGGGCATTCGTCAAGGAGATCCTCTCTCCGCATACCTTTTTGTTTTGGCAATGAAAGGGCTGGGAGGAATTATTCGCCAAGCCACACAGAATTATGACTTCAAATTCGATTGGTGTTGTGCTTCAAATAATATTACTCACATCTGTTTTGCAGATGTTCTTATGCTATATTGCCATGCAGACGCAGATTTGGTTAACATTATGAAATCATGCATGGATAAATTCTCTGATATCTCCGGTCTCACCATCAATCAAGCTAAGAGCTCCTTATATTTGTCTGACGTTGATATGGACATTCAGAATAGCATATGCGGTCAGCTTGGTTTCCAACAAGGAGTTCTTCCAGTAAGATATCTAGGTGTCCCCCTAATATCTACATGGCTCCAGCATGAAAAATGCATTCCTCTGTTAGAAAGAATCACGTCCAGAATCAAGCTGTGGACATCCTCATCTTTAACATATGTAGGACGTCTCCAGCTCATCAAATCGGTCTTGTTCACCCTTCCGTGCTCCATCATCAGGAAAATATAAGGTATCTTCTCTGGATTTCTATAGAAGGGCACGATCTCTGTCTCATGTAGGAGCTAAGGTTGCTTGGCATTCCATTTGCTATCCATTAAGAGAAGGGGGCCTTGGCATTAAAAATCTGAAAACGTGGAACAAGGCTGCAACGATGAAACATATACGGTGTTTGCTGGTAGACAAGGAATCTATTTGGACAGTATGGGTCAATACTGTCCTCCTGCGCAATAGATCATTCTGGCATATCAACATTCCTTCTACCACTTCATGGTCCTGGAGGAAGATACTACAAAGCCGGGAAGGGCGCATAAGCTGGTTCATTAAACGCATTGGCAATGGCTCATCAACGTCCCTCTGGTATGATTATTGGCTACCGGATGGAAAAAGACTAATTGATATAATCCCTCTTCGTGTTCTCACATCTACCGGACTTTCATGGACATCAATGTTATCTAACATTATACATGGCAGCTGCTGGAACTTCCCAAATATTCTTGAACTCAAGTCCACGTGGAATACCATCACTTTCAACCCTCACCTTGCCAGAGAGGATCAATGAATCTGGACAGGACATCATTCAGGAGAATTCAATATTAAATCTGCATGGGAATTAATCAGGGAGAAAAGACTAGCCAACAACATGCATCACCTACTTTGGTTCGAGGGCCATATTCCAAGACAGTCATTCATTCTGTGGTTAGCCAGCCTCGGCCGCCTACGCACCTTGGACAGATTACATGGGGCTAAAACCAATACCACTTGTATCATGTGTGGTCTTCACGTGGAAACTCATGAGCATCTCTTCTTTGAATGTAAACTACACCAGCTCAGTTTGGGGAGCTATTTGTCACAAGCCAGCATGCAGTGGCCATGCAAACCATGGAAGCACCTTCTTCAATGGGCAGCGTCTTACAACAAGAAGAAGAACGACAGTGATCACATGATAGCTCGCCTACTTCTATCCACTAGTGTTTACTTCCTATGGCATGAAAGAAATAACCGTGTTTTCACCAACACGGCTCAGACATACCAGACGACTGCGGAGGCTGTTTTCCAACAGATTCGAACCCGCATAGCAAACATGGATCATGCAAGCACCATCCCAGCACGGACTCGTGCCATTTGGAACGTCTAAGAAGACTAGGAGGTGGTTAAGAAGGGGAAGACTCATGAAATGTCTGTCAACCATACTGAGATGAAGGAATGTGATGATGGAAAGGCCGCCTGCTATAGAATGATCTTTGGGAGAAATTAATTACATAGCCACTGTTCTCGCAGAGGCTATGCATGCTTTTTCACTCTTAGGAGAAAATTAATTACATAGCTAATGTTCACGCAGAGGCCATGCTTAATTTTCTTTTATTTTTTCTGTTGTGATTTTGCTGTTGTGTAAATTAGTATCGTAAATTAACATATAACTTCCAAAATAATATAAAGCAAGTAAGATATCGATTTTATAAAAAAATTCAAGTTAAATTTTTATACTAGATGATATATAATTTAGGAAGGTTTTGAATTTTATCTAGACTAAAGAAAAAAAATATCAAACAAAAATAAATAAAACCAAAAAATTATCAAGAAAACAAACCTTAGTCACAAGCATACATCTACATACAGAAATCAGAACTGATTATAAAAATGAAACATTAATTTATATTTTGAATATTTATCTTCTCTTAACATTTGTTAGTTAATGGATTTGTTATATAACTAACCCTAACTATCAAACAACTACGGTGTCTGCACTAATAATTTAATTCAATGGCAGCCTTAAGAACTAGATAAGTTGATTAATCAAGAAAATATAATTATCCGCAGTTTATGTTTGATTTGATTGAATGTTTTCTCTAAGATTAATAACGTAGATTCACCATAATTATTAAACTTAGTTGTTTCACAAGTTCATATACCACAACTCTAGTTTTGATATCAAACTTAGCAATAGATTGTTTATAATAATAATTTAGAGTCCGCTCTAACAATTAAAATAAACAATCACAGGAAAAATAAGCATAGAAAAATAAACATATTCATCATATAAACTGAAAAGAAAAGATAAAATAAATCTAACAGTTTTTGAAATTCGAAGGTTTTGGTGCCCATGTAACTAAGAAAAAGAGTTTAACCTTACATGTTTGTTAACCAACTAATTAAAAAGGAGGAATGCATGATTTCGAGTTTCTTAGAGGAAGGGGGTGTTTTTCTCTTCTTGGCTGACTGCTCCCCTTCTTTTCTCTTATTTTTTTGTATCATAGAAAACCCTAATCTCTATTTTATAAAATAGTCCTTCCTTAAGTAGACAGTTTATATTTAAGTACTTCAATAACTATTTTTCTAAAAAAGAGAAATAGTTTTGCATGAAATCTTCAAACTTTGACTTAGAGGTGCTAAATTACTTAAATAAAAACTTGGATGCAGTTTAGAAGCTTCAGAATTTAATTTGGATTTATTTTTTCATGAAACCTATTTATTGGTAGAATTCAGTTGTCATTTTTGAAAAATCATATCTCCCTTGTGTGACATCGTTTTTGGTTGAAATTTAAAGCATTGATAGGTATTTGAGTTAGGAATCTAAAAAATAAAGTTTGTATTAAATAAACTTTTGTAAGTCAAGATATTCAAGTCAGAATGGTTAAAGGTCAACACTAGTAGATTGTGAGATTTGATTTTAAAGGTTGTGTTTTCCATGGTCTTTCTTAGTTTATTTTCTTGCCTTAGATATTAAGAAAGGTATGGACGTTGGACTTTTAATGCCATTAGAATTACTTTATTTTGACCTTTAAAGCTCATGCTCTATACAAAACATTGATTGAAGGTCAAATCTATCAATTACCTTCAATTTACTTCTTTTTGCATCTTTAATTCAAAAGTGCCTTTGAAACATAAAAAAAAAAAAGAATATGAAAACATTTTATATGTAGAACATAGGCAAAACATTAGTAAATATGAGTGAAACTATCAAATAATATGGTTATATCAATACCTCCACATTTATCTCTTGCTTATCCTCGAGAAAAAATAAATAAAATCAAATTGAAAAACTATGTCTAATCTCTTGATCTCCCATCAATATCTAGAATATATGCACTATAAACAAGAATACAATAAAAAAAGATAAATAATATAAATTTTCTTGAATTTATTTACATGCAAACTTCAAAACTCAATTAATTATCGTGATTTATTTACATGTCAAAGTAATAGGTTCTCTCATTAATATACACTCCAACACTCACGTGTTTAGGGCTTATGTGTTTAAATATTTCAAATTCAATCAATGAATATATTTTACCATAAACTTGCTCTTTAATCTCATCTCTATTACTAACATATAAAAAGCAATGTATAAATCAGTGCTCTTCAAAATATCTTATTTGTCAGTTGTAATGGGGCCAAGGTTAGAGTGAGGTAACAGAAAGGGAAAAAAAAGGCTAAAACTAAAGGAAGTAGAGCATTCTAAAAAAAATTTGATTTTTTATAAATAGGATATCCCATCAAAGCACATACATTTCTCATTTTTAATAACCAATGCTTAACTTCTTTTGAATTTCAAATCTTTTAACACAAAATCTTAATAACATAAAAAAACATTTTTTTGGTTTTTTTTTTTTTGCCTTTGACAACTTTACCCATCTTTTCATCAAGCACCACTTCTTTCTTTTCATATAATTTCCAATCATAATTCCATGACATATCATAAGGATATGCTTTAGTAATCCTTAGCCAAGGGAAAAGGAAAATATATAAAAAGTTAAGGCTTATACATTGATAAAATAAATAAAAAATAAACAAGCTCAAAAGGAACTTACTAAGGATAATATGTTTTAAGTTGACTTTTTGGCTTAAGTGATTAAAATTCCTAATGCCTTTATCATCTTCATGTATATATGTAATGTGAATGTAATCGTAACAAGTTATAAAGTTAGTTCTAGAGATACATATCATTGAAAGAATGCATAATAAAAGAATATATTGTTAAAGGCTCAAAAGTTTGTATTGGTATAACACTATAAAGTCAACATGACATATTTTTAAAGTTAATTCTTAAACCTATTAAACCTTAAAACTTGCATACACACTCATTCATTCGATTTATATCTTCATCTATCTTAATTAATTCTTATACATAATATTTATATTGTCATGAACCAATAGGAGTTCAAAAAGATCAAATATAGATTTTTTTATGTAACAAAAAAACCAAAATTTTCTTAATACCCTCACACTTTAAACACAACATTGTTCTCAATATTAAAATAAAATAAAAAAGAAATATATGAGAATGATAAAAATAAAGTAAAATGTGAAAAATAAAAGATAAAAAAAAGAAATCAAATCTAATTTTTTTGTTTTTGTGTTGGGTTACCTCCTAGTAAGTGCTTTTGTTTTATGTTATTGGCTTGATATGTGGAATGTTCATTCTTCATAGATTGATTTAGCTAACTTTGCAGAAGTGGTGAGTTATGTCGTCCAATTTTCATAGAAAAGTTTCAAATGATGTCCATTGATTTTGAGCACTTTGTTTGTTTCTAAACTTGTAATTTCAATTGCACCATAAGAAAAAAAAATAGAAACAACAAAGGATCCAATCCAATAAGAGCGTAACTTGATTAGTACTTAAAAATATATTTTTATCAAGGTTTTATATCATTATTTTGCACTAGAAGCATCAATAACTCCTTAACTAGAACATGTTTTATAATAACATGTCTAATAATATAAGATACCTTTAATTTATGATAAATGTTCATTCTAAAGGCAGACCTATTATATAAATAAAAGGATTGATTAATGAGTTAAAGTATTAAAATTAAAAGGACAAAGAAAGAGCCAAACTTAGAAAAAAGATGCTGGTGTAGTCTAAATTGGAATACTATTCGATAATTTGGTCATATCTAGAGTTATAGATCTTGGATTTAGATCTGATTTATATGGATGAAAAGCTAAGATAAAGGCCTAAAACTTTTATTTAGAAGGCAAGACTCAATTCTACTATTTAGAAGTTCAAATCTTAGCAACAATGTAGAAGTCCAAATTTATCCTGCAGCCTAGATACTATTCAGTTTTCAGCCCATATCTTGAGTTCTAAAAGTCCAAATGACCTCAATTTTTTTTTGAAAGCTGAGACAATTTCCTAAAACTTTCATGTGCAAGGTTGGTTTAAATTCTAATGTTATCAATAACGTTTTTGATAGACAAGAAGATAAGTATTGTCACCAAGTCAAAAGTTCATCAACCATTCATCAATTAGTTATCAAATCAATAGTTTTTAATTTTAGCATATAAAAGGAGGTATTTGTCATGTATAAAGACATCTTGGTTTTCAGATCAATATCATATTCTTTCTCTCTTTATATTTTTATAATACTTAAGTTTTACTTATAGTAATCTCTTGTTTATGCTTCTCATTTTCTTTCCTTTACAAAAATACAAGTAAAACTTAAGTATTATTCTTTCCTTAACATTATGAACTTTAATGTTTGATACTAACATATTTTGTATTTGTTATCTTGTTCACTTTTAATACTTTGTTTGTTAAATGGTTAGTCTAGATTTGTGTTGTATAACACTTAGTGTAATAAATACTTTACACTTTCATAGCTCACCGTATGGTATAACCGACACTTATGTTATGAAAAAAACTTAATTTGTTATTAACATAAGTTATGATCATGAATACCTCACAATATTTACAAGTATTAACACTATTCAAATAAGATAACTAATGTAATCATGTTAACAACTTATAATCCGATTGGAACCTTCTTTATGTGTGGTTTCCAATTGAGTAATAAAAAAAGTTTATACTAATACCATTAGTGGATCCTCTAACCTTGACATTTATTTTTATTATTGTTTGATCCTCACATTGATCTTTCATCTCAAAGTTTTCATCAACTTCTTTTTCTTCTTCTTTATTATTATGATTATGATTATTATTATATTACTATTATTACTACCACTACTGTTATTATTATTGTAGTTGTTGTATTATTGTTGTTTATAATTTATGCAATTAATCTTCCTGTGATTTGATCCCGGTCTTATCAAGTTATTTATTACTTCAACACTCCTATACTTGAAAAAAGATATCAATCTTTTAATCATGTCAAAGATCCAAGAGAAATTGATTCGGTTAATTCAAGACGTTTAGGTTAAAACATTACAAATCTATTATATTAGACCATTGTTTACTATTTAGGTCATATCTAAAACTATGGGTGATATTTTACTACGATTCGAATTGGGATAAAAACTAAATATCTCAAGCTTCCCATCCATATATGATGGGTCCACTAACTCATCTAAATAAGAAAGAATAATGTGTTTAAAGTTAAGTTTGAAATCTATCATCAAACAAGGAAAGTTGGAACACGATTGTTATCTATATAATTTTTGGATTCCCATAAAGCAAGGATTTAGTTGCATATAAAATCCTTATTTTGCAAGAATTTTTTATTTTTCAATAAGATCAATTAGACAATAATTCTTATTATTCAAAGATATTATAGGTGGTTTTTTATTTATATTTTAACAAATATAACTTTGGATCTGATTGTTAAATTAGTCTAAAAGGTTTCTAGAATATTCCAAATGTCTTATTGTCTATAGGATTAAAATATAATAATAATTAAAGTTAAATTTTGAAGTTACTATAAGGGAATTACACTATTTTCCTAGATGGTTTGAGATACTTTTTTTTCTATTTTATTCAGATCTATTTTGTTCTGTTTTCAATCTTGTTTATGATATTTTTACATATTATAAATAAAAGTGATTTATCTTGTATTTAGGTTTTTGAAAACTTAGTTTATTTCAAAATGAAATTGTGTGTGTGCAAGGTTGTTCTTATACTTTAGATTTTTATTGTACTTTTCATCGACTTATCAAAAATTAATTATTTTTATAGTTTTCTTTTTATATTTTCGATTCATAATTTCTTATAATCATACGGTTGGGGTTTGTTTTATTTAATAACTTTAGTATCTTGATTTAAATAATTATCATGTCATATTTTTATTATTATAATCTAATTTTAGTTTTATTAGATCGTTTCTTTATTACATGTGTGTTTAAGAGTTTTTATTCTTTAAGTATTAATTATGATTAATTTCATGAAATTTTTAATTTGGTTAAATCAAAAGATAATTAATCTTGTGAAATTTTGAATTGGTAAATTAAAACACGATCAATTTTATAAAATTTTAAATTTAATTAAATTTATAGGTAACCTATCTCATAAAATTTTAATCAAATAGAGAGGCGAACAATGAGATGATGAGACGGAGAGGCGAACAATGAGATTTAAAATGGGTCAGCGAAAATTTAGTGATGGCAATCAAAGATGCCAGACTCAAGTGTTGAAGCCTTCTAATTACAAGGTTTAACTTAAATTGCTAGAGGTTACTTAGGCTAAAATTTAATGGAGCCTTGTTAGGAAAAATGCTGCTGGGCTCAAAATCAATGGGCTCCAAATCAAAAGAAACTTTGCTGAATTCAAATTCGTTAGGAACTTGCAAAGGAAGGCTTTTTAAATGGGCTTTGTGAAACTCCTCTGCAGAGAATTGCGCAATATATTCATCAAGGATTAGGAAACCAAATGAACTCTTACGTGCTGGAGATCTTTCTTTCAATCAAGATCCAACTTCCCCATTGATAATTGAAATTTTCCACTCATTTCTTGATGTCTTCCTGCCACTTATCTCACTAGCCTGCTCAAGCCTTGCTTAGTTACGACATCCATCTAGATGCTTGCACTATTGTGGTACCTTCACCCTACTGCTTGAGCCTTATACAATAATTACTACTCTCTGTGTTTACCATTCTAAGAGACCCTGCGCCATCTGTTAATGCTTAAAGAGTGATAACTCTTCCCCGGCATGTGATTTTGTCCCCAGGTCGTGATCTCGCTTCTGTTTTTTGTTGTTTTGAGAGACCTGCCATCATCTACTACTGCTTGGGGAGTGATAATTTGTCATCAACCTGTGATCTTGCCCCTAGTATGCGATCTGGCCCCTTGTTTGTTGTTCTGACACATTCTAAACTTGGTAAATAAAGTATCTGGATGCAAGTTTAAAAACATTTTATTAAAAAAAAAACAAAATCATGCATTATCGTAAACTAAAAAGGTTTTATAAATTTTAAGACCATAAAAACTTAATAATCATTAATTTCAACATTCATAAAATTAGTCATATAGCCGAACACTAAATTAATAAAACAAAATATAAAAAAAGGACCTGCGACCTTCCAGAGATATTTTTGGGAGAGTGGTTGATACTCAAAATTCATTGATTATTAAATGTTGGTTTCAACTAGCACAAGCTTAACTAAATTTTGCAAAGATTTCTACCAGAAAGTGTTGTGTATGGTCCCACACCATGTGATGGTGGGACCACCACATTTATTGAGAAGAGAGGCAGCTGATCACTTTAAAATTAAGTGGTTCGGGTACTGTAGCGTAAGATTGAAATTAGAAGAGAGGAGAAGAAAATTAAGAGAGAAAAAGAGAAGAAGAGGCAGCAGAGTAGTCTGTGCTCTTTCTTCAATTTCCAGCTTGTTCAATGTTGGATCGGGCTGCAATTTTGACAGCAGCTTTTAGACACGTTGATCTTCATTCTAGACGGTTAGATTGAAGATTGGTGGTGTGGAAGCTGACCGTTTTGACAAAAAACAGGGCTGTCAGTTTTGTGAGTTTTTCTCGAATAATTCTTCTTTAATCTTGTTGTAATCCGAGAATAAGTTGTTCTTGATGATATATATGTTGTATCCCTTAGTTGAATCTGAGGAAGAATGATTGTGAACCCATTATTTGTTGATAGTGGAAGTTTTTAGGTGGACTACGGTCCCGTGGTTTTTCCCACATCGGGTTTTCCACGTTAAAAATCTTAGTGTTGATTTTGTGATTTTTGCATTATTTTTCATCATTGTTTGATTTTGTTTTACTGCACAAAGAGGGAAAGAATTGGGACTTGTGAATTGTAATTGTATTCTGCTGAATTGATCCGGGTAAATTGGTGTCCGGTTGTTCCGAGTTTTCCCAACAAAGTGGTATCAGAGCACTGGTTGTGTAGATTGAATTTCTTGTACAGTTAAAATGGAAAAGGAAGATTCGGGCATGATAAAGCTTACTTCCTCAAATTATTTTCTATGAAAAACAATGATGGAGGATCACTTATATTGCAATGATTTGGCTTTGCCGATTGAATGTAAAGGAATAAAGCCTGATGATATGGATGATGCAAAATGGAATGGACTAAATAGAAAGGCTACTGCTAATGTTAGAAAATGGGTATCTTCTAAGTCCATTAATCATATTTCTCAAGAACATGACTGCTATACAGTTTGGAAGATGTTGGAAGAAACATTTGCTAAGGAGAGTGCACAAAACAAGGTTTTTGTAATTAGAGACCTTGTGAATTTGAAGTATAGAGATGGTGAAGATGCTTCAGTGCATATAAATGTATTCCAAGGGTTCTTGAATGAGTTGTCATTGATGAATCTGGAGTTAGCTGATGAAATGCAAGCACTAATCCTACTGAGTTCATTGCCGGATAGTTGGGAGACTTTGGTGGTGTCACTTAGCAATTCTACTCCGAGTGGGAAGATCACTTTGAAAACAGTGAAGGATTGTATCCTCAATAAAGAGAAGAGGAGGAAAGGCACAGACACTTCTAAGTCTCATGTAATTGTTACAGAAAGTCAAGGGAGAAGTCCAAACAGGTTCTCTCACAACAAGCAAGATAGAGAATCCAGCAATAGAAAAGGCAAATGGAAGCCAAGAGGAAGATCTCAGTCAAGGAAGGGTTTTAAGTGCTATTATTGTGACAAGCCTGGGCATATGCAAAAGGATTGCAGAAAGTATAAAAGAGATAAAAAGGGTAAAGATGAAGACAAAAATGAAGAGAATGGTATAACTGCAGTTGTATTTGATGGTGATGTTGCCATTGTTTGTGATGATGGTTATGTTAATCTTGCATGTCAGGATACCACCTAGGTTGCAGATTCAGCAGCTTCTTACCATGTTACACCCTGACATGATTTTTACACATCCTACACTGCTGGTGACTTTGGTCAAGTTAGGATGGGAAATCAAGGGATGGCTAGTGTTGTGGGCATTGGAGACATTTGGTTGGAAACCAATACTGGGTGCAAGTTGCTACTCAAAGATGTTAGGCATGTGCCTGATATGCGCCTACACTTGATCTCTACAGGTACTCTTGATGAAGAAGGCTATCACAATTACTTTGGAGATGGTAAATGGAAGCTTTCCAGAAATTTCCTGATTGTTGCTAAAGGTAAGAAGATGGGTCTCTACATGTCACAAGCCAAGGTGATCAAAGGGGAGGTGAATGCAATTGAAGATTGCTCTACTGATCTGTGGCATAAGTGGCTTAGACATTTAAGTGAGAAAGGCCTTGGCATCCTTGCCAAGAAAAACTACCTTCCATTAAAAGGTATGAACTTGAACACATGTACTCATTGTTTAATTGGCAAACAACACAGAGTTGCATTTCAAAGATCACCTTCACATAGAAGATCACATGTTCTTGATTTAGTTCATACTGATGTTTGCTCTATGATTGACAAGTCTCTTGGAGGTGCATTGTACTTTGTTAGTTTTATTGATGATCACTCTAGGAAAATTTGGGCCACTTGTTTGAAATCCAAAGATCAGGTGTTTGATGTCTTTAAGGATTTCCATGCTAGAGTTGAAAGAAAAATTGGTAGAAAGCTCAAATGTGTTCGAGCTGACAATGGTGGTGAATACAGGGGTCCTTTTGAGAAGTACTACAGGGAACATGGTATCAAGTTGGAGAAGACAGTTCCTAAGACTCCACAGCAGAATGGAGTGGCTGAGAGAATGAACAGAACCATTGTTGAAAGAATTAGATGTATGCTCTCTCATGCAAAGCTGTCTAAGTCTTTTTGGGGTGAGGCAATGAAGACTGCAGTTGCGATGATCAACCTTTCTCCATCAGTTCCTCTTGAATTTGATGTTCCAGAAAGAGTTTGGAAAGGAAAAGATGTCTTTTATGCACACTTAAGAGTGTTTGGATGCAGGGCATTTGTACATATTCCTAGAGATGAAAGGTCTAAGCTTGACAACAAGACAAAACAGTGTATTTTCTTAGGCTCTGAAGATTATGAGTTTGGCTATAGGTTGTGGGATCCAAAGGAGAAGAAAATTGTAAGAAGCAGAGATGTTATCTTCTTTGAAGATCAAACCATTGAAGACATTGAATAGAAAGAGAAAACAGAGTCTACTGTTTTTATTCCAACTAATTCAACTCCAAGACCTGCTCTACAGTTACCTTTGATGCCTGCTAATCATGGGGGAGACTTGCAAAATGATGATAATGGTGGTTCTCTTATTGAGCCATTAGTTGGTGATCCTAAAACAGTTAATAATGATGATGTTATCCCTGAACATGTTATACAGGAAGCTCCAGATGAGCCACAATTAAGAAGATCAACTAGACCTCGCCAACCTTCTACCGGATATTCTCCTCATGAGTATGTGTTGGTCACTGATGGGGGAGAGCCAGAATGCTTTGATGAAGCTATGTCACATCAGAAGAAAAGTGAGTGGTTGAAAGCAATGCAAGAAGAGATGAAATCCTTGCATGAAAACCATACCTTTGAGTTAGTGAAGCTTCCTAAAGGTAAGAGAGCACTCAAGAACAAATGGGTGTTCAGGTTGAAAATTGATGAACATTGCTCACAGCCAAGGTACAAGGCAAGATTGGTTGTGAAAGGCTTCGGACAGAAGAAGGGTATTGATTTTGAAGAAATCTTTTCACCAGTGGTCAAGATGTCTTCAATTCGAGTTGTGCTTGACTTAGCTGCTAGTTTTAATCCTGAAGTAAAACAACTTGATGTGAAAATTGCCTTTCTCCATGGTGATTTGGATGAGGAGATCTACATGGAGCAGCCTGAAGGTTTTGAAGCAAAAGGTAAAAAGCAACTAGTTTGTAAGTTGAAAGAGAGCTTATATGGGTTAAAGCAAGCTCCAAGACAATGGTATAATAAGTTTGATTCTTTTATGGTGGATCATGGTTATGACAGGACCACTTCTGATCATTGTGTATTTATAAAAAGGTTTCCAGATGGAAACTTTATTATTCTCTTGTTGTATATGGATGATATGTTGATTATTAGCCATGATGCTAAGAAGATTCAGATGTTGAAGGAAGAGTTGAGCAAGTCTCTTGCAATGAAAGACTTGAGACCAGTAAAACAGATTCTTGGTATGAAGATCACACATGACAGGAAGAAGGGAAAACTTTGGCTATCTCAGGAGAGATATGTTCAAAAGGTACTTGAGAGATTCAACATGAGCAACTCCAAACCTGTTTGTTCTTCACTTGCAAGCCACTTTAAACTAAGTTCTAAGCAGTGTCCTTCAAGCGATAAAGAAAAAGATGAGATGAAAAAGGTTCCTTATGCATTCGCAGTTGGTAGCTTGATGTATGCCATGGTTTGCACAAGGCCGGATATAGCTCATGCAGTTGGTGTGGTTAGTCGATTCCTCTCCAATCCTGGTAAAGAACACTGGTCAGCAGTGAAATGAATACTTAGGTATCTCAAAGGTACTTCTAGTTTCAGCTTATGTTTTGGTAATGATAAACCTGTGTTGGTTGGATACACAGATGCAGATATGGCTGGTGATATTGATTCTAGAAAGTCCACATCAGGATACTTGATGAAGTTTGCAGGGGGAGCAGTCTCATGGCAATTAAGGTTGCAAAAATATGTTGCATTATCCACTACAGAGGCCGAATATATTGCTCTTACTGAAGGGGGCAAAGAGTTGTTATGGATGAAGAAGTTCTTACATGAACTTGGCCTAGTTCAAGAGAACTTTGTGTTGCACTGTGACAGTCAAAGTGCAATCCATCTCAGTAAGCATCCTACTTTTCACTCTCGATCAAAACACATTGAGGTTAGATATCAATGGATTCGAGATGCTATGGAGATGAAGTCATTTGTTGTTGAGAAGATCCATACTGATGGCAACGTGTCTGACATGATGACCAAACCTCTATCAAGAGAGAAGTTTGAGTTCTGCAGAAGAGAAGCAGGCTTGTTAGAGTCTCCTAAATTGAATTTTACATATTGATCGTCGATATGGCAAATTCCTCACATGGTGTGTGAGGGGGAGATTTGTTGTGTATGGTCTCACACCATGTGATGGTGGGACCACCACATTTATTGAGAAGAGAGGCAGCTGACCACTTTAAAATTAAGTGGTTCGGGTACTGTAGCATAAGATTGAAATTAGAAGAGAGGAGAAGAAAATTAAGAGAGAAAAAGAGAAGAAGAGGCAGCAGAGCAGTCTGTGCTCTTTCTTTGATTTCCAGCTCGTTCACCGTTGGATTGGACTAAAATTTTGACAGCAGCTTTTAGACATGTTGCTCTTCATTCTGGACGATTGGATCGAAGATTGGTCGTGTGGAAGCTGGCCGTTTTGATAGAAAACGGGGCTGTCAGTTTTGTGAATTTTTCTCAAATAATTCTCCTTTAATCTTGTTGTAATCCAAGAATAAGTTGTTCTTGATGATATATATGTTGTATCCCTTAGTTGAATCTGAGGAAGAATGATTGTGAACCCATTATTTATTGATAGTGGAAGTTTTTAGGTGGACTACGGTCCCATGGTTTTTCCCACATCGGGTTTTCCACGTTAAAAATCTTGGTGTTGATTTTGTGATTTTTTGCATTATTTTTCATCATTGTTTGATTCTGTTTTACTACACAAAGAGGGAAAGAATTGGGACTTGTGAATTGTAATTGTATTCCGCCAAATTGATTCGGGTAAATTGATGTCCGGTTGTTCCGAGTTTTCCCAACAGAAAGTTGCAAGGAACCGAAGCGGTACATAAAACGTCTGTCATCTATAGAACAACAACTAAGTTATATGTAACGACCAACGGTAAATTTAAGCACCCATTTTTGTTTTTACTTGGATAAAAAATGAAGGTTGAGATTTTTCGAGGACGAAGTCCTGTTTCCTGAAGGTGACTTCAATTGGTTCCTATCATGTGGAACGATGGTTCAACAATGAATTTGATGGCTTAAATTATCGATTTGAATCCTTTACTAACAATACACATTTTTAACACAAGGACAGGGGTGTCAGATTCTAGGGTTCCCTCTTCTACAGTCAGTTCTTGTAATCTTTTCTGCACCACAAGAAACGAGTCTAATTATGAATAATTACCAGCAAGCAAAAATAAAAGCATGATCCTGCTTTCTTCTTCAGTGACATTTTTGCTTCTTCTTTATGGTTCACTAAGATAGAATTTGAGAATATTAATCTCTATTTCTCTAATTCTTCAGAGCAGAGATAACCATATGTGTGTGTGTGTGTGTGTGTGTGTGTGTGTGTGTGTGTGCAAGCTGTTACAAGAGGACGAGTGTTAACTGCTAGAACAACTGGCGTAACTAACATAACTACTTAATTAACTTTCTATTATAACTAACTTTCTGTTATATATAACTAACTGTAAATAACTTACTATTTACGTAACAGACTCTTTCTCTTCCATCATTGGTTTATTAGTTGGTTTATCATCCCTCGCAAGTGGAAAGGTCTGAGAACGATACATAGTTGAGACTTGAGGAATAAGAACCTTGCACTTGGGAGATGTTTGGTTAAGAGATCAGTTGGCTGCTCTTCAGTGGGAACAAATTGCAAATGTAACTTACCTTGGAGAACTTGGTCACGAATGAAGTGGAGATCAATCTCTATGTGCTTCGTTCGTGCATGAAAAATAGGACTCTTTGCCATATGATAAGCACTAATATTGTCATACCAAAGAAAAGGAATAGCAGAAGGAGAAATACATAGCTCTTGTAGTAAAGCCTACATCCAAATGATTTCAGTAGTAGCTAAAACTAGGCCACGATACTCTAATTCAGCACTATTGCGAGACACTACCTTCTGCTTTATAGAGGACTAGGAGACTAAGTTATCCCCTAGATAAACTAGATCTGGTAATGATAATGTATTGAAGAGCACCTATTATACTGCGATATTGAGTGATTTCTTCCATAGAAGTACCATCAAATTTGGACAAATTTTGCCCAATAGCACCAGGAGTTTTGGCAGCTTTGGTATTAAACATTGTCGTGTGATGCAGTAAGTTAGAGGTATACTTAGTTTGGCTTAAATGCATAAATCCTTCATGGTAAGAAACCACTATTCCTAAAAAATAGGAAAGCTGCCCCAAGTCTCGTAAAGTAAAGACAGAATCAAGTCTAGAAATGAGTGAAGAGATCTGTTGAGAGGAGCTGCCAGTGATAAGAATATCATCCATATATATGAGAACTATTAGAGTTGTTGATGCACCAAAATAAAGGAACATGAAGCTATCAGTCCTAGAGTTGCTGAATCCCCATTGTAAAAGGGTAGAGCTGAGTCATTGAAACCAAGCTCGTGGAGCTTGTTTCAAACCATATAAGGCTTTCTTTAATCGACAGACTCTAGTGGGAAACTAAGGATCCTCATAGCCTAGAAGCTGAGCCATATAAACCTGCTCCTTTAACTCTCCATTTACAAATGCGTTATGAACATCAAACTGGCGAACTTCCCACTGAAAACTAATTACAACAGTTAAGATGATTCGAATAGTGGCAACCTTAATAATTGGACTAAATGTTTCAAAATAATCAAGGTCAAAAGTTTGATGATACCCTTTAGCCACAAGTCTGGCTTTATACTTGTCGATACTTCCATTTGGCTTGTGCTTTTAACTTGTATACCCACTTACAACCGATGATATTAATAACAGCAGGCGGGTCAACAAGATCCCAGGTATGGTTTTTATGTAAAGCAGTTATTTCTAGATCCATAGCTTGAGTCCAATTTGAATCTTGGAAAGCCTGGCTAAGAGAGTGTGGTTCTGAGATTTTTGTAGCAAATAGATCAAAAATGGTCTTTTTTTTTAGAGATACCATGCACCAATCATGTGGTCATTCATGGAGCTGGAGTAGAACAAGTATCCTAATCCTCAAGAATTGATGCAAGTTCAGAATGAAAGACAGGAGTGGGGGTGGAAGCACTTGTAGAATGTGTACTATCACTTGGGATGGGTAAAACAGGTGTAGAATGTGATGATAAACTAGGTTGCGGTGGTGAGAGACTGGTGTTTGTAGGTGAAGAGTCAGGGAAAGATAAGATAGTTGGAGTGAGTATCTCTACTGGGGAATCACTAGGAAGGGAACGTATAGGGAAAAAGAATTTGGTTTCATCAAATACAACATGGGGTGTGACATATACACATCTAGTCAGAGGGTCAAGGCACAAATATCCTTTGTTCTAGAAGCTATACCCAAGAAAGACACACTAAAGAGATCGATACTATAGCTTATAACTATTATAGGGATGAATAAATGGATAACACAAGCAACCAAGCACTCTGAAAGACTTGTACTTGGGCATTTTATGAAAAAGAGTGTAATAAGGGGAGTTATTGTTTAGTACCTTGGCATTCTGTTGATGAGGAAAGTGGCAGACTGGAATGCATATTGCCAAAACTATAATGGTAATGAGGCGTGAGATAGTAAGGCCAAACTAGTTTCCACAACATGCCTGTGTTTCCTCTCTACTCTCCCATTCTGAGATGAAGTATAAAGGCAAGACAACAGATGCATGATGTCAGATTGTTGAAGAAAGTTCATAAAGGATCGATATTCCCTACCATTATCAGATTGCAGATATTTTATTTTTGCATCAAACTGATTTTCTATTAGAAGCTTGAACTGTTTAAAGACTGGAAGGGCTTGATCCTTGGTTTGTAGAGGATAGAACCATGTATAACGTGAATAGTCATCAAGGAAGTATTTTGCACCTGACGTAGACTTGACCATAGCGGGTCCCCAGATATCAGTATGAATGAGTTCCAAAGGTTTGAAAGCATAGAAAGTTAAAAGATGAGTAGACAACCTGTGACTTTTAGCCATTTGGCAAGAAGAACAAATAATGGAGCAAACGACACCTTTATTCCTTTCATAAGAAACATTACAACTTTGCATTACTTGAACTACAATGTTAGTGGCAGCATGGCCTAGTCGGTGACGCCAAAGTTCCACTTTATTATGAACAGGACTAAGTCTATGTGAATGAAAAGTAGAAGGATTATGAACTCTAACGTACGCCACTTTCTTGTTTCTGTGCAGTACTGGAAACTTATAAAGCCCATTCTCAAGTCTGCCTTACACTAGCACCTTCTTCGTATACAAGTCCTTCACAACAAAACTATTAGACCGAAACTCAATTAAGGCATTATTGTCTGAGTAGAATTTAGCAACACTAATCAGATTGGCTGAGATAAAAGGAACATGAAATACTTTGCTAAGCTGAAAAGAATGTGAAATAGAGACTAGCCGGTGAGAGCCAGTATTGGAAATGGATAGATGCTTACCATTACCAATTATGACTCTCTCTATGCCTGTGTAAGGTACAGAATTATTGAGGTTCCTTTAATTTTGAGTCAGATGATGACTTACTCTAGAGTCAAGATACCAATCATCACCTATAGAATTATGAGAAGATGCAACCATAGCAGGTATTGTGTTTTGATTTCCAACAGAGGAAGTACCATTGCTTTGTGAGTTTTGATATGAGATATCAAACTGATGGTAACAAACATGAATAGTGTGACCAAACTTGCCACATAATTGACATTGTGGCTTTTCAGAGTTGGTTGAATTATGTTTCCAATTGTAACTATTCCTACCCCCACGACTACAACCTTTATAGGTGTAGTTGCTGGTATTCAAGATATGGCTTTGTCCTCAGCTACCATTGTATTTTATTCCACCACCTCTGTTATTAGAGCAAGAAGCATAACAAGTAGATATAAAGGAGACATGATCAATTGAGCTTTGAATATGCTCAAATGCTAGTTGCATACTATTAACTGCTTCAATAAAGATCTTGTCATCTCGAATGTTGATGGCAGTAACTACTGCATTATAATCAGAACCAAGGTCTCCAAGAAGATTTATTACCTGATCTTGTTCTGGAACAGGTTCTCCAATGGCTATTAGATTGTCTGCAGCGCCTTTAACCTTCATGATATAATCTATCATAGATAAAGATCCTTTCTTCATGGATTGTAATTCAAGCCTGAGTTGCATGATTCTAACTTTTGAGGAAGATGAAAAGGTTTCTCCAAAGCATTCCATGCAGTGCGAGATGTATTGTAGCCAATTATCTGTGTCATGATAGCTGGTATGAGAGATGAGTATATCTAGCTAAGAATCATGCGATCTTGTCTTCTCCAGGTGAAAAATGATGGATTAATTACTCATGGACTTGACTCCTTCTCTAGACAGATGGTTGTGCCATCTATGAAATCCTCAAATCCATTGGCAAAGACAACATTGTCAATTTGAGACCTCCATAAGACATAATTCGATCGATCAAGTTTCATAAGCAGTGTATGATTGAGCATCTAATAAGTGGGGATGGATGCCATTGTTGTGCTTTGTCCAGAGCCAACCGGACCAGAGGTAGATGAAGATTGATTAAATGCAGAAGCCATGGTTAATAAGAGGAAGCTCTGATACCAAGATAAAATTTGAGAATATTAATCTCTATTTCTCTACTTATATATGCAAGCTATTACAAAAGGACGAGTTAACTGCCAGAACAGCTAGTGTAACTAACATAACTGCCTAATTAACTTTCTGTTATAACTAACTTTTTATTATATGTAACTAACTGTAACTAACTTGTTATTTACGTAACAGACTCTTTCTCTTCCATCATTGGTTTATTAGTTGGTTTATCACATTACCTTCTAACTGGGAACAATGTAGAGTCTACCACTTATTTGGAGGGCTATTCTTTTCAAATCAAATATGTCGGAGGAAACTGGCTTTCTTCCCTTTACTTTAGATTAATGATGTTAGGAAGATCCTTGGTACTATTGCCAATAAGTTTCCAATACTTTATTTTGATGCATCAATATCAAGGTACCTCAGAGCAAGGAACTGGAATACAAAGAAGGCTGCCAAGATGTTAAAAGACATGGAATTGGAGGTGGGAATTCAAGCCCAAGAAGATCTGATAAGTATTTGTGAAGCCAACCATTTAAGTTAATAATGGTTGGAGCAGGTGAAGTTATCTTTTTATATTTTAATTAAAAATTATAGGCATCAAATTAGTGCTATTTACCTTACTCCTTGTCTTTTGTATAAATGTTTGCCTATAAATAGGTAATGCATCCAAGCATTATAGACACATCACAAGAGAAAAATTTGAGAGCAAGTAAAGAGAAGAAGAGAGGGTGAGGAGAGAGTAATCCTATAAAATTGTGAGCTATTTGTGAGATAGTAAATGAGGTTTTTTCTCCTAGTAATAGAGAGATTTTGATTGTTCTCGTATTATTAAAGAGACATTGTATTCCACATTACTTAGTAAAATCCTTCTATACTTACTTGTGGACGTAACTCAATTGGATGAATCACATAAATTATTGTGTGTCTCATTTTTCATTTTATTTTATCCCTTACTTTTTATCTTGTTGGGTTTACATTTTAGTATCCTAACAGTATTCGCTTCTGGTATTTTTTATAATTGAATTTTCACTTGCGTAGACTATTTTGGAGTCTTTGCAACTAAAGTAAGAAAAATAAAACAGAAGCCAATAGCTAATTGTAATTGTATTTACTCCCTAATTGTGTTTGTAAAGAATACGGAGAAACACTAAATTTTTTTATCGAGAAGGGTTTTTATTTTTTTCCTCGTATAAGTGAGGATGCAGTTTTTGAAGATCATTTGATGTCAGGTAGCTCATCATGGGACATGTAGACTAGTTCCTTCCTTTTATGTTCTAGTTGTATTTTCTTTGTCATTATTTTTTTAAAACATGACATTCCTTAGTTTCATGTTTGTAATCATGATGAAAAAAAAACAGAACTCGTTGGGATTCTTGGTGTTGCATTGCTTTTCAAGGGACATGGATATTGCATAAATTATTTTCCTTCGATTGCAGTTAGTAACGCAGGACATGTAGTGGTCAACGACGTGTTCAGGATCTTAGAAAATGTTAGGCAATCACAAATGTATCCCTTGGTGCTCATCTCAAATGCCTTGATAAAAGACTAATAACGATGGGGACATTGTACTTGTCTTATTAAGCTTACCAGTAGGGATAACATGGCATAACGAGGATGAAAAAAAAATAAGAGGGGTGGAAAGAGAGAGGAAAAAACCTAGTCATTCGGGCTAAGCCCAAACGACTTGGAATTCCAGCCAGCTAGGCTTTTTACTTAGCAAGTGCAATGCAAGTGTCATACGAGGGAAGCACAATACCTTTGCGTTGCACATGTGAATGCATTATATATATATATATATAGAAGTGTGCATGATATATATGGGACATGCATTTATGCATTCTGCACAAAAATTCCTAGCCATTCCCAAACAACTAAATTGTTTTTATTTTTTCAGGCACCATCAATTATCAAAGTTTAGCTGAATGTACAACGAGAGTAAAAGCTTGATGCATAACAAATATTTATAATCACCTACCAAGTTGGACGAGTTTTACCTATACTTTTTAAATTGTTTATATTGAGTCACTCTACTATCGTTTGGCTTTGGTTGAGTTCATGGATGCTATCCATTGCCTATAACATGATTTCTACCTATTAGTCGATTATTATCTAATAAAGTTGATCAAATAAAATATTAACAAGTGTCCTTTTATATAAAAATATAAAATAATAAATTTAAAATTTAAATACAAAGGAAAAACAACAACAAATATTTTGTTACTTTTCTTGTTAGTTTTGTGAAGTGTTCAGCATTGCACTTGGGTTTTTTTTTTAAGGTGTTTTACATTAAAAAATCCATCAAAAAGAAAAGGAAATTTGAATATATTTAGCCTTAGGAATTGAATAAAATTGGTACAATATATTGATATTGAATAAGTTTTGAATGCTTTCGAGTTATCTTTGTAATTAAGTTTGTATTGAATCAATTTTTTTTTAATTTCATTTAGCTTAGTGATAAATTTCAAAAATCCACAAACATAAAAATGTATTTGGGATGGTAGCTGATTTATAAGTTAGTATTTGAATTTCTTCTTAATCTAAAGAGCTTCAAATCCATTAAGGTGGTTTTGGATACCAATAAAAAAAATAATTCTAATTAGAGGAAGTTTTGATCTTATGATGGTAAAGATAATATCTTATCACATATCAAGGTTGTAGAGAGTTTAAAATTGTGAACCTCATCCTTTGTTATAAAGCTCTCATGATATATTTATAGCCTATAATAAATGGGCCTAGAGAGTAATTACCCTGATAGTATTAAATGAGAGATAAATATCCTTTACCTAATAAGAATATGGTGGGTTCACGGAGGATTTTTAAACATCTAAAAAGATGTAGAGAGATTAAGAGTTTAAGACGACAAATACATTTAAGCCTATAGAAGTGAGTTTTTTTTTCCTGATGTTTAGACTTAAAGGAATCGGTCACTCTCTTAGACATGCTTTAAGAGGATGGTAGTATCTTGGAGTTGGTTGATTGTCAAATCCAAACATCATAGGTCTAATATGTGTGTCAAACCCATAGTATCTTGAGCTTGCCACACTATCAAGCATAAGTACTTTAAACTTGGTTAACTATCAAGTCCAAGTATATTGGATCTGACATGCATGCCAAACTTATGTCACTTTGGACTTGGCACACTAGTATTCAAAGCGTATTAAATCTAACATGCATGTCAGACCCACACTGCAACTTAACTAATAGTCAACTCTAAGCATATTAGATTTGTCATGTTGCTAGATCAATGATACTATCTTGGGCTTGGCACACCGCCAAGTCGAAGTGTCTTGAATATAACTAACTATCAAGTCCAAATATATGACACACTCATGTTATCTTGAACTTGATATATTGTTGTAGTTGAAGTATATTGAATATGACATGCACGTCAGACTCATACATTTATAATAAATAAAATTGATTTATCATTTATATTTTCAATTCAAAGTTAGTTTTATTATGTACTTCTTCTTTTTAATTGACGATGGAGGGGTCACATTAAGAAGCTGTCTAGCTTTCATGGCTTAATCAAACCACATGACAATGGCGGGCTTAATCAAAATAATTTGAAACGTAGAAGTACTAATGTGGGGGTAAAACCCAAGTTCGGCACTTGTATATGTGCCAAGCCAAATTAGGTTTAGCACTTTGAAAGTGAAGGAATAGATCATGACTCCTGTATTACACAAAAATAATCTCAGATGATGTTTTTGGAAATTAATGAAGCCTAAATTATTTTTTAAACGAACACCAAGACCACGGACTTGATAACCATGATTTTGGAAGTAGCATAGTAGAGTAAATATACGCGGCCAAATTTGTTTGATGAGTATACATGTAAGTACTGACAAATTTAGATAAGTAAGTAAGTAAAACTGGTATAAATTATCGATCTTAATTATGATCACAAGGAATCCTTCCCATCCTTTTAGTTAAAAGATTCCAAGTTGATCTTAGCTAGCAAGGCTGAGTTGCATAGTATACCTAGGTTACGCCCCAACCAGCCAAAATCTTGCCTAATAAACAAAGCAAGCAATATTATACTTTCATTCCCTAAGCAGCAAAAGAATCAAGTGTTTAGTTTGCAAAGACTTCAGCAAACACCACTTATGGTTAATTAAGATTGATTAAAATACTTTATAAATGGATTTATGTTAATTATCTATAGAATCAAAGTTCCTGGCCAATTCGTTTTCTTGACTCTTTGTTCTTTTCATCAAATCCCCAGATTACTTTTCCAAGAGTCCAAAATGCTGCCCGCTCTTCTTGTTTAATAAACATACGATTCAGACCTTCAGATCTAATTATGTCTTAAATGATCTCGATGAGAAAACGGACTTTTCCCAAAAACAAATAAAGGAACTCTTAGCACGAGGTGTTTCAGGCGTGAGTTTCTATACATGTGTACTCGATACATAAGCAGCAGCATGATTCCTTCGTTAATTACTTTTAAAATACTGTCTCAATCTCAATAATGCTCCCTAGTAATTCCATATAGATAATTGAACCAGATGCTTTGGTAAGTGTTAATGAACTATGTTACATCACTATCATGCTAGTTTACTTGAAATTTGGTGTCAAATTGAGGATAATATACACTTGATTGTCATGTATAGACAGAAATCCATCCTATCTTAAATACTGAGGAAAATAAATTGATTAGCGGACCACGTGATTATGTTTATACGTCAAAGATGACAAAAGTTCATCATTTTTGGGGTTCAAATTTGAAGGCCTTGTCCACATTATCAAAATTTCCTTCGTATCAGTCTCGACATCGTTTGATTTTGACATGTTCATGAACCTTCTCTTACCGGTTTATCATGTTTTGAGCACTTGATTATTTATCTATCTATCTGTTTGTTTGTTTGTTGAGTAGGATGGAATTTGGTTTTATTGGAGTAGAAAGGATTGCAACGCTTAGAAAAGAAGTCTATCTGCATCTTACAACGGTACTTTGAATGTTTGAGCAGTTTGAATGTTTTAAAAACTTTCATGTATATTTTTAAGAATTCATTTATTTTTTGAAATTAAAAAATTATTTTTAAAAAATATTTTTCAGTATTTTTTTATTTTTTTAATATTCTGATATTAAATTAAATTTTTAAAACTTAAATACTTTAAAAAAATATATTATTATTAGACTTTCATCATTCTCTGCTCTTGAATATTGTACCCATTGGCTTCCCGCTAAAAAAAGTCATGGAGCGAATAGTTAATATAAACAAAATTGTGTAATTTTTAAATATCAGTAATCTTCAACTAATGCAAATGCCATTCAAAAAACTACATAAAAGATTAACATAAAACCAACTACATCTATGCAAAGTGTTTTTAGAAATCATATAAAAAAGTTTATTTTATTTTTAATTATATATTATTATTTTTACTTTAATTTATAATAAATATTAAAATTAATAATATTATAATAATATTAATTATAAAACTAGATTTGACTTGACAGGTTGATTCAAGATATAAATTAGTCTAAATTTAAAAAATAAAAGAATAATTAACTCAACTTAACTTGATAAAAAACTTTTGTCGTCTCAGAATAAATATGGATCAAAAACCTGTTAATTTTTTTTAAAAATAAAATTGGTCAAATAAAATTGCTTTGATTAATTTAAAAAATAAATTTTAAATTAATTAGGTTAACTCTTCAAATTCGTGATCTTATTTCTTCTGATCGAATTTTCTAATTGAATTTTAAAATTATAATAATAATAATATTTATTAATATCTTAACTCATGTCAATTTATATTAATCCTATCGACTTATGACATAAGCTTTACTCTAATTAATTTAAAGTTGAGTTTTAAAATTATAATATTAAATAATTCTAATTAATTTTATTTTGTTGTTGTAAATTAAAGAATCCAAGGATATAATCATCTTAACCCAAGATTTATATCTAAAATAGTTTATAAACATTGATTTTGATCAAAATAGCTGGAGTCACAAGTTTTTTTAATAAGAATTTTTTAGCAAGTTCTTGTAAGAAACGATTTTAACACTTTAATTAATTCAAAATATACTCTGATTAAACCTCTTTTGCTTTCTATTATTAACCCCAACATAAATTGATATGTTTAAGCTAAAATCAAGTTTAGTAAATCTGGATAGAACCAACAACATAAAACTTCAATTTTAATCCAAGTTAATCCAAGAAATAACTCCATCATAGCTGAATGTTTCCATTTCAAAACTTAAGATAAAATCATATAACAAAATTATATGCCCTTTCAAGGAATATCATGGCAAAAAAACCAAAAATCTAAGTTCTTGAACTATAAAGTATTTTTATAGAAGAATATTTTTTATTAAATTTTAACTGTAAAAGTGTGTTGATCCACTTTTAATTTTGTTTTAAATATATATCTACTAACAATGTTTTTTCTTGAAAAAAAACTAAAATAAAGTGGTGGCCGTTAATTTAATCCTACCAAGTGATATGAAATATATAAATAAAAAATCCGTAGATGCATGAGGTTTCAGGTCGTCTAAGTTTCCAAAATGCGCGCCATCGTTCATGTACACAGGAAACAAAATAATGGTCAGCTAAGAGCCGAAAAAGTGAAAAAGAAAAGGTGAGACAAGATAACATAATTTGATGGAACACCTAGGACTGCGACTAGTAAAAAACCACCCTAGGTACTGTCATTGCTTGGTTGAATGCAGGATGGATACAAGCATCCAAGGGAAATTCCTGAGGAGGAAGGCTGCTCTTTGCTTTCTCATAATCATCTACTTTTCTTTGCTTTTTATCTTTTGACAATATGTTTGCCTTTATCTTTTGTATGCTTCTGTGTGACCAAATAAAGTTTGTTTAATCAAATTATCTAAGTAGAGCATCCAATAGTAAAAATTTTAGGTTAAAGAGTTTGTCTTTTTAATTTTAAATTTGAGAATTGTGATTTTTTATATTAATGATTATTAGAGATTTATTTAATTATTTACTTCAAAATTATGATAATTAGTTGAGATATAAATAAATAAAAAATTGTTAAATCACAAGAGATTTGTATAGTTAATTTCGTATTTATAAAGTCATCATTTCCATAACCTATAACCTATGAATAAATTGTTATCTAACATAATGTTGCTAATCACAAGTGTATTTTTATCACACACTTTTTTAAGTGCAAATGTATAATAAGGATTTTTTAATTAGCTTACGTTTTTTGTTATGATCTAAAAAACACCTAACTTAATAAGAAAAATATATGAGTAGAATTAAATAGTATATCAAATTAAATAGTATTAATATTAATATGTTATATGAAAAAAAAATCAAGCCTTTTTGGATAATAAACTGTAACAATGTTTTTCTTTTTTATTGGTCCTTGAAATTTTTTACAGTTTAATCTTTCAATTTCTTTGTCATCTTATTTGGTCTTAAAATTACTTTGATTTACTATTGATCTTGGTTATTGTTTATTTTTCAATCTCTATTTATTTTGTTTTGAATCTCTTTTTTTATTGATTTTGTTTTTTATTTCAATCCTTAATATTTTGTTTTATTTTTTATATCAAATTTGATACATGTACTTTTAATTACAATATATATTTTGATCATTTTCTTAATTATTATTTTTTAATTTCATACCTCTACATTTGGCATAAATTTATTTCTAGTTCAAATTTTATCCTTATTCTTTGGATTTATATTGTATTGTTTTAAATATATTTTTTTAATTTCATTATTTAGTTGTTGATTGATTGAGAATTTAACTTCATAATTTTTTGGGTTTACCTTCTATAAAGTTAGTTCTAATCTCATACCTTATGTCACAAGTTTCAAAGATTAGTCCATGTTGATTTTGGTATTTTTAGGCTCTTTTTTAAAATTAATTTTTTATATCAATTTCATCATTTAATATTAAGTTGGCTGAGGATTAAACTTCATTATATATTTTTTTTATGGAGTTATCTCAATCTCATGTTTTAGGTTACAAACTTGGTATATCAACCTGAGTTGACTCATATATTTTTTACATTGCTTATTTTTTTAAGTTTTATCTATTAACATTATTTGTTAATTGAATTCTATTCAATTTACTTTTTATAAGGTTATTATCATCTCATGACTAGATATGAATTTTAGAGGTTAACTTAAGTAACCTCAAGTTATTTTTTGTATCCTTGTTAATTTTTAGTTTGTCAAAATTTAATGTGTTGTGAATTAAGCTTTCATTTTCATTTTTTATTTTCACTTTCTATGAAATTATAATATTCTCATTTAATATGAAGTTATATTATTCTCATTTAATTTTTTTTCTTCGTTATCAAATAAGATCACAAAGGTCTTTTAAAAAATTAGGAGGATATCTTTACATAATATTGATAAGAGTTTATCTTGACTTGATCAATGTCTATTTTTTTATTTACTATAATTGTTTATTTTTTAATTATAATATTAAATTAACTAAACTTATTGAATCTAACCGGGTCAATTACTCGATTCTTGGACTTTTCAATTTAAAAATATTGGTGTTTTCTGAGAACTTTTTTTTATATTTGAGAAAAATTCAGCTCAGCTTGTTATAGAGTACTGGCTACTATTCTAGTAAATAACTATTAGTTATCATTTCTATGAATAATATTCACATGTTATTGCTTGCAATATCACTTGGTTATTCATAAAATTAAATAAAAAGTCAATAACTAATTATTTTGTTAATCCCTCATATTCTTTTAATTTTAAATTATTGGTCATATTAGTTAACAATGCTGGGAAATTTCAATATTTTATTAAAATAAACATGATTGACATCACTTCTTTTAACCAAATTAAAAAAAATTATATATACTTCAAAAAATCAACATAAAATTTAATTATAACAAAATCTAAATTGTGTGGGGAATTCATAATGTAATTTGCGCTATAGATCTCCTCACAAAACATTATAAAATCACTAATCATAGTGTTTTTTTTTTTAATTTTGCCTTATAAAATCAAATTGTAGACCAATTTCAGTTAATTTGCCATAAAAATATAAAATTAAAAAATAGGGATCAAAGTATATCTTTATCACATATAATTACTTTGTAGGTGCAAACATAAGCATAATAAGGATTCTTTAATCATTTTAGCTTATGTCTTTTATTTTGAATTAATAAACACCTAACTTAAAATATATGAGTAGAATTAAGTGGTATACCAAATTAAATAGCATTATTGTTAATATATTATAAGAAAAAAAAAATCAAGGCTCCTTAGACTTTGATGATAGAGTCTAACAATGATTTCTTTTTTCTCTTAATTTCTTTGTCACGTTAGTTCATCTTTTAAAATTGCTTTGATTTGAAATTGGTCTTGGTCATTGTTTTTACATATGTGCAAATTTGTGTGGTAGGCACACGTTAGCAAATGGAAGAAGCTCGCCATATTCTAACACCGTGTCCAGCTTCATCCGATGAACAAACACTAGCTTCTACAATAGTTGGAAGGGGCACACGAAGCTCTTCAAGATGGCCCGACGTTGTTGGCAAATGCATGGTAATAAGGCTCTAATGGCCTTTTTTCTTTTCCATATTTTCTCTTTTTTTTTTTTATTGAGACTCACATTAGCTTATCAAAATTTAAAAGTGTCATGTCATTTTATTTTTATATTAAATTTATTTTTTATTCTTTTAATTTCTATATATATATTTTATTTTAAATCCCTTTTTTATTAATTTTTTTTCATTCTATCCCTTAGCATTTTATTTCATTTTATTTTTATATCAAATTTGATCTATATACTTTTAATTGCTATTTGTGTTTTGATCTTTTTCTTAATTTTTTTTCCATCCCTCATCATTTGGCATCATTTTATTTATAAATCAAATTTAATTAACATTCTTTTGATTTATAATGTATTGTTTTACATACTTTTTTTAAATTGAATTTTTGATTTAAATTTTATCACTTAGCTTTTGGTTGATTAAGAATTTAATTTCATGATTTTTTATGTTTTTTTTTTCTATAGGGTTAATCTCAATCTCATACCTCTAGTCATGAGTTTTAAAGAAAAGCTCATATTGACTTTGGTATTTTTATGTTCTTTTACAAAATTGATGTTTTATATCAATTTTATTTTTCAATATTGAGTTAGTTGAGGATAAAACTTCATTATATTTTTTATTTTCTTTTTTATACGGTTATCTTAATCTCATGTTTCAAGTTTCAAGCTTGATAGGTCAATTCAAGTTAAATCATTTTTTTTGTTACTTATTCTGTTAAGTTTTGTTTATTAACATTGAATTATTTGTTAATTAAGCTCATAATTCTATTCAATTTGCTTATTATGGGGTTATTATTGTCTTATGATTAGATGATGGATTTAGGAAGCTGACTTAAGCAGCCTTGAGTTGTTTTTATGTGCTTTATTTATTTATTTTTAATCCATTAATATTTGATGTGCTAGGAATTAAGTTTTTATTTTTATTTTTATTTTTATTTTTACTTTACATGGAGTTATCACATTCTTAATTATTTTTTTTCTTTGTTATCAAATAAGATCACAAAGGCCTTTTAACAAATTACGAAGATATTTTTCTATAATATTGGTAAGAGTTTATCTCAACTTGATCATTATCCTTTTTTTTTTATTTGGTTTAGTTTATTTACTATAATTGTCTATTTTTTTATCATATTATTAAATTAACTAAGCTTATTAAACCTAACCTAGTCAGGTGCTCGATTCTTGGACTTTTCTATTTGACTTTTCTATTTAAAAATGTTGGTCTTTTCTAGGAATTGTTTTATATTAGGAGAAATTTAGCTCAGCTCGTGGCGTAGCATAAGCCACCAATCTAGTAAACAAGTATCAGTCATCACTTTTATAAATAATACTCATATATTATTGCTTGCAATATCAGTTGGTTATTTATAAAATTAAATATAAAGCCAATAACTTATTATTTTTTTAATCCCTTATATTTTTAAAATTTTAAAATATTAGTCTTCTTAGTTATTAAAATAAGCATGGTCAACAACAATTATTTTAACCAAATTAAATAAAATTATATATACTTAAAAAAAGCAATATAAAATTTAATTATAATAAAATCTAAATTGTGTTGCATTGTAGATCTCTTCACAAAATAATATAGGCTTATTATTCATTGTATTTTTTTCTTTTCTTCCTTTTTTTATTTTGCTCGTATATAATGAAATTATAGTCCAATCTTAGTTAATTTGTTAGGAAAGAGTGAAATTAAAATACAGGTATCAAAGTGCAAAAATCATAGGAAATGTAAGGATTTTTTAACTTTAGGCAAAATATTTATTGCAATCCTTGTACTTTCCAAATTATATGCATAATGTCTCCAATCTTCAAAACAAAGTCAATTTTAGTCCAAAACAAACATCATTAGGAGAGAGGGGGGGGTAGAGAGAGTAGATTTTGATATTAGAGAGAGAATTAAAATTGACATTAATTTATGGCATCAAAATAAGTGATCTTGGTGTCAACGAGTGTTTTATTTAATAAAAAGATTTTCACTTAAGGTTTTTTTATCTTTAAAATGCCTAAAAACCATATCTAAGACTGGAAAGAATTTATTTTTGGATTGAATTTAGATGTTTATGTAGTTTTGATTTTTATGTCATTAATGAGTTTATCAATGTATTTAAGGTTTTTTTAAGTGTTTTAGGTCAAAATGAATTAAAAATATATTTATATGTCAAAAAATCATTAATCTAATTTTCTAACTGTTAGAACGGTTGAAATCTAAGAAAAATTAAAATACATATTGTTTGTCTAAATAATTTAAAAAAGACCCACATGTGCGAATCCTTTATAAATAAGCCAGATGTAGCAACGTGGGCTTCTTTTTTAATTTTTTTTAATTTTAACTATAGTTATCATTAATGAAATTTATTTTTATTTATTAATACATATGATTCTTAATTTATTTAATTAGATATATTTATAAGCTTTTTAACATATAGTTAGATTTTTTATGTAAAATAACACATAAAAAAAGCCAGTAAAATCAATTTTTTTAGAAAAAAAATTACAAACACATAGTAAAGGGTATTTCAAATAGCTAGTTTGTTCTATTTTTTATTTTTTTTGCAATCCAATTTATAATTCATGACAACGTGCTTTCTATACATAAATCCAACTGGTTAACAATTCCTTTCTTATTAACTATGTAAGATAAAACAAAGTTGATGGTGGTGTTGTTTCCAATAACAAATTTGAATTTTGTAGTTCTTGTAGATAATGTCCGAGATGACAAACATTCCTTTTAGATAATGAATAATCAATTAACATTGTAAAAGTAAGTTATATCTTAGTCCCTCTAGTTTTGTAAAATAAATTAAATAGTCTCTTAAAGAGCATGAAATAGGAGAAAATGATCAATTTACAAATAACTTTGAAAATATAGGGACTAATTGGTCATTTGCAAAACTAAAGGGACTAATTTGTAATTTCTCATGTTGGAAATGGTACAGAAGCATCCAAATTTCGTGCTCGTTTTTCAACAAAGGCTGGTTTTTGGTTCCATTTTGCTGGCAACAAGAAGATGACCTAGTCTGCAATGTCCTTCGGAAATCTCTCCATCGTGATTTCGTAGAAAATCACGTTTTGTCAAGTGTCAAGTGTCAACCCCTCTTTATAATTATAAGGAATTAAAAATTAAAAATATAACAAAATAATAATACAAAGACAATTAATTTTTATAAGTTCAAGAAAAATTCAATGAAGAACTTAAAATATTAGCACCATTGCACATATAATATTATTTTAAAATAAACTAAATTTAAAAAAAAATATAATTACAAGTTAAATAATTCTATGTATATTAAGTAAAAATTTCATAAACAAAACTAGAAAAATAATAAAATAATATTAATTAAAAAATGCAAAAATCTTGCACAATAATTTTTAGATATTATTGTAGGTCTTATTAGTTTTTTACGTTAAAAACAATCTTTTAGAATCTTCTATAAAAAAATTAAGCTTTAATTAGTGTGATTTATGCAATGCTTGGATAAGAAGTGATATTTTTGGGCTTAATATTTTTTAATTTATAATTTTATATTAATAATTATAATTTTAAATTTAATCATTAAATTAAACTTTAATTTTACTAAAAACTTTTAAAATTTATATTTTTTATAAAATTAAAATTTTATAACTATTAGAGTTCGATAATTAGTAAAAGTTTTGTTTAGCAAGTAATTATTTTGTACAAGTATAATATAGATAGTAATAATTAGGATTATTTTAGCATATTTTCATATTTGTTGGTAGTTTGTTCAAGATTCTTATGTATATCTCAATTGGTCAGAAGTTATAGATTTTATTTTTATAAGTGTATATCTATTATTTTAGAGAATTAAAATTTTTAAAGTTATATACAAAAAAATAAAATAAATTATAATAAAGAACTTGACACAATAATTACTTTAACCAAGATATTAAAGTTATTATACAAAAAAAAATTCTAAATCAATTAGAAAAATATTAAAAATCTCGCACAATAATTTTTAGATATTATCGTAGGTCTTACAAGTTTTTCACCTTAAAAAAAACTTTTAAAATCTTCTATGATAAATACCAAGTTTTGATTAATGTGATCCATGCAATGCTTGAATAAAAAGTGGTGTTTTTTGGCTTAATATTTTTAATGTATAATTTTATATTAATAATTATAATTTTTAATTTATCATTAAATTAAATTTGAATTTTATGAGAAACTTTTAAAATTTATATTTTTTATAAAATTAAAATTTTATAGTTATTAGAGTTGATAATTCATAAACTTTTTTATTTAGCAAGTAATTATTTTGTACGTTTAGTAATTGGTAAATAAAAGCAAGTAATTATTTTCTACAAGGACAATATAAATGGCAATAATTAGAGTTATTTATTTTACCTAGGATTTCCACGTCGGTAACTAGAATTAATTATAACAGGGATTTTTTTGTTTTTGTGGGACACAATAGTCGGCATACAAGTTTTATCAAGTTGGCAGAATTTTTCTTTCGAAGATCAGAGGTACATATTATTATCAAGTTTCGTCGGTAACGTGTGGGGTCTAATTAAAGCAAGGAGTCTTTATTACAGAAGGACTCAAAGTTGACGGCCTCTTGTTTTGTCAAAAGTTCAAGTCGGCTATTTAAGATAATAACGATTTCAACAATTCATTTTATCAAGCAATCGATTGGATTAATTTAATAATTAAATTGATTGTCTAGTTTGGGCTGAATCCTATATTTCCAAAATTCTCGAGTTTTTACTTCTAGGTGTTGACATCATGCATGCTCAATTGCAATATAGAATAACTAGATTCCTCGTGACATTAATCTTTAACTGTATTATAATTATCTTATGTAATAAATAAAGAAGTTCCACATTCACACAAAAGAAACGGGAAAAGATAAACTTGCACATATATGTTATTATATATGTTTATCTCATTAATATAATTTTGAATCTATTCTTAATAATTATCTTTGCATAAGATCAAATACTAGATTTTATCAATTATAAGTATTATTACCAAAATTATGATGACAAATTTAATCATATTTAAAACCCAATAGAAAAGTTACCATACTTAATAACTATTCTTGCCTTAATGTAAGGATTAAACAATGATAATAACAAATGTCAAGATTAGAGGTTCCACTAATGGTATATGAAATAAGTATAGTATAAACTCTTATTATTCAATTGAAAACCACACACAAAGGAAGTTTCAATCAGATTATAAATTGTTAATATGATTACGTTAGTCATCTTATTCGATTAATGCTAATACTTATAGATCTCGTTAAGCATTTATGATTATAACTTATATTAACAACAAATCAAGTTTCTTTCATAGCTCAAGTGTCAGTTATACCATACAGTATGAACTATGAAAGTGCCAAGCATTTGTTGTACCAAGTGTTATACAACATAAATTAAAATTAGTCATTTAACAAACAAAGTATTAAAGAGCGAACAAGATAACAAATACAAAACATGTTAGTATCAAATATTAAAATCCATATTGAGTTTACATTATACTTTTATTACACCATTAGTGTAACCTTTTCACCTTGACATAATAAACTTAGTTAAACATAATGAAAGAACAAAAAATAAATAAATAAAATATGAACATAAATAAGATAAAAGTTAAATAAGGAAATGAAAGGTATAAACTTGATATTAATGAAAGCAAAGCATAAACATTACAAAAAATACAAAGAGAGAAAACAAGAGCATAATCTTGATTTGGAAACTAATATACCCAAATGCATGGCAAATGCCTTTTTTTATAGGCCAAAATTGGGAACTATTGATTTGATGACTAATTGATGAGTGAGTGACCAACTCTTGACTTCATGACAATCCTTATCTTCTCTTGTTTGCCTTCATTGGTAACGTCAAAATTGAAGCCACTTGAAAACATGAAAGTTATAGGAAATTGTCTTAGATTTCTTATGTAAACAATTTAAGTCATTTGGACTTCTAGAACTCCAGTTATAGGAAATTATCTTAGATTTCTTGTGTAAATAATTTAAGTCATTTGGACTTCTAGAACTCTATATATGGGTCAAACACTAAACATTGCTTGAGTTGGAAGACAAATTCAGATTTCTTTGTTATTGCTACAATTTGGACTTGAAAATAACCTTTTTAAGTCTTAGGCTCCATATGAAAGTTGTAGGCCTATGTCTTACCTTTCCATCCATATAAATTATACCTAAATCTAAGATCTATAGCTCCAGATATGACTCAATTACCAAATAATATTTTGGTTTGGACTGTATTGAGATCTCTTTGCTAAGTTTGGCCATCTCTTTATCCTTTCAATTTCAATTCTTAAATTCATCAATCAGTCCTTTTATTTATATGATAGACCTGCATTTAAAATGAACATTTACCACAAATTAAAGGTATCTTATATTATTATATACGTTATTATAAAACATGCTTTAGTTAAGGAGTTATTGATACTTCAAGTGCAAAATGATGATATAAAACCTTAATAAAAATACAATTTGAAGTATTAATCACCCATTAATTTGGCATTTCTATTCAAAAATCAATAATTTGAGAGTCCTAATTAGACACCAAATAATTTGGCAATTCAATTTGGATGCCAATCAATCCCATCTTTATTATCATAATATATAGACATACTTATTCACACAATTATTATCATGAAATCATGAATATAAGGAATTATAGTTAATAATAAATTGAAAATCAATAATAAGGTCAAGGGTAGGATACCTATTTGTGGTCTGAATCGTGCTTACTATAAGATTTTATTATGTGTTGTGTCGTTACACAACGTCGGGCGACGACTTCACTTTTTGTTTATTTCCCAAAATGATTTTTCTTGATTAGGGAAAATAAAGATTTTATTGGAGTCGCCATCTAGTAATTTGAGGGAACTAGAAATCTCAAATTAGATACTGATCCTAGAGATTCAGGTACTAGTTAGTTATAATTAAGGGAAAGTAGTCATCACCCTTAAAACATCATTTCAAGAGAAGGGTTACCCTTACTTCTGTGTTTTTTTATTTAAATGCTATTATATTTTAAATTTATTTGTAATTTTTTTTAAAGATGATTAAAGTTGGTCCCTAAAAATAGAAGACACGTCAAAAAATGATATCAGTCCCTAAAAATAGGAGACTCGTCTAAAATGTCAATGTTTAACCCTAAAAAGAGAGTTACATCTGAGTTACCAGAAAGAAACAATGGATATAATCCATATTTTTTATTTAAACTTTTGATATCAATCTTTTTTGTAAAGAAAACATACGCGTCAACAAACAATGTTCATAGGAAAAGCGTCAAAAAAATGAATGACATCAGTCCTTAAAAATAAAAGACTCATCTAAAATATTGACATTTAACCCTAAAAAAGAGAGTTACATTTGAGTTATAAAAAAGAAATAATAGACATAATTCATATTTGGTATTTAAACTTTTGATATCGATCCTTTTCTATAAAAAGAGACGTGTCAACAAACAATATTCGTTAAAAAAAAAATTATGTTAGTATCATTGAGAAATGAGTATGACCATACTTGAAAATTGGGCTTTGAACCCACGTACGATGACATAATAAGATGGATGTTAGACTGGCGTCATTATTCTTTTTATATTTATTTTGGTTTTTTTACAACATACAAAGAAAATTTTATAACAACTTGTAAAAACAAAATAATTAAATACTACTAGGAATCCCAAAAATTACCTGAGTGCCATCGTATAGGTAAAAGATTGAAATACCTTTGAATTTCTTAGAAAATTATGAAAATATCCCTGGCGGTGCGTGTAGCTTATGCACAGTTACTATTGAAGGGGGTGAAATTCTTCGGCGAGATCCCCAACCAAAAAAGGTTTAGATGGTTGTTAATGGCTGATGAGGGAGAATCGACAGTTTGAAACTTCGGATGGTCGAAGAAATTGCGATCTTTTTCTAACTAGATGAGGCTGAGAAAGCAATGAAAACCGCTTAGGTTTTGCTTTAAAAGAGGCGATTAACCTTTTTATGGTGGTTTAGAGGCTTTAAACAGCCGTAGATGCGAGATCGGATGAAAGAGAGAGAATTACCAGTAGGAGGGGGGAGAGAGCCTCTGAAATTTACTACCGTGTGAACGTTAGCATGGTAAACCGATGCACATGAAGGTTGTGAACCGTTGGATTACGAATGAACTGATCCTTCGACTGTGATTGACTTGATCTACAAGTTGATCGGATGGTCCGAATGGACTGAGCTTTGTTGTAGTATGGTGAGATGCACCGAGACTTTGGTACAACAGGTGACGTGGCACGACAGGATCGAAGAGGAAATTGTTTTAAGGGCTGAGATGGATTCATGTTTTAATCTAGTATGGTAAGCCTATTAGATCCTATTAAATCAATAGTCCAAAATTAAATATTATTAGATCTAATGGTTAGGATATTTTTAGTATTTTCAAATTGTTTTTTTTATTAATATCTTACTAGCGTGAAGAAATACTAAAAAAATCTCAAAAAGTAATCCAAATCTCTACTCTTTGCTTTTTATAGCCAATAATAGGAGACATCAAAATCTAATATAGGTGAGATGGATCTGCTTTAAAGAAAAACAATTACCCCACCTATCATCAACACAACTGCTCTACCTATTATGAAAAAATTTCTACATTATTGATTTTTTTTTATTATATATAATAATAAATATTTATATCAGTAAAATTAAAAACTTAAATCAATATTAGAAAAAGCTCGTTTCAACTGCTAAAAATCAATTTTAATTACCGAAAATTATGTTGAAACACTAAAAAAAAACCTTTCGATGAGTATCAAACTGGTGAACCGAGTTTTGACAAAAAATAATAGTTTAGACCTAAAATAGTCTGAAACTTATTTTTTATCTTAGTCGATATGGTTGGACCAGTATTCACCTGGTGGACTCGATTTTGATTGAAAATGACAGTTTTGACCCAATACAGCCCGAAAACTCATTTTTTATGCTAGTCGACATGATCTGACCCGTATTGACCTGGTGAACTTGATTTTGATAAAAAAAATAACGGTTTTGACCCGAAACGACCTGAAACTCATTTTTTACCTTAGTTGACATAGTTTGACCCATATTGACTCGATGGGCTCGATTTTGACCCGAAACAGCCTGAAAACTCATTTTTTTAGCATGGTGGAATTGGTTTTTATGGAAAGATATGATTGAACCGAGAAAAATATATTTTTAAATTTTTATTAGTTTTTTTGGATTTTTTTATGAATAATAAAATAAAATAACATTCGAGAAAATCTTGGTGAATCCAAAATTGGGTTACTGTTGTAATGTCGTGGTCGCATAAATTAATTACCCTAGCTTAAAACACAACACACAAGATAGTATAGAGCAAGCAAGGGGTCGATCCCACAAGGAAGATTTAGTTCAAATTTTTATGCTATATGTTATACAATTGGGAGGTTTTGATTTGTGATTATCTAAATTATGGAAGAAATTAAATTAGCAAACAAAATCAATTTAAACTAAAATTTATTAACAAACCTTAGTCGCAAGCACACATCCACCAATGGAAGTTAGAGCCAATCCTTGAAACTAAAATTGTAGTTTATGTTCTGAAATTTTACCTTTTCTTAACGTTGATTAATTAACGGATCTACCATATAACTAATTCTAACCAACAAACAATTAAAGTGTCCACACTAGTGATTCAATTTAATGGCATCTTTAAGAACTAGATAATTTCATCAAGATTAACATACAAGTTGTACGCAGCTTTTGTCACTTTGTTCAAATGTTCTCCCTAAGTTCAATAACGTAGTTCTGCCATAATTATCAAGCTTGGTTGCTTCACAAGTTCATATATCACAACTCCGGTTTTGATATTAAACTTAGTAATAGATTATTCACAATAATAACTTAGAGTCCGCTCTAGCAATCATCAACAACAATAATAGAAAATACACATAGAAAAATAATCATACTCATTCATGAAATTCGAAGGTTTGTTGTGTCCCTACAACCAAGAAAAAAGCTTAGCCTTGTATAACTATTGAACAATTACTCCTAAAGAATGAAGAATGCATAATTTTTCAGTTTCTTAGAGGAGGGGGGTGTTTTTCTCCTCTTGGGTGGCTGCCCCCCTTCTCTTCTCTCATTCTTTTTATATCCTAGGAAACCCTAGTCTTTATTTTACAAAATAGTCCTTCCTTAAGTTGGTAGTCTACATTTAAGTACTTCAATAACTATTTTCCCTCAAAAGAAGAAACAGTTTTGCATGAAATCTTCAAGCTTTGACTTAGAGGAGCTAAATTACTGATATACAAACTTGGATGTTGGTTTAGAAGCTTCAAAACGTAATTTGAACTCGTTTCTTCACGAAACTTGTTTGTTGGTAAAATTCAGTTGTCATCTTTAAAAACTCATATCTCCATCATATGACATCGTTCTTGGCTAACATTTGGAGCGTTTATAGACATTTTAGTCAGGAATCCAAAACAATTAATTTTATATCAATTGGACTTCTATAGCTCCAGATATTCAAGTTTGAATGGCTGAAGGTCAACACTAGCAGATTGGGAGATTTGATTTTGAAAGTTGTGATTTCCATGCTCTTCTTCATTTTATTTTCTTGCCATAGATGTACAGAAAGGTATGGGTGTCAAATTTTTAATTCAACTAGAATTACTTCATTTTGACCTCTAGAGCTCACGTTCTGCACAAAAAATCAATTAAAGGTCAAATCTGTCAATTATCTCCAATTTACTCCTTTTTGCATCTTTCATCCAAAAGTGCCTTCAAAACATAAAATGTAGAATATCAAGGCATTTTACATATAAGACATGGACAAAACATTAGGTAGATGTGGGTGAAATTATCGAATAATATGGTTACATCAGTTACAACATGTTATGATAAGATTTTATGATTAAACATATATATAGGATTGATATATAAGAAACATATTCTTACTTCTTTTTTTAATCTTGTTTAGCATTTTTGCAAAAGAAAGGAAAAAATATTAGTTGCATGCATTTTGGGGTTTAAGTTTATAAAAACTCATTATAGCTTAGCACCATTATGGCTTAGCCTATATTAATGGCTCATTAAGCCAACATTCTTTAAAAAATTAAAAATTTAATTTTTTATTTCTAAAAAACCATTTCAAAAATATTCTTTTATTTATTTATTTTTGTTATGATAAATAAACTCAATATAGGTCATTGCCTTTGATATTAAGAGTAGCACATCTTCCCTTAGAAAAAAACAATAAATTTTTAGTCTAATATTCAATTACGAGAGAATTAAGAGTTTTAATACATTTAATCTAATATTCACTAATTACATTTTAAGTATAAGTCAAAAGTATTAAATCTCATTCTATAAATATTGCAGGTGAAACCTACGTGTCATAAAATAGGTGATCCTCATCAAGAAATATTCCATGGATCTTTTCTAAGATTTAGGTTGGGTTTAATGAGCCTAATATAAGGTCATGGATTACTCAGTGACATGACTTAATCAATAAATAGTAATAAATTATGATAAAAAATGACTAACCTTGAAATTGTCAATTCACTAAGGGTATCCAAATGTAATAACATGGGGTGGAAAAAATGAACCAAACCATAGAATAACTAAGTCTAACCAACAATCATCATTTAACTCAATATGGTAAAAATGTTATTACCATATAAATAGACTACTAATAAATTAGGTATAACAAATTAATAAGAATAATGATAAAAAAAAAAAACAAGTAGCATTACAACTTATCATAGATAAGATGTTTTGGGGTGATAATATCTTTTCTTTAACGTAATTAATCCCTTATGCCAAATTCTTTTAGATCAATTAGGGTTTTTATTGACAATTATACATGATGGTGATTTTTTTTGCATTTTACCCTATTTTTTAAACAACAAAACAAGCCTTTTATTTTTTATAGGCTTGTCACTATGTCAAATGTGATAGAATGATGAATTTATAAGGAACTAGCTAAGATTAAGCTTTGTATTCATGTCTTTTTATTATTAAATTTTTGTTGTGCCTTTTTTCTTTTTACTTCAAGTTTTAACATATGTCCTTATCTCATTATGCCATTAGATTCATGCCTTGATACAATATCATTTAAGAGGCACAAACATTAACTTTAGGTTACAATGGAAAGCAGTAGTACTCTAATGGCTTTTGATTAATATTTAAAAGTGTATTTTTATTAAGGTTTTATATCAATATGTTGTACTTGAAGTATCAATAACTCATTAACTAAAACTAGTTTTATAATAACAAGTTTGATACTATAAGATACCTTTAATTTATGGTAAATGTACATCTTAAATGTAAGCCTATCACATAAATCAAAAGATTGAATGATGAGTTCAACTATTGAAATTGAGAAGATAAAGAGATGGTGAAGCTTAGAGAAGAGATGTTAGTTCAGTTCAAACTAGAACATTGTTTGGTAATTGGATCATAACTAGAGCTGTTGAACTTGGATTTATGTTTGCTTTATAAGGATGAAAAGCTAAGATATAGGCCTAAAATATTCATTAAGAAGGCAAGATTTAATTTTTCTGTTTGGAAGTCCAAATCTTAGCAACAACGGAGAAGTTTGAATCTGTCCTCCAGCCCAAACATTATTCAGTATTCAACCCATATCTGGAGTTCTAAAAGTGCAAATGACCTCAATTATTTTTTTCTTGAAAGCTGAGATAAATTCCTAGAACTTTCATGATTTAAGTTTGTTCGAATTATGACGTTAGCAATGATGTTTGGTTCAAACAAAAGGATAAGGATTGTTACCAAGTCAAGAGTTCGCCACTCACTTAACAATTAGTCAAAAAATTAATAGTTTTCAATTTTGGCTTATAACTTAGTTACCAAATCAATAGTTTCTAATTTTGGCCTATAAAAGGAGACATTTGCCATGCATTTAGGCATCTTGGTTTTTAGATTAAGATCATATTCTTGCTTTGTCTATTTATATTTTTGTAATTTTTAAGTTTTGCTTTTATTAATCTCTTATTTATGCTTTTCATTTCCTTTCATTTACATAATTAATTTATATTTTATTTATGTTCTTATCTTGTTTATTTATGTTTCTCTTCTTTTATAATGTTTAGTTAAGTTTATTTTGTCAAGGTGAAAAGGTTACACTAATGGTGTAATAATAAGTATAATGTAAACTCAATATGGACTTTAATGTTTAATACTAATGACACGATGAAAAGATTGATGTCTTCTCTCAAGTGCAGGAGTGTCGAAGTAATAAATAACCCAGCAAGACCAGGGTCAAACCACAGGGAGGTTAATTGTACAAATTATAAACGACAATTATAAACAACAACAATAATAATCACAACAACAACAATACTAACAGAAATAGTAGTAGTAGTAAAGAAAAAAATGGAGAAGAAGAAAAAGAAGATGAGAACTTTGAGATGGAATATCAATATAAAGATTAAACAATGATAATAACAAATGTCAAGGTTAGAGGTTCCACTAATGGTATGTCAAATAAGTATAGTATAAACTCTTATTATTCAATTGGAAACCACACACAAAGAAGTTTCCAATCGGATTATAGATTGTTACCATGATTACATTAGTCATTGACACGACTGAAAGATTGATGTCTTCTCCCAAGTGCAGGAGTGTCGAAGTAATAAATAACCCGGTAAGACCGGGGTCGAACCACAGGGAGGTTAATTGTACAAATTATAAATAACAATAATACATCAACAATAACAACAATAATAATAATAACAATAATAATAATAATACTAATACTAATAATACTAATACTAATAATAATAATAATAATAATAATAATAATAATAATAATAATAGTAATAGTAGTAGTACTAATAATAATAATAATAAAGAAAGAGAAGAAGAAGAAGATGATGATAACTTGGAGATGAAAAATTAATGTAAGGATTAAACAATAATAATAACAAATGTCAAGGTTAGAGGTTCCACTAATGGTATATCAAACAAGTATAATATAAACTCTTATTATTGAATTGGAAACCACACACAAAGGAGGTTCCAATCAGATTATATATTGTTAACATGATTACATTAGTCATCTTATTCAATTAATGCTAATACTTGTAAATCTCGTCAAGCATTCATGATTATAACTTATGTTAACAACAAATCAAGTTCCTTTCATAGCTCAGGTGTCGGTTATACCATACATTATGGGCTATGAAAGTGCCAAGCCTTTGTTGTACCAAGTGTTATACAACATAAATCAAGATTAGTCATTTAACAAGCAAAGTATTAAAAAGTGAACAAGATAACAAATATAAAACATGTTAGTATCAAACATTAAAGTCCATATTAAGTTTACATTATACTTATTCTCACACCATTAGTGTAACCTTTTCACTTTGACATAATTAACTTAGCTAGACATAATGAAAGAAAGCAAAATAGATAAACAAAATAAGAACATAAAAGCTAACTAAGTAAAGGAAAGGAAATGAAAGGCATAAACTTGATATTAATGAAAGTAAAGCATAAACATTACAAAAAATACAAAGAGAGAAAGGAAGAGCATGATCTTGATCTGAACACCAAGATGCCTAAATGCATGGCAAATGCCTCCTTTTATAGGCCAAAATTGGGAACTATTGATTTGATGACTAATTGATAAGTGGGTGGCCAACTTTTGACTTGGTGACAATCTTTATCTTCTCTTGTCTGCCCAAAACGTCATTGATAACGTCAAAACTGGAGCCAGGTGCAAACATGAAAGTTGTAGGCAATTGTCTTAGCTTTCTTGTGTAAAACATTCAGCTCATTTGGACTTCTAGAACTCCAGATATGGCCAAAATACCGAACAGTGCTCGGGCTGGAAGACAGATTCGGGCTTCTTTGTTGTTGCTACAATTTGGACTTGATAATGGCCTTTTTAGATCTTGGGCTCCATATGAAAGTTGTAGGCCTATGTCTTACCTTTCTATCCATATAAATTGGACCTAAATTTGAGATCTGTAGCTCCAGATATGGCCCAATTACCGAACAGTGTTCCGGTTTGGATTGCATCGACATCTCTTCTCTAAGTTTGACCATCTCTTTATCCATGCAATTTAAGTTCTTCAAGTCATCAATCAATCCTTTCATTTATGTGATAGACCTGCATTAAAAATAGACATTTACCACAAATTATAGGTATCTTATATTATTAGATACATTATTATAAAACATATTTTAGTTAAGGAGTTATTGATACTTCAAGTGCAAAATGATGATATAAAACCATGATAAAAATGCACTTTTAAGTACTAATCAGTCATCTTATTCAATTAATGCGAATACTTATAAATTTCATCAAGCATTCATGATTATAACTTATGTTAACAACAAATTAAGTTCCTCTTATAGCTCAGGTGTCGGTTATACCATACAGTATGGGCTATGAAAGTGCCAAGCATTTGTTGTACCAAGTGTTATACAATATAAATCAATATTTTTTTAACAAGTAAAGTATTAAAGAGTGAACAAGATAACAAATAGAAAACATGTTAGTATCAAACATTAAAGTCCATATTAAGTTTATAATATACTTATTCTTACACCATTAGTGTAACCTTTTCACCTTGACATAATTAACTTAGCTAGACATAATGAAAGAAAGAAAAATAGATAAACAAAATAAGAACATAAAAGCTAACTAAGTAAAGGAAAGGAAATGAAAAGCATAAATTTAATATTAATGAAAGCAAAGCATAAACATTATAAAAAAAACAAAGAGAGAAAGGAAGAGCATGATCTTGATCTGAACACCAAGATGCCTAAATGCATGGCAAATGCCTCCTTTTATAGGCCAAAATTGGGAACTATTGCTTTGATGACTAATTGATAAGTGGGTGGCCAAATTTTTACTTGGTGACAATCCTTATCTTCTCTTGTCTGCCCAAAACGTCATTGATAACGTCCAAATTGAAGATAGTTGCAAACATGAAAGTTGTAGGCAATTGTCTCAGCTTTCTTATGTAAAAACTTCAGCTCATTTGGACTTCTAGAACTCGAGATATGGCCAAAATATAGAACAGTGCTTAGGCTGGAGAACAGATTCAAACTTCTTTGTTATTGCTCTAATTTGAACTTGAAAATGGCCTATATCTTACCTTTCCATCCATATAAAGTAGACCTAAATCAACAACTCTAAATATGATCCAATTACTTAACAGTGTTCCGGTTTGGACTGCACCGATATCTCTTTTCTAAGTTTGGCCATCTCTTTATCCTTTCAATTTCAGTTCTTAAATTCATCAATCAATCCTTTCATTTATGTGATAGGCCTGCATTTAAAATGAACATTTATGATAAATTAAAGGTATCTTATATTATTAGATATATTATTATAAAACATATTTTAGTTAAGAAGTTATTGATACTTCAAATGCAAAATGATGATATAAAACCTTGATAAAAATACACTTTTAAGTATCAGTCAACTAACATGTTTTGTATTTGTTATATTGTTCACTCTTAATACTTTGCTTGTTAAATGGTTAACTAGATTTATGTTGTGTAACACTTGGTACAAAAAATACTTGGCACTTTCATAACTTAGTTGTATGATCTAACTGATACATGTGTTATAAAAGGAACTTAATTTATTGTTAACATAAGTTATAATTAAGAATACTTGACAACATTTACAAGTATTAATATTATTTGAATAAGATAACTAATGTAATCATGTTAACCATTTATAATCCGATTGGAAACTCCTTTATGTGTGATTTCCAGTTGAGTAATAAAAGATTTTATACTATACTTGTTTGAAATAACATTAGTGGATTCTCTAATCTTAACATTTGTTTTTATCGTTATTTAATCCTCACATTAATCTTACAATCTCAAAGTCCTCTTTAACTTATTCTTCTTCTTATTATTATTATTAGTACTACTACTACTATTATTGTTGTTGTTATTATTGTTATTTATAATTTATACTGTTAAGTTCTCTATGGTTTGATCTCGATTTTTCCGGGTTATATATTACTCTAGCACTCCTACACTTGAAAGAAGATATCAATCTTTTGATCATGTCAACTTTCATCCTAAGCAAGACTCATGAAATCACCAACTCTTATTTAAGTAACTACTTAGAAGTTGTTAGTACACCAACCTAATGCTAGTTACAACCTATGCTTTCACATGCCTTTGCTTTCACATGCCTTATAGGCCTTATATCGAAATGGCTAAAACATTCTTTAGGGTTTTTTCTTTTATTATCACCACTTCATGTATCATTATATATTTATATATATGATAAGTTTAATTTGTAGGTGAAAAATAAATATCCTTTAAAATCTAATTCCTCCTCAAAGTCTACAAACACTATAATGGCCTTATAATGTCAAAGTTCTTTTTTATTCTAAGAAAGTTGCTTTATTAAGAACTTTAATATGCCAATAAAGGTCCCATACCTTGAGTTTAAAATTGAGAAACCATTATAGTCATAAGTAAGGTGGACCATATTTTAAATAGTGAGGTTAGATAGTTTGTATGTGATACATAATGATTGTTCCATTCTACCTTACTCGGATGCTTGAAATTGCTTTGGGGTTGATTAGAGTAAAAGCAGTGGATCCACGATAATTAGTTCTCTATAAGGTCTAAAAAATACACCAGATGAGAACACTTATCATCTCGAATAGCTTATATTGCAAATGAAGAAATGTCCTTCTATGTTTTCATATTATTAACGAAATAATCCCTTATTACTTTCTTCATAAAAAACCATAACTAAGATCACACCCATACCATAATAAAGATTAATGAAAAAGCTAAAAACAAATTATGCCCCACCAAGATCATAAGACATAATAAATGTTTCTAAAGTAATAAAAAAAATCCTTAAACTCTATAGTCAGTGATCTTATGTTTTTAAACCACATAAATATCTTTTGACCCTATTAATCCTTTTCTTTTATGTCCTAGAAACCATAACCTATGTTACATCTCTTGATAAGCCTTTTCTAATCTAAATATAGGTTATAATTAAAGATTGGTAAGTTGTGATCTCAAATAATATGAGATATTTTTTTAAAAAAGGATTGAGGTCTCTTTAAAATTTTATTATTCATTATTCATTGCACTAAAGAAAATAAATAACGCTAGAGGCAAGAATAAACCCTAAAAGGCTAATTAATTCAAAACAAAACATCTCAAGAAATAGTTAGAGTATGTTTAAAGAAAGTGGCCACCCCATTATACAAAAAAAAAAAAATCTTTTTTGATAAAATGACCATCATTTCTTATCAGAGAAAGCTAGGCGACCCCTTAAACTATAAATACTCTATGAGGTTTCTAAGCATGTCTAAATATATACAAAACTTTATATTTTCAATATAAATTATTTTAAAGATCACATATATAATGTTTCTTTTAATTGAAATACAAAACAACCACCAAGAGTATTAAAAAAACAAAAAGACACGACTCACAAACAATAAGTATGAGAGGATCACAGACTAGGGTCAATTTATGATTTGTCAATAGCTAACACGCTAACAAGAATCACAAACTAGGGGGTAAAGTTATCACTCTTTAAATGATAATTAATGGTACTAAGTTTCTTAAGAAGGAAAATGGAAACAAAATCACAAAATGAGGGCAAGTCATAGTTTTACCAAAAACCAAGTCTCTTAGAATTACCAAAAATGGTTCTATAATATCCTAGGCTAATGAGAGAAAAATGGGATTCTCTAGACAATATTAAAGGATGAAAAGTCTATTGAAACAAGAAGTAGGTTAGAATCACAAGCAAAGGTAAATTTTCATTCTTTAGGTATGAAAAGTAAGCAAATAATTTATTTCAATAAACTTGAATAGAATAGTAAGTCAAGCAATTAAAAAACACTAATATAAAAGTAGTAGACCTAATTCATCAAAAGGAAAATTGGAAAAAAGACCTATTTTTCTAGTAGGCAAGTGTTTATTTGGTGTCTAACCCACAGTATATAATAATGACCAATGCTTTGCAGAAAAGCATTACAACGCACATGAAAAAATAGGAAAGGTCTAGCAAACTCAATCTAGTGTAAAAAACCTTAACCATGTAATCACAAATTTAACTTCAACCTTAGAAAATTCAATCTTGTTATCAAGTAGAGTTTTTTCCTACTTTTAAGCCCAATAGGGCTCCAATATATCTACATCAAACCTTGTAATTGCAAGGCTTCCATGTTTAAGGGCTCTCATAAAATTTCTTATACTTATCTAAAAGTTATTATTTTGTATCACTAGAACTTTAAACTATTAACAAGTTTGAGCCATCATTAATGGAATTCAAACTAGTATAAAAAAGTGTTACCTTGTATCATTAGAATTCAAACCATAACTAGAAGGGTCACCTTGTGTAATTAGAATTCAAATAAGTACTAAAAAGTTTTAGTATACATCAATGAAATTCTAACCAACACTAAAAGTGTTACCTTGCATCACTAAAATTCAAACCAATACTAAGAAGTTAAGTTTGCATCATTGGAATTCAAACCATAACCTAAAGGGTTACTGTAATAACCCAGTTTTTTAAGCCCCAAACAACCTTAAATTTTTCTTTTTACTTGACACACATCGTATCAGTAATTGGAGAACCTGTTTCCTCACATCATTAAGATGCAATCCATATATCAACGACATTCAACATTTCATTTAAAAGTGAATCTTACATAAACACATAATATTATGTTTGCATGATTAGCAGTTCATATTATAATATACATACAAAGACATGAATTTGCATTCCTATCCTAATAATAGTCATCATGAATTTAACAAAAGGATCTAATAAAAGTTATACGTGTAATTCATTGATTCATATAAAATACATCGTGATTTAGGATGCAACTACATTATTCCTTGTAAAAGTACGTTCCTGTGTATCGGGTTTCCTAGGCATCTTGTTGATGTGATGTCCCTACTGCAGTACAAAACATTTAAGAGAATACAATTGTTTTTTAATAATAATGATAATTAAATGATCTAGCATATTAATGAAACATTAACATTATTCTATGTTTGATGCATGATATTTATAGTTTCTTCATATACTTGGTATACACAACTTGTAATGCATATAGATCCACCAATTCTTGCAATCAACCATAATCTTAAACCCAGATATCCTTTTAAGGCATTATTTGTTGAGGTTAGTCATTCACTCACCCTGATTATCCACTTTGAATGGCTTTAGTCGAAGCTACTCAATCATTTATCCCAGTCATCCCTTCAGATACCATTAGCAAGGCTAATCAGTTGTTTGTCTTGGTCATCCCTTCGGATGCCATTAGCCGAGGTTAATCAACCATTTGACAACATTTAAACCTTTGACAATCTAATATATGTTCTAACCTATTATGATAACATTCATGTTAAAATATCTCATTATTTAATGTATGAAAAAGGAAGGTGCAAGTCACCTACCTGCTCCGCTAGTGGGGTTGTTCTTGTCTTGATGATGGTGCAATCCCGACTGCACCACCTAAGATATCAAAGGTTATAAATCAATACATTTTTATTTTTGAATCACATTCATCCTCACATTTATTTCAAGAGTTCATATATTCATATTCAAGTGTTCCATATTTTATAACAACATACCATGAAATTGTCACTAGCATTTAAGTCATTTCTGCCTAGGAGATTTATTGTAGAAATCGACAGCGAGAACTGGTTCGCTGCAGGCTGCCCAATTCAACAGCGAGAACTGTTTCACTACAAGCAGCCAATTCAACAGTGAGAATTGTTTCGCTGCTGGCACCATAATTTTGATAGCAAATGCTAACTCATAGTAGACAACTCAGTTTCGGCAGTGAATCACAATTTCGTTGTAGCCAACTCAACTTCGATAGCGATTTGCTACAAACAACTCCACTATGGCAGTGAATCGTAAATTCACTGCAGAACACACCACTCGGCAGTGAATTGTTAATTTGCTGTAGATGACATAGTTTCTGCAGTGAATCATAAATTCGTTGTAGAATACACAATTCGACAGCGAATGCTAATTTGATGCAAAAGACTCAGTTTTGATAGCGAATCATAAATTCGCTACAGACAACTCAGTTTTAGCAGTAAATGTTAATTCGCTACAAGTAACATAGTTTCAGCAACGAATCACAATTTCGTTGCACAACACACAATTCAGTAGCGAATGCTAATTCATTGTAGAAGACTTAGTTTCGGCAGCGAATCACAGTTTCATTACAGAACACACGCAGCTGAAAGAGTTTCGACAGTGAATCACAATTTTGCTGCATAATACTCAATTCGGTAGTGAATGCTAATTCACTGTAGAAAACTCAGTTTCAGCAACAAATCACAAATTCACTGCAAACAACTCAGTTTTGGCAACGAATGCTAATTCGTTGCAGCCGACATAGTTTTGGCAGCAAATCACAGTTTTGTTGCATAATATATAATTCGGCAACGAATGTTAATTCGCTGCAGAAGACTTAGTTTTGGCAATGAATCATAGTTTTGCTGAACAATACATGTAGCTGACACAGTTTTGGTAGTGAATCACAATTTCGCTGCACAATACACAATTCGACAATGAATGCTAATTAGCTGTAGAAGACTTAGTTTCGACAGCGAATCACAAATTTGCTGCAGACAACTCAGTTTTGATAGCAAATACTAATTCTTTGCAGCCAACACAGTGTCGACAGTGAATCACAATTTTACTACACAACGCACCTTTTGGCATGAACATGCACCACACATGCTGTAACAACCCCAGCATATACACTGTCACTAAGTTCTAGCAACCATCAATTACAACATATAAACTTTCAATAAATTTTAGCAGAACACACACATTGAAACCATCAATTTCAGCACATAATCCTTCAAGAAATCCTAGCACAACACACATATGCTTACTGGCCAACCCTCTACCATGATTTGTTATTTCCATTTTATTCATTTTTCTTTGTTAGATATTTTGAAATTAGCCTCATTTCATTTCTATTTCCTTGTCCTCCTAGTTAATTTTAGTTTTCTTCACAACTAGCTTAGGTCTTAAGTCAATTTTCTTAGAGTTTTCTTCTTCATTTCCGTTTTTGGTCTTAAGGGGAAGAGGAAGGGAGTTTCATGACCCATACCTTTCGAATCTAACTAAGTTTGAGGAAGGTTTGACACTATTCTTTCTCTTCTCCTACTGGTTCTCCTTCTTCCTCCTCCTCTCACACTTCCTGCCCTCTTTTTCCTTTCCTATAGGCAGCTGTCCAATCTTCTCTCAAGGTCTCATCTTTCCCTTACATGTTCACAAAGCACTCTCTACTAGTTTGATTTAGGTTTTTGTTGGGAAAGAGGAAGGGAAGATTGACATGTAATTGTTGGGACAACTTTGGAAAGAGAATGAATCATCCTTTCTCTTCTCCTTGTGTTTATACTCCCCATTAAATGAGGTGGGTTGTTCAGGGGTTGGATTAGATGCATTATTATCCTTGTTTTGGTCTATCTAAAACTGGTTTTACCCCTCCCTCTAGCACTTTAAGATAATTTAAAAATAATTGTATCACTGCTGATTTTGGAAATCAGTAGTGAAACGACATTGCTACCGATTTAGGAAATTGGCATCAATTCTTTTGGGCATTTATAGTTACTTTGTGTAATAAAAAGTTAAATAAGTATCAAAACATTTGAGTTTACATCATTAGAATTCAAAACAACACCAGAATTGTTACCTTAAGTCATTAAAATCCAAACCAATAACAAAAGGTCTGATTACAAGTCATAAGAATTGAACCTTCTGTTAAAGATCCATTTTCATTCTTAGAAAGTCTCAATTAACAAGTATGATGTCTTCAAACAAACTGTGAAGGCTAGATAATTCATATCTTCAACTTACTACATAAAGCCCATGAAAAAAACATTCTTCATGGATATTTCTATCACATGCAATATAAAGAAGGAACAGTTGTTATAACCTATTTTTATCCCTCTTTTAAAAAATTACATCAAATCTTTTGGCAAATAAAGTTTCATGAATTTTTGAAAAACAAATGATAGGAATTTTAAAATTAATCAAAACATAAAAAAGAAAAGAACATTATAATTAGGGATAAAATTTGATAAATAATGAATTCTTAAAAACAAGAACTAAAAAACTAGGTTAGAGCATGTAGAAAAAGGTCAAGAAATTTTATGGGATAATTAGGGGTTTAATTGAATAGAGAAATTGAACTTGATAGTCAATTTGACAAAAAAAAAATTAAAGAATTAAAGCCTCAAAATGGAAAAGGAGTTGAAAATTAGGTGCCTTATTATTTCAATCAGAGGCTTAATTGAAGAAAAGATTAACATTTAGAGACAATTTGGTAAAAAAAAAAAGAATTAAATGATAAGGGACCGAAATAAAATGATGTTGAAATTAAAGGATGATATCAATTCAATTAAGGATGTAATTGAAGAAAACATTCAGATTGAGAGTCAATTTGGCCAAAATTATACAAATTAAATAACCAAGGACTATACTGCAAAACACGTCAAAGCACAGGGACCAAATCAAATAGGTTTAAGAATTTATGAAGCCAAGGTATACAATTAAGAGAAGGCTAAAATTCAAGAACCAAAATGGAATTGTCTAAAATGACGTGGTTTAATTTAAATTACAAGCCCACATTAAGTAAAGAAAAGGAATGATACATCGGTCAATCCCCTCTTTAACCTTAGGATTCTGGATTCTAGCCAGTGCGATATGGAACTATTAGCCTTTTTTTTTTACTTTATGTTTTACCTTTAAAAAAATGCTTCCTTTTTAATCTTGACCTTTTATATCTTTTTCAAGCATTTTTCATGTTTGTCTTTGGCCTTTAAATGCCTTACCAAACTAGTTAAAATACTATAAAGGCTACAACTAAAACCTATAAAATATAAAGATAGGAAAATGCTCTTTATGCTAGCCTTGTAATAGGGATAAAACAAGAACCAATTTGAATCAAAGGCTTGATGTCTATCCAAATTTCAAGGGTCTTGATCTTCCCATATTAAGACCTTCATTGACCCATTTATCCTTATAAATAGTCTTTATTAGTCACACCTAAGAGGGAGAATAAAAAAGAAAAGAAAAGGAAGAGCATATAAAAAAAAGGAGGAAAGAAGGAAAGATTAAGTAGAAAGAAAAACAAAAAGATAAGAGAAAAGAAAAGAAAGAAAAGAAAGAAAAGAGTAAAAAAAGAAAGAGATAAAGTTATCACATGCAAGAGAGTTAACAAGAAAATGATATTTATCTTTATCTTTTATATACATGGAAATATAGCCATAATAACCTTTTTGGCCATCTTTAGATGAAATTTGACCTTAATAACATGCTTAAAAGGTCTCAACAGTAGTTCAAACGCCACAACAAAACTTCAGGTGATAATACTAGTGACACAACCAAGTATTTGTTATACCAAGTGCTATACAACATAAATCTAGATTAATCATTTAACAAACAAAGTATTAAAAATAAACAAGATAACAAATACAAAACATGTTAGTATCAAACATTAAAGTCCATGTTGAGTTGATACTACACTTATTTTTACACTATTAATGTAACATTTTCACCTTTACATAATAAACTCATCTAAACATAATGAAAAAGAGAAACATAAATAAACAAAAGGAGAACATGAATAAGATATAAGTTAACTAAGTAAAGGAAACAAAATGAAAAGCATAAATAAGAGATTAATAAAAGCAAAACTTAAACATTACAAAAATATAAAGAAAGAGAGCAAAAACATGGTATTGATATGAAAAACAAGATATCTAAATGCATGAAAAATACCTCATTTATAGGCTAAAATTTAAAACTATTGATTTTTTTACTAATTGTTGAGTGGGTGGCCACAACTTGACTTGATGACAATTCTTATCTTCTTGTATGATCAAAACATCATTGTTAAAATCAGAATTTGAATACATTGTTCTCATAAAAGCTCTAGAAAATTGTCTCAGCTTTCTAAAAAAAAATTAGGTCATTTGAACTTCTAGAACTCGAGATATGGGCTGAACACTAGATAATATTTGGGTTACATGATAGATTCAGACTTCTCTGTTATTGCTAGAATTTGAACTTGAAAACAACTTTTTTAAATCTTGGACTCCACATAAAAGTTTTAGGCCTGTGTTTTACCTTTTTATCTATATAAAGCAGACCTGAATTTAAGTTTTAAAGCTCTAATTATGATTCAATGACCGAACAATATTTCAATTTAAACTGAACCAACATCTTTTTTCTAAACTTGGCTCCCTCATTGTCTTTCAAATTTCAAAAGTGAAACTCATTAATTAGTTCTTTTATTTATATGATATGACTATATTTAAGATCAATATTTACCATAAATTAAATGTATCTTATAGTATTAGACATGATATTATAAAACATCCTCTAATTAAGGAATTATTGATACTTTAAGTGAAAAATGATTATATAAAATCTTGATAAAAATACACTTTTAAGTATTAAACAAAGATAAAGATGATTATGGATTCATTTGGTATTTTCTTAATCTTTTGAATTTTATTTATTTTTACATTTTGGACAACAATTAATTTTTCCTTTTCATTTAGTTATTCTACATTGCTTTGGTTAGAATTTAATCATAATAATTTATTTTGATTTACTTTCTACTAATTTATTGTGATTAAAAAAAGCTTTGGCATACAATTAGTGTTTGCTTTTATATAATAAAATTTGATTTTGTTGTGTAAGAAAAAAAAATATAAGGGACCAAATATGATAGTGATTAATAATGCACATTTTTTGTTTAGTATTTATTCCTTTTTTTTTAATGAAATTTTATTAGGTGTGAACTTTTTTTTTATTTTGCTTTCATGTTTCTTTAACTTGAACATTTGATATTTTTGTCCAAATTTTATTTAATCACATTTTGGTTACTGAGTTTGAAAGAGAATAGAAGAACTTATTGGAAAATAAAAAAGGAGAGAAAAAAATCATTGGTTGACCAAGTTTCAACAATTAAAATAGTCAAGCATGCTAACACTTTTAAGTATTAAGGATTGTTTTGAGGCTAGATAAGGGTTTATTCAGGTTTGAAGGGTGTTTATTAGGTATTTTCTAGTAAAAAATTGGTTGCAACCAAGTATAAAAAATGAATTTTTAGAAGGAAAAAAAAAACATCTACCTTAATTTTTTATGACCTCTTCAATCACTATAATTTGTATCAATAAACAACTTATTATTTGTTGCTAAAACCAAAGTAACGCATGTGATAAGATGACGTGTCATTTATCTTATTTTTTGTGAGATAGGAGTGTGTGAAGCCACATACCCAGCCTGTTTTATTTTTAGTTTTTCTTGTATATTTTTAATTTTAATACATTAAAATAAATTAGTTAAAAACTATTTAAAAGTTATTTTTATTAAATGCAACTAAATTTTAAGTTTTTGTTCTAAGATCATAAATTTATTTTGTTATATTGGAAAGTGCTTTTTTTATACAACCCTTCATGATATATTATTTTAAAAAATTTATTCAATCACTAAATTTATTTTGGATATTTTTTTAATTAAATACAATTCATTTTTTTGTTTTTTAGAATAAGGTTATAGCATTATTTTTTATAACATTAGCAAACGCTCTTTTTTGTAACCTTTCATGATGATTTTTTGTCTTATGTTTTATTTGGTATCTTTCATGTGCATGTTAATTTTTATTAACATATAGTTAAATAAATTATAAACTTTTTTTAAAAAATTAAACCCATTTGGGCTTATTATCCTAGCCACATGCTAGATGGTTAAATCGAATGGACCTAAATCTATCTAAAATATAATTGCCTTAGTGGATAAAAACAAAATGTTAAAAATGTGATTCTTAAAAAATTATATTCCTTTAAATTAAATTGGGCTTTTATCAATTTGAATTTGAACTCATCAGGTCTATTGCGTCATATAAGGTAAGTTTTCACCCTATTTAATTTCAAACTCAAGCCTGGCCAAGGTTGGAATTGGGAGATTCAAGTTATTCTTTAGAGCCATGTGGGGTTTGGTAACATTGCCAAAAAATTTCCACAGAGACACACAAATGGTGTATTGTTCTTATATTTTTAATGCATTCGCATCAAAATTATATGGATATCTTTAAAACACAAATATTTTGATGATCAAAATTATATGGATATCTCTAAAACACAAATATTATGATGAAAATAACCCTTGATAAAATAAAACAATTTAATTAAAGAGATGTCTTTCATACCCTTATTTAAAATCATCCAAATTCTTCTTCTTCTTTTTTTGTGTTTATTCTAAACAATTTTTTATTTTATTAAATGAATAACATAAAAAAATATTTATATTTTTTGCAGCAAAAAAAGATAAGGAAATAAAGAATTATATTAGCAAATCATACTCTTTAAAAAACAATTGCCATGCAATTAAAAAAAATTAAGGGGCTTAGTAACAACATAGTCTTTCTCATCGTTATAAACTTCATTAAGCCTTGAACTAAAGAAAATAAGGTGATTTTTTATATATATATTAGTATCATGTTTCCAACATTTAGAGCTCTATTGAAATTTCAACGGAGTTTACCATATAAGCCTTTTCCAAGTTATCAATTCTTACATACATATTTTGATGTAACCATATTATTCGATAGTTTGATCCATATTTACCTAATTTTTTGTCCATGTTTTATATGTAAAATGCCTTGATATTCTTTGTTTTATGTTTTGAAGGCACTTTTGGATGAAAAATGCAAAAAGGAGTAAATTGGAGATAATTGGCAGATTTGATGTTCAGTCGATGTTTTGTGCAGAGCGTGAGTTCTACAGATCGAAATGAAGTGATTCTAGTGGCACTAAAAATCTAACATCCATACCTTTCTGGAAATGTAATTCAAGAAAAATAAAAAGAGGAAGATCATGGAAATCACATCCTTCAAAATCAAATCTCGTATTGTGCCACTGTTGACCTTTGTCTATTCAAAATTCAATATCTGGAGCTACAGAAGTCCAATTTATACAAAATCAATTGTTTTGGATTCCTGACTCAAAGGGATGTAAACGCTCCAAATTTATCCAAAAAAGATGTCATATGAGGGAGATATGATTTTTCAAAGATGACAATTGAATTCTGCCAGCAATCAGGTTTCATGAAGAAATGAGTCCAAATTACGTTTCGAAGCTTCCAAACCATCATCCAAGTTTTTATATCAGCAATTTAGCTTCTCTAAGTCAGAGTTTGAAGATTTCATGCAAGGCTATTTCTTTTTTTTAGGGAAAATAGTTATTGAAGTACTTAAATGTCAATTGTCAACTTAAGGGAGGACTACTTTGTAAATTTGAAACTAGGTTTTCTTAGCATATAAAAAGAAAGAGAGAGGAGAGAAGGGGGCAACAGCCAGAAGTGAAGAAACACAAATTCTCTCCTCTACAAACCCAGAAAATCATGCTCTCTTCATTCTTTAAGAGTAGTTGTTCAATGGTTATACAAAGCTAAGCTCTTTTCTTAGTTGCAAGGACACAACAAACTTTCGGATTTCAAGAACCGTGAGATTTATTCTTCCTTTTATTTTTAGTTTATATTATGAATAAGTATGGTTGTTTTTCTATGTATATTTTCTATGATTGTTGTTGATAATTGCTAGAGTGAAACTCTAAATTATTATTGTGAACAATTTATTGCTAAATTTGATATCAAAACCGGAGTTGTGATGTATGAACTTGTGAAGCAACTAAGCTTGATAATTGTGGCGGAACTACATTATTAAACTTAGAGAGAACACTCAAATATCTAGTTCTTAGGACTGCCATTGAACTAAATTATTAATACGGACATTGTGATTGTTTGTTGGTTAGGGTTAGTTATACAGCGGATTCGTTAATTAACCAACATTAAGAAAAGATAAAAATTCAGAATATAAATTGTAGTTTTGTTTCAAGGATCGATTCTAATTTCCGTTGGTCGATGTGTGCTTACAACCAAGGTTTGTTTTCTTGATAAATTTCGATTTCAATTGATTTTGTTTGCTAGTTTAATTTCTTCCATAGTTTAGATCATCACAAATCAAAACCCCCCAATTGCATAACGTATAGCATAAAAATCTGAACTAAATCTTCCTTATAGGATCGACCCCTTGCTTGCTCTATACTATCTTGTGTGTTGTGTTTTAAGCTGGGGTAATTAATTTGTGTGACCACGACATCGCAACATATTTATATCACTATCTTAACACCGTCCAAATTTCTTGGACCTTATCCGAACTCACCAGTCAAGAACTTGATGTGATCTAGACTACATCAAATGATTCATTAAATTATAATTAGGCCACTTATAATATCAAGGGTAAGAAAACTTAAAGATGCATTTAATGGTCTTTGTTGTAACCCAATTTTATACCATTGACTTTTAATTTAATTTTACAGGGTTTAAAATGTAAAATTAAAAGATTAGAGATTTATTTTGATGAAAAAGTATAATTTGTCAACTTATATAAAAACTAGAGAGTACAATGTGCCTTTGTTATTCTATCCTTACCTTCAAGATAATCCTTATCTTCTTCAAGATAATTCTTAAGATAATGATAGTTGTCTGCTTTCGAATTCGAACTTCAAAAAAAGAGAATGAGTTTGATTGAGACTTTACTTCTCGCAAGCGATGAGACTTTTACACTATAAATACTTATCTCAGTGTACAAAGAAAACAAAGGAAATGAGGGGAAGGACAACTACAAAGAAACCCTGAAAGAAAAGACCCCAAGAGAAAGCCATTACTAGAAACCCTAAAAGAGAGAAACATAAAAAGAAAGGGGGCGGCGAACCCTATACTAGTCGCTACCCTCTCAACCCCTCTATTGTTTAGCCTAGTCTCCCTCGACTTCTCCTCCAATAGTTACACGCCTAGGTAAGTTTCCTTCCTTTCTTGTTTAAATAATTAACTAGTCACTATTGCATACATGAGTGAACCTTTCATGCATGGCTAGGCTAGATCCAACCCAAAAGGAGAAAAAAAAAGGAGTTGGTTGGGTTTAGGCTTTAAGCCTAGCCAGCCCACACTATGTTTGTTAAGGGTGTATTTGGCGAAACACACCCTTATACCTTGGCCATAATATTTATGCCCATTTTAATTAGATATTTAGTCAAATGAGCCCTTTTTAGATATTAGAAAATTCAAAAATATTTGGGAATCTTCATTGATTTATTTATAGGTCCCTCACATTTTATTTTATTTTATTTTCTTGTGTTTGTATTTCTTGTAAATGTGCTCAATCTGTGGAGTATTACTATTAAATGCAAATATATCATGCAATGGTTTTTTTTTTTACTTCCATCTAAAAAGGATAAATAATAATAAAGGATAAAAAAAGACATAAAACGTTTCTTCTTCAAATTTATTTTTGCGAAAATATTCACTGACGCCAGAGTGAGGAGTATCGTATTTTTGGTTTTGTGTAATATTTACCAACGCCAAAGTTGAAAATATTCATAGGAATTGTTCACTGACGCTAGAGTCAAGAACATAAAAGGAAGAATAAAAAAAACAAATTCGTAACAATTTTAGACAAAACCAACAATTTAGGTAAGATGCTTAGGGAGTGATAGCATCTTCCCTTTTGTGTAACAAGTCTCGTATTATAGAATCTCTGTTGATCAGTTAGGGTTCCTAGTGACCATAATACTAGGCGACGACTCCTTGAACAAGACTTTTTCCCTTAAAAGAATAAGATACCAAATATATATTCTTTTTTCAATCAAGATAATTTTTCATCGGTTGTCGCAATGTCCAAGTGTGACAGTCTTTTTTAGAGTGTTCGGGCCAACATGAATTTCAAGGAGGTTACATCTTCAACAAGTAATGACCAGACCTTAATCAGTTTAATCTATGTATAAATGGGGTCTAATCCATCTATTTCATGGGCTTAATTAATTTTGATATTATGGGTTCTCCATGAGGGGTGTATTGGGTAACTATAAGACTTATTTCTTTACATGTATTTTACAGATGCCAACTGTAGGAGAATTCCTTATTATGTGGAAACATAGTTGGTTAAAAAAGAATTAATTGTAATAGTTTTATTTTTACTTGATATAAAATTAGTAGTTCTTTTCAAGCAAGAATTTCATTCAACAATTGTTTTTTTTTCCCTTATCCAACTTAACATTACATTTTAGATTTATTATTTTTAAAATTTTGGTTGATGTTAGCCCATTAGATCAACTAGGGCTTAGTTTCTCTTAAGTATAAATAGTTTTGTAAGACATTATTATTTTTATATCGAGTGTGAGAGATGATTCAATTTTTTAGTTCTTCATTAAAGTACTTTAACTTATCAAATAATTAATCAAGTTTCATAGCGTCTTCAATACTTCTCTTTCACGTCTTTTTATAGGTATTGGGTGGGAATTCGGTTACTTATAGTCTTGGTACATCAACATAGATTATCATTATGTCAAGCTCAATTATAAGCCTAAATTTAGCTTTTTTAGAAAGGGTCAATTTGACTATGGGTTTTTATATATTTATATCTATTAGTTCCCTTTAGTTAGTATTAAAGCGGGACTTTAAAATTTTTTTATATTCCTCTATCTTTTAGTTTTTAAATTATTTCATTGTTATTGGAATATATATTGTTTGCCACATATATTGTGTATGAGAGAGAATTCTATTGTTTTAGTTCTTTACTTGATAAGTTGTAGTCTTTTCTTAATCATGCTGTGAAACAAGAATTTCTAACATCTTCTGCACGACAAATCATAATCTCTGCTGCTACTACTAAACAATTGATTGGTCATCTAAGGAAAGCTGTAAAAAGCTTAGATTAGATTTGAACCTTCATTTGTGAATCTTTGTGTCATTTGGTTTTATTATTATGTTTTGTTATTTTTTATATTTGTTTTAGTGTGTTTCAGGTTTGTTAGTGTTTGTTATTTTAGGTGATATCTTCTATACTCTATCTTTCTACCTTAGAACATTTAGGACAATGTCTTATTTTGGTTGGAGGTCGAGGGTAGTAGTAAAACAAAAACTAACTATGTTTTCTATTTCATAAAGCATGTGTAAAACTATTATTACTATAATGACAAAGTAAAAGAGATCTTTTTATGACTATTGAGACGCATTTTAGTAACAATTCTTAATAAGGTCTATCATAATACTTCTTGAAATATTCAGGTTTACAAACTCTCACATTGTTACCACTTAATTCAATTCATATATTCATTTAACATGTATTCTTAAACCGTATTTTGCATACACACACTTTAACATATGATTGTGGGTTGCATATTAGATTATTATATTATTTATGTTTTTTTGTTAAAGGTAACAACTAAAGGAAAGGAATAGTATATAATTTGAAAAAAAAACAAAAAAAAAGCAAAAACAAATGAATGATGATAATAAAAATGTAGATAAGTTTGGTTTCGTAGCCTCCCTAACCTAAGCAATTAAGCCTGAAGGGATGTTTTAACACCTAATACCCTAAAGTCAATTGACTTGGGAGCTATTGGCCCAATGCTTGATACATGGATTGAGGAGAAAAGCTTAAGGGAATCAAACATTGCACTATCTATATATCAGTATCTGTGAACCGAGTTACTAAGCTCGTAAGGGTGTCTCAACATCTAATGCCCTAAGACCAACTAGTCTGGGAGTCATTAGCTGAAAGCTCATTGCATGGGTTAAAGATGCATGATGTTTTTAAATTATATGTATTTTGGTCATATCTGGAGTTCTAGAAGTCCAAATGAGCTGAATTGTTTACACAAGAAAGCTAAGACAATTGCCTACAACTTTCATGTTTTCGACTAGCTCCAATTTTGACGTTATCAATGACATTTTGGGCAGACAAGAGAAGATAAGGATTGTCACCAAGTCAAGAGTTGGCCACCCACTTATCAATTAGTCATCAAATCAATAGTTTCTAATTTTGGCTTATAAAAGGAGGCATTTACCATACATTTAGGCATCTTGGTGTCCAGATCAAGATCATGCTCTTCCTTTCTCTTTTTCTATTTTTTGTAATGTGCTTTCATTAATATCAAGTTTATACCTTTCATTTCCTTTCATTTACTTATTTAACTTTTATGTTCTTATTTTGTTTATCTATTTTTCTTTCTTTCATTATGTCTAGCTAAGTTAATTATGCCAAGGTGAAAAGGTTACACTAATGGTGTAAGAATAAGTATAACGTAAACTTAATATGGACTTTAATGTTTGATACTAACATGTTTTATATTTGTTATCTTGTTCACTCTTTAATACTTTGCTTGCTAAATAAGTAATCTTGATTTATGTTGTATAACACTTGGTACAACAAATGCTTGGCACTTTCATAGGTCATATTGTATGGTATAACCGACACCTGAATTATGAAAGGAACTTGATTTGTTGTTAACATAAGTTATAATCATGAATACTTGACGAGATTTACAAGTATTAGCATTAATCGAATAAGATGACTAATGTAATCATGTTAATAATCTATAATTTGATTGGAACCTCCTTTATGTGTGGTTTTCAATTGAATAATAAGAGTTTATATTATACTTGTTTGACATACCATTAGTGGAATCTCTAACCTTGACATTTGTTATTATCATTGTTTAATCGTTACATTAATATTTCATCTCCAAGTTCTCATCTTCTTCTTCTTCTTCTTCTTCTTCTTCTTTTTCTTTATTATTACTACTATTATTGGTACTACTACTACTACTACTACTAGTATTATTATTATTGTTGTTGTTGTTGTTGTTGTTGTTGTTGTTTATTATTGTTATAATTTGTACAATTAACCTCTCTGTGGTTTGACCTCGGTCTTGCCGGGTTATTTATTACTTCGACACTCCTGCACTTGGGAGAAGACATCAATCTTTTCATCGTGTCAATAAGATACCTTTAATTTATAGTAAATATTCATTTTAAATGTAGGCCTATCACATAAATGAAAGGATTGGTTCATGAATTTAAGAACTGAAACTGAAAAGAAAAGGAGATGGCCAAATTTTAAAAAGAGATGTTGGTGCAATCCAAATTGGAATATTATTCGGTAATTGGGTCATATCTGGAGTTGTAGATCTCAGATTTAGGTCTACTTTATATGGATGGAAAGGTAAGACATAGGCCTGCAAGTTTCATATGGAGCCCAAGATCTAAAAAAGCCATTTTTAAGTCCAAATTATAGTAATAACAAAGAAGTCTGAATCTATCTTTCAACCCGAGTACTGTTCAGTGTTTGACCCATATCTGGAGTTCTAAAAGTCCAAATAAGCTAAATGTTTTACATGAGAAAGCAGAGACAATTTCTTACATCTTTCATGTTTTCAAGTGGCTCCAATTTTGATGTTATCAATGACGTTTTAGGCAGAGAAGAGAAGATAAGAATTGTCACCAAGCCAAGAGTTGGTCACCCACTCATCAATTAGTCATCAAATCAATAGTTCGTAATTTTGGCCTATAAAACAATGCATTTGCCATGTATTTAGGCATCTTGGTATCCACATCAAGATCATGCCCTTGATTTCTCTCTTTGTATTTTTTATAATGTTTACGCTTTGCTTTCATTAATATCAAGTTTATGCCTTTCATTTCCTTTTCTTTACATAGTTAACTTTTATCTTATTTATGTTCTTATTTTATTTATCTATTTTTTTTCTTTTATTATGTCTAGCTAAGTTTATTATGTCAAGGTGAAAAGGTTATACTAATGGTGTAAGAATAAGTATAGTGTAAACTTAATATGGGCTTTAATGTTTGATACTAACATGTTTTGTATTTGCTATCTTATTCACTCTTTAATACTTTGCTTGTTAAATGACTAATCTTGATTTATGTTGTATAACACTTGGTACAACAAATGCTTGGTACTTTCATAGCCCATACTGTATGGTATAACCAACACCGGAGCTATGAAAGGAACTTAATTTGTTGTTAACATAAGTTATAATCATGAATGCTTGACGAGATTTACAAGTATTAGCATTAATCGAATAAGATGACTAATGTAATCATGTTAACAATCTATAATCTAATTGGAACCTTTTTTGTGTGTGGTTTCCAATTGAATAATAACAGTTTATATTATAGTTGTTTGACATACCATTAGTGGAACCTCTAACCTTGACATTTGTTATTATCATTGTTTAATCCTTATATTAATATTTCATCTCCAAGTTCTCATCATCTTCTTCTTCTTCTCTTTCTTTATTACTACTACTACTACTACTACTACTACTACTACTACTACTACTACTACTACTATTATTGTTATTGTTATTGTTATTGTTATTGTTATTGTTGTTGTTATTGTTATTGTTATTATTGTTGTTATTGCTATTATTGTTGTTTATAATTATTGTTTATAATTTATACAATTAACCTCCTTGTGGTTCAACCCCGGTCTTGCCGGGTTATTTATTACTTCGATACTCCTAAACTTGGGAGAAAATATCAATCTTTTAGTCGTGTCAGACATCTTCCATAGTTCTTATTTATATCTTTTTATAGGTATTGAGTCGGGGTTTGATTATTTATAATTTTGGTATTTTAGTATAGGTTATCATTGTGTCAAGTTCAATTATAAGTTTAAATTTAAATTTCTTGAGAATGATCAATTTGACAATGAATCTCTATATCTTTATATCCATATGATTCAATTCATTTGGTATCATAGGGCTTTCAATTTAGGTTATATTCCTTTATCTTTTAGTTTTGAATTATTTTATTATTTTCATAATTTGAAACCTAATTGCGATAAAAGTTTAAAGAATAATAATAATAAGTTGAGGAAGAAAAAGAAAATTGTTTGTGATTTTGTTATTTCCCGATTAGTTAAAAAAAATCACAAAAAAATAGGGTTTACTTGTAAATAGTGTTTCATCAAATCTTTAATTTGAAAATTCTACAAAAAATATTATAAATATAAATTATTATGAGTTTTGGGATATATTAATGTCATACCTTAATTTTGGAATTATTTGAACATATTTTGTTTTGAGCTTTTCTGAAAATTCAATATAATTCAAATCCTTATTGAATTTTTACAAACGTTCAAATGAAATCATTTATAAATAATCTAAATAAATGATAAGAAATACTACAAATTAGGCAAATAATCAACATTGGCAATAAACTAGCGATAAGAAACAATGTTTTATAAATCGAAAATAACAAATTTAGGAAATCAACGAGTTAAATTATACAAGCATGTACATAATAGTGAAATAGACGACCGAGAATAGGCTTCGTTGAATAAGCAATAAGTTCATCATAGCCATCAACATTACAAGGCCATTAGACAAAATCAAGCATAACCATATACCGTATATTATTTTTTTTAGCTCATCCAAGAACTCATTTATCTTTATATTATATAATACTCATTCCTTGAGAGTGTATTAATTTTTGTTTTTAGATATTTTTTGATAATTTTCATTTAGATATTTTTAAAAGATATATTTATTTTCAAAAAGTAATAATTAATATTTTTTTAATATTTCTAAATTAGATATTTTTAAAAGATATATTTATTTTGAAAAAGCAATAATTAATATATTTTTAATATTTTTACCTTTAGATATTTTTGAAAGATATATTTATTTTCAAGAATCAATAATTAATATTTTTTAATTATTTTAATATACTAATATAAAAAATTAATGTAATTTCAATAAAAAAATATTTTTGAAAATCACTTAACATTATTACAATACCAACCAAAAACATAAAGATATAACCCTTCTTCTATGTGACATAAATTAAGCCATTGTCTTGAATAGTTTCACTAAAATAAACTATAAACTATTACAAAGTATGTGAGAAGTAAGAACTTAATTTAAATCATAAAAACCAAAATCTAGTTAGGAGTTCTATAAGAAGTAAAATGTCACTCCTACTAAAATAAATTATTATAAATATATGAGAAATAAAAAAATTAATTTAAATTATAAAAATCAAAATCTAGTTATGAGTTCAGTCAAAAATAAAATGTTACTCTTGCAAGACAGCATGATATTATAATAATTTTAAAAAATCAATAATAAAAAAACATTTATTTAACTAATCAAATAATTTTTTTTTGTTTCATTTAGTTTTATGTTTTAAATATAAATTTTATATCAGTTATAATAATTTATTTTTTATTCATGAACATAATTTTTTTTAAAAAAAAATTAATTTGTTTTTTCCTCCCCACAAAATGATGTACCCTCTCACCTCTGACCTTCTTTTTCCTCTGATAAGGAATCGTTACCAACAAACTCACCTCTCACCGTATACGTGTTCGGTGAGAGGTGAACCTGCACGTGCATGACGCCCTCTCCAGCCCCATCGGCCGTCACTGGAAACAAAAAGCGACAAAAACCAAAAACGGTTTTCAAAAACAGACGATCACAGTCAGATAAAACAAATTAAAACCAGTCAAGGCCGGATAGTGTACAGTGATGACATAATGACAACAAAACATTTTCTAAGAAATTAAAAAGGTCTCTCTCTCTCTCTCTCCTTGCCCTTTACGTTGCGATGTCATTAAAGAGAGAAGAGAGAGAAAGAGCAGCTGGAAGAGTTGTTGGAACAGAAAACCTGAGACCTGAAACTTTCACGCCTGCGCTAAAGTGCTTTACAATCCGTAACGTACGTGCTGTAACGATTCTTTCGTTTCTTTTATCAGATCAGTCACCAACTTCTGATTGATGAACGAACCGCTCTCTAACTTTCATATACTTCCAAATATAATTTTTGCCCATTTTCAATTTACTTGTAAATTGAGCTATTGTTGCCTTCCTAACGATAATTGACTTTTGCAATAAGCAACATATTAGTTGGTTAACTTTGTTCACCCATAAATGCCTAAATTTAAATTCTAAAAATCCTAAATATTGTAAATAAAAAAAATAATAAATATTAATAAATTCTCAAACAAGAAAACCCCCAATGATATTATTTTTCTAAGGATATTTAAACCTTTGTGTTCATTTATATATCACTTTGTGAAATTTTGATATGAAATTCTACAATTCCAATATAAACTTAAAAATTCAAATATTCAAATCTCAATCTAAAACAACTATACTAACTTACTAAAATGCATGTAAAGTAAGATACAAACTCTTCATTAACAAAAAAAAAAACAAAATATAATATACTAAGAATATATGAGCAAGTCTATCTACACTTAAGACACTTAAATCGACTAGTGGTTGAGCCTACTTTATCAATAACACTACTTTTGTATGTTTAAATGATCTTTTTTTTAGTCACATCATTATTAAAACTTAATATTTCTCTAAAATTTTGAAATACATTATGATAAGTGGTGAACAATGAGATGCATAATAATATCTTGGGTCATCATCATCAAGATTGTCATAATAAAGATCAAAGGTAACTTTTTAACCTTTTTATAACAATAAACTAACCTAATATTCACTATGTATATGTTAGAGAGAGAGAAAGAAATCATAAATAAGATACGTTGTTTATTTATTAGAATAGTAAACTATACTAAATAATTCATTAGAGGTGTCAATTGACAAATTATCATGCCAAGGTCCAATAAGCTTAAAGAGATATTCAATAGGCTTCTTCAAGATATTTTATGCAAGTCAAGCCTTTAAAATTCAACAAGAAATGATTAGGTTTTAATTAATATGGTTCTTGTAAAAGTTAGACAAGCTTAAGTTAGTTTTGAGTTTTATTTTTTCTAATACATAGTTTTATATCAACATTATATAGCATTCATTCCAACTATTGGATTAGGCTGAAAGTTTTCTAGAAGATTCTAAAAAGCTTTGTTTTATATAAGATTAAAATTTCATAGTGATCATATATCAAAAAGGTCTTGCAATAAGGTTCAAAAGCTATAGTGCAATATTTAAATTATTTTTCTAGTTGGTTTAAGATTTTTTTTTATTTGCATTAATACTCTTTTATTATTTTATAGTATTGTTTTTCACCTATTATAAATAGGATTATAAAGCTTGTATTTAGGGTTTTTTAGTAGATTAGATTATTTTCATAATACTAATTTGTATGTGGCAATGTTACTTATATTTTTAGTTCTTTATTGATTTTTTCTTGAACTTATTAAAGATCAATTATCTTTGTAGTGTTCTTTCTTTATACCTTTAATTTGAGATTAATTATAATCATAGAGTTGGGGTTTTTTCATCAAATTAATTTTGGTGCCTTGGTGATGAGAATTAACAAGCATCACCAAAGGAACCATTAGAGATATTAGTTAAGCCTATTACATGGTCTAAACAAAGAAGATATAAGAAAATTTGATTGGGATGATTCAAGATTTTTATGTTAAAAAGTTTTAAATTTATCAATCTAGATTTTTATATATTGTTTCGGTCATATTTTAAGCTACATGTAAAATTTTCCTATGATTCTAATTAAGATGGAAATAAGAAATCTCAATCTTTCCATCCATATATAATAGGTTCGTAACTCACCCATATGAAAAAAAAAACAATGTGTCTGAAGTCAAGTTTAAAATCTGCTAGCAAACGAGGAAAGCCAAAAAATAATTGTCTTCTATATGATTTGTAGGCTTTTACAAGGAATGGTTTCATTACATGTAAAATCCTTATTTTTCAAGGTTTCCTTACTTTCCAAAAAGATCAATTAGAAAACAATTATTGTTTTGCAATGATTACTTTTGCAGCAATAATTCTTATTATTTAATGATATTAAAAGTAATGTTGAGCTTATTTTTTCTAATATATAGTTTTACACTAATAAATATAAATTTTAATTCGACCATTAGATCGAGTTAATAGTTTTCTAGAAGTTTTTAAAGGATTTATTTTCAATAGGATTATAATTTTATAGTGATTAGACATTTGGAAAGCCTTGTGATAAAGCGTATAATCTAATGTGTAAGATTTACATTAGTTTTCTAGTTGGTTTAAGATTCTTTTTCTTATTTTATTTAGATCTCTCTTGTTAATTTTTAGCATTGTTTAAGATTTTTTTTTTTACCTATTATAAATAAGATTATTTAGTTTGCATTTAGGTTTTTACTTATAAACATTAATTTTAGAATAATATTTTATGTGTGGGTGAAATTGTTCATATTTATGGTTGTTCATCAAACTTTTCTTGAACTTATTAAAATAAAAAATCTTTAAGGCATTCTTCCTTTATAGGTCTAGTTTATGATTCATTATAATCATAAGGTTCATGTTTTTTTTATCCAATAACTTTTATACCTTGTTTTAGGTAATTATTATATTGGGTTCTTTATTGTAATATGATTTTTTTCTTTCTTACATGTGGGTTTAAAGATTCTTACCCTTAAGGTTTGTATCACTTAGTTCAAGTGATCATTGAGTTGGTTCTTTGTTGTAATCTAGTTTTAGCTTTATTAGGTTGTTTCTTTCTGGCATATAGGTTCAACGGTTCTAACCCTTCAAGATCACATCATTTATCATATATTAATTGCAAAAAATAACAAATACTTACAGTGTTTTGAATATGTTATGCATGTGATTTGTACTCCATATCTTCCTATAGAGGAATATGCTCAAGGTCTAGTTAATGATTTGATGTGTTATACCCAATATTAAATCAAATAGTTTTTTTTTTAAATCACATGATACACCTCTATAAATATCTCATTTCTCTATATATTTTGTTGTGATATATATGTTTGATGGTGGCTCAACCAATTATAATTATTTTTTTTACCTCTACAACTTATAGTGTGCAATGAATAACTTATAGCAGTTTCACTAGGATATTTTATTGGAAGCTAAATTATCATATCATATAATTAAAAAATGTAACCCAACCATTTCAAAGAACAATAAGGGGATCTATGATGTCTAAATATCATTGCTTTCAGTATAAATAACATGAGCAAATGTCATGTCATCCTTAAAGTAAGGAGTCTATAATACATATTAAAACATTCACATTTATGCTCTTTATTTTTTGTTAGAATTTAGCTAAAGTAGCTAAAAAGCCATTTTATATGGTTTAGAATCACTAGGAGACCCGGTAGACTGATCTTATCTGAAATTCCAAGTTAAGGGACTAGTTATGGATAAGAAAGATATTAGCACCCATAACGTATTGTACCTGAAATAAGCTGTATTGTGTGGTCTGAATATGGTTTAAAGTTGTTAATAGGTTCCTAAGTAGTGGTTCATTTATGATTTAGAACGAAGATTTATACTCATGAATAAATTTGGGAATTCAAAATTATTATGGACTCGTATGCCTAAGTTAATTCTTATAGGAAGAATCCATGCAGGTTTTGTGACAGGTTTCACCTATTCATGAAGGCAAACACGTTTTTCATAACTCATATATTATGATAAAAAAATATTCTCAATTAAAATTGGTGAATATCTAAAATAATTATAAGAATTTTCTAGTCAAATCCTGGTATTTAAATACTAGCCTACCGATAGGTCTAATATTTATAACAGAATGTTGACTATTAACTTTTAGAAATTAATTTTTTTAGGGTTATTGAAATATTGGTAAAATCCTTAAAGAATGTTCTAAAAAAAAATGCTAAATCTTTTTCTTCCTTGTTTTAATAGATAAAATATAATTTTTGTAAGGATTGAGTTATATGCAAAAAGAAAAAAATATTTTTTATTGTAAGGCTATATTTGGTAAAGGTGAGCAAAAAAAATGAAAAATTGATTAAACTGGAAAAAAATAATCAAAAAACCAAACAATTAAAAAATTGATTAAACTAATTAGAATATTTAAAAATTAACTGGTTCAGTTTGGTTTTGGTTCATAAGCTTGAAACCAAAAAGACAAAACCGAATCAAAATTAATAACTGACACGACGAAAAGATTGATGTCTTCTCCCAAGTGCAGGAGTGTCGAAGTAATAAATAACCCGGCAAGACCGGGGTCGAACCACAGGGAGGTTAATTGTACAAATTATAAACAACAATTATAAAACAACAATAACAACAACAACAATAGTAATAATAATAATAATAATAATAATAGTAGTAGTAGTAGTAGTACTAGTACTAGTACTAATAATAATAATAATAATAATAATAATAAAGAAAGAGAAGAAGAAGAAGATGATGATGATGAGAACTTACAGATGAAATATTAATGTAAGGATTAAACAATAATAATAACAAATGTCAAGGTTAGAGGTTCCACTAATGGTATATCAAACAAGTATAGTATAAACTCTTATTATTGAATTGGAAACCACACACAAAGGAGGTTCCAATCAGATTATATATTGTTAACATGATTACATTAGTCATCTTATTCAATTAATGCTAATACTTGTAAATCTCGTCAAGCATTCATGATTATAACTTATGTTAACAACAAATCAAGTTCCTTTCATAGCTCAGGTGTCGGTTATACCATATATTATGGGCTATGAAAGTGGCAAACATTTGTTGTACAAAGTGTTATACAACATAAATCAAGATTAGTCATTTAACAAGCAAAGTATTAAAGAGTGAACAAGATAACAAATATAAAACATGTTAGTACCAAACATTAAAGTCCATATTAAGTTTACATTATACTTATTCTCACACCATTAGTGTAACCTTTTCACCTTGACATAATTAACTTAGCTAGACATAATGAAAGAAAGTAAAATAGATAAACAAAATAAGAACATAAAAGCTAACTAAGTAAAGAAAAGGAAATGAAAGGCATAAACTTGATATTAATGAAAGCAAAGCATAAATATTACAAAGAATACAAAGAGAGAAAGGAAGAGCATGATCTTGATCTGAACACCAAGATGCCTAAATGCATGGCAAATGCCTCCTTTTATAGGCCAAAATTGGGAACTATTGATTTGATGACTAATTGATAAGTGGGTGACCAACTTTTGACTTGGTGACAATTCTTATCTTCTCTTGTCTGCCCAAAACATCATTGATAACGTCAAAATTGGAGCCAGGTGAAAACACAAAAGTTCTAGGCAATTGTCTCAGCTTTCTTGTGTAAAACATTCAGCTCATTTGGACTTCTAGAACTCCAGATATGGCCAAAATACCGAACAGTGCTTGGGCTGGAAGACAGATTCGGGCTTCTTTGTTGTTGCTACAATTTGGACTTTCAAATGGCCTTTTTAGATCTTGGGCTCCATATGAAAGTTGTATGCCTATGTCTTACCTTTCCATCCATATAAATTGGACCTAAATCTGAGATCTGTAGCTCCAGATATGACCCAATTACCGAACAGTGTTCCAGTTTGGATTGCACCGACATCTCTTCTCTAAGTTTGACCATCTCTTTATCCATGCAATTTAAGTTCTTCAAGTCATCAATCAATCCTTTTATTTATGTGATAGGCCTGCATTAAAAATAAACATTTACCACAAATTATAGGTATCTTATATTATTAGATACATTATTATAAAACATATTTTAGTTAAGGAGTTATTGATACTTCAAGTGCAAAATGATGATATAAAACCATGATAAAAATGCACTTTTAAGTACTAATCAATAACCGAGTCAAACAAAAAAAATTAAGCCAAACTTAAACCAAACTCTTCACAAAAAAAACCCTAAAAACAATATAATTTTTTGTTTTTAATATAAAATAATTAAACCAAATCAAATCAAAACTAAACTGAACCGAAACCAATTGATTGGGTTTTGATTTTTATTCTCAAATAACCAAAATTAGTAGACTTGAACTAGTTTTGATTCAATTTTTTTTTTTAAAATTTTGGTTTGTTTATTTGTTAGGTAAAAGTAAAACCATAAATGATCACTCCTAATATTTGGTAAAAGTCCATTTTTTAATAAACTAAAATTTTCAAAATAGGTCTAGAGGGTAATTGCCAAATACATTCTTAAACCAAAAGGACCTTTAGAAAAAACATTTCTAACCAAACAAGGTGTTAACATTTGATCTAATTTTTACTTAACCTTGTTAACCTAGTCGAGTTTACCTAACTGGGTTGACCTGAAATCTTTGGTCCGACCATAAACTAAATTAAAAATATTGATTTGACCTAAAAACTAATCAAAAATAAAACTAAAACTTAAAATGAATCATATTTAAAAAAAGACCACACAAACACAAAAATCTTTGACACTAAAAATAAATCAAACACAGAAAAAAAAATCAAGAACATCTAAGGTAAACCAAGCAACATGGATCCCAAATTAGACAAGATACAATTAAAACAAAGACATGGACATGTTGTAAATAAAAAATCTTTGATTTAACATTCATTCACTTTGATTATTAAAAAATCAATATGATTTTTTCAAAATAGGTTTCATTTCAAAATCAAAACCTTAAAATTAAAACTCCTAGAAACATGTTATTTATAAAAATAAATCTTAAATTATTTATTAATCAAGTTGCCCAAATGGTTTAGTGCAAAGAATTGAACAAAAAATAGTCTAAATCATGAGGCTAAGACAATATTCTTTCTATGATCATAAAAAAACACTATCTTAGAACCTAAAAAATGCCCAGATATCCCCGCCACTTTCAAACCTTAAAAATGGCATTTTAGGCCTCTAAATAAACAACTTTTAATTCTTACAAACTACTATATTAATATTAAGTATCGTTGAATCTAAAGAACTAATAAATCATACCAAATCATCAATAACATGCATGAAATTTTAAAGTTCAAAGCTACCAAAGCTAAACAACAAGTATATTTATGCTATTTGGAGTCAAAACTTAGCATTTTTGACATCTATATGCCCAAACATACTACTATGAATCATGAATTTGCACTAAAAACATCAAATTGATCAACATGCTTCTAAAATCTTTAATCTACAAGCAAAAACAACATGTTGTTTTATTATCAAATAAATTCAAACACTAATCAAGTTTACACTAATTGTTGTTACATACATGTTTAGTTGTCTTAAATAAATTATAATTGCATTGTTTTGTAGCTAAATTATCACAATTAAAACAAGATACTCAATTAAGGAAATTAAATCTAAAATTCAATGCAAAACATAATTGATCTAATTTCTACCTAATTGATGTTATTCTATGCTCAATTAAATAAAATCAATCATTATTACATTAATTTGTTGCTAGCTTATCACATTTGAAACAAAAATTCTTAATTACATTAATTATTCTTAAAATTCTACACAAAATTTAATCGATGTAATTTCTACCTAATTGATATTATTTTCATGTTTAATTGCATAAAATCAATCATAATTGTTTCAAGTAATATATAATTTATTATAATTCAAACAAGACACCTAATTACGACATTCTATTTCAAAATTCAATGTAAAGCCTAATTAATCTAATTTATACCTAATTGATATTATTTTCAAGCTTAATTCCTTGAAATCAATCATAATTGCATCATTTCATAGCTAATTTATAATTAATTTGTTGGTAGCTTATCACCTTTGAACACAAAATTCTTAATTACATCAATTATTCTTAAAATTCAACACAAACTCTAATCGATGTAATTTCTACCTGATTGATATTATTTTCATGTTTAATTGAATAAAATCAATCACAATTGTGTCAATTAATATCAAATTTATTACAATTCAAACAAGACACCTAATTACGATAATTAATGTAAAAATTCAATGTAAAGCCTAATTGATCTAATTTATACCTAATTGATGTTATTTTCATGCTGAATTCCTTGAAACCAATCATAATTGCATCATTTCTTAACTAATTTATCACAATTGAAACAAGATATCCAATTATGAAAATTAAATCCAAAATTCAATGCAAAACTTAATTAATCTAATTTATACCTAATTGATGTTATTTTCATGCTCAATTGCATGAAATCAATTCTAATTACATCCATTTGTAGCTAACTTATCACAATTAAAACAAAATCCTCAATTATAATACTTAATCTCAAAATTCAATACAAACCCTAATTGATCTAATTTCTACCTAATAGATATTATTGTCATAGTCAATTGCATAAAATCAATTCTAGTTGCATTCATTCATTACTCATCACAATTCAAACAAGATACCTAGTAATGATAATTAATGTCAAAATTCAACACAAATCCTAATTGATATAATTCATACCTAATTGATAATATTTCCCTGTTCAGTTACATTAAATCAATCATAATTGCATCATTTAGTTTCTAATTTATCACAATGAAAACAAGATACTAAATTACAAAAATTAAATTTAAAATTCTACATGAAGCCTAATTGATCTATTTTCTACCTAATTGACGTTATGTTAAAGCTCTATTACATAAAACCAATCCTAATTACATTCATTTGTAGCTAACTTGTCATAATTGAAATAAAATACCCAATTACAACATTTTATCTTCAAATTTAACACATACCTTAATTAATCTAATTCTTACCTAATTGATATTATTTACATCATCAATTGCACGCAATCATACCTCATTAAATCCTAATTTATCTCAAATCAACAAATCCTAATATATTAAAAACAAATTACAAGTAATGTGAGATATTTACCTTGATTTATCAAGTCGGGAATGGTGGTAATGCGGTGGTGATGGCTAGGGAATGATAACAACGTTGGGGTGGTGGTTTTCAATTAAAAAACTATCTAAAGTGAGACTTTAAAATGATGAGATGGAATTTCTGGGGTGTGATAACGTTGAAAATGGTTGATTCATGGTGGTTTTTAAGCTGGAGATGATTGTAAATGGTGGAAGAAAGAGTGTGAGTAGGGAGGAGAAGAACTGCATATTTTTATTTTATAAGATATTGCGGTTTAGAAATACAATATCTTAAGATACCACACTTCCCAATTATGACATCTTCAAATGTAGCATTTTCTAATCGTGACTTCTTCAAATGTCTTGTTTGGAACCATACTGTACCAAATGATGCTATTTCACCATATTTGTTTTTTCAAATTGTGTTATTTTTCAAAAACAATCTTGTAAACAATCATATTTCTAGAAAAAATCACTTTATTAGCCTTCTTTTCATGTTATTTTTTTTTCAAATTAATCATGGCAGCTGGGAGTTTGCATACTAATTACAATTAATTATTTATTAATCAATAGGCTGAACATTCACTCCAAAAATCATTATATCATTATCTTAGATTAAGTTGTCAATATTTTGCTTTTAAAAAACAATGAAGATTATTAATTAAAATCCTATTACAGCAACACTTTAAGCGTAGGGCAACATGCTTTTAGATATTTTACAGTCGATATGGGTATTGAAATATTTCATGATATATCCATAAAAGAGAAATTTTGAACTTGTACGAGAATCTGCCCTTGAATGATGCACATGCATAATTTTTAATCAACTTGAAGAAAATATAAATAATTTATGGTATTTTTCTCAGTTTTAATTAATGACACTATAATATGTGTGAAAAGGGGGTTGATTTGTGAAGAAAAACAAAGTTTGGGGACTTTTATCATGATTTTGGAAATTGAGGACTGAATTGTAAGGCATTATGTAAATTGAATACTGGTTTTGGGACATTGTGAGTGGAGAGGTGCTTCTGTTTTGGAGTCTGTTAGTGAGATTCGGTGCCATGAAAGCCATATCTTTTCTTTCTGTAATTTTCTGATATGATGTGATGTGATCTTTTTCTTCGAGGGCATCAAACTTTTCTTTTTACAGCTTCTTCATTTTGATGCAGGAATTGTAATGATGAGTCAAGAGGGGGGTCGTTTGAGCTTCGTTAATTATACGTCAATTATGACATTTTTAATAAAAACAACTAATTGTAATTAAACAAAATTTTTTTAAATTTTTTTTCTTAATAAATCTTATTAAACTATTAGTTAGAGTTTGATTAATTATGAAAATGAAATTGCACAAATACCGAAGAGAAACCTTCTAGTACATGTGTTCAGCATATGTTAATTAGACAAATCTTATTTTTGGAAAAACATTTCCTTTGCCTATATATAAGATAAATTACAATAAATTCAAATAAAATTTTATTTTTTATATATAAAAAATATCATCATTTAATTAATTAATTAAAAAAATTTAAAAAATTACTAGAGTATGACTTAACCTTTCAGATTTTAAATTTATTCTCTAGATATTACCAGTTTAATTTTTTATAAATTTTATAGTTATTAAAAATTTATATAGTTAAAAATTTATAAAATTAATTGAGTATATATTTGAATATATATAATTTAAAACAAGAATTGAAAAGTGAATATTTTAATTAATAAGACTTTGAATGAGCACTCGAAATCAAATGATAAAAAAGGAATTTGAAGGCGATGTTTTACTTAAGTAAAAAAAGTTAAGTTTTTTTTTTTTTTTTCTCAAATGACATGCTCAAAATTATCTTTCTCGCATGGCGACAAGAATAACTGTACTATTATTTTACACCCTAGACGCTTGTGAAGCCCTAGCTGAATGCACATCGTACTCCTGAAGAGGACTCGACCTTACTGGTCTAGTCTCTCTCTCTCTCTCTCTCTCTCTCTTCTTTTTTGAAGCCCAAAAGCCATCTTGACGTGATAAATTGGTCAGAGCTCTCATGGCCAATAATCTTCGTAAATGGTCCGTATGAGGAGATATATAACATCGCATGCACATAAAATATTTGTACCTTTTCTTTTCTTCTATCGATTGTGAATGAGCAGAAGAGATGATGAGGTTTGCCAGGTATGGGAATAATTGAGGTATGCGTGTGATAGAGGATGATGGAGATAAGTGAGCAGTGATAACCAGTAGCAGAAGGGAAGGAAAGTATAAAAATAGCAGAAACCAAAATGGGAATGAATTACTGAGGAAATAATGCTTTCGCTGTCTCGCACAAGTCCTGCAATAATCTCTTCCAGCAGTCAAACAAGCAATGCCCATCATTGCCTTTGTTCAACAGCAAAACTCACGACCTTACGTTATCATCTCCCATTCGATATTAGAGTCTCTATCTGTTTTTTTTTTCTTTTTCAAAGAAAAGAATGGCATTAGCCTTTTTAAAAAAATTAAAAAAAAAAACATTTGTGAAAAAAGAGAGAGATTTAATAGCATCCCTTGTATATCACTTGCTTGGTGTAAAGCTTAAAAAATATTGCTTTTCCTTACTCTCAGAGTACCTTTAGTTTCCTAACAAAATAACGTACCTTCGTTTGCGTGGTATTTTACGTGCAAATTAAATCTTTTCTTTTATCTAATCAGAAATGTTTATATCCAAACAAGCACCACACCAAGAAAACATAGTGGGAGAATCTATTGTTCAATGCATGCCTTTTTAAGTCATTGTATAGAATCTATTGTTCAATCATACATACAACAAAATATTTTTCTAAATCAATCTTTAATCTATATATATGTGTTTTAGTTTTTTGTATTCAAATTGCAAAAAACACCACAATACTATACACATTATGTGGACTACATTAGCTATGGTTTATTATATGCTTAAATGACAAATATAACGAGGTAAGAAAACATAGTGATAGATATTGACAAAGATAACAAAATAAATACTATAAGGATGATTTGGTGCTTTTACTCCTTTTTTGAGATTTGCATGCCATATAACTCATACTAACCATAATTTGTTGTTTGTTTAACTAGATGATGAAATGAGATAAAAAAACAGAATAAATGAACATTAACAAAAACGTAAAATGACTTAATTTTTTGTTGTGTATCAAAACATAAATCATTATAGATTGGAACAATGAAATAATTATTATTTTCTTTTAAAAACATCATTAAGCTTGTTGTTGGGGATAATATAGTCTTTTCCTTAAGACCCATTACTCATTGTAGGATTGAAGGAGGGCATATTAGTCTTTTAACATTTTAAGCATAGTGAAATGACTAAATAATCTTTAAAAGCAAAAACAATTAATGATTAGTACTTAAAAGTGTATTTTTATCATGGTTTTATATCATCATTTTGCACTTGAAGTATCGATAACTCCTTAACTAAAGTATGTTTTATAATAATATATCTAATAATATAAGATACCTTTAATTTATGGTAAATGTTCATTTTAAATGCAGGCATATCACATAAATGAAATGATTGATTGATGACTTTAAAAACTTAAATTGCAAGGATAAAGAGATGACCAAACTTAGAAAAGAGATGTCGGTGCAATCCAAACCGGAACACTGTTCGGTAATTAGGTCATATCTGGAGCTATATATCTCATATTTAGGTCCAATTTATATGGATGGAAAGGTAAGACATACGCCTACAACTTTCATATGGAGCCCAAGATCTAAAAAGGTCATTTTCAAATCCAAATTGTAGCAACAACAAAGAAGCCTGAATCTGTCTTCCAGCCCGAGCACTGTTCAGTATTTTGGCCATATCTGGAGTTCTAGAAGTCTAAATGAGCTGAATTGTTTACACAAGAAAGCTGAGACAATTGCTACAACTTTCATGTTTTCAAATGGCTCCAATTTTGACGTTATCAATGACGTTTTGGGCAGACAAAAGAAGATAAGGATTGTCACCAAGTCAAGAGTTGGCCACCCACTTATCAATTAGTCATTAAATCAATAGTTCCTAATTTTGGCCTATAAAAGGAGGCATTTGCCATGCATTTAGGCATCTTGGTGTTCAGATCAAGATCATGCTCTTCCTTTCTCTCTTTGTATTTTTTATAATGTTTATGCTTTGCTTTCATTAATATTAAGTTTATGCTTTTCATTTCCTTTCCTTTACTTAGTTAGCTTTTATGTTCTTATTTTGTTTATCTATTTTTCTTTCTTTCATTATGTCTAGCTAAGTTAATTATGTCAAGGTGAAAAGGTTACACTAATGGTGTAAGAATAAGTATAGTGTAAACTTAATATGGATTTTAATGTTTGATACTAACATGTTTTATATTTGTTATCTTGTTCACTCTTTAATACTTTGCTTGTTAAATGACTAATCTTGATTTATGTTGTATAACACTTGGTACAACAAATGCTTGGCACTTTCATAGCCCATATTGTATGGTATAACCGACACCTGAGCTATGAAAGGAACTTGATTTGTTGTTAACATAAGTTATAATCATGAATGCTTGACGAGATTTACAAGTATTAGCATTAATTAAATTAGATGACTAATGTAATCATGTTAACAATCTATAATCCAATTGGAACCTTCTTTATGTGTGGTTTCCAATTGAATAATAAGAGTTTATATTATACTTGTTTGACATACCATTAGTGGAATCTCTAACCTTGACATTTGTTAGTATCATTGTTTAATTGTTACATTAATATTTCATCTCTAAGTTCTCATCATCATCATCTTCTTCTTCTTTTATTTATTTATTTATTATTATTATTATTATTATTATTATTATTATTGTTGTTGTTGTTGTTGTTGTTGTTGTTGTTGTTGTTGTTGTTGTTATTGTTATTGTTATTGTTGTTGTATTATTGTTATTTATAATTTGTACAATTAACCTCCCTGTGGTTCGACCCCGGTCTTGCCGGGTTATTTATTACTTCGACACTCCTGCACTTGGGAGAAGATATCAACCTTTTAGTCGTGTCAATTAAACATATATTTAGTGGTTTTTTCATTTTTTTTAAGGCACAGTAAAAATGACTCAATTATCTTTATAAGCAAAATAATTTAAATTAGCGCACAAGGTTTTTTTTTTGTATTCTCATCTATTTTTTTTTAATTATTATCAAGTTGATTAGGAGATAATTTGATATTTTTATAAATATAAAATATTATTTAAAAAAAATTAACTAACATGTGTAATGCTTGTACTTTTAAGATGATGCATGAAAAAGCATGCAGTGACCAAATGGTAGTTTCTAGGGATACATTTGATTTGTCACGATGACCCTTCTATAAATAGGCAAGGTGTATGACCGGAGGACCTTTTGTTTGCCATCGGTAATCTTTCCCCTTAATTTTCTCTTCCCTATTCAATTATCATTTATGACCTTTCAAATTTTCAAAGTAGATCTTCAATTTGTTTTTCTTTCAAATTTGGTTATTTTTTTATTACTATTTATTTTATTTGAAATAATTTATAAAATTAGATTTTTTCTCAATTTCATCATGCAATTTTTTTCATTTGTTAGATTTGGTCCTTATTTCTTTTATTGCTATTTGTTTTATTTAAGATTTTTTTAAAAGATTTCATCCTTATTTAGTGTTTTTTTTTCCAATCAAATTTGATCTCATTCTTTTGATTGTTATTTTTTATACTTTGACAAATTTTTCTAAATTGATATTTGTTTTATAATTTCATCCTTCAACATTAAATTGGTTGGGAATTGAGTTTTTTTTTATTTGATTTCAAGTGTTGTAAATTTGAAGGATTTGTCTGCATTTGTTAGTCAAATTTTTTAAATTGATATTTTTTCTTCTGATTTCATCTTTCAATATTAAATGGTTTGGAAATTGAACTTATTGAATGAGCCAAGCTTTAGGATTTCATGAGTTGCAAGTTTAAAAAAGTAATTTAGGTTTAAGAGATCCATCCAAGTTTGCTTAGTTAGTTCTTTTTGGCTTTTTTAAGTTTATGGTTTTTCAATTTCATCCTTTAGCATTTATTTAATTAGAGATTAGGCTTTGATAATTTGTTTTTTTATAGGATTTTTCACTAATTTTAAAAATATATTGGGTTATCTTAGGTCTTTTTATTTGTTATTCTTTGTTAAATTTAACATTTTTAAAATAATTGTTTTTCAATTAAATTAAACTAATTGATTATATATAAGCCTAAGATATTCATATTATGATATTTTATTTGGTTTGCCTTTTAGGTTGTTGTTTCGATGGCACGTGCAGCTATTTTTGGTGTCATCATACAACATGTCATTATGGTGCTAGCTTTTTTTGGTGGTGGGGACAATGTTCATGATGAAATAATAGTGAGTGTCCAATAAGTTTTTTTTTTCTTCTCCAATGTTAAGTTATTTATTATCAATTTTTTTGTTTACTCTATTTATTGTTGATATCATTTTTCATAATATTATTAAATTAACTGAACTTATTGCATCTAGTAAAATCAATGATCCATGTTAGATTTTTTTATTTCTTTGAAAATACTAATATTACTTGCACATGCTTTTCTCATGCTAACATTTAAGTCAGCTTGTAACAAAACGCAAAACAATTTAGTGCTTTAACTCATAATTAATTACATAATTTTAAAAAAATAAAATATTATTTATTTTTATATATATTCAATGATGTATTTATCTCTAAGTTTAATTTTGTTATTCCTATATCATAACATGACAAGAAAAATATAAAGTAGATTAGTAAACATTTTTAAGGAACATTAAGTTAATAAGGTAAACTAAACATAAAAATATACATTTTTAATCCATTAATAGAATTAAGATGTTGAAAATATATACCTTTACAATACTGGATATTTTTCAAACATTAACTTAGCATATAATATTTTATGATACATTCACTTTTGTTCAAAACGTAGGCAAGTTAATAGGCTATCAAACAAAAACCATATATAATATTTTATAGTTATTTTAGAATTATATTATTTCTTTATGTATAATAAAAATAGAGTATAATAAGTATGGTTATTTTATAGTTAATCATATTATATACTTTATTTTTTTATGTAGTATCTAGTATGAAAGATATTCTCCTTTTGTTTTTTAACTTTTTTTTCACTAACTTGAAAAATTCAAAGATGTTCTTATATTTAAAGATTCACCATTAACAAATATATATATATATATATATATATATATATATATATATATAACATCTTCAAGTGTTGGTGAGCTTTTACATTCAGATTCATTGCACTATGATGCATAACATCCAAGTCCTTGACATCTACAACACTTAATCTCTCATTTATGCTTTTGCTTAACATTATTTTTTTATTTTTTTTTATTGTCATAACATGTTTTTTTAATATATGAGGGTTTAGTAACTTTAGATTATGTTATTAGCTTTATTTATGCATTACTCTATCTCTTAAAATTCAACTTTTAACTCTAAGAGGATGTCAAATAACCTTTTAGTCTTACAATATCTTTTCTTTTTAACTATTTTTCACCCTTATAATTATATGCTCTATATCTTTAATTTCTAAATAATGTTACAATTCAACAACATTAGCAATATCTCTATTTAAATCATTTAAAAATTTAGTCATAATGACTTCCTTTTCTTCTAAAACATTACCTCTAATATTTTTATCTTTTTCAAATACTCATCAAGACTTTTAAAGTTCTAAGATAAAGATTGTAATCTATTATATACTTTCCTATAGTAATGATTATGGATAAACCTATTCCTCATGATTTCTTTCATCTCCCCTCGTGTGTCAACATGTCTTTCCTCGTCATGCCTCCTACCTATAATAAGTTGATCCTACCAAGTAATAACATAACTAATGAATTCAACTGTAACTACTTTTATCTTCATTTTTTCTAAACATTTATGGTGATCAAATACAAATTCCACCTTCTTTTCTTGATCCAAATAAACCTCTAGATCATTATTTCCCTTAAAGTAATGGAATTTTTAAGTTTTATACTATTCAAATTATGATATAAATCATCATGATCATCAAAATTCCTCTCTTAGCTAAAATCATCATTTGGCTAAAATCTAGCACCAAACTCTCATTAGTTATGTCTCATATAAAGAATTTTTGTGTGCATAAGAATTTTTTCGATGATTAACTACATTATTATCCTTATCATCATCGAAGTTTTCAACTACAATTTGATTTAGAGAAGAAAGTGCTCTTCTAGTAGGCCTTTTAATCTTCTTTCCTTTATGACCAGGAACATTTTGTTTACTAATAATCTCAATACTCAATTTATCCATTTTTTCCATCAAAACCTCTATCATTATCTACAACCTATCTTGTATTTCTACAAAATCTTTTGTCTTCAATATTGTCATGTTTTTTATGACACTATGAATACTTGCAATGAAGATTAGTATAAAAAAAATATTTTTTCATATACTCCCTCATATATTTACACTTGATTTAATATCATTCAACTCATATTTCACATAATTTAATCGGGGTTTTCACTCTAATAATCTTACTATGCTTTTTTGCCTCATTGTTTTTTTAGGTTTTAAAACGTAACTTAGCAACTTATCAAATAACTAGTCAAAACAATGTAATGATTTTATAATAATGATGACTCAAGAATTAAGAAATATACAAAACTAATCAAAATAAAACTTAAGGATAAATTTATGAACTACAATGTAAATTTATATAAAATATAATGATGATGATGCAAACTGATTAGTACATAAAAGTGTATTTTTATCAATATTTTATATCATCATTTTGCATTTGAAGTATCAATAACTCCTTAACTAAATCATGTTTTATAATAATATATCTAATAATATAAGATACTTTTAATTTGTGATAAATATTCATCTTAAACATAGGCCTATTACATAAATAAAAGGATTGATTGATGAGTTTAAGTACTAAAATTAAAAGGATACAGAGATAGCCAAACTTAGAAAAGAAGTGCTGGTGTAGTCCAAATTCGAACACTATTCGCTAATTGGGTCATATTTAGAGCTGTAGATCTCGAATTTAAGTCTACTTTATATGGATGGAAAGGTAAGACATAGTCCTACAACTTTCATATAGAGTCCAAGATTAAAAAATAAAACATTTTCAAGTCCAAATTATAGGAAGAACAAAGAAATCCGAATCTATCCTACAACTCAGATATTGTTCATTGTTCAGCCCATATCTAGAATTCTAGAAGTCCAAATGACCTCAATTTTTTTTCTTGGAAAGCTGAGATAATTTCCTACAACTTTCATATGGAGACCTGGTTTAAATTCTGACGTTATCAATAATATTTTAGTCACACAAGAAAATAAAAATTGTCGTCAAGTCAAGAGTTGACCACTAACTCAACAATTAGTCATCAAATCAACAGTCTCTAATTTTGGCCTATAAAAGGAGGTATTTGTCATACAACTAGACATATTGGTTTTCAGATCAAAATCATGCTCTTACTTTCTCTCTTTGTATTTTTATATTTGTCATACATTTCTAGTTTTGTATTTGTTATCTTATTCACTCTTTAATACTTTGCTTGATATATGATTAATCTAGATTTATGTTATATAATACTTGGGACAACAAATGCTTGGTACTTTCATAGTACAAACCATATGGTATAACCAACACCTGTGCTATGAAAGGAACTTGATTTGTTGTTAACATAAGTTATAATCATGAATGCCTGATAATATTTATAAGTATTAGCATTATTTAAATAAGATAACTAATGTAATCATGTTAACAATTTATAATTTTATTGGAACCTCCTTTGTGTGTGGTTTTCATTTGAGTAACAAGAGTTTATACTGTACTTATTTGAAATACCATTAGTGGATCCTCTAATCTTGACATTTGTTGTTATCATTTTCTAATCATTGCATTGATCTTCCATCTAAAAGTTCTCATCAACTTCTTCTTCTTCTATTATTATTACTACTACTACTATTACTATTATTATTACTACTACTATTGTTGTTGTTATTATTTATAATTTCTACAATTAACTTTTTTATAGTTCGATCTCGGTCTTGCTGGGTTATTTATTACTTCAACATTCTTGCACTTAGAAAAAGACATTAATCTTTTGGTCATGTCATAGACTTCTTAATCACATGGTCAAATAACCCTCAGTGAAGTAGATAACAACTCAAAGAGCTAAAAATCAAGTTTGATAGAATCTTGACTTTGAGATAACTTTGTACCTAAAAACCAAATGTATTGGAACAATATTTGGATCCATAGATAACCTTATAACTAAGAATCTTAACTATATAAATGATGCCATGAAGCTAGATAATCTTCGATAAGTCATTGTACAATCCTTATGTCTACAAAGAAATATTATTTTGTCATAAATAAATAAAAAAACTCATGTTTATTCTCCAACTTGTTGGAATTCAAAGCTAAAAAACATAATATCATCTCCTTTAACTAACCCTAATGGATCATTTTGGGTTGCAACCTAATGTACTTAAACTAGTAATTAACTAACATAAGTTCAACAATGAAATAAACCTTTAAAGAATGTTTACTAGGCCAGAACAAACCAAAATTAAAAATGATTATTCAATATTAAATAAATAAATAAAATAGGATAATAAAAACAAATTCTTCATGTCAAAATTCTTGCATATAGCTCAAAGTTTTAATTTTTGCACAATCTTGACCAAGTTTTAGTTTTGATTTCAAACATGTCATTCTCTTTCTTCTAGATGAATTAATGGGTACACCATATATGCTTGAAAATCTTGTGATGTCTAGTTTCAATCCAACTTGAATCTCACTAAAAGTCTACTTGTACCTCCAAATATGTCTTAAACAGTATACAAAGATATAGTCTGATAAATTTGACTAGATTGATCTAGTAACTTCAATCCTCTAAAATAATATATTGCCAAACTCTATTTAACCTGAACATTAATATAGATCTATGTGTCTAGTATCTCCCTATAAAATTTCAAATTGTTTTAATTTATGGTTGGAGAGATATGTTTAATCTTATAAAATTGATCCACAAACATTGTAAGACCAAATTGAAACATGACTTGGATCATATAATCCTTTCCTTTTTTAAAAAGAATCGACCACAAATTTGTATCATGGAAAACATATTTTAAGGTCAATAAACAATATCATTATCAAAACTAAGAAGAACCTTGTTAGCAAAAAATATCCCTTTAATATACAAGCTCTCCCTTGATATACTTCTTGAAAAAGGAGGATAGCAAAAAAAAAAAAAAAACAGTGCAACAGTTTACAGACAACCAAGTCAAGCCGAGATGTTTATTGTAAGTAAAATTTAAAACCATTTGAATATTTTTTAGACTAATGTTTTTTATCTACATTGACTTTTTTATGAAGGAAACATAGAATGATGGCATGCGTGCCATAAATAGAGAGGACCTTTCAACCTATTCAGAATGCAATCCAAAATTATGGTTGGAGTATAGGGTAACTAGTGAACCCCATAAGAATCGAGTTCACGGTATTTTTATGACCATGACCTGAGATATAAAGTCAGGTTATAGTGTCTTAAGCAAAGCACCTCACAATCCTGCCCAAGTTAGTCATCACCAACCATCTAGGAGTTGGTTTAAAAACAAATTATTATTGCAACAGTGAATCTAAGGGTTGAATTGGAGGCGTAATATAAAGAACAACGGGGAAAGCAATGTAAGTATATATGGCATGCTTGTCAACTTATTAGCCTCGCCTTCATGGACCATTAAGAGATTTTTTTTTCCTCTCCCACCTCCACCTCCACCTCCACCTCCACCTCCACCTTTATTTTTAGCTCTAGTTTCTTTATAATATATATAAGACATTTGTAATTGATTTTACAATTAAATTAATAATATAAAATATGTTATTTAATTTAATTAATTTGTTTAATATTGTTTAATGTTAAATTATTTGATTCAAATAAACATGTACTGAAAAACATAAATTATTAAATTACCGACGTAATCACCGATAAATATGATAATTTTGTTAAAGACCCTGTTAATAATAAAAGCTTATTTTCTTTGGAGAAATACAGAGAGCTATGAACTATTTTGATATAGATCAACGAGTTTGCAAACAATATATTTATGTTGGTGATTTTATTGAGAAATTCATTGGTAATATACAATCTATTATTTTTAAATATTTTATATTTGATTTATTAATAATATTTATTAATGAATTGACTAATAAAAAAATAATCAATATTGTTTTTTAACTTGAATATTTTATTGATATTTTTATTGTTAAGCAACTTCATACTACCGAGGAACTTGATATTCCCAACAAGAAATTCGCAAACCACAAATATTAATCAGAAAATCCATAGGTGATTTATATGCTAATAGAAATATAACATTAAATATAGACGGAATATTCCATTTATTATAATCAATTTTATTGTCGTGATTTGGAACTTCTCCGGGTATAATTATGATACCTATACTACATGGACGATAATTGATCATTCGCCGTGTGCTAAATTTGTGTCTTTTCTCCATGGAAAATATATTATACGGGGCACAAGGTTTGAAAAGATTAAATAACTTGCAAAAGAAAATTGAAAGGCAATAAAGTGGGACAATTATTCCAACAGTCAAAAAGATTCAAGAGGAAGGATATAATAACAGAACATTATCAAACAATAAAGTATTAAAGGATCAAAGCAACTCAAAAATCAACCAAAAGTTACTAAAGAAAGGATATTCGCCACTAAAAATAAAGTTATAATAATATATTTAATTCAATTGATTGAGTTAGAATACTATTTGATTGTTGAAAACCACTCGAGCACTTGTTTTTGATTAGTTGAGATTTTCAATTTTTTTCCACATCCATCAAAATTATATATATGAAATTGAGAACACCTTTGGACAAACTTAAAAATTAACTATAAAATATTTAATATATGATAGGGGAGCCATTCTGGTCCAAAGCTATCTTGGAGTCCAAGTCACCAACAATCTAAAAAGAAAAGAAGATGATGGATTGCAAGATGTAATGCAAGTGATCATATCGTATATGAGAAGGAAAAAAAAATCAGAATACAAAGTAATATAAAAAAATTAAAAATGAGTCATCCATCATTTTTTTTTTATAATAAAACTCATACTCAGTTATTAAACTCATAATTAAGAATGAGTCACAAATAGTGTAATGTAATAAAGATATTTCATACTTTCAAGGCCGTGATACTTACTTTTGAGCATTTCAAATCAGATTATGTAATCAAATGTTTTTTTCCTTATAATCATTCCATTTACCAGATCTTCGATGAGAATGTTATATTTTAATTATATTAGCCCGTACATGCGAGACACTTATATTGCAATGATACAAGAAAATATGTTGTTCTTGGGGACTAGGCTCATTTAGTAGTGAGACTACCATTTAAAAAATAAATCAATAAAAATCTTTAAATAATGAAAATTTAAAAAAAAATATTTTAACTTTATAAATAAATAAAATATTTTTCTTGTCACTATCAAAATAATATTTATCAATACCACCACCACTACAATCTTATTATTAATATAATTATTTTTTATAATCATTCTACCATGGCTCTCCACTATTATCACAATTAAAATTATTATTGTCATCATCTCACCATCATTCTATGGTCAGTATAATTATCCTATTACATAAAATAACTATCAATTCTAGTTACTAATATATTATCAATATACTTATTATTTTATCACTATCTCATTGTAACTCTCTTATACTATTTTTATAGTAATCAACATTATTACAACTATCATATTATTAAAATAATTATTATTTATAACAACCTTTATCTCACAACCATCACAATTAGAATTTTTTTCATTTCTTAACAATAATAATTAGAATTGTTTTCATATCAGCACGATAAAAAAAAATCATAAATAAAAATATTTTTTTTAAAAATAACATATTTAGAAAAATAAATGTTAGTAGGACATTGCTCAACTCTCTCTCTTCTTTTATATATATATATATATATAGTCCCATAAAATTTCCTTGTGTGGATGAGAGGTAATTTATGTTTTTTTAATAAAAGCATATTTTTTTTAGTTTTTAGAGATTTTATTTGTGTTTAAAGGATGTTGAACTTACAAAAAAAAAACCACTACACTTTTAAGTCAAATACACTCTTATTTATTATAATTTTTCTCATTTTATTATTATTATTATTATTTAAAATAAATTATTTTATTAAAAAAATATTATTCTGTATGAAAAGTTAAGAGTTGTTAAGGAGTCACTGAAGCTGAGGATCGCAGAAAGCATAGGTAGCAGGTTTAAAATGAAATAGATGAAAGAATTAAAACAGAAGAAGAGAGGAATCAAATAACGTACCAACCATGGATTTAAAACAATGAAGTAATGAAAAACAAGCTTTATTGTATTTTTTTTATGTTTTAATTTTTTTTAGAAGTTTAATTTTTTAAAATTTTAAATTAGTATTTTTTTAGTATTTCAAAATTATTTTAATATATTTTAAAATAAAAAATACTTTAAAAATAATAATAAAATAATATAATAACAGCGCAACCAAAAAGAGTTAGCAAAGTGCATTGAAGACAAATGGTGGTGGTGATGCTGAGGACTTTGTTTCTCTTAATTTCTGTTTTCCTTTGAAAAAAGCAAAAGACTCTCAAGTAAAAGACAGACACTTTCTGGTTTTCTCCAAACCCCAAGAAAGAGCAAGACAAGAGAGAAAGCAGAGCCAAACACCAATACCAACACCAAAACGCATATGTTTTTGAGGGACACACCCACCTACCCACACGAGTGGTTTTCGAGTTGCATGAAATGCAACACCCCCCAACAAGAGAGAGAGAGAGAGAGAGAGAGGAGGAGAGAGCGACGCTGATTTTTTCCTATAAACACCATATTGGTGGTGTTGTAGAGGAGTATTAACTGTAGTAGAGAGATCAGTTTCAAAATAAGGACCCTAACCTCATTTCTCCATGCTCTACCCGTATAAACAAACAAACAAACACATAGTTTTTATGGAGAGTGAGGAAGGGAGAGAGTGAGTATCGTGCGGGTTCTTCTCTTCTTTTTGGTAATGGTTATTACTATCTTTCCTTTTCTCATCCAAAAGTGAAACCCCATTTCGTTTCCTGTTCCCTTATCCTTATAAATCAACTGCATCTGTTTAATCTGATTCTTCTCTGCCCGAAATAGAAAAAGAACTGATGATTTCTCTCCTGCCAACAAACTCTTTGAGATGGGCAAGAGGGGAGTAGCTAACATGGAACTGCATTTCAGTTTCCTTTGCCTCTGATCACTCTTCTACTCTGATATCTCTCTCTTGCCAAAACCAAGCAGAGGAGGAGAGAAAGAAAGCCCCTCCCTTTCTCCTTCTTACAGCTTCGATATCTGATCTTTATTGTTCTCCCTTATAGAGCTTTGTAGAAAAGGAACCCGTTTTGGGTCTACCTGGTTTAGTTTTGGTCAGAATGAGTCTTCAACACCTAATGAGCGACAAATATGTTTTCAACGGGTATCAAGAGATGAACTTTTTGCCTTCACATCCTCCTCCTGCCTCTCATCTTTCTCTCTCTCATGCATCTGGGGTTATGGGTCAACCAGGAGAGACAGGGACTATCAATCCTCAAATGGGGTTTCAGATTTTGAGCCATCCAATGGGCCAGGACAGGAAACCACGGAGCATTCAACAGCTTGAAAGCAGGGGAGCTAAGAGACCTGGTGATACGAGTGATGTGGACTTTGGCGTTCAAAAAAAGAGCTTGTCTTTGAACCTAGGTAAGGAAGAGGAGCTTAAAACCTCTGCTCTTGGTAGAAATGGGCATACAAAGCTTTGTGCTAGAGGCCATTGGAGACCAGCTGAAGATGCTAAGCTAAAAGAGCTCGTGGCTCAATATGGTCCTCAAAATTGGAACTTGATTGCGGAGAATCTTGAAGGAAGATCAGGTAAACCCCCTACAAAATCTGTCGTAAAAAAGTGTACAAGGTGTTTTTTGAGCCAAAAATGTCCTCAAAGATGTTAACTTTGTGCATTGATCACCCCATAAAAGATTAAGAAGGGTGTGACTTCCTTTTTTCCTTTTTTCTCTTGATTGGCTACTTTTACTAAGCTCAATAACGAGTTCGATCGAATTGGTTAAATGAGATTTTTTCCATTTTGAAAGATCAAATCTGTTAGTAAAATCTTTGCTTTATATTCTGATTTTCAGGTAAGAGCTGTAGATTAAGGTGGTTTAACCAACTGGATCCAGGAATTAACAGGAGGGCATTCACTGAAGAGGAAGAGGAGAGACTTCTAGCTGCTCATAGACTTTATGGCAACAAATGGGCTCTAATTGCTAGGCTATTTCCTGGTAGGACTGATAATGCAGTTAAGAACCATTGGCATGTGATCATGGCGAGGCAACATAGAGAAAAATCCAGCGTTTACAGGAGGAGAAAGCCCACTTCTTCCTCTCAAATCCTCCCTAAAGGATCATTAAATGTCACTATACAAAACAATGCTTGCAGTGAATCAACAACCATCAATAGCACTATCGAGGAGTCTGGCTCAACATGCACTGATCTCTCTCTCACCCCCTCTTCAACCAAAGTACCTACTAGACTTTTCACCAGGTTCAGTCCTCAAGGTTCCCAAAGGGGTAAGTGCTTAGTTTCCCAAATCTGTCTGTAAATTATTATTATTATAGTTTTCCTCAATGGGTTTTTAATTATTTAAATTTGGACTTGTTTAAATTGATTATATCTTGCTATGGTTTTTTGGGTTTGTAGGTTTATCGGCGGAGAAGGAAGCGGCTATGGGAAATGTGGATTGTGATGAGTTCTATGGCAGTAACAATGGGTTTTATCAAAATGGGCCTATGATGGTGGTTTCGCGTGTGGACCAATCTGGTCAGTCAGATTCAAACTCAGAAGATTCTGCAACTGGGTCGGTTGTCACCAACAGGGCCAACCTCTGTGAAAATAGGAATGAGAAAATCAACATGCTCTTCATAGACTTTCTTGGAGTAGGTGCTACATAAGATAAGTTGGGTTTTAGGTAAAATTAAAGAAAGAAAAGCTGGTTAAAAGAGGAGAAAAGTTCGTTTCAGGTGTTATTGACAATGTTTTAAGCACAGTAAACGTTCCTTAAGTAGAAAAGAAAGAGAACAACAATGAGGTAAAAAGAACAGGGGGGAGAGAGTTATGAGTAGCTAAGAGTTGCAAAACAATAATAATCCTAAAAAAGCTTGTAGTTTTGGAGTTGTCTAGCAAAAGCAGCAGCAGAGGCAAAGTTGTTTCTCCTCACTGTCATGCTACATGGTCACATCTTGCATGTGTATGACGCCGAGAGAGAGAGAGAGAGAGAGAGAGAGATGGCCATAAAAGTTTCTCCCTCTGACCCCTGTGCACTGACGCATGATGAATGAACCTGCCATCTTTTATGGCTTTTCATTGCTGTTCGTGTCATTGATGCTTGGTATGCTTTCGTTGACCATGTTTTTCACGCACTTATGCACTTAATGCTCTTCATGTGATTTGTTACATGACACACTGCTACATACGCTTATGGTGATGCTTTGCATGCATCTGTGCTAATTTGCGACCCTTTGCTTAACCAAATTGCTGCTACATCAAGTGGGGTCTACGAATCTTTGTGCTTGGTTGTATGCGACGGACTATGGACATCAAAATGCATGTAATTCATATTATAGGTATTTAGTCTAATTCTAAATTTATTTTTAAAAAATTAAAAATTATTAATTTGAGTATTACAAATCTTAAAATTATTAAAAATTTATATAATTATTAATTTTAAATACTAGTTAAAACATGTATAAATTAATCTGAATATATATAAATTAAAAAAATTAGTATTAATATTAGTTAAATTATAAAATATAGTTATCCCATATTTTCCACAACAAGAATTGAAAAGGACTTTATCAAATTTGATTTGTTTGAGTTCATTTACTTATTGATGATGTTCAAAGATTATATTCTAACTTATTTGGTATTATGATAAAAATTATATTTTATATTGTTTTATTTAAAAATATATTAAAATAATATTTTTTTATATTTTTAAAATTTATTTTTAATATTAGTTTATCACGAAAACATAAAAAAGTAATTTAAAATTTACAAGTTTATGGTCATTTCCATAATAAATTCAAGTAAAGAATTCAAAACTTAAAGTTTCATTTACTATCTTACAATGAAACTGTGGAATAAAGAGAGTTATTCCTGTATTGAGCTTTTTTTGAAAAATTATTCACAGATGGTGTGATTAACTAATTATTATGATTATTATTGTCATGCACCTAAACTTAAAACAATAGAAATTCATCTGCCGTTAGTTTCAGCTCGTAATTTTCAGTCAAATGAACTGCAGTAGCTGGTTTTGTCAGCTTTGCACGTGTTGCTAGGAGGTTTCTGAAATTTTTCTGTGAAGGAAAAATAAATCTTGGGCTTTGGGCCTTGTGGGCCTGGACTCATAGGCAACCCATATCTTCTTTCTTATAGACGATCAAGGCCCCATTGAAGCTGCTCCAATTTAATGAAGGACTATGCAGGGCAGTCAATATAAAATGTGCGTGTTCGTGGTAATTTCGTTATAAAATATGTGTCATATATAATTACTCGGCCCCCTTGTTGAGCAAAGAAAATATAATTAATAGAAGTGTTTATGGGGATTCAGGAAATTATCCTTTTATTTAATAAATTAATAAACCCTAGAATAATTGTTTTGCATATTATGAAAATTGGGAATCCGTTGGTTTTGATTCAAAGAATATTATCCTTTAACTTGTGCTTACTTGAATATTTTTAAGAAATATGTAATTATTTATAGCTCTTCAGAATAATGCAATGCATATATCTAAATAATATTTTAAATATTTCAATTTCAAGGTTTCAAGTGAAATTTTCAATTCCATTCTTTTAAAATAAAAAAATTATTATTTTTAAAATATATTTTATTTTAAAACTGAGATATAAAAAATATTTGAAACTAACATGTAATTGTTTGTCTAATAATATATACATTGAACTGACTTGTAAAAAAAAAAATACATATAAAGAGATTATCTATGTATATAAAATGATTCATATGATAATTGTTTAAGAGATCCTTAAACTTAATGATGTGATCCAAGCATAGCCAATAGATCGGTTAGAGTATCTAGTTGATCAATGACATGACTTGGGGTTAAGAGGTTAAAAGAAACTTTGAATGGACTTCTTCAAAACACATGGGCTAAGGTGTTGATGTGGACCTCTTTATCATATAGTCAAACAATCCTCAACGAAGTATGATTAGTACTTAAAAGTGCATTTTTATCATGGTTTTATATCATCATTTTGCACTTGAAGTATCAATAACTCCTTAACTAAAATATGTTTTATAATAATGTATCTAATAATATAAGATACCTATAATTTGTGGTAAATGTCTATTTTTAATGCAGGCCTATCACATAAATGAAAGGATTGATTGATGACTTGAAGAACTTAAATTGCAAGGATAAAGAGATGGTCAAACTTAGAGAAGAGATGTCGGTGCAATCCAAACCGGAACACTGTTCGGTAATTGGGTCATATCTGGAGCTACAGATCTCAGATTTAGGTTCAATTTATATGGATGGAAAGGTAAGACATAGGCCTACAACTTTCATATGGAACCCAAGATCTAAAAAGGCCATTATCAAGTCCAAATTGTAGCAACAACAAAGAAGCCCAAATCTGTCTTCCAGCCCGAGCACTGTTCGGTATTTTGGCCATATCTGGAGTTAGGGAAGATCATGACCTTCAAGCCAAGTTTGCATCTTTAGCTAGAAAAGTCGAGGCACTAGAATTAAAAAAGAGTGGTCAATTAAAATATATTGAAAACATTGTGTGTCAAATCTGTGAAACAAATGAACACTCAACCAACGATTGTCCAACCTTGCCTTCTTTTAAAGAATGTCTCCATGAACAAGCCCATGCTTTAAACAGTTTTTAAAGGGCCAACCACAACCCATACTCCCAAACATACAACCCTGGTTGGAGGAATCACCCAAATTTCAGTTGGAAGAGTGAGAACAACAATGCACAAACTTCACAACCACCGTTTCAAGCACACCATAATTTCCAAAATTCTCATGAATATGCACCTTCTTATGCTCCACCTTCTAGAAGAAATCTTGAGGAAACATTGCATGCATTCATTGAAAAGCAAGAGACAATTAATACTCAACTTGTTCAAAACATGACAGATTTTAAAGATACTCTTGCTAAATTAACATCTGCTCTTAGTTTCCAAGAGAAAGGTAAGTTTCCATCTCAAACACAACAAAATCCCAAAGGGCAATACAATACAAATGCAAGTAGTTCCGGAAGCCAACACATGGATCAAGTCAAATCAGTCACTACTCTGCGCAGCGGTAAGGTTATTGAAAAACCCTCTCTTGAACCTTATGAGAAAGATGATGAGTTAATCTTTGAGGGTAAGGAAGGGGTTGAATCTGAAAATTGCAAAGAAACGACTGATTCACCGCCAGCACTTCCATTTCCTCAAGCCATTACCAAACAAAGGAAAGTTAATCACAACTCTGAAATCTTTGAAACTTTCAAACAGGTAAGGATCAATATACCTTTGCTGGATGCTATTAAACAGGTTCCTTCCTATGCTAAATTTTTAAAAGATCTATGCACTGTGAAGAGGAAACTGAATGTGAAGAAGAAAGCCTTTCTAGCCGAACAAGTAAGTGCTATTCTTCAAAAAAATAATGCTTTGAAATATAAAGACCCTGGTTGTCCTACAATTTCTTGCTTTATTGGAGAGCATAAAATTGAAAGAGCCTTACTTGATCTTGGTGCTAGTGTGAATTTACTTCCATATTCAGTTTTTCAGAGTCTCAATCTAGGTGAGTTAAAACCAACTTCTATAACTCTTTTACTTGCCGATAGATCTATAAAAGTGCCTAGAGGAATAATTGAAGATGTGTTAGTACAAGTCGATAAATTCATTTATCCTGTGGATTTTATTGTCTTGGACACACAACCTGTTGAAGTATGTAATTCATTTCCTGTTATTTTAGGACGTCCATTTTTTGCAACTTCTAATGCATTGATTAATTGTAGGAATGGACTGATGAAGCTATCATTTGGAAACATGAAATTGGAGATGAATATTTTCAACATTTGCAAGCAACCTAGAGATGATAATGACTTACAGGAAGTGGACTTTACTGAAAATTTAATTCATGATCAATTTCCAACCACTTCCAGTGAAATTGAGATTGATGAATCTGATGATTTGGAAATGATTTATTTTTAGGAAGAATCAAAGACAAGTAATTGGAGGCCATAAATTGAGGAATTGCCACCACGATCAATTAAGTCCATACCTTCAAGTGTTCAACCACCAAAACCTGATTTGAAGCCGTTACCATCCAATCTCAAATACTTATTTTTGGGAGAAAATGAAACTTTTCCGGTAATAATCTCTTCCAAACTTAATGCACATCAAGAAGGTAAGTTATTACAAACTCTGAAAATGCACAAAAATGCATTAGGATGGACCATAGCTGATATAAAAGAAATTAGTCCTTTGATTTGTACACACAGAATTTATTTAGAGGAAAATGCTAAACCCTCCAGAGAAATGCAACGAAGGCTAAATCCTAATATGAAAGAAGTAGTGAAAAATGAAGTCATTAAACTTCTAGATAATGAAATCATTTATCCTATTTCTGACAGCAAATGGGTAAGTCCTACCCAAGTTGTACCTAAGAAGTCTGGAGTCACTGTGATAACAAATGAGAACAATGAGTTAATTCCCACTAGAACTGTTACTGGTTGGCGCATGTGCATTGACTATAGGAAACTTAATTCAATGACTAGAAAAGATCATTTTCCTTTACCTTTCATGGATCAAATCCTAGAAAGAGTTGCAGGTCATGAATTTTATTGTTTCCTAGATGGCTATTCGAGTTACAACCAAATTGAAATTGCATTGGAAGATCAACAAAAGACTACTTTCACATGTCCATTTGGTACGTTTGCATATCGAAGGATGCCTTTTGGATTATGTAATGCACCACCCACCTTTCAAAGATGCATGCTTAGTACATTTAGCGATATGGTTGAACATTTTCTTGAGATTTTCATGGATGATTTTTCTGTTTTTGGCGATTCATTTGATGATTGTTTGACTAATTTAGGAAAGGTTTTAACCAGGTGTGAAGAGAAGAATCTTGTGCTGAATTGGGAAAAATGTCATTTTATGGTAACAAACGGCATTGTACTTGGTCACATTGTTTCATCAAAAGGAATTGAGGTTGACAAATCTAAAATCGAGTTAATTGCAAACTTGCCAACACCAAAATCTCTTAAAGATGTTAGATCATTCCTGGGACATGCTGGTTTTTATAGAAGGTTCATCAAAGATTTTAGTGTAATGTCTAAGCCTTTAAGTAACCTTCTAACAAAGGATACTATTTTTGAATGGACTGAACATTGCGAAGAAGCCTTTGTTAAACTTAAAAACTTGCTTACTTGTGCTCCTATCAATCAACCTCCCGATTGGTCATTACCTTTTGAAATAATGTGTGATGCTAGTGATTATGCCGTAGGTGCTGTTTTGGGACAAAAAAAAGATAAGAAACCTTATGTAATTTACTATGCAAGTAAAACTTTAAATAGTGCTCAAATGAATTATACCACCACTAAAAAAGAATTACTTGCAGTAGTATTTGCATGTGAAAAATTCAGATCTTATCTTGTTGGCTCACCTGTTGTTGTTTTTAGTGATCATGCAGCATTGAAATATCTTCTTTCTAAGAAAGATTCCAAGGCTAGATTGGTGAGGTGGATTTTATTACTTCAAGAATTTGATATCACAATCAAAGATAAGAAAGGTAGCGAAAATGTTGTCGCAGATCACTTGTCAAGATTGACAACAGATTTGAAAACTGACATCACACCAATCGATGACTACTTTCCTGATGAATCTTTACTTTCTATCTCTACAATGCCTTGGTTTGCTAATATTTTCAATTTTCTTGTTTCAGGACAATTGCCAGCTCATTGGAGTATCCAAGATAAAAGAAAGTTTTTGAACGAAGTGAAAAAATTTTATTGGGATGATCCTTATTTATTCAAATATTGTCCTGATCAAATATTTCGAAGATGCATTCCTGACAATGAGGTAAGTAGTGTCATTAAATTTTGTCATTTTGAGGCATGTGGGGGCCATTTCTCATCAAGAAAGACAACTGCAAAAATCTTACAATGTGGATTTTACTGGCCCACCATGTTCAAAGACTCACATGCCTTCTGCAAGTCTTATAAAAATTGTCAAAAGTTGGGATCTATTTCAAAACGTCACATGATGCCTTTAAACCCTATTATTGTCATTGAGATCTTTGACTGTTGGGGTATAGATTTCATGGGCCCATTCCCTCTATCATTTAGTTTCTTATACATATTAGTCACAGTAGATTATGTTTCAAAATGGATAGAGGCAATTCCAAGTCGAAACAATGATCACAGAACAGTGATCAAGTTTTTGAAAGAAAATATTTTGAGTCGATTTAGAGTCCCTCGAGCCATAATAAGTGATGGTGGAACACATTTCTGCAACAAGCCATTTGAGTCTTTAATGAAGAAATATGGAATCACACACAAAGTTGCCACCCCTTATCACCCTCAAACAAGTGGACAAGTAGAGCTTGCTAATAGGGAGATCAAACATATTTTGGAGAAAACAGTGAACCCTAATAGGAAAGACTGGTCTTTAAGACTTAATGATGCACTTTAGGCTTATCGAACTGCTTATAAAACATCATTAGGTATGTCACCTTATAGACTAGTATATGGAAAACCTTGTCACTTACCTGTGGAACTTGAACATAAAGCTTATTGGGCTATTAAAGCTTTCAATTTAAATCTGGATGATGCTAGTCAACTGCAAAAATTACAAATAAATGAGCTTGAGGAAATAAGAAATGATGCATATGAAAATTCAAGAATTCATAAAGCAAGAATTAAAGAGTTTCATGACAAGAAAATACTGAGAAAAACCTTTAATGTTGGTCAAAAAGTCTTGCTTTATAATTCTCGATTGCATTTATTTCCTGGAAAATTAAGATCAAGATGGAGCGGTCCTTTTATTGTGAAACATGTGTATCCATATGGGGCCTATGACATCGAGAATCCAAAGAATGGCAATGTTTTCAAGGTAAATGGACATCGTCTGAAAGTTTACTTTGATAATTTTTCAGTTGAACATAACTCTATTGAATTGGGTGATCCTGTATATAAAGATTGATTTTATTTTATTTTATTTTTGTTTCTTTTTGAGTGCTTTTTGCAAGTTTCTTTCACCCCGGTCAAATGGCGGATAACGGTACTGCGTGACTTAAGTCGGTTCTTTCAGTTTCCCACAATTACTGATATCTGTGTATATATCTGTGCAATTCTTTGAATCTCTCTTCCAATTCTCATTTGAAAATGGACACTAATCTTGAAAAATTGAAAAAGTATTTTCCCGCTCTGCCTCAGAATGCGATTACAAAAATTTACCGTGCTAGATGTGCAAGATTGAGATTGTTAATGAATCATGGAATTCCTGAAGATATTCGCTGGTTGATTGAAGCAAAGGTCCGATTATTAGGTGAGTCCTCTAACTTCTTCATTTCACACATGCCTGGAACAGGTAAAAGCACTTTTGCAAAGAAGCGTCGTGCAAAACGACTGGATGTCTGTCATCGATGTGCTAGATGGACTTGTAATACACAATGTCGTTCTTTAGGAATGACATCTATAAACTGTGAAGATAAAATACAATTCATTAAGGATGGCCTGAGTAAGGAGTCTTTAGATAATCTTCTATTGACTCCTGAGACGCATCCTAGTGGAGATGTGCATCGTGCAATTCATGATTTATGGCCACTATTTCATAAAGAACATGATCGACTTAGTCTTGGGAATCTGACTAAAAAAGACCCTGTTTGCCAGTTTTTAAGAAAACTGGATGGGAAGCCTATCCCCGACCCATAGAGGGCGTTTAAGCCGTTTTTTTACGTAAAACCAAGGGAAGATGTGAGCCACAATCACAACTACCTGTACATACACATGTTTTTTTCAAAAGTAAATAAATAAATAAATAAAGAGAGAGAGAGAGAGTGTGAGACTCCAGCTGGCCTATATATAGATGTTATGATTGCCTTTTTAATTTCTCATTTATAAAACCCTCTTTTCCTTCCTTTCATTTCTACTCAACCCATACATTCAACAAATACAGAAGTGTGTAGAAATGGCAAGTTCCTCAAGTCATCAAATAAGAAATATTTGTGTTTTCGGTGGATCTAGTCCTGGGAAAGAAAAAGAGTTTTTAGAATCAGCAAATCATCTTGGTCAGGTGCTAGCTGAGAGAAAGATTCATTTAGTGTATGGGAGAGGCAGTCTTGGGTTAATGGGAGGTGTGTCAATAACTGCATTTTTAGGAGGTAGTCAATTTTTAGGAGTCGTCCCTGAAGCTTTGGCACAAGGGGACATCATTGGAAAAACAATTGGAGAGGAACTTCAGGTCTCCACAATGTCGGCTTGAATGAATGCAATGTTTAATCATGCTGATGCCTTCATTGCTTTACCAGGTGGTCTAGACACATTGGAAGAGATCTTTCATATTTCCTCTTGGGCTCAATTGCACATTCACCATAAACCCATAGGTTTGTTGTCTTTTCTTGATCATGCTGTGAAACAGGAATTTCTAACATCTTCTGCACGACAAATCATAATCTCTGCTACTACTGCTGAACAATTGATTGACCAACTACAATCTTTCATTCCTGTGATTGATCCTTCCATGAGTCACATAAATTGGTCATCTACGGGAAGCCGTAAAAAGCTTAGATTGGATTTGAGCCTTCATTTGTGAATTTTTATGTCTTTTGGTTTTATTATTGTGTTTTGTTATTTTTTATTTTTGTTTCAGTGTGTTTCAGGTTTTGTCAGTGTTCGTTATTTCAAGTGATATCTTCTATACTCTATCTTTCTACCTTAGAACATTGAGGACAATGTCTCGTTTTGGTTGGGGGGAGAGGGTAGTAGTTGATAAAAAAAAAATTGTTTTTCATTTCATAAAGCATGTGCATAATTGTTGTTACTAGGATGGCAGAGTAAAGGAGTTCTTTTGTTAAAGTGACTCTTGAGACGCATCTTAGTAATCATTCTTAACAAGGTCTATTATAATACTTCCTGAAATATTCAAGTTTACAAACTCTCGTATTCTTACCACTTAATTCTACTCATATACTTATTTAACATATATTCTTAAACCTTAATTTACACACACACACTTTAACATATGATTGTGGGTTGCATATTGAATTGTTACATTATTTATGTTCTTTTGTTAAAGGTAACAACTAAGGGAAAGGGATTGTATATAATTAAAAAACAAAAACAAGAAAAAAAAAGAAAAAAAACAAGCCTATCCCCGACCCATTGAGGGCGTTTAAGCTGTTCTTGGACGTAAAACCAAGGGAAGATGTGAGCCACATTCACAACTGCAATTTGAATTTTTTTTGTTTGTAAAAACTTGTGTCTTTTGGTTTTATTATTGTGTTTTGTTATTTCTTATTTTTGTTTTAGTGTGTTTCAGGTTTTGTCAGTGTTCGTTATTTCAGGTGATATCTTCTATACTCTATCTTTCTACCTTAGAACATTGAGGACAATGTCTCGTTTTGGTTGGGGGGAGTGGGTAGTAGTTGATAAAAAAAAATGTTTTTTATTTCATAAAGCATGTGCATAATTGTTGTTACTAGGATGGTAGAGTAAAGGAGTTCTTTTGTTAAAGTGACTCTTGAGACGCATCTTAGTAATCATTCTTAATAAGGTCTATTATAATACTTCCTGAAATATTCAGGTTTACAAACTCTCGTATTGTTACCACTTAATTCTGCTCATATACTTATTTAACATGTATTCTTAAACCTTAATTTACACACACACACTTTAACATATGATTGTGGGTTACATATTGGATTATTACATTATTTATGTTCTTTTGTTAAAGGTAACAACTAAGGGAAAGGGATTGTATATAATTAAGAAAAAAAAACATGAAAAAAAAAGAAAAAAAAATGATGATAATAAAAATGTCGATAAGTTTGGTTTCGTAGCCTCCCTAACCTAAGCAATTAAGCCCGAAGGGGTGTTTTAACACCTAATACCCTAAATTCAACTGACTTGGGAGCTATTGGCCCAACGCTTGTTACATGGGTTGAGGAGAAAAGCTTAAGGGAATCAAACATTGCACTATCTACATATCAGTATCTGCGACCCGAGTTACTAAGCTCGTTGGGGTGTCTTAACACCTAATGCCCTAAGACCAACTGGTCTGGGAGTCATTAGCTGAAAGTTCGTTACATGGGTTAAAGATGCATGACGTTTTTAAATTATATGTATATAGAGTTAAAAAAAAGAAAAAAGAAAAAAAAGACAAAAATAATAATTCCAACCCAAGGAAGTTAACCTTAAACATTAGAACAAAAATTTTGTTTTCTTCCAAGAATAGCCCCATAATTATGTGTTGATACATTGAGCACAAAAAAAAGGTTTATTAATATCTTGTTAAGAGGTATTGAGCACATATATAAATTTAATGAGAGTTTGTTTATCTGGATAGATTAATGGAAGTTAAATGATGAATATCTTACTTTGTAAAATTTGAAAATTGTTGTAACGCTTTGATTACTAGGGACTAGTAATAAGCTGGTTGAAGGGTATGATTAATACTTAAAAGTGCATTTTTATCATGGTTTTATATCATCATTTTGCACTTGAAGTATCAATAACTCCTTAACTAAAATATGTTTTATAATAATGTATCTAATAATATAAGATACCTATAATTTGTGGTAAATGTCTATTTTTAATGCAGGCCTATCACATAAATGAAAGGATTGATTGATGACTTGAAGAACTTAAATTGCAAGGATAAAGAGATGGTCAAACTTAGAGAAGAGATATCGGTGCAATCCAAACCAGAACACTGTTTGGTAATTGGGTCATATCTAGAGCTACAGATCTCAAATTTAGGTCCAATGTATATGGATGGAAAGGTAAGATATAGGTCTACAACTTTCATATGGAACCCAAGATCTAAAAAGGCCATTATCAAGTCCAAATTGTAGCAACAACAAAGAAGCCCGAATTTGTCTTCCAGCCCGAGCACTGTTCGGTATTTTGGCCATATCTGGAGTTTTAGAAGTCCAAATGAGCTGAAGGTTTTACACAAGAAAGCTGAGACAATTGCCTACAACTTTCATGTTTACAACTGGCTCCAATTTTGACCTTATCAATGACGTTTTGGGAAGACAAGAGAAGATAAGGATTGTCACCAAGTCAAAAGTTGGCCACCCACTTATCAATTAGTCATCAAATCAACAGTTCCCAATTTTGGCCTAGAAAAGGAGGCATTTGCCATGTATTTAGGCATCTTGATTTCCAGATCAAGATCATGCTCTTCCTTTCTCTCTTTGTATTTTTTGTAATGTTTATGCTTTGCTTTCATTAATATTAAGTCTATGCCTTTCATTTCCTTTCCTTTACTTAGTTAACTTTTATGTTCTTATTTTGTTTATTTGTTTTCCTTTCTTTCATTATGTCTAGCTAAGTTAATTATGTCAAGGTGAAAAGGTTACACTAATGGTGGAAGAATAAGTATAGTGTAAACTTAATATGGACCTTAATGTTTGATACTAACACGTTTTATATTTGGTATCTTGTTCACTCTTTAATACTTTGCTTGTTAAATGACTAATCTTGATTTATGTTGTATAACACTTAGTACAACAAATGCTTGGCACTTTCATAGCCCATAATGTATGGTATAACCGACACCTGAGCTATGAAAGGAACTTGATTTGTTGTTAACATAAGTTATAATCTTGAATGCTTGACGAGATTTACAAGTATTAGCATTAATTGAATAAGATGACTAATGTAATCATGTTAACAATATATAATCTGATTGGAACCTCCTTTATGTGTGGTTTCCAATTCAATAATAAGAGTTTATACTATACTTGTTTGATATACCATTAGTGGAACCTCTAACCTTGACATTTGTTATTATTATTGTTTAATCCTTACATTAATATTTCATCTCTAAGTTCTCATCATCATCATCTTCTTCTTCTTCTCTTTCTTTATTATTATTATTATTATTATTATTATTATTATTATTATTATTATTATTATTATTATCGTTATTACTATTATTGTTGTTTATAATTGTTGTTTATAATTTGTACAATTAACCTCCCTGTGGTTCGACCGCGGTCTTGCCGGGTTATTTATTACTTCGACACTCCTGCACTTGGGAGAAGATATCAATCTTTTAGTCGTGTCAAAGTACATAATAACTTGAAAAGCTAAAAATTAGGTTTGATAGAATCGTGACTTAGAGGGAACCCTATACTTAAAAACTAAAGGTATTAGAAAAAAATATTTGAACTAGAGATAACATTGTATCGAAGAACTCTAAGTATACAAATGATGCCATAAAGCCAATTAATCTTTGACATATTAGTACAATTGATATGATCAAAAGATTGATATCTTCATCCAAGTGTAGGAGTGTCGAAGTAATAAGTAATATGACAAGACTGAAGTCGAACCATAGAGAAGTTAATTGTATAAATTATAAATAATAACAATAGTAACAACAACAACAACAACAACAACAGTAGTAGTAATAGTAATAACAAAGAAAAATAAGAAAAAGAAAAAGTTGATGAGAATTTTGATATGGAAGATCAATGTAAGGATTAGACAATGATAACAATAAATATCAAGGTTAGAGGATCCACTAATGATATGTTAAAATATATAGTATAAACTCTTATTATTCAATTAGAAACCATATACAAAGAAGGTTCCAATCATATTATAAATTGTTAACATGATTACATTAGTTATCTTATTCGAATAATGCTAACAATTGTAAATGTTGTCAGACATTCATGTTATAACTTATGTTAACAATAAATTAAGTTCCTTTCATAGTTCAGATGTCGGTTATACCATATAGTATGGACTATGAAAGTGCTAAGTATTTGTTGTACCAAGTGTTATACAACATAAATCTAGATTAATCATTAAACAAGCAAAGTATTAAAAGTGAATAAGATAACAAATACAAAACATGTTAGTATCAAGCATTAAGTTCCATATTGAGTTTAAACTATACTTATTTTTACACCATTAGTGTAACCTTTTCACATTGACATAATAAACTTAACTAGACATAATAAACTTAACTCAACATAATGAAAGAAAAAAACAAAATAAAAACATATATAAGATAAAAGTTAATTAAGTAAAGAAAAGAAAATAAAATATATAAACTTGATATTAATGAAAGCAAAACATAAGCAATACAAAGAGAGAAAGAAAAAGCATAATCTTGATCTGGAAACCAAGATGCCTAAATGCATGGTAAATGCCTTCTTTTATATGCCAAAATTGGGAACTATTAATTTGATGACTAATTGATGAGTGGGTGGCCAACTCTTGACTTAGTGAGAATTCTTATATTTTCTTATTTTTCCAAAATTTCATTGCTAACATTAAAATTGGAACCACTTTAAAACATAAAAGTTATAAGAAATTGTCTCAGCTTTCTAGAAAAAAAATTAAGGTTATTTGGACTTTAAAACTTAAGATATAGGCTGAACATTAAACAGTGTCTAGGATGCAGGACAGATTCAGACTTCTTTGTTATTGCTACAATTTGAACTTGAAAATAGCCTTTTTAAAACCAGACCTCCACATAAAAGTTGAAGGTCTATATCGTACCTTTCCATTCATATAAAGTAAATTTAAATTCAAGATCTACAGCTCCAGATATGACCCAATTACCAAACAGTGTTTCGGTTTGGACTACCCCAACATTTCTTTTCTAAGTTTGGTAATCTCTTTATCCTTTCAATTTTAGTTTTTAAACTTATCAATGTAAGGGTTAAGAAATGATAACAACAAATATCAAGGTGAGAGGATCTATGATTAGTACTTAAAAGTGCATTTTTTTATCAAGGTTTTATATCATCATTTTGCACTTGAAGTATCAATAACTCCTTAACTAAAACATGTTTTATAATAACATATATAATAATATAAGATACCTTTAATTTATGGTAAATATTTATTTTAAATGCAGGCCTATCATATAAATGAAAGGATTGATTGATGAATTTAAGAACTAAAATTAAAAGGACAAAGAGATGGCCAAACTTAAAAAAGAGATGTCAGTGCAATCCAAACTGGAACATTGTTTAATAATTGGGTCATATTTAGTGCTGTAGATCTCAAATTTAGGTCTACTTTATATGGATGGAAAGGTAAGACATAAGTCTACAACTTTCATACTTTATGTGCAAAATGATGATATAAAACCTTAATAAAAATATACTTTTAAGTACTAATCACACCTCTTAACCAGCTTATAACTAGTCCCTAGTAATCAAATTGTTAAAATAAAAAAACAATTTGCAAATTCCACAAAGCAAGGTATTCATTATTCAACTTACATTAATCTATCTAGATAAACAAACTCTTATTAAATTTATATATCTACTCAATACCTCTTAAACAAGATATTAATAAACCTTTTTTTTGTGCTCAATATATCAGCACAAAGTTATGAGGCTTTTCTTGGAAGAAAACAAAATTTTTGTTTCAATTTTTAAGGTTAACTTCCTTGGATTGGGATTAATATTTTTTCTTCTTTTGTTTTTTTTTAATATATATACATATAACTTAAAACACCATGCATCTTTAACCCGTGTAATGAGCTTTCGGCTAATGACTCTTAAACCAGTAGGTCTTAGGCCATTAGGTGTTGAGACACCCCTACGAGGTTAGTAACTCGGGTTGTCAATACTGATACGTAAATAGTGTAATGTTTGATTTGCTTAAACTTTTCTCCTCAACCCATGTAATAAGCATTGATCTAATAGCTCCCAAGTCAGTTGACTTTAGGGTATTAGGTGTTAAAACACCATTTCGGGCTTAATTGCTTAGGTTAGGGAGGTTGCAAAACCAAACTTATTTATATTTTTATTTTTTTTATTTTTTTTCTCTTTGTTTTTGTTTTTTTTCAAATTATATACTATCCCTTTTTCTTAGTTGTTACCTTTAATAAAAGAACATAAATAATATAATAATCCAATGTGCAACCCATAATCATATGTTATAGTGTGTGTGTGAAAATTAAGGTTTAATAATACATGTTAAATAAGCATATGAGTAGAATTAAGTGATAACATTGTGAGAGTTTGTAAACTTAAATATTTCAAGAAGTATTATGACAAACCTTGTTAAGAATAGTTACTAAGATGTGTCTCAAAAGTTTAACAAAAGAGCTTATTTACTATGTCATCCTAATAACAATAATTTTGCACATGCTTTATGAAATAGAAAATACAGTTAGTTAAATTTTTTTTTTGTCAACTGCTACCCTCTCTCCAGAATCAAAATAAGATATTATCCTCAATGTCTTAGGGTAGAAAGATAGAGTACAAAAGACATCACCTGAAATAACGAACACTGACAAACTTGAAGCACACTTAAACAAATATAAGAAATAACAAAACACAAATATTATGCTATTAATAAAATCAAAAGACATAAAGATTCACAAATAAAGACTCAAATCCAATCTAAGCTTTTTATGACTTTTCGTAGATGACCAATTTATGCAATTTATGGAGGGATTAATTACAGGAATGAAAAATTATAGTTGCTCAATCAATTGTTTAGTTATAGAAGTAGAGATTATGATTCGTGTAGAAGATGTTAGAAATTCTTATTCCATAGTATGATCAAGAAATGACAACAACTTATCATAATAACTATTAACATTTAACAGACCTATGAGTTTATGGTGAATAACACACTTTCTTTCTCTCTTTTTATTTATTTATTTATTTTTGAAAAAACATGTGTATATACAAGTAGTTGTGATTATGGCTCACATCTTTCGTTGGTTTTACGTCCAAGAACGGCTTAAACACTCTCTATGGGTCGCGGATAGGCTTCTCATCTAGATTTCTTAAAAACTAGTAAACAGGGTTTTTTTAGTTAGATTTCCAAGAATCAATCGATCATGTGTTTTTTATGAAAATAGGGCCATAAGTCATGAATTGCACAATGCACATCTCTACTAAGATGCGTTTCAAGAGTTAATAGAAGATTATCTAAAGACTCCTTACTCAGGTCATCCTTAATGAATTGTATTTTATCTTCACGATTTATAGATATCATTCTTAAAGAATGACATTGTGCATTACAAGTCCATCTCACACATCGATGACAGACTTTTAGTCGTTTTGCATGACATTTCTTAGCAAAAGTGATTTTACCTGTTCTAGGCATGTGTGAAATGAAGGAATTAGAGGACTTACCTAATAATTGGATCTTTGCTTCAATCAACCAGTGAATATCTTCAGGAATTCCATGATTCATTAACAACCTCAGTTTTGCACATCTAGCATAGTAAATTTTTGTAATCGCATTATGAGGTTGAGCAGGATCTTTTTTTCTTAATTTTTCAAGATTAGTATCCATTTTCAAATGAGAATTGGAAGAGAGATTCAAAGAATTTCACAAATATATACACAGATATCAATTATTATGAGAAACTGAAAAAACTGACTTATGTCATAGAATACTGTTGTCCATCATTTGACTGGGGTGAGAAAAACTAGCAAAAATTACTCAAAAAGAAACACAAAAATAATATGAGGTAAAAAAAATCAATCTTTATATATATATATATATATATATATATATATATATATATATATATTTGTTTCTTTCCTTCTGCTAATGCTCTCTAGAGACGACAAAGAAGATGGCAATGAAGTCGTAATGTGCTGGATGAATTAATGCTTTTTTCCTCTATATTTTCTAGCTCCCCTTTTCTCCTTTGTTCTTTATGTGTGTGTGTGTGTTTCTTTCCTTTTGCTAATCCTCTCTAAAGATGACAAAGAAGATGGTTGAGTTGATGCTTTTTCCTTTATATTTTCTTGGTTTTTACTATGTTATTCCCTCTGGTTTTCTCTACTCTTTCTCTCACATTTAGCTCCCCTGTTTCTCCCTTGTTCCTTGTGTTTTTTTCCTTCCTCTATTCTCTCTCTATTTTCTTCCCTGTCTTCTTTCCATCTCTCTTTCCTTTTTTTTTCTACCCCCCTATTAGGTCAATAAAGGAGGCATATATGTAACTTATATATAACTTTATTTAAGAAACACTCATTACACTAATCTAGGAGATAATCTCGACTGATTTACAAGCAAATAAAGCAAATTAGAAAACTAAAATATTATGTGATTCCTATTCCGTGATTCTAGCAATTATTCTTTGTATTAACACTCTTATCCCAACCATCTGTGTTAGGGATAGAATCCTAGCTATTAAATGATGGTGAAACTCCTATCCTTGTCTTTTTTAAGAGTTGATGCAATGATGTTTAAAGCTATTTCTTTTGGATTGAAAAAAAAACCATGATCTATAGCCTAAAAATTAGGCATGAAAAGGGGTGATACTAACCCAAATATTAAAAGACAAGAGAATAATGAAAAACTAGCGAGAATGGTTATGTAGAGAAAAGGAAAGAATTGCATACATGAAGTGGTATTGTTCTCAAAATACAAATGAACAATATTATGCTAAGTAATTCAATTATGGGGTTGTTTCATGCTGCCAATTTTCAAATGGTGGTGTTTTTTAAATGGAATATATGAAGGTAAGGAGATGGTGTTGTTGGTTTTGTGAAGAGAAGCAAAATATAATCCAGCGTGGTAGCCAAGTAAAAAATAATATTATGATGTTTTTCGATCTTTTTTTAATTCCTTTAATGAAAATGATTAACTTTTAAAATTGGTCTTTAACCCAATAATACTTGAAACATTAAATCGGGTCCCAATATACATTTCTTCTTCATGATTAAATTTTGGCACGATTTAGACCTTAAGTAGCCCTCATTGCATTGCAAACTCGGGTTAAAATCCTTCTCATAGCAGTATTCTCTGCTTTCACACTAGATATCTTAAGCTTCTGATAATGAAATTTGGTGATTTAGAAACCCAAATTTATCTACATGTATAGGACTAAAACTTTCATGAATAATTGAAAGTCAGATAAAATTATTTTAAAAAATAAAGTCAGGCCGTAATTTGGTTGGTCAAAAAGGTCTCCTGATTTGATTCGAAAACTAACAATGCTGAGCATCCTGCTATGACCAAGTCTAACCTAAAACATAGGGGTGATCATTTTCAATTTAGTATGATTTTTTAAAAAATAACAAACTAAATTAAAAAAAAAAACAAAACTAAACTGAAACTAGTTCAAACCCACCAGTTTCGATTCAGTTTTTTAGGACAGAAACCTGTTCAAACCAATTTGGCTTGATTTTTTCGGTTTGGCTCTATTGTGGCTCGGTTTTTCTTCCTATTTGCTTGGTTTTTTCTGTTTTTTTTTTATCTTAGGTTTGATTCATTTCAAGAAAACTGAAACCAGTTCAAACCCACTAGTTTTGATTTGGTTTTTTAGGATAAAAATTTGTTCAACTAATTTGGCTTGATGTTTTTAGTTTGGCTTAGTTTTTCTTCCTATTTGACTTGGTTTTTTTTTTTTGTTTTTTTAGGTTCGATTCATTTCAGTTCGGGTTTTTGGGTTTTAGGCTTATAAAACTAAAACCAAACCAAACTAATTGTTTTTTTTTAATTTTAATTGGTTTAATCGGGTTTTTTTCACAATTTGGTTTTTTCTTTAATCTTTTTCCTGTTTTCTCATTTTAATCTATTTTTTGATATTGTTGCTGACCCTTACTATAAACTGTAGGCCTTAGGACCTAATAAAATTGCTAATCAATTCTTTAACATGTCATAAATGACAACATATGGCTGAGATGATATGATATTGTATGAAACCAAGTTTAAATTAAAGTCAAAGTTGAAACATAGTTGATTTACAACAAAATTATGACACTATGTAAAATTAGTTTTTAATGCAAATTCTAAGGAATTTATTTAACCTTAAAGACTAGATAAATAAGGAATAAATTTAGCATCATGAAGACTCCTAATTAATATAAGAATTCTGATGATTTCAACAGTAAAGAAAAAGGATAAGGAGAGCAGAAGATAACTGAAATAGGGTTCAAAAAACATTTCTTTATTTTTTGCTTTTTTTATTCTTCCAGCAGCCATGAGCTAAACTCTTACATTTGGTTCAAGAGGGAAATGCACTATCTCCAACACATTGGGCCTAAAAATGAGTAACAACTGGTGCCATGGTTTGGTGCATGTAAAGTGGTATATGATTAGTACTTAAAAGTGCATTTTTGTCATGGTTTTATATGATCATTTTGCACTTGAAGTATCAATAACTCCTTAACTAAAGCATGTTTTATAATAATATATCTAATAATATAAGATACCTCTAATTTGTGGTAAATGTTCATTTTAAATGCAGGCCTATCACATAAATAAAAATATTAATTGATGACTTTAAGAACTTAAATTGCAAAGGCAAAGAGATGGTCAAACTTACAAAAGAGATGTCGGTGCAATCCAAACCGGAACACTGTTCGGTAATTGGGTCATATGTGAAGCTACAGATCTCAGATATAGGTCCAATTTATATGGCTGGAAAGGTAAGACATAGGCATACAAATTTCATATGAAGCCCAAGATCTAAAAAGGCCATTATCAAGTCCAAATTGTAGCAACAACAAAGAAGCCCGAATCTGTCTTCCAGGCCGAGCACTGTTCGGTATTTTGGCCATATATGGAGTTCTAGAAGTCCAAATGAGCTGAATTTTTACACAAGAAAGCTGAGACAATTGCCTACAACTTTCATGTTTGCAACTGGCTCCAATTTTGACGTTATCAATGACGTTTTGGGCAGACAAGAGAAGATAAGGATTGTCACCAAGTCAAAAGTTGGCCACCCACTTATCAATTAGTCATCAAATCAATAGTTCCCAATTTTGGCCTATAAAAGGAGGCATTTGCCATGCATTAGGGCATCTTGGTTTCCAGATCAAGATCATTCTCTTCCTTTCTCTCTTTATATTTTTTGTAATGTTTATGCTTTGCTTTCATTAATATTAAGTTTATGCCTTTCATTTCCTTTCCTTTACTTAGTTAGCTTTTATGTTCTTATTTTGTTTTTCTATTTTGCTTTCTTTCATTATGTCTAGCTAAGTTAATTATGTCAAGGTGAAAAGGTTACACTAATGGTGTGAGAATAAGTATAATGTAAACTTAATATGGACTTTAATGTTTGGTACTAACATGTTTTATATTTGTTATCTTGCTCACTCTTTAATACTTTGCTTGTTAAATGACTAATCTTGATTTATGTTGTATAACACTTGGTACAACAAATGCTTGGCACTTTCATAGCCCATAATGTATGGTATAACCGACACCTGAGCTATGAAAGGAACTTGATTTGTTGTTAACATAAGTTATAATCATGAATGCTTGACGAGATTTACAAGTATTAGCATTAATTGAATAAGATGATTAATGTAATCATGTTAACAATATATAATCTGATTGGAACCTCCTTTGTGTGTGGTTTCCAATTCAATAATAAGAGTTTATACTATACTTGTTTGATATACCATTAGTGGAACCTCTAACCTTGACATTTGTTATTATTATTGTTTAATCCTTCCATTAATATTTCATCTCTAAGTTCTCATCATCATCATCTTCTTCTTCTTCTCTTTCTTTATTATTATTATTATTATTATTGTTATTATTATTACTACTACTACTACTACTAGTATTATTATTATTATTATTATTATTATTATTATTATTATTATTATTATTATTATTATTGTTATCGTTATTACTATTATTGTTGTTTATAATTGTTGTTTATAATTTGTACAATTAACCTCCCTGTGGTTCGACTCCGGTCTTGCCGGGTTATTTATTACTTCGACACTCCTGCACTTGGGAGAAGACATCAATCTTTTCGTCGTGTCAGTATATATTATCATCCTAGACAATTTACCAAATAGTTATGTACCATGTCTTTGCCATGTTTGTGTGAGTTGTGTCTCTGCATAGTGATATGGTGTGTTTTTGCTTGGTGGTATGGAGTTTCTAGTACACACATTACTTTTAGTTTATAGGTTGTTAGTTTTTTCATTGATTATTTATTATTTTATGAAGAATAAAATGTTAATTTGTCAAATTCCCTCTTAATAGAAATCATTACTATCAAGATTTCTTCATTTTTATATGTGGTCAAGCTCTTTTAAAAAATTGCATTTTTTTTTAATTTACCCATGGTTTGTTAATTATTGATGTCATTTTAGAATTCTTACGTTCTTATTTTTTAAAAGAAAACAATAAAACCTATAAGTGTTTAACCCATATTAAAAATTGCCTTTAGAAGACCTACATTCCATAACTTTTTGAAAATCTCCTTTTTTTAAATTCCATAAAAAAAAAATTTCTTACTCATCGTAATATTTGAGGTAAAAAGACTTATAGTAAGTTAATATCTTGAATATTAACAGGGGTTGACACCTTTTCTTCCTTAGCTTTTGAAATCTCTTTGTTTTAAAATTCTTAGTATAATATTCATTGATGACACTTAAGTGTCAATTAAGAATATTAATTTCTCAAAAAGTTTTGGATATTAATGCTACTAGATCCCACTACTAAATAAGATTAACCTATAATAGTTATTATTTAGATATGTTTTAGACTAGGGTACAAAGTTTTACTCTTATAGAGATGTCAATTTACAAAACAAAGTAAGGGTGATAAAAGTAACCAAGATTTTATAGTGGAGAAGCATAAAACTTACCCCGAATATTAACTTATCATAATAAACCCATATGGATAAACCATTAGTTGGTTAGACATAGGAGACCATTAAGAATAAAATACAATTAGCAATACAATTTACTTTAAATAAGATGTTTTAGAGTGATAATATTTTTGTTTTAGCATAACTAATCCATTACTTAGATTTGTGAAGACCAATTTGGTTTTTAGAGACATAAAACTAGATGATGATTTCTTTTTCTTTTTACCTATTTCCAAAACTCATACTCTTTTTGGGTTTTCCCTGTGTTAGGTGTGATAGAGTATATTAAATCCCCCCACACATAGATCTTGCATATTCTTGAGCTAGGAAAAGAAAAGTCAAAGACAATAGACTTCAAGAATAGGACTCAAAATTCAAAAAGAAGAAAAAACTTAGAACTGAAAATAAAAGCAAGTAAATTGAAAAGAAACCAACTCAAAACCATCTAAGCATTCAATTTTACTTCCACTATTACAACACATCAAATAGTACAAGCATTATAGGAAAAAAAAACAAGTTCAAAGAGATTAAAGCATAAAATTTATTGGATTTATTCATAATGCAACTTTCAAACCTTCCTTAGCCTTTGAAACTTAAATGAAATGCATGTCATACCAAAATAGTAAATCCTCTCATTAATATATACTTTAATAGTTAAATGTATATGGTTTATGTGTTTTCTCTTAAATTCATTCAATGTTATGATCTATCATATGATTGCTCTTTAATCTTATCTCTTCTACTAAGTATTATGACACGACAAAAAGGTTGATGTCTTCTTCCAAGTGCAGGAGTGTCGAAGTAATAAATAACCCGGCAAAACCGGGGTCGAACCATAGGGAGGTTAATTGTACAAATTATAAATAAAAATAATACAACAACAATAAAAATAATACAACAACAACAACAACAACAACAACAACAACAACAACAACAATAATAATAATAATAATAATAATAATAATAATAATAATAGTAGTAGTAGTAGTAGTAGTAATAAAGAAAAAGAAAGAGAAGAAGAAGAAAAGATGATGATGAGAACTTTGAGATGAAATATTTATGTAATGATTAAACAATGATAATAACAAATGTCAAGGTTAGAGTTTCCACTAATGGTATGTCAAACAAGTATAATATAAACTCTTATTATTCAATTGGAAACCACACATAAAGCAGGTTCCAATTGGATTATAGATTGTTAACATGATTACATTAGTCATGTTATTCAATTAATGTTAATACTTGTAAATCTCGTCAAGCATTCATGATTATGACTTATGTTAACAACAAATCAAGTTCCTTTCATAGCTCAAGTGTCGGTTATACCATACAATATGGGCTATGAAAGTGCCAAGCATTTGTTGTACCAAGTGTTATACAACATAAATCAAGATTAGTCATTTAACAAGCAAAGTATTAAAGAGTGAACAAGATAACAAATATAAAACATGTTAGTATCCAACATTAAGTCCATATTAAGTTTACATTATACTTATTCTTACACCATTAATGTCATCTTTTCACCTTGACATAATTAACTTAGCTAGACATAATGAAAGAAAGAAGAATAAATAAACAAAATAAGAACATAAAAGTTAATTAAGTAAAGGAAAGGAAATGAAAGGTATAAACTTAATATTAATGAAAGCCAAGCATAAACATTACAAAAAATACAAAGAGAGAAAGGAAGAGCATGATCTAGATCTGAACACCAAGATGCCTAAATGCATGGCAAATGCCTCCTTTTATAGGCCAAAATTGGGAACTATTGATTTGATGACTTATTGATGAGTGGGTGGCCAACTCTTGACTTGATGACAATCCTTATATTCTCTTGTCTGCCCAAAACGTCATTGATAACGTCAAAATTGGAACCACTTGCAATCATGAAAGTTGTAGGCCATTATCTCAGCTATCTTGTGTAAACAATTCAGCTCATTTGGATTTCTAGAACTCCAAATATGGCTAAAATACAGAACAGTGCTCGGGCTGGAGGATAGATTCAGACTTCTTTGTTGTTGCTACAATTTGGACATGAAAATGGCCTTTCTAGATCTTGGGCTCTATATGAAAGTTGTATGCCTATGTCTTACCTTGCCATCCATATAAAGTGTACCTAAATCTGAGATCTACAACTCCAGATATGATCCAATTACCAAATAGTGTTCTGGTATGGACTACACCGACATCTCTTTTCAAAGTTTAGCCATCTCTTTGTCCTTTCAATTTCAATTCTTAAATTCATCAATCAATCCTTTCATTTATGTGATAGGCCTGCATTAAAAATAGACATTTACCATAAATTATAGGTATCTTATATTATTAGATACATTATTATAAAACATATTTTAGTTAAGGAGTTATTGATACTTCAAGTGCAAAATGATGATATAAAACCATGATAAAAATGCACTTTTAAGTACTAATCACACCCCCCAACCAGCTTATTACTAGTCCATAGTAATCAAAGTATTAAAATAGAAAAACAAATTTGCAAATTCCACAAAGCGAGGTAGTCATCGTTTAACTTCCATTAATCTATCCAGATAAACAAACTCTCATTAAATTTATATATCTGCTCAATACCTCTTAACAAGATATTAATAAACCTTTTTTTTGTGCTCAATGTATCAACACATAATTATGGGGCTTTTCTTGGAAGGAAATAAAATTTTTGTTCTAATGTTTAAGGTTAACTTCCTTGGTTTGGGATTATTATTTTTGTTTTTTTTCTTTTTTTTTTTTAAATATATATATACATATAATTTTAAAACATCATGCATCTTTAACCCATGTAACGAGCTTTCAGCTAATGACTCCCAGACTAGTTGGTCTTAGGGCATTAGGTGTTAAGACACCCCTACGAGCTTAGTAAATCGGGTCGCAGATACTGATATGTAGATAGTGCAATGTTTGATTCCCTTAAACTTTTCTCCTTAACCCATGTAACAAGAGTTAGGCCAATAGCTCCCAAGTCAGTTGACTTTAGGGTATTAGGTGTTAAAACACCCCTTCGGGCTTAATTGCTTAGGTTAGGGAGGCTACGAAACCAAACTTATCTATATTTTTATTATCATTATTTTTTTTTCTTTTTTCATTTTTCTTTTTTTTCATGTTTTTTTTCTTAATTATATACAATCCCTTTCCCCTATTTGTTACCTTTAACAATAGAACATAAATAATGTAATAATCCAATATGCAACCCACAATCATATGTTAAAGTGTGTGTGTGTAAATTAAGGTTTAAGAATACATGTTAAATAAGTATATGAGTAGAATTAAGTGATAACAATGCGAGAGTTTGTAAATCTGAATATTTTAGGAAGTATTATAATAGACCTTGTTAAGAATGGTTACTAAGATGCGTCTTTGCAAAAGTGCTTTTACCTGTTCCAGGCATGTGTGAAATGAAGAAGTTAGAGGACTCACCTAATAATCGGACCTTTGCTTCAATCAACCAGCGAATATCTTCAGGAATTCCATGATTCATTAACAATCTCAATCTTGCACATTTAGCATGGTAAATTTTTGTAATCGCATTCTGAGGCAGAGCGGGAAAATACTTTTTCAATTTTTCAAGATTAGTGTCCATTTTCAAATGAGAATTGGAAGAGAGATTCAAAGAATTGCACAGATATATACACAGATATCAGTAATTGTGGGAAACTGAAAGAACCGACTTAAGTCACGAAGTACTGTTATCCGCCATTTGACCGGGGTGAGAAAAACTAGCAAAAATCTCTAAAAAAAGAAATAAAAATAATAAAAATCAATCTTTATATACAGGATCACCCAATTCAATAGAGTCATGTTTAACTGAAAAATTATCAAAGTAAACTTTCAGACGATGTCCATTTACCTTGAAAACATTGCCATTTGTTGGATTCTCGATATCATAGGCCCCATATGGATACACATGTTTCATAATAAACGGACCGCTCCATCTTGATCTTAATTTTCCAGGAAATAAATGCAGTCGAGAATTTTAACGCAAGACTTTTTGACCAACATCTTGATCTTTAATTCTTGCTTTATTAATTCTTGAATTTTCATATGCATCATTTCTTATTTCCTCAAGCTCATTTATTTGTAATTTTCGCAGTTGACTAGCATCATCCAGATTTGAATTGAAAGCTTTTATAGCCCAATAAGCTTTATGTTCAAGTTCCACAAGCAAGTGACAAAGTTTTCCATAGACTAGTCTATAAGGTGACATACCTAATGATGTTTTATATGCAGTTCGATAAGCCCAAAGTGCATCATTAAGTTTTAAAGACCAGTCTTTCCTATTAGGGTTCACTGTTTTCTCCAATATATGTTTAATCTCCCTATTAGCAAGCTCTACTTGTCCACTTGTTTGAGGGTGATAAGGGGTGGCAACTTTGTGTGTGATTCTATATTTCTTCATTAAAGACTCAAATGGCTTGTTGCAAAAATGTGTTCCACCATCACTTATTATGGCTCAAGGGACTCCAAATCAACTCGAAATATTTTCTTTCAAAAACTTTATCACTGTTTTGTGATCATTGTTTTGACTTGGAATTGCCTCTATCCATTTTAAAACATAATCTACTGCGACTAATATGTATAAGAAACCAAATGATGGAGGGAATGGACCCATGAAATCTATACCCCAACAATCAAAGATCTCAATGACAATAATAGGATTTAAAGGCATCATGTGACGTTATGAAATAGATCCCAACTTTTGACAATTTTCACAAGACTTGTAGAATGCATGTGAGTCTTTGAACATGGTGGGCCAGTAAAATCCACTTTGTAAGATTTTTGCAGTTGTCTTTCTTGACGAGAAATGGCCCCCACATGCCTCATGTGAGTCAGGAATGCATCTTCGAAATATTTGATCAGGATAATATTTGAATAAATAAGGATCATCCCAATAAAAGTTTTTCACCTTGTTTAAGAACTTTTTTTTTTATCTTGGGTACTCCAATGAGCTGGCAATTGTCCTGAAACAAGAAAATTGACAATATTAGCAAACCAAGGCATTATAGAGACAAAAAGTAAAGATTCATTGGGAAAGTAATCATCAATTGGTGTGATGTCAGTTTTCGAATCTGTTGTCAATCTTGAAATAATCTGAAATAATGAACACTGACAAACTTGAAACACACTAAAACAAAAATAAAAAATAACAAAACACAATAATAAAACCAAAAGACACAAGTTTTTACAAACAAAAAAATTCAAATCGCAGTTGTGATTGTGGCTCACATCTTCCCTTGGTTTTACGTCCAAGAACAGCTTAAACACCCTCAATGGGTCGGGGATAGGCTTCCCATCCAGTTTTCTTAAAAACTGGCAAACATGATCTTTTTTAGTCAGATTCCCAAGACTATGCCAAGTATGTTATTTATGAAAATAGGTTCATAAGTCATGAATTACATGATGTTTATCTCGACTATGATGAGACTTAAGAGTCAATAGAAGATTATCTAAAGACTCTCTGTGTTTTGAAATAAATCCCACCTTCTGACAATTTTCACAGTTTTTGCAGAATACATCTGACTCCTTGAATATGATGGGCCAGTAAAATCCACTTTGTAAGATTTCTACAATCCTCTTTTTTGATGAGAAATGATCCCCACATGCCTTAGAGTAACAAAATTTAATGAAATTACTTACCTCATTGTCAAGAATGTATTTTTGAAATATTTGATCAGGACAATAATTGAATAAGTAAGGGTCATCCCAATAAAAATTTTGCTTGTTGCTCAAAAATTTTCTTTTATCTTCGGTCCAATGAGCTGGCAAAAATCTTGAAGTAAGAAAATTGATATATTTAGCAAACCAAGGCATTGAACTAAGAGAAAGTAGAGATTCATCTGGAAAGTAATAATTGATTGGTGTGATGTTAGGCGTCGAATCTGTTGTCACTTTTGATAAAAGATCCGCATCAACATTGTCGGTGCCTTTTTCATCATCGATTTCTTCCTGATTGGTCATGGCATGAGGAAATGAAAGTGCTGGCAGGGAATCAGTCCTTTCCTTGCAATATTCAGATTCAACCCCTTCCTTACCCTTAGAAATTGACTCATCATCTTTCTCACAAGGTTCAAGAGTGAGTTTTTTAATAACCTTACCATTATGAAGAGTAATGACTGATTTGACTTGATCCATGTGTTGACTTCCATAACTACTTGCATTTGCTTTATATTGCTTCTTGAGATTTTGCTGTGGTTGAGATGGAAACTTACCTTTCTCTTGAAAATTAAGAGCATATGTGAATTTTGCAAGAGTATCTTTAAAATCTATTATGCTTTGAGCAAGTTGAGTGTTGATTGTCTTTTGCTTTTCAATGAATGCATACAAAGTTTCCTCAAACTTTCTTGTAGGAGGTGGAGCATAAGGAGGTGCATATTCATGATAATTTTGGAAATTATGGTGTGCTTGGAACTGTGGAGGTGAACTTTGTGCATTGTCACTCTTCCAACTGAAATTTGAGTGATTTCTTCAACCAGGATTGTATGTTTGTGAGTATGGGTTGTGGTTGGGCCTTTGGAAACTATTTAAAGCATGAGTTTGTTCATGGAGACATTTCTTAAAAGAAGGCAAGGTTGGACAATTATTGGTTGAGTGTTCATTTGTTTCACAGATTTGACACACAATGTTTTCAACAGATTTTAATTGACCACTCTTTTTCAATTCTAGTGCCTCGACTTTTCTAGCTAAAGATGCAAACTTGGCTTGAAGGTCATGATCTTCCCTAAGGTTGTATATACCTCCACTAGATGTATGAGGTTGAGTTTTACTCGGTGTCTCACAATTACCCGCGATGTCCCAATTTTGAGCATTTTCAGCTAACAAGTCTAAGTACTCCATTGCTTCATTAGGGTCTTTATCTTCAAAAGTTCCATTGCACATCAATTCAACCATTTGCCTATCTTTAGGTGTTAACCCTTCATAGAAATGTGAAACCAATCTCCATGTTTCAAAACCATGATGAGGGCAAGTACAAAGCAAGTCTCGATATCTATCCCAACATTGGTAAAACGTTTCTCCCGATTTTTGAGTGAAAGTGGTGATTTGTCTTTTGAAAGATTTTGTTCTATGAGATGGGAAAAACTTCTTTAAAAATTGTTGTTGCATTTCATACCAAGCACGAATGGATCTAGGTCTCAAATTTTGTAGCCATGTTTTAGCTTTATCTTTTAATGAAAAAGGAAAAAGCTTTAATCTGATGGTGTTCATGCTACAATTTAAATTATTATATGTGTTGCAGACCTCCTCAAATTCCCTTAAATGCAAGTATGGATTTTCCAATTCTAAACCATGAAAAGAAGATAAAAGTTGAATAATACCTGGTTTAAAATTAAAATGAGATGCATCGGGAGGAAAAACTATGCATGATGGTGCACTTGTTCTTGTGGGATTCATGTGGTCTCTAAGTGTTCTAGCACGGTTATTCTCATTATTCTCATTATAAAGTGATTGATTATTTTCTTCGGCCATATTTTCTGAAAATGATGAGGATATCCTACAAAGTCTACCACTTGATGTATCTGACCACACTCTCATGCACGTGTAGGAATAGAATAAAAAGAAGAAGAAAACAAAAGAAGAAGAAACAAGAGAAAAGAAATAAAGTTATATACAAGAAAAGTGAAAAGAGAAAATAAAATAAATATTATAAGTTATACAAGGACTTACCTCCCCGGCAACGGCGCCAAAAACTTGACACGACTAAAAGGTTGATGTCTTCTCCCAAGTGTAGGAGTGTCGAAGTAATAAATAACCCAGCAAGACCGGGGTCGAACCATAGGGAGATTAATTGTACAAATTATAGACAACAATTATAAGCAACAATAATAGCAATAACAACAACAATAACAACAACAACAACAATAATAATAATACTAGTAGTAGTAGTAGTAGTAGTAATAATATTAGTAGTAATAATAATAATAATAATAATAATAAAGAAAGAGAAGAAGAAGATGATGATGAGAACTTGGAGATGGAAAATTAATGTAAGGATTAAATAATAATAATAACAAATGTCAAGGTTAGAGGTTCCACTAATGGTATATCAAACAAGTATAGTATAAACTCTTATTATTCAAACAGAAACCACACACAAAGGAGGTTCCAATCTGATTATATATTGTTAACATGATTACATTAGTCATCTTATTCAATTAATGCTAATACTTGTAAATCTCGTTAAGCATTCATGATTATAACTTACGTTAACAACAAATCAAGTTCCTTTCATAGCTCAGGTGTCGGTTATACCATACATTATGGGCTATGAAAGTGCCAAGCATTTGTTGTACCAAGTGTTATACAACATAAATCAAGATTAGTCATTTAACAAGCAAAGTATTAAAGAGTGAATAAGATAACAAATATAAAACATGTTAGTATCAAACATTAAAGTCCATATTAAGTTTACATTATACTTATTCTTACATCATTAGTGTAACCTTTTCACCTTCACATAATTAACTTAGCTAGACATAATGAAAGAAAGTAAAATAGATAAACAAAATAAGAACATAAAAGTTAACTAAGTAAAGGAAAGGAAATGAAAAGCATAAACTTAATATTAATGAAAGCAAAGCATAAACATTACAAAAAATACAAAAAGAGAAAGGAAGAGCATGATCTTGATCTGAAAACCAAGATGCCTAAATGCATGGTAAATGCCTCCTTTTATAGGCCAAAATCGGGAACTATTGATTTTATGACTAATTGATAAGTAGGTGGCCAACTCTTGACTTGGTGACAATCCTTATCTTCTCTTGTCTGCCCAAAACATCATTGATAATGTCATAATTGGAGCCAGTCAAAAACATGAAAGTTGTAGGCAATTATCTTATCTTTCTTGTGTAAAAACTTCAGCTCATTCGGACTTCTAGAACTCCAGATATGGCCAAAATACCAAACAGTGCTCGGGCTAGAAGACAGATTTGGGCTTCTTTGTTGTTGCTACAATTTGGACTTACAAATGGCCTTTTTAGATCTTAGGCTTCATATAAAAGTTGTAGGCCTATGTATTACCTTTCCATCCATATAAATTGGACCTAAATCTGAGATCTGTAGCTCCAGATATGACCCAATTACCGAATAGTGTTCCGGTTTGGATTGCACCGACATCTCTTTTCGAAGTTTGGCCATCTCTTTATCCTTGCAATTTAAGTTCTTAAAGTCATCAATCAACCCTTTCATTTATGTGATAGGCCTGCATTTAAAATGAATATTTACCACAAATTAAAGGTATCTTATATTATTAGATATATTATTATAAAACATGCTTTAGTTAAGGAGTTATTAATACTTCAAGTGCAAAATGATGATATAAAACCATGATAAGAATACACTTTTAAGTACTAATCACACCCCTCAATCAGCTTATTATTAGTCCCTAATAATCGAAGCGTTAAAACAATTTGCAAATTTCACAAAGCAAGGTATTCGTCATTTAACTTCCATTAATCTATCCAGATAAACAAACTCTCATTAAATTTACATATCTGCTCAATACCTCTTAACAAGATATTAATAAACCTTTCTTTTATGCTTAATGTATCAACACATAATTATGGGGCTTTTCTTGGAAGAAAACAAAATTTTTATTCTAATGTTTAAGGTTAATTTCCTTAGGTTGAGAGTATTATTTTTGTCTTTTTTTTTTTTAAAGAATCTATATACATATAATTTAAAAACATCATGCATCTTTAACCCATGTAACGAGCTTTCAGCTAATGACTCCCAGACCAGTTGGTCTTAGGACATTAGGTGTTAAGACACCCCTACGAGCTTAGTAACTTGGGTTGCAAATACTGATATGTAGATAGTGCAATGTTTGATTCCCTTAAGCTTTTCTCCTCAACCCATGTAACAAGCATTGGGCCAATAGCTCCCAAGTCAGTTGACTTTAGGGTATTAGGTGTTAGAACACCCCTTCGGGCTTAATTGCTTAGGTTAGGGAGGCTACGAAACCAAACTTATCTACATTTTTATTATCATCATTTTTTTTCATTTTTTTCATTTTTTTCTTTTTCTTTCTTTTTCATGTTTTTTTTCTTAATTATATACAATCCATTTCCCTTAGTTGTTACCTTTAACAAAAGAACATAAATAATGTAATAATCCAATATGCAACCCACAATCATATGTTAAAGTGTGTGTGTGTAAATTAAGGTTTAAGAATACATGTTAAATAAGAATATGAGCAGAATTAAGTGGTAACAATACGAGAGTTTGTAAACCTGAATATTTCAGGAAGTATTATAATAGACCTTGTTAAGAATGGTTACTAAGATGCGTCTCAAGAGTCATATTCGGGCAGTGTAAATAATTTCTTGTGTAAAAAATTCAGCTCATTTGGACTTCTAGAACTCCAGATATGGCCAAAATACCGAACAGTGCTCGGGCTAGAAGACAAATCCAGGCTTCTTTGTTGTTGCTATAATTTGGACTTGTAAATGGCCTTTTTAGATCTTGGGCTCCATATGAAAGTTGTAGACCTATGTCTTACCTTTCCATCCATATAAATTGGACCTAAATCTGAAATCTGTAGCTCTAGATATGACCCAATTACCGAACAGTGTTCCGGTTTGGATTGCACCGACATCTCTTTTCTAAGTTTGGCCATCTCTTTATCCTTGCAATTTAAGTTCTTAAAGTCATCAATCAATCCTTTCATTTATGTGATAGGCCTGCATTTAAAATAAACATTTACCACAAATTAAAGGTATCGTATATTATTAGATATATTATTATAAAACATGCTTTAGTTAAGGAGTTATTGATACTTCAAGTGCAAAATGATGATATAAAACCATGACAAAAATACACTTTTAAGTACTAATCAAATGCCAGACAATATTTACAAGTATTAGCATTATTCAAATAAGATAACTAATGTAATCATGTTAATAATTTACAATTTGATTAGAACGTCCTTTATGTGCGGTTTCTGTTCGAGTAATAAGAGTTTATACTATACTTATTTAAAGAATGAGCTTGTTCATGGAGACATTTCTTAAAAGAAAGCAAGGTTGGACAATTATGGGTTGAGTGTTTATTTGTTTCATAGATTTGACACACAATGTCTTAAATAGATTTTAATTGACCACTCTTTTTTAATTCTACCGCCTCCACTTTTCTAGCTAAAGATGCAAACTTGGCTTGGAGGTCATGATCTTCCCTAAGGTCGTATATACCTTTATTAGATGTATGAGGTTAAGTTTTACTAGGTACCTTATACTCATAGTGTCCCAATTTTAAGTATTTTTAGCTAATAAGTATAGATACTTCATTGCTTTATTGGGGTCTTTATCTTCAAAAGTTTTATTACACATTAATTCAACCATTTGCCTATCTTTAGGTGTTAAGCCTTCATAAAAATATGAAACCAATCTTCATATCTCTAAACCATGATGAGGGCAAGTATTAAGCAAGTCTCGATACCTATCCTAACATTGATAAAATGTTTCTCCTGGTTTTTGAGTGAAAGTGGTGATTTGTCTTTTGAAAGAGTTTGTTCTATGAGATGGGAAAAACTTCTTTAAAAACTATTGTTGCATTTCATCCCAAGCACGAATGGATCCACGTCTCAAATTTTATAGCCATGTTTTAGCTTTATCTTTTAATGAAAAAGAAAAAAGCTTTAATCTGATGGTATTCATGCTACAATTTAAATTATTATATGTGTTGCAGACCTCCTTAAATTCCTTTAAATGCAAGTATGAATTTTCCATATCTAAGTCATGAAAAGAAGGTAAAAGTTGAAAAATTCATAGCTTAAAATTAAAATGAGATGCATTAGGAGGAAAAACTATACATGATGGTGCACTTGTTCTTGTGGGATTCATGTGGTCTCTAAGTATTCTAGCACGGTTATTCTTATTATTCTCATTATAAAGTGATTGATTATCTTCTTTGGCCATATTTTCTGAAAATCATGAGGATACCTTACAAAGTCTACCACTCAATGTATGTGACCACACTCTCATGCACGTATAAGAATGGAATAAAAGGAAGAAGAAAACAAAAGAAGGAGAAACAAAACAAAAAAAAGTTATATACAAGAAAAGAGAAAATAAAATAAATTCTATAATTTATACAAGGACTTACATCCCCGGTACCGATGCCAAAAACTTGACATGACCAAAAGATTGATGTCTTCTCCAAAGTGTAAGAGTGTCGAAGTAATAAATAACCTAGTAAGGCTGGAGTCGAACCATAGAGAGGTTACTTGTATAAATTATAAATAACAATAATACAACAACAACAATAACAATAACAATAACAACACTAAATACTAATACTAATACTAATGATAATAATAATAATAAACAATAAGAAGAAGAAGAAGAAGAAGAAGAAGAAGAAGTTAATGAGAAATTTGATATGGAAGATCAACGTAAAGGTTAAACAATGATAACAACAAATATGAAGGTTAGAGGATCCATTAATGGTATATCAAACTAGTATAAACTCTTATTATTTAATAGGAAACCACACACAAAAGAGGTTCCAATCAGATTTTAAATTGTTAATATGATTATATTAGTTATCTGACACGACGAAAAGATTGATGTCTTCTCCCAAGCGCAGGAGTGTCGAAGTAATAAATAACCCGGCAAGACCGGGGTCGAACCATAGGGAAGTTAATTATACAAATTATAAACAACAATTATAAACAATAATTATAAGTAACAATAATAGTAACAATAACAACAATAATAATAATAGTAGCAATAATAATACTAATAATACTAGTAGTAGTAGCAGTAGTAGTAGTAGTAGTAATAATAAAGAAAAGGAAGAAGAAGAAGAAAATGATGAACTTTGAGATGGAATATTAATGTAAAGATTAAATGATGATAATAACAAATGTCAAGGTTAGAGGTTCCACTAATGGTATGTCAAACAAGTATAGTATAAACTCTTATTAGTAAATTGAAAACCACATACAAAGGAGGTTCCAATCAGATTATAGATTGTTAACTTGATTACATTAGTCATCTTATTCGATTAATGCTAATACTTGTAAATCTCGTCAAGCATTCATGATTATAACTTATGTTAACAACAAATCAAGTTCCTTTCATAGCTCAAGTGTCGGTTATACCATACAGTATGGGCTATGAGAGTGCCAAGTATTTGTTGTACCAAGTGTTATATAACATAAATCAAGATTAGACATTTAACAAGCAAAGTATTAAGAGTGAACAAGATAACAAATACAAAACATGTTAGTATCAAACATTAAAGTCCATCTTAAGTTTACACTATACTTATTCTTACACCATTAGTGTAACCTTTACACCTTGACATAATAAACTTAACTAGACATAATGAAAGAAATAAAAATAAATAAACAAAATAAGAATATAAATGAGATAAGAGTTAACAAAGTAAAGGAGAGGAATTGAAAGGCATAAACTTGATATTAAGGAAAGCAAAACATAAAAATTACAAAAAATATAAAGGAAAAAAGTAAGAGCATGAAAGTTGTAGACAATTGTCTTATCTTTCTTGTGGAAAACATTAAGCTCATGTCGACTTCTAGAACTCCATATATGGCCAAAAAACTGAACAGTGCTCGGGCTGGAGGATAGATTCAGGCTTCTTTATTGTTGCTACAATTTGGGCTTGAAAATAGCTTTTTTAGATCTTGGGATCCATATGAAAGTTGTAGGCCTATGTCTTACCTTTCCATCCATATAAAGTAGACCTAAATCTAAGATCTATAGCTCCCGATATGACCCAATTATCGAACAGTATTCTAGTTTGGATTGCACCGACATTTCTTTTCTAAGTTTGGCCATCTCTTTATCCTTTCAATTTCAGTTCTTAAATTTATCAATCAATCCTTTTATTTATGTGATAGGCCTACATTTAAAATGAACATTTGCCACAAATTAAATGTATCTTATATTATTAGATATATTATTATGAAACATGTTTTAGTTAAGAAGTTATTGATACTTCAAGTGCAAAATGATGATATAAAACTTTGATAAAAATGCACTTTGAAGTACTAATCATTATCTTATTAGATTAATGCTAATACTTGTAAATCTCGTTAGGCATTCATGATTATAACTTATGTTAATAACAAATCAACTTTTTTTCATAGCTTACGTATCAGTTATACCATACAGTGTGGGTTATATAAGTGCCAAGCATTTGTTGTACCAAGTGTTATACAACATAAATTTAGATTAGCCATTTAACAAGCAAAGTATTAAAGAGTGAACAAGATAACAAATACGAAACATGTTAGTATCAATTATTAAAGTCCATATTGTATTTACACTATAGTTATTCTTACACCATTAGTATAACTTTTTCACCTTGACATAATAAACTAAGTTAAACATAATAAAATAAAGAAAAATAAATAAATAAATAAGATAAGAACATAAATAAGATAAAAGTTAACTAAGTAAAGGAAAGGAATTGAAAGGCATAAACTTGATATTAATGAAAGCAAAATATAAGCAATACAAAAAATACAAAGAGAGAAAGCAAGAGCATGATCTTGATTTGGAAACCAAGATGTCTAAATGCATGGAAAATGCCTTCTTTTATAGGCTAAAATTGAGAACTATTGATTTGATGACTAATTGATGAGTGGGTGGCCAACTCTTGACTTAATAACAATCCTTATCTTCTCTTGTCTACCTAAAATGTCATTAATAATATCAGAATTAAAACCACTTGAAAACATAAAAGTTGAAGGAAATTGTCTCACCTTTTTTTTTTTAAATAGAGGTCATTTGGACTTCTAGAACTCTAGATATGGGCAAACACTGAACAATACGCGGGTTGTAGGACGGATTCAGACTTCTTTGTTATTGCTACAATTTAAACTTGAAAATTCCCTTTTTAAATCTTGGGCTCCATATAAACGTTGTAGGCCTATCTTTCTATCTATATAAAGTAAACCTAAATCCGAGATCTACAGCTCTAGAGATGACCCAATTACCGAACAGTATTCCAGTTTGAATTGCACTAACATCTCTTTTCTAAGTTTGATCATTTCTTTGTCCTTTCAATTTTAGTTCTTAAACTCATCAATCAATCCTTTTATTTATGTGATAGGCCTACATTTAAAATGAAAATTTACTATAAATTAAAGGTATCTTATATTATTTGATATTTTATTATAAAACATGCTTTAGTTAAAGAGTTATTGATACTTCAAATGCAAAATGATGATATAAAACCTTGATAAAAATATACTTTTAAGCACTAATCATTTATACTATACTTGTTTGACATACTATTAGTGGATCCTCTAACGTTAACATTTATTGTTATCATTATTTAATCCTTACGTTAATCTTCCATCTCAAAATTTTCATCAACTTCTTCTTCTTTTATTATTATTATTACTATTATTATTACTATGATTACTTTTATTCTTATTAGTATTAGTATTATTATATTAGTATTAGTGTTTAGTATTATTATTGCTATTATTATGGATTGTTGTTGTAGTATTATTGTTATTAAAATTTATACAATTAACCTCCCTGTGGTTCAATCTCGGTCTTGCTGGGTTATTTATTACTTCGACACTCTTGTACTTGGAAAAAGATAATAATTTTTTAATTGTGTTAATAACCTCCATAGTTTTTTTAATTATTTAATTCTTTTATCAATAAAATTTGGTAGAGCAACCTACTCTCCATTAAAAAGTGATGGTGAGGGATTTCTAAGACTGATACATATTTAAAAGTCTTACTATAGACAACTTCACAGGGAAAATCTTAGAAAACTTATTAGAGAATCTCTAAATTAGAAAGGATGAAATACTACTTGATACTTGAATCTTTTAATAATAATTATTTTTATTATGGATATTATTTTTATTCAGTTAAATTAATTTTTTTAATTATCTTTATTTGAATCTTATGAAAATTATACTGATAATATACTACCATTAGTATCTATGAAACTATATTTCCTTGTAAAAATATTTAATGTATTGAAATAAATCCAAAAATAAATTTAAAATCATTAAATTATAACTACCAAGTAAACTATATATATATATATATATATATATAAAAGATGAGCATTTAAATAAAAAAATTAATGTCTTTACATCCTAAATACTCTTTATTTTTGAAAGGAAACACATTCCTAATTTTGCTTCCGATGTAATGTACTAAAATATGGAGGTTTTTTAAAGTTTGAGATACCTAACTTATCAAACATATGATTATTCAATATTATCTTTTTAAAGATAATATTGAATGTAAAGATATCAATTACCTTTTTATAAGGTTTTTCTAACAAAGAAATAGAATGTGATTTAAGGATATGAAATAGGGTTATCTTCATTATATATTTAAAGGTATGTTAATTAAACTTTCTTTAGAAAAAAAACTAAAAAAATGAACTTTTTTATTTTATTTAGTCACATACATTTGAAAAATCTATTAGTTAGGGGATCCTTTATTGCATTTATTATTGGTTTTAGTATAGACGTCTGCTTTATATAATAAAATTTATTATTGCATCTTTCCTTTTTTATTAGTTACTTTATATAATATAATTTCTTATAAATGACTTATAATTAATCTAATATTTTTTTAAATTATAATAAATTATATGCAGCAACTATTTCAAGAGAAATGACTTATAATTAATCTGTGCAATCTTAAACTTCAAGATATAATTAATCTCTTCAATCTTAAATTTAATCAAACCAAAAAAATCATAATATTTTTCTTCCTTTGCTTTCATTTATGGAATCAAAGAACCATAAAAATTATTGTTGATTTACTTTCAATATCAAAACTGATGAAGTTACCAAAATTATAGGGAATATTCTAGAAGAAATTATTCCTCAAGACCCTTATAGATCATTCATAGTGTGTTCTATAACCTTAACTTCTAGACTACTTTGTCTTCTTTTTTAATAGATTTCTTCAAAGGTTGTAAATTTTTTTTTTAAGTGAATACCTGCATAATGTCTTTTAGAGACCCCTAAGGGTATTGATGGGGCACCCTTCGAAGATCAAGTTAGTATGAGGTATTTTTATATAACAAAAAGATATTAATGAATTTTTATTAAGATAGAGAAGAGAAAGGAGAAAGAAAAAAAAAATATAGAAGTCAAGGAAGAAAAAGAGGGAATGTTTTCATGTCCAAGAGTATAAGGTTTCAATCTTTTTCTATGCACTCAAACTTTCTTACCTAACTTGACTTGTTTCATGTAACATAAGAGAGGTAGAAATGTAATCTCATAATAGTAGAATAATATTATTCTATTATTTATACCATCATATCTCATTAATATAAGTATAGATTGCTTATTCATAATTAATAGGATATGATATGTATCATAATCACTAGTCCAGACTCATAATATGGAAGACTTAGAGTGAGGTTATTTTTCAGCTTGTATGTTGCACCCAAAAAGAGATGAGTTTAGTAGCATGCTAAACCTAGGTGTTGGGTTAAATGGAAAGTTAAACCTAAAAGGAGTTTGATTTAACTATACGTTAAACCTGGGTATATCTTGATTTAGCTGATATGTTGAACCCAAGAAGAGATGGGTTTAATTATACTCTGAACTCTAGTGTATCCAAGTTTAGCTAATACATTAAATCCAAGTATAGTTGGATTCCACTATACATTGAACTCAAGAGAAGTTGGTTTGATTGTTGTCACTGTCGCGATCGTGGCATGGCCCAATATAGAATTGGACGCGGACACACCATGACCAACTTAGAGTTGGGCGTCAAAAAGTCATAACCTCATTTTAGGTTATGATTATCTTGTGATGGCTTTTAAATGGAAGGTTTTTTTAGAAAATCATGAAACAAGCATATCATATTCATATAAATATGATGTCATTAATTATGAATATTTCTAATTAAAAATTTAAAAATTTACATAAAAGTATTTATGATTTATCATGATATAATCTAGGAAAGGACTTGTTGTCCTTCTATTTATTAATTAAAAAAAGATTATTGGTATCTCTTATATCCCTTTTTTGTTTTTTTGGGAAAAGATAAGATGTATTAAAAAGAAAGAAGATACAATAGAATAGTCTAGGAGCTCAACCTAGGGGGAAACAAAGTAGGGAAGGAAAAGAGGAAAATAAACAAAAAAAAAAAGAGAACGAAACTAAAAGGGGTACCATGTCTGGAATGAGCAACAAGCCTTATCCAAACAACAAGATAACCTAAACAAGAAACAAAGCTAAAAGAGATAGCAGAGAAGACTTTGAAGACCGACTCTTAGTTCTCTGACAGGTTCCATACCTCTCGGATGGTGTCTGGAATTGGACACTTGTTGTCCATATTAATCAAGTGAGATCGAATGAGTTGGATAATCTTTATACATATTTCCAGAGGTGGGTTATTTCAAACCAGAAGAAATATAAAGTAGTGGATAAGATAAAACTTGCTAGAAGTTTTGTTGTATCCCTCCATTTCTTGTATCTCAAAAAAAGCCTATTGAAGAAGCTGCTGGTTCCACTGCATGCAGGGCTATTCGATGTGGAAATGTGATGCGCTCTCATACTAGCTTGTGTAGGAGCATTGGAAGAAGAATTAGATCTTGATGAATTGATTATATCCAATTTACTATTGTGTATTGATATAATGAATTAATTATTAGCGTAAGTTCTGCATTTTAATCTTGATGTCATGTATTAGTACTCGAACATTTCATTTTTGTCGTTCATTGCATCTTCAATTCGAATTGGTTCGATTGTATGGAAAATAAATAATAACCGTTTAGATTCGAATCAAAAGCGCAGAATAGAATACAATTTAAGAGCAAATATAAACTACTCTTTAATGGACGTGACGCATCCTGACGATGCTCAAATCTTATAAAAAAAAAGGTTTTCAAGCAAACAGAAAAAAATCGTACCTTGTTGGTCGGCCAGAGTTGAATCCACGTAATAAAGTTCACGTTAACCTAGAAAAACCCTGCTGGATTTGCATGGAAAAAGATGGCCAGTTTGCACCCTTTCAAATCATGAGCTTGATTCAATATTTTACGCACGCATTGATTACTCGATTGGGTTGACTGATTTGCTTCCTGGTCAAAACTTCCTGCGTATAAAATTCCAAGCACATTGTATTACATATATAATTAATAAACTATACAGTTATCTTTATAGTGGAAGTGCAGAGGGTGGCAATACAGAGCCAAAAGTGAGAAAGAAAATCCTCAGTGTGACGCTCATTTTATTATAGTTGCCAACCATATCAAACCTCTCAAAGCTTACGTTCACATGATATTTCTCAGAAAATGTGCCCTAATGTTCTGATAATTTAGTAAAAATACATGTGTGTAAACAAACATCTGACTCCCGCGGATTGGTTATCTTGGCCGGTGTAGAAGCCAAAGCTGTTTTTTTTTTTTTACATTATTTTGGTTTTTTGGAGCTTTCCAATGGAAAACCATTAACTGGCCATCATGCTGTTTCTTCGATTGATATGTATTAGATGTATTCGGTTTGAAAAAAAAAAAAGAGTCAATGAAGAGATCTAAGCTAGAAGCTCATTAAAATATTGGTGCTCACTGCTCAGCTTATTCTAGTAATATCATTTACACTCATTTGGGCTCCTAAAGAATTTGTTTGTCAATTGTGTTAAAGCATTAAAGTAATCCAAATTAACAAAAAATAAATATTAATATAAAAAAGAGGCTAGGATTTTCATTATTTTTAATATTTTGAAGTGTAGCTTTAACCTAAATACAAAGAGATTATATATAACATAAACTAAAAATATTATCATATCCTTAATAAATAAAATAAGATAAATATATGTATTTCACATCTCTCCTTAAATCCATGATGCGGCAACTACAAATATAGAGAGTTTGTTAATTAAAAAAAATAAGAAATGAAATGTGAATGTGACTTGGTAACGAAGTTTACAATCTGCAAAGAAAAAGAAACAAAAAATAAAGTAATGGTGTCATACTTGAGATGATGATGAGTAAGACGACAATTGATCTCAATATGTTTAATTCGTTAATAAAAAATTGAGTTATGACTAATCTGAATATAACTTTAGTTGTCATAATACATAAAAGTAGGATGAGAAAGAAAAACTTCCATATCAACAATTTTTCATGAAATTAGCTCTAATATCATATTAAAGCAATCCAAATTAACAGAAAACAAATACCAACATAAGAGAGAAATAGGCTAGGGTTTTTATTAATTTCAATAGTCCAAAGATTTTAACCCAAATATAAAAATATTATATATATAGGATAAACTGGAAATATTAATTTACCTTTAATAAATAAAATAAGATAATTATATATATTTCTTAACAAATTGAATCCTGAATGTATCTAAAATTCTAAATTATATTTCCCATTGGCAGACAAATTTGCACCTTATTTTTTTAAGTTAAATTAGTTCACAAAACAAAGAAATGTTGTTTATGCAATGAACTTAACCAGTTATCCCAAACAATTTATGAAATTCTTTTTATGTGGAAATTCTCAATTGAGAATTTTTAGTAGAATATATTTAATATACATCCACCACACCATTAAATAATTTTACCGACGATTCATTTCATAGGTGTGAGGCATACAAACCATCGATAACATTTTTACCAACAGTCTCACTGACAGAATCCGTTTGTCTAAATACTAATCGTCGATAATTTTTTATTCTATGGCTAATTCTGCCAGGAATAAAAAACCAAACATTGATGGAACACCGAGGGTATTATAGATGGCGAAGCACGCTAAAAACATTTCCTATGAGAACTTTAACTACGAAATCATTTCGTCTATATTTTTAATGGTAATCACCAATAAAATATCCATCGGTTGTGGCATGGGTGGTAAATATCTCAGAACTCTTTGTCTAATATTGATAGAATATATCCGTTAGCAATAGTAATGATAATCACTAACGAAATATATTCGCCGATAATTGTGGCATGGGTGGTAAATATCTTAGAACTCTTTGTCTAATATTGATAAAATATATCCGTCAGCAATAGTAATGATAATCACTAACGGAATATATCCGCCGATAATTATGGCATGGGTGGTAATTTTTTTGTGACTCTCAGTAAAATATCGATGATCGAGTTTTGTAAGCAAAGTCATCAGTATTTATTTAAAATATTTTTAAAAAATTATTTATTAATAGTAAAAAAACTAAATAACCAAATAAAATCATATTAAACATTAAAAATAAAAAACTAATGTTAAATAATATGGATCCAAATATTCATTACAAATTTAATGTGTTTCAAAAACAAAGTTAAAATAGAATAACAGCAGAGCTGGAGGAGGAGGAGGAGGAGGAGGCTAGTTGTTTTCAGGATCGTACGACCAAGAAAGGGTTACACATATATCATCACTCATCCTCTATTTCATCTCCATGACCATTTGATGGAGCTAATCATAATCCATCGAGAGTCATTCATATTGTTGTTTCAAGGCCATGAACTTCTCAGACTAGGTGCTCAATACTGATAGAGAGCTCTCAATGGTTAAGACATTACATGCCAATAGCAAGTTTTCGACAATAGTGTTGGAAAGCCCGTAAACCTGGTTTTTATCTAGTTCATCAGATGATCCTACCTCCATCCACAAATCTAGATTGAAATGTAGATGGATTGAAGGATCTTCCCCATATCTCTCATTAACCATCTATTATAGGTCTCTTGATTTTTTTAAAAAACAATCATCATATTCAATTCAAGAAAATAATAAGTTACAAAATAAGATGATTAAACGAACATACCACAAAGTGCTGAGCATAGTTGTCCATGAACTATTGCACTTCCTTTTGGCAGTCTTGACTCTGCATGTGCGTCTCTACAAATAGCTCTATTGGACTCGGCTCACATCTAAGAGATGTAGCCTTTAAGGAAAAAAAAGGTTGCAAGTTAAATATATTTATAAGCAATAACAAATTAATTAATGGTATGTTTCATTTAAATTAATCTTACCGCTTCACATGTGCACTGAATGGGATGGAGCCACTAGTGTGCTTGGTCATCGAATCATGAATTTGTTGATTCTGGTTGTTGGCAATAGAATGGGAGTATAGTATGAACTGCTCAGACGTCACATGCTTAATATATACCATTCATATATCCTTCTAGATGAATGGCGGTTTGAATACCTACCAAATTGCTACCTCATTCCATCCTTCAAGACCGTTATCCCTCGCATATCTTTTTGCTTCTTTTTTTTTTATATGTATCATACCAAAAATCACACAACCTACTTCTATAGCAATAAATTAGAATTTAGAATATAAAATTATATAAAAAAATATTTTTGATGTTACCTAATTGTCGTATGATTCTCTCATGCCCTCCTCATGATATTGTTGTTCGCGTTTCCCACCTAAATTTATGCTATGTATATAAATAATTCAATAAAAATAAAAATAGTACAAGATATAAAATTATAAAAATAATTTATTAAAAATAATTTGGAAATTAAAAGTTAACACCTACTTGAAATCATCAAAACCATGCATCGATATTTGGTCTCCACTCATGATGTCTGAAAACCTGACTACATTGAAATAATGGAATCTCCATTGATGATTTAAACATTGATGTTATTGTCCATGTAGCCTCAATGTTTGTTTTCTTGAAATTAAATAAAATTAACAAAATATTAATTAGTTGTTTATAAATGATGTTATAAGTGTAAAAAAAAAGTAAAACCTAAACAAACTGACATTGAAAGGTCATCATTTCATTGTGTCTGGTACCTACAAGTGAATTGATCCCATTATGAAAGCACACTGCCTTTGTACTATTAAATCATGCTAGAAGAGGTAGTATCACAAGTAGGCACAGCTTCGTCGTCGTGATCAGCACCTAAGAATATGTCCTCCTTACTGCTAGAAAAACTAGCTGCAACCGTCTGCTAGCAACGTGGTATAGTTTTTATTCTATGCATATACATAAATTTATACGAATAATTATAGAATTAACTTTGATTATTTAAAAAACATTTGGCAGCACCTCCCATATACTGGAGACTACCTATAGTTTTCAAACCTACAAATCTTACAGTAACCAGAAACCAATTGACTCTATTGAAAAATATTATATACAATCTAACATCTATAGAAATTCAATCTATATATTTTCAACTAACATCTATAGAAATGCATTAATGAAAATTAAAATTAATAAAAATAATAAAAAACATAACAATCAATAATAGAATAAAATTGAGATAAAACAATGAAACTTAATTCTTCATTCCTAATTACCATTTCCAAGGAAAATTTAACAATAACAATTAAAAAAGACTACATTATCAAATAATTATTACAATACAAACAATAAAATAATTAAATCTTCATTCAACACACCTACACAAATTTTTTTGAATAATTAAATAATTAAATTCAATTATGTAAAAAATTTCATTAACACCTCTACTATATTAGAGACTATCCACAGTTTTTATACATACAAATATTAAAAAATCAACTCTATATAACCTAACATCTTTAGAAATTCAACATCTATATAATTTTAACTAATATCTATACAAATTGTAGCACTACCTCTAGTAAGAACAATGAAATAACAGCACTACCTTCTATTTGATAAACCTTATATATCAAATACAACAATAATCAATAAACAGATATTATGTAATATTGACGTATAGTTAATTACATTGCAAGAGATAATGAGTTTGTGATAGGACTTACATGTGTTCTAAACCACATAGCAAATTGTTCATTTTGTAATTAAAAGATCTGGGATTCAGTTAGTTCTGAGTTATTAGACAGTAAGTATCATTAATGTTGCCTGTAAGGTTGTTCTAAATTATATGAGTTTATGGTATCATAGTATATAAATCGTACACTCTTCACAAAGTTTAAGTCGAACATCTACTTACTTAATAAAAGGTCTCAGCTTATCGCAATTAAATAGAATATAAATGTGTAGTTGTCTCAACTCTATTTCAGACAAATATCTTCCTCTTCTCAACTATTGATTTGATAACTAATTGATGAGTGGGTGATCAATTCTTGACTTCGTGACAATCCTTATCTTCTCTTATCTACCCAAACCTTCATTGATAACGTCAAAATTGGAGCCACTTGAAACATAAAAGTTGTAGGAAATTGTCTCAACTTTTTTGTATAAAAACTTCAGGTCATTTGAACTACTAAAACTCTATATATGGGCCAAACACTGAATAGTGCTCGGGTTGAAAGACAGATTCAGACTTTTTTGTTGTTGCTACAATTTTGACTTGAAAATAGCCTTTTTAAGTCTTGAACTCCATATGAAAGTTTTAGGCTTATGTCTTACCTTTCTATCCATATAAAGTAGACCTAAATCTGAGATCTACAGCTATAGATATGACCCAATTACCAAACAGTGTTCTGGTTTGGATTGCATCAATATCTCTGTTCCAAGTTTGACCATCTCTTTGTCCTTTCAATTTCAATTTTTAAATTCATCAATCAATCCTTTCATTTATGTGATAGGCCTACATTTAAAATGAACATTTACCACAAATTAAAGGTATCTTATAGTATTAGATATATTATTATAAAACATGCTTTAGTTAAGGAGTTATTAATACTTCAAGTGCAAAATGATGACATAAATTCTTGATAAAAAAATACACTTTTAAGTACTAATCAAACATAAATGATAAAGAGATGGCCAAACTTAGAAAAGAGATGTCGGTGCAATTCAAACCGGAACACTGTTTGGTAATTGGGTCATATCTGGAGCTATATATCTCAGATTTAGGTCCAATTTATATGGATGGAAAGGTAAGACATAGGCCTACAACTTTCATATGGAGCCCAAGATCTAAAAAGGCCATTATCAAGTCCAAATTATAGCAACAACAAAGAAGCCCGAATCTGTCTTCCAGCCCGAGCACTGTTCGGTATTTTAGCCATATCTGGAGTTCTAGAAGTCCAAATGAGCTGAAGTTTTTACACAAGAAAGATGAGACAATTGCCTACAATGATGTTTTGGGCAAACAAGAGAAGATAAGGATTGTCACCAAGTCAAAAGTTGGCCACCCACTTATCAATTAGTCATCAAATCAATAGTTCTCAATTTTGGCCTATAAAAGGAGGCATTTGCCATGCATTTAGGCATCTTAGTTTCCAGATCAAGATCATGCTCTTCCTTTCTCTCTTTGTATTTTTTGTAATGCTTATGCTTTACTTTTATTATTATTAAGTTTATGCCTTTCATTTCATTTCCTTTACTTAGCTAACTTTTATGTTCTTATTTTGTTTATCTATTTTGCTTTCTTTCATTATGTCTAGCTAAGTTAATTATGTCAAGGTGAAAAGATTACACTAATGGTTTGAGAATAAGTATAATGTAAACTTAATATGGACTTTAATGTTTGATACTAACATGTTTTATATTTGTTATCTTGTTCACTCTTTAATACTTTGCTTGTTAAATGACTAATCTTGATTTATATTGTATAACACTTGGTACAACAAATGCTTGGCACTTTCATAGCCTATAATGTATGGTATAACCAACACCTGAGCTATGAAAGGAACTTGATTTGTTGTTAACATAAGTTATAATCATGAATGCTTGACAAGATTTACAAGTATTAGCATTAATTGAATAAGATGACTAATGTAATCATGTTAACAATATATAATCTGATTGGAACCTCCTTTGTGTGTGGTTTCCAATTCAATAATAAGAGTTTATACTATACTTGTTTGATATACCATTAGTGGAACCTCTAACCTTGACATTTGTTATTATCATTGTTTAATTGTTACATTAATATTTCATCTCAAAGTTATCATCATCATCATCTTCTTCTTCTTCTCTTTCTTTATTATTATTATTATTATTAATATTACTACTATTACTACTACTACTACTACTACTACTATTATTGTTATTATTATTATTATAGTTGTTGTTGTTATTGTTATTGTTATTGTTGTTATTGTTATTGTTATTGTTGTTGTTGTTATTGCTATTATTGTTGCTTATAATTGTTGTCTATAATTTGTACAATTAACCTCCCTGTGGTTCGACCCCGGTCTTGTAGGGTTATTTATTACTTCGACACTCCTGCACTTGGGAGAAGACAACAATCTTTTAGTCGTGTCAATCTCTAAAAAAATAATTGATCTTTGTAAGTATATCTAAATCCTCTTTGGCAATAAATCATGAAAAACTGATGGGATGAGTATTTGCATAGACATATGGTAGTTATAAATCTTTATTCCAAATAATCTGCATTCCTCCATATTAACCAGTCTTGATATGTTTGAGACATATCTATTTAGGAAATACAAACTCTTAAGCTATTTGCAGACTAGTAGTTATGCGTTTTTATCTAACACGAAGCTTGCTTTTGTATTTTACTACTAGTGACCTATCACATACCAACTCCATATTCTTACGCTTATATAACAATGCTACATCTAATCTAGCCTTGATGTTGTGCTTTGTCTTCTCCATCATATCCATTACAGTGTTGAAAATGTTTTTAAATACGTTCTTTTCAAAGTGCATAATGTCATAGTTATAGCGAAAAAGATTGGTTTTCCAATAAGAAAGCTCCAAAAAGATACTTCGCTTCACCTAATTATAGGTCAAACCAAAACTAGAAAACTTCTTCTTACTTGAATTGAGATCAAACACAATGTCATTTTACTATGACATAACATCATGTAATTTTTCACTAGAAAGATGCGGGGGTGCAACATCCTTTTCAACTCTGCCAATAAAAAAATCATTTATATTCTTTCTATATCTATGATTCGGTGGTAAGAAATGATAGTGATAATAAATAATAAAAGCTTCACCCCTTTTTGTTAATGTGAATGCCTTATTGTTCTCCATACAATATGGATATGCTAGTTTTTCAAGTGTGCTTTAACCAAAAACCATTCCATAAGCTGGGAAATCATTGATAGTTCACATCAAATCCATTCTCATAACAAAACTATATTTCCTTGAGATATCATTTGTCAAAGCTACTGAGGACCACAATTGCGTCAACTGATTAATTAACGATCAAAGACAAACACCTATATTCCACCTCAGAATGCTTGGACCTAGTATGACCATAGATAAAAACATGAACTTTGACCTCATATACATCCCCGGTGGAAAGTTATAAACCGTTGGTATGACCGGCTAACAAGAATAAGGAGCAACAAATAACCCGAATAAGTTGAATTCCTATATACACAACCCAAGATACATATCCCTTAATTTAGTTGAAAAGTGAGGATGTACACTATTAAAGTTTTTCCATACTTCGCTGTTAGAAGGATGCACCATCACTTCATCAATAGTGTAATATGATTGGTGTCATGTCATGTACTTAGCAACCCTTGATGACATGAATAACCTTTGTAGTCTAGGAGTGATTGTGAAGTATCTAAGTTTGTTATATGTTATGCGAGTCTTTTTTCTGCCGGTTCTAGGTTTGTAACAGGAATGCCCACATGTCATACTTTCAGTCAGCTCAACATTTTTAAGGTAGTATAACATGTAGAAGTTAGGGCGCATGTTAATTTTCTTGTATTCTAAACTGAGAGGTTTTATCATGGACTTGGCAGCATAGAAGTTCGCTTTCAGCCTGTTCTTTTCAGGTAAGATGCTTCTTTCTTATTCAATAATCTTGTCATAACCAGCCTCACTCAACCCGTGATCTAACTTGATGGTGAACACCTGTGTTATGAATGATAATTTACTGTTGTTTGTACAACCATCCCATAATAGTTTTTCAGAATCTTTCAATAGATCAAAAAGCCTTATTGTATCTATATTAGGTTCTTCTATGATTGGATATTTACTAACATTACCTTCACTCATTCTCATTGCATCTATAACCATATTCCTGTAAGGATTACTATTGTCATTTCCAACTTCATGCAAGTTGTTAGCACTAGAAGTTGACCTAACCACCTTTTCTACCATGCTCTCATTAGGAATAAATATTTCTATGTGTGCATACCAACACAGGTAATCCTCCATGAACCATTTGGTTAGAAAATGCATTGTTACAACATCTTGATGGAGAAAATTTTTATTTTTACATATCTTGCATGAACACCTAATATTGCCATCAACAAAAATCCTCGAGATAGATGTTGTGAAATTAATAAAAACCCGAACCTCATTACAATAATCCATCATCCACAATCATTAGGGTGAGTCTTGATATATCCATGAATGATCATCAATGAATTTTATCAAACCTCTATAAAATTAGGACGACAAAAATAACTATGTTACGTAAATAAACATAACAAAAATATTGGTTTGCCCCAACATTATCCAATAAACTAAAAAAAAGCACTCATGTTAAATATTTATTATCAATTATCAACTATCAACGTCTATGCAAATTTAAACATATATAAATTTACAGAAATCATAACTTTGCAATAGAATTGTTAAAAATTAAAATGGACTCATTAAACAAGCTATTATTTATTTCATCACAACATATCTAATTCGGTGTAATTCAAACAAAGTTTCAACAATTTACAAACAAATATAATTTGATCAAATCTAAAACAAAATATAACAACTATAAAATTATATATTCATACTACATGTTGTGTTGATAAATCACAATCAAACAAGTATATATGTTAACAAAATATATATACTAAAAAAACAATAAAATTCACATTTAAGTGTTAAAACTAAAAATGATAGTTTTACTTATAAAAAATGATAAATTCCATAAGAATGGATGTTGTGACCACGTACAAAAGTATAGTAAACTTGAGTGCTTATGTTAAGAAGATGGGAAGAGTTGGGATCGGTGGTTGGCTATAGTTTGGAAGGGGAGAGATGGGATGAGAAAGAAAAAAGGGAAGAAGAAGGAGAAATAGAGGAAGAAAGTTTCGGTAGAATAGGTATATATTAGTTTTTACCGATGGAATCACCAACGAACACGTTCTGTTGGTATACCCATCGATGATTTCACTGGTGAATGTGCCATGTCACTGTATGGAGATCCTAGTTTGAATCCCTCGAATCATCTGAAAAAAATCAATGTCATCACAGCATTGCAACTTTTCAAAAAATTATATAATCAATTGGCGATACGGTCGGTATATACCGATAGATACATTCATCGATGTATACCAACCGTATTACTGGCGGGTATTTATTGTTGGTATATACCAATAAAAGTGAAGATAGAATTATTTTTATCAGTAAAACATATTAATAAAAAAATTCTATCAATAATTCTATTAATTTTCGTCCATTTTCTGATAGTGATCTTTTTTTCTTTTGAAACTCATGTTTTACATATTTGTTTACATCTTTCTTCGCTTTAGGACATCACTTTATGTGATAGGTTTTTTTTTTTTTTTTCCGGCTTCTAAAGACAAAAGTTATGTGATTTTTAACTAGCTCTAATATGCAATATAGAATTTCCAGTTTTGGTACTTCTGTTCTATGCAATAGGTGATCAATGTGTTCGGTTTTCCTTGAAAACTATCGCACGTATTGTGGAAATTATAAGCTGATTTTGCAGTTGCGTAATGACTAAAAGCAATCATTCAAGGACTTCATTGCAAAAAGCTTTTCATCTCAAGGATTAAATTATAATTTTAGTTAAACTGAACTTATAGTGTTTGCTATACTTCACATGTGAAATAAAAAAACTTCAAATAAAAAGATCAATCTTAAATAATATTTAAAATTAAGCACAAAATTCGTGAAAATTTCGTTAAAGTCTACAATCAGAACACGATATGATAACATTAACTTCTGGAAGGTTTAGCTTTGATGATAACAAGGACATCTGGAAGGTTTTTTAAATAGAGTTAAGATGCCTTGCATGTCCATGAGGCATGCAACGTTGTCATGCAAAAAATAGTATTTCATGATTTCTTAAATTAGAGGTGTGACAATTTAATGGTTTCGGACATTTCACTTGTTTTGATAATTATATATATGGATTAAAAAAATATTCATAATAAATAAAATAATATAATTAATTAAGTTTCTTATTATCTATTTTTTTTCTTAATTAAGGGTATTATAAGTACTAGTATGTGTAGTAGTAATTACATAGTAATTTAGAGAATAAAAAAAAATAAAACCCTAGAGTAACTTACCCTCTATTTTGTTAGACAATCAAAACCTACATTAATAAAGAGATGGAGAGGAACATTACGGATGAGATTGGATCTAGAGCCGAAATAAATTTAAGGAGTGTCTTATTTATCCTTACCTTTTAATTGAGTTTTTGCATGCATGGTAGATATATTAAAAAACAATTATGATATTTGATTTTTAATCACTTTTAAGGGGTGATTATTATACTAATGGAGTTAGTTTATATGTTTTTAGTAAATTAATTTAAAATAATTGTGAAATTAAGGAATTGAAAACTGATGAGTAGGTAACTTTAGGCTACCGTAGTCTTCTTTTTTAATGAATGTTGTGATCCAAGTTTGATACCTAATTATAATATGACATGAGTTTTTTTATTTGATATGTTATTTTTATAAATTGTAATTGTGAATTTAGAGTTATGATAGTTGGAGTAGATTTTTTAAATCTATAATTTCTGAGTTATAAGAACATTTGTTTCTAAGTCTACTATTGGTTAATTAGAGAGTGCAATTCATCCCGAAGTTTTATGATCCAATTTTTTTTTGTATTTAATATATTACCAAAGAATGTTTTATGTGTTTTTAATATTTTTTAACAACATTTATGATTCTATGAGAGATTATTTCTAATTATTGAAATTTGGTGGTTAATAATTGGAATTTATTTTGGAGAATGAATAGCTTTCATAGTCTAGCTTTAATTATTTTAATATTCTAATATCAGTTGTTGTTATGTAGAAATTAAATACATGGAAGGTGTTTCACAAATAACTTGATTCATATACAAATTAATTTATTTAACTTATAAATAATTTTCTAAAATTAGATGCAATTAATAATAATTTTTTACTACTTTAATTATTCTTAGAATACTTCTTTACCTAAAATGAAAATATTTCTTCGCCTTTTCTAATCGGATTTAATAATCTTTTACATAATTATGTTTTTTATTTAATTATTAAAAATAGATATTTTATAAGTAAAACAAAAGAGTGTAATAACATAGTTTTAGTGTTGGGTGATTTTTGGAGAGAGTTTTATAGTCATTTCAAGCTAGTGATATATTTAAGATTTAATTAAATTAGGAATTAGAAACAATCTCATGTATTGAATTGCATATTTGTGAGTATATAATTTATGGTGATTGTTATTGTTAGGTTGTTAGAAGTAATTGGTTTTAGGTTGTTAGAAGTAATTGGTTTTCTCTAAGACTAATCATGGATTTGTGTAATAGGGAAGTAATTGTTTTTCTATTTGGTTGGCTATTTTGAGTTAAAAAAAATATAAATTTATATGCTAAATGAGTTTTCTTTGTTAAATTTTGTTTTTATATAAATTAAGTGGATTAAGCATGATAAATGATTTTTAAATAATGTTAAGTATTTTGTGAAAGTATATTTATGATTTGTTTTTATGAACTCATTCATGAATTGATTATGAATATGGATATGACTGACTACGCTTTGCATCTTAGAGGTTATATATTGGTATTTATAAACATGTCTATTTAAAATTTGATGTTTAATCATATAGAAAAATATAATTCATTATTATTATGGTAAGAGTAACCATGTTATATGAGCCTGACCTTTGGGAGTTATATATTGACATTTATAGACATGTGTATTTCAAATTTGATGCCTTATAATATGGAAAAATATGGTTCATTGTGACTATGGTTAGAGTGACAGTAGTTCTTTAACTCTGAATTTTACTTTGAATATTTTTATGCAATCCACGTTTATGTTTAAAATGATCATAACTCTGAATTTTATTTTGAATATGGCAAGTATGATTTATAAATGTGCTTTTGACTTTTAAATCTTTAAATGTATGAATATTTTGGTATAATTAATGAATTGATTTTAGAGCCCATTTGATATTATGATAACAGTTTCTTTTCAAAGTCTTTTTTACTTAGAAATATATAAAATAATATTTTTTTATTTTTAAATTTTAGCTTTGACATCAACACATATAAAATAACCTAACTTAAAAAAAACTAATTTAAAGTAAAATAATTTTCAATTTCTTTCAAAAGCTTTTTTACACTGCAAAAATAAACAGTGCCTTAAGTTATATATATTAGTAAGTTTTGGTATATTTGGTCTAGCTAAAAAAATTAACTATTATTTACTAAGTGTGTGATACTCATCGACTATTTATTTATTTCAAATGGCTTGGAAGAGATTTAAAATATTAAATGATTGCTTTAGAAGTTTATAGTTGATTCTGAACTTCAATATTTCAATTATTAGATCTATTTATGATCTTAAACTTGAAATGTATTTGGTTTTATTTGATTTTGATGTTAGATTACTTAATGTGAGATGATTTATATTGAGTTTAATTAATTTATGATTTAATATATCTTTTTAACCTAATATTATTTTGATTATAATTTCTTAAATGTCGATGAGGTATACAATGTTGTCACGCAAAATGAGTATTTCATGATTGTTTGGTTAGGTGCTACATATGATGATTTACTTTTCAAGTTATAATTTCCTTAAATCCTAATGTAAGATGTAGATATTTTTTTTAAAAGCAAATAAAAACAATGATTATCTTTTTAGAGAGAGATGCCATATAGGAAAGAATTTAGTCTTGGTACATAAAAATTGGTTAAAAAACCTAGGATATCTTATATTGCATAAACGTTTATTAGAAAAACAAAACATTGTAAATCTTATGGTAATGCATATAAAATCAATAATTATTTTAACATTACAATGTGAGTTTTAAAATATAATTGATTTACAATATACACACACATTTGCGTGCCCGCACACATTTGTTGATGTTTATTCATGAATGTGTTATGCATATCAAGTTCATTTTAGTTAATTTAAAATAGGTTTGGTTTGATTAATTTAATTAACATAGATTCATAAATCTATAATAATAAAAAAACTTATAGGTTTGATTCTAACCAAATACTTTTCATGTTTGATTTATTGCTTGTTTCAATTCTCATGTTTTAAATTTTTGTTAACACCTTTATCTATTGTTTTTACGGAGAGACTTAAAGTTAAAATATGTTTTTAAGTGAAATTAATTAGATATAAATATTTTTATAAACCAATTTTAAAATTATCGTTTGATTTTATGTTTGAATTTACATCTAGAAGTATTTCAAAAATATGTTTGGCTTGAAAAAAAAATCAAATATTAGTTTGATGTTTTTTTTCTAGTGATTTTTAATAATTTTAATGTGTTGAAGTATAAAAAAAATTAAAATTTTTTTGATGTATTGTTTTTTAAAAAATACTTTTAAAAATATCTTTTACCATAAAAAAAAAACCAAAAACAACAACATAAGAAGGAAGAAAGGAACACTCCTGAGCCATATTTCTTTTTAACAAACAACAAATAAAAAAAGAAAAAGAAAATGATCTTAAGTTTCTTACTGAACTAAATACCAATCATCAAAGACATTAAATCATCATCAATTAGGCACAAGGTTGTCAATTCCATTCCATTTCATTTGGAAGCACTAAAACATTTCATATGAATTTAAAAAATAGAACAAAATAAAATAATTTTCATTTCATTTTAAATCTTGGTTCATTCTGAATTTTTCAGATAAATTTTAGACAGAATATTCTAGTTTCATTTCACATGTTCCAGTTTAATTAAGGGTTAAAAAAATGCTAATTGGATAGTGTTTCATGCGGTAATCTAATTGTGACACTCAAATTCCAATTCCCTCTACCTTCGTTCAAGAATTAATTACCGTAACATTTTGACATGAATGGCTTATGTGGCTTCACTTTATCTTTTAGAAGTGAAAAGTTTAGGTTTGATTTATATTTTTTTTGTTAAAAAATTTTACTTTCATAATATTTTGGTATTTTGTTTAAGTTGAATTATTTTAAGTTAAAGTTTTATTTAATCTTGACTATTTAAGAATATTTTAAATTTTAAAATTATATTTATTTGACATTATGTTTATATTGTATAATTTATAATTAATTTATCTTGAATTTGAATATATATATATATATATATAATATTCAACAAACATATATGAATAGTATAATCCCGAAACGGCACGCTAAAGTGCTCTAAAACTGAAACATTTTATTCTAATTGAAAAAATAAAACACCTACCAAAATAGAATTGACAACCTTGATTAGGCATTCATTTGTTTATTTTTGTGAAAAGCGGATCATTTAATGAAGGCACACACTCAACAAATAATTAGTAAGAGAAAAACTTGAGATGGACATCCATCTCTTCTCGGTGCTCAAAATTAATGAGTCAATCTAAACATTAGTCACTGTGATGATATAAATCTATACAATTAGTTGAGGAACTTGCACATTTCACGCATATTAGGATTTAAATTGTAAGTCAAAGTGTATTAATATGTCAGAATTCTTTAAATATTAAAAAAATCATAAGTAATTTGACTTAATATTTTGGTGATTAATTTCTTAACTTTAGTGCTTGGCCTAAATGCTATGAACCAACCCATTAAATGCTTATTTGATCCTTTTGACCCATACTTTGTAATAAATTCAATCAACACATACAATGAATCCTATACTGTTTTTATTTTGAATAGAAGTCTTATATTTGTTGTTAAAAATAAAATAGCAAGTATAGGACTTTTACTCCTTATGCCATATTCCAAACTAAAATAAAAAAAAATGTTGATGATAATGGATAAAAATGGTTTTTTTTTATGTTAGTGATTATTTAAAAGTTTATAAACTATATAATCCTAATACCAAAAAAAATATTATTAGTTGTTCTTCCCTTTTTTTTCCAACAATAATAACAAGAAAGTGTCGCCAATCATGATGAAAAATAATAAAAAAAATGCTTCCATAAGGTTCAATTTCTTTTTCATAAATCTTGATTTATTTATTTATTTAGATTAATGGAAGGCGTACTGGACCTTATCTTATTTTCATAACGTTTGAATTTGGGAGTTTCAATTAAAAGTCTTAATTGTTGGATGATGTCTGACACGACTAAAAGATTGATATCTTCTTCCAAGTGTAGGAGTGTCGAAGTAATAAATAACCCGACAAGACCGAGGTTGAACCACAATGATGTTAATTGTACAAATTATAAACAACAATTATAAAAATAACAACAACAACTATTATAATAATAATAATAATAATAATAATAATAATAATAATAATAATAATAATAATAATAATAATACTAGTAGTAGTAGTAGTAGTAGTAGTAGTAATAGTAGTAGTAGTAGTAAAGTAAGAGAAGAAGAAGAAGATGATGAGAACTTGGAGATGGAATATTAATGTAAGGATTAAACAATGATAATAACAAATGTCAAGGTTAAAGGTTCCATTAATGGTATATCAAACAAGTATAGTATAAACTCTTATTATTCAAACAGAAACCACACACAAAGGAGGTTCCAATCTGATTATAGATTGTTAACATGATTACATTAGTCATCTTATTCGATTAATGCTAATACTTGTAAATTTCGTCAAGCATTCATGATTATAACTTATGTTAATAACAAATCAAGTTCCTTTCATAGCTCACGTGTCAGGTATACCATACAGTATGGGCTATGAAAGTGCTAAGCATTTGTTGTACCAAGTGTTATACAACATAAATCAATATTAGTCATTTAACAAGCAAAGTATTAAAGAGTGAATAAAATAATAAATACAAAACATGTTAGTATCAAACATTAAAGTCCATATTGAGTTTACACTATACTTATTCTTATACCATTAATGTAATCTTTTCACCTTGACATAATAAACTTATCTAGACATAATGAAAAAAAGAAAAATAGATAAATAAAATAAGAACATAAATAAGATAAAAGTTAACTAAGTAAATGAAAGGCATAAACTTGATATTAATGAAAGCAAAGCATAAACATTACAAAAAATACAAAGAGAGAAAGTAAGAGCATGATTTTGATCTGGAAACCAAGATGCCTAAATGCATGGAAAATGCCTCTTTTTATCGACCAAAATTAGGAACTATTGATTTGATGACTAATTGATGAGTGGGTGGCCAACTTTTGACTTGATGACAATCCTTATCTTCTCTTGTGTGCCCAAAACATCATTGATAATGTCAAAATTGGAGCCACTCGAAAACATGAACGTTGTAAGCAATTGTCTCAGCTTTCTTGTGTAAATAATTCAGCTCATTTTGACTTCTAGAACTCCAGATGTGGCCAAAATACTAAACAGTGCTAGGGTTGGAGGACAGATTCGGGTTTCTTTGTTGTTGCTAGAATTTGGACTTGAAAATGGCCTTTTAAAATCTTGGACTCAATATGAAAGTTATAGGCCTATGTCTTACCTTTCCATCTATCTAAAGTAGACCTAAATTTGAGATTTATAGCTTCAGATATGAGCCAATTACCGAACAGTGTTCCTGTTTGGATTGCGCCAACATCTTTTTTCTAAGTTTGGTCATCTCTTTATCCTTTTAATTTCAGTTCTTAAATTCATCAATCAGTCCTTTCATTTATGTGATAAGCCTACATTTAAAATGAACATTTACCATAAATTAAAGGTATCTTATATTATTAGATATATTATTATAAAACATATTTTAGTTAAGGAGTTATTGATACTTTAAGTGCAAAATAATAATATAAAACTTTGATAAAAATACACTTTTAAGTATCAATAAATGCTCTTGAAGGCCTCAATATCCTTGTTGTAATTGTTTCTAAATACTTGCATTAAGATACTTTATGATTTCTTATTTCTTTTTTTTTTAAAATTTATAATTTATCAGACATACACGTGTCCTTCAAACAAATCTTGATTTGTTTGCAGGTTTATCCTTGTTGTAGGTGATACTCCTCCGTAAAGTTTATTTACTTAAACAGAATCTTTAGCAATTCTTTTAGCTCTTATGGTTGCTTTACCATTTAAGCTTGTTAGCAGCTAGTCTCGTAGCTTCATGAACTTTGTTAAGTTGCGACAGGACAAAAACCACTAAACTGGATTTAGAGAAGAGAGCATAGTCATTATAGAATTGAAAAAAAAATAAAATTTTGATCTACATTCTCACTCATATGCATTATATATAGTGGGTTTGGGATGATTCCTGTGAAACAAGGGGAAAAATAGTTTAAAACCAAAATATAAGTGAAAAGAAGCCAAATGAAGACAACATAATTAATTAAATGCTAATTAGTAGATAATTTTTTGGGTTTTTCTATCGTCCATCATAGTAAAATATTGGTCCTAAAACATCTGCTTTGCACACCAACATGCAGAGGAAGCTCCCATTTCTTGATGCAGCTTTAATAACGATTTAGGTTGATCTTGAAACCTGTGGCAAAAAGGTTACCTCATGAAGTATCCAAGAAAAAAAAAAGGAAGAAGAAAAAAGGAATACATAATAGAAAGAGAGAGCGATGGAACTCTCTTTACATAATTTAAAATTCGTTAATGGACATTACTAAACTTTGCTTGGCAACCCTAATGACAACCTTGAAATAATATTTTACTGCAATTGCTAACTGTAAACAGTACTTATAACCTTAATGGACATTGTACTTCTTATTATAGAAAATGAAGTTCACGCGGAGAGATCAGAGCTATCATGGAAATCCAAAAATTCTCTCCTACCTATGTTAAACAAAATAATAATAATAATAAGAATAAGAATAATAAGAAAAAAACAAACAAAGGGGAGGGAACAATTAACTAAATTTGAACATGAGAGAGTTGTTACTAATTAAATGGTTAGCTGGAAATTGTTTTTAGCAGATTTCTATCAAAAAAACAAAAGATGATATGATTAAATTTTAAATGATGTAGATTAACTAATTAAATTTTAAATATATATTTTAAAAATTATTGACTCAAATTTTATAAATTTCAGATTATTGAAGAAGGTTTACAATTGTTAATTTTAGAGTCTATAAAATTAACGCATACAAGATAGCTTGGATATGCATGTTAATTTAAATAAAAAAACAATACAATTGAGGTAAAAAGAAAGGAGAAGAAGGAGAAGGCATGAAAGAAATGCACGGATAGAAAGTTCACTGCAGAGATGTTTACCAGGAAATAGCTTTCACCATGGTGCAAGATTTGCGCTGAGAACCCATCTTCATTAGTGGGAACAGGCACTCCAGAGGAATGCACCAGCATTACATCTTGACCAAACATTGCTTTCACGTCAAGTGGCACCCGAGGAACTTCTGTTGGAACCCCATTGATGAAGATTGTGATGAATCCTGAACAACAGAGAGGATATATTCTTAGAACATTTCCCCAACTCTTTCCTAGCTTTCAGAGCTCCATTCTAGTAATTAACTGAGCACATGATCACGTTTATATGTTTACCCTCTCTCTTCTTCTTTTTTTAAGTTCGAAAGGGGAAAAAATCAGGAGCCTCTGAAACCATGCAAATTTAGAATATATCGAGAATTTATGAGGGAGAGGGAGAGGAGATAAGAATGAACGGCATGTTTGTTCCAAAAGACAAGAAAGGAAAGAAATAAAGTTGAATTTCTCAATAAGTATTATTATTTGGATTTTAAAATATATTAAAATATTATTTTTTTAATTTTTTTTTATTTTTCACATCATCAAATCAAAAAAATTATAGAATATTAAAAAATTAATTAAAAATTTTTTTTTAAAAAAAAAAATCGACTGCCGACTCGCAGTGTCAAAGAACCCTTGAAGATTTTGTAATAAATCTTGGCGTTTCGCAACAAAAAATAAATTAAATTTGAAAAGGACACTGAATAATTTTGAAGCCCTCGAAAGTTAAGATTTCATGTGGAATTTTTCCAGGTACTGCAAGAGAATCAGGAAGAGGGGAAGAGGGGGACCATTGTTTTTCTCGGACAAGTACAACAAGTCTTTCAAAGAGTAAATCATACAGCAACAGTCATATCATTAAAAAATTTCTATCTAGTTTATTCCATTTCTGTACCATTTTGTGCACTGAATTAATTAACCTAAACATAAGTGATAAAAACTCTATGAATTTTAAATAGGGTTGCAAAAAAAATTTCCTCCTCTACACAACTTTCTGAGACGATAACGTGTATGCACAATACATAAAGAAAGATCTCACCCATCTTCAGAAAGTTAAAAAAAGAAAGACAATTTGCATTGAAGAAAGACATTGGATATAGAGCTACTGAGGAGACATGGGGTTAGCTACTGATAGAGGAACTCTTTTTGAACAAGTCTGGTGGCTTCCATTTTGGAAAATAAGAAATTAAAAAAGAAAGGAAAGAACGAAAAAGCTGCACAGCCTTGCACTTACCAGCAGTTTGGTAATGCAAACTAGAAGTCTCTGATGGGCTTGAAATTGAAGTTACACCAGAGGTTTGCTCCAATTCTTGAAAACCCATCTGGTTAGAGAAAGAAAACAAACTCTCTACACCATGATCTTCATCAACAACTCCACAAGAAGAAGAGGAACCAACAAGATAAGAAGATGGAGAATTTGCAAACCCATTAGAAGTGCCACCACCTTCGTATTGAATTACACCACCGCTATCGTATGCCCGTTGATTATTTCTTTGATATCCTGCAAGAAGACTAGCTTGCATCTGGCGTTGCCGGCGACGAGATCTTGATCGTCGGTTTTGGAACCAGTAGAAAACATTTGCATCAGCAACAGAGCCAAATTTTTCGAGAAGTTTCCTTATTCTCACAGTTTCATTTTTTGGTGGATTTACCATTCCACTGTTAAAGATGGACTCAAGTATCAATATTTGCTCTGGCTTTGGAGTCCACCTTGACCTCACTGGCTCACTTCTTTCAGTTCCATGGTTGCTTGGACTATGATGGTCTTGGCCTTGATTATCTTCCATGGTGTGAAATGAAGAAAATAAATGTTTGTCGATACAAAAAAAAATAAAAAAATTTAACAATAATATAGGAGAAAAGGAAAGTACATAAGCACAAGGCAGAATGCGTAGAGAGGTGAGGCTATATATATAAAGGGGTGAACCGGTAGGAATGTTATTTTGGGAATTTACGTGATCAACCTTGGTTTGACTGGACTTCAGTGATTGAATTTACAACTTTACCTAGTTTAGAAAATGTTATGCCAATCTTTCTCTTCCAAGTCAACCGCCCAACTTAGTTTATTGAGACATATATTCAGTGGTCAAAGAGAGATCCATTGTAGGATTTAATTAGTTAGAAGCAATGTTTTTTTTTAAATAATATAAATTATATTTTAAAAGTTTATTTAATGATTTAAGTTATTAAATTAAAATAAATTTTTAATATAATATCAAAGTTTTAATACGATCATAAATTTAAATTTTATAATTTTTATTTATATGATAAATATTAAATATAAGAAAATATAAGTTTCTCTAAGTTTTAAGTTTAAAAACAAATTTATTTGAAAAAATAAATTAAAAATAATATAAAATATATTTTAAAATTTTATCTAATAATTTAAATTATTAAATTAATTTTTTTTTGATAAGATGCAATGTCTTCAAATTATTATAATATAGATGGTTATAATTATGGTCACAACAACATAAGTTTAAAAAATTGTTTACATTACTTTATTAATATAACGCATTATGTAATAAAATATCATCAATATTTGATATTCCATGTTGTATCAATTTTTCAAATCCTTTTCCTCACAAATGGTATTGTTTGTAATTCTGATTCTACACGAGGAGATAACCTTCAACAATATAATATCAATAGTATAAACTATTATAACGGTTTGTGCTCATGTTTTTCAAAAAATATATTTAAGTTACAATCTTTTAAATTTAGTATTCCCATGATCACTTATATAATTTGATTTTTTTATTTTATTAATAATTATCAAATAATTATTCCAATCTTAAAATTTAAGTTACGAGATAAAATTTTAAAATATAATTTATATTATTTTGAAACACATAGTAGAAAATTTTAAAATTTAAAATTTGTATAGATTTAATTATTTTTTATTTAATTTTTATTAAATAAATAGAAATAGTAAGATTTAAAATTATAAACATTTAGTCATTAAAATTTTAATATCATATTAAAAAATTTATTTGTATTTAAAAATTTAAATTATTAAATAAATACTAAAATATAATTTATATAATCGATAAGAATTAAATATCCATCAACAAATAAACATGGTTGCATGGGAAAATCTCACAAAGGAGTGGTCAAAACGGTAATGTTAATGATAGACAAGAAAAGTTGGCTAGGGTTTTCAACTTGGCAAGTGCATGTGCAGGCATGCATGGGAAGTTGATCCAGAGAATTATTTAATCGGAAAATGAGAGGAAGGATCCAAATAGACGGTCAAGAAACTGTGCAATAATTTATTGACAATGACGTATGAGGAAACATGGCTTACTCACTGAGTCCTCGCCTCCCCTGACCTCTCTTTTTTATATTAAACGAGAGGAAGGAAAGCGGTGACAAAAGTTGGCTGATACATCGAACACTTTTCTAAGTGTATCAAAATGTCTGCAACATGTAATGCTTTTATATTCATATTCTATTACTGCGTTTACATGTAACGAAACTTCAGGAACCGACTGCTTATGCTGTCTCAGACGAGGTTTCCTCCGTCCTGCAGGCTTTTCCTTTGTTTATAGGGATTCTGGTCATATGCATACACATATATTAATGGGATTGCTAATTATCGAGGGTGATGATCATTCTTAATTATATCTTTAATTTGTGGTTAATTAATAGCCAGATAATTATATCAACATTAATCATTGTGTTTACGTATGGCACCGCCTGTTGTAGTTGATATTTACTCTATTTATCATCAGCAGATGATAATACATGGGTAAGTTCTCATGCTAATGCGGTTAATTATGAACGCAGCTTATATAAGTACTTTCGTGTGTGTGTGTGTGTATATATATATATCATTATTTGGCTCTATGTGCATCAAGTTTCTGTGGGCGTGTTTTTTTGTCATGGACTTCAATCTACCAAGCGATTTTTTCATTGTTGTCGAATTACTGTAACCATCAGGTTAACAGTTTAAAAAATATGTGCATCTAGTTGAATCTATTTTTATATATATAAAAAATCTAAATAATCTTTATAAAAACAACAAAAAACAGTTTTTTAATTTTTTTATATGAACAATCTCATATTACAAACATTATCACCATTATTCCATGACATCACTTATATAACTATCATCACTGCTCCATTAACTATGTCTGAACTTCTTACGCAACTTATATTTATTTATTTATTTTATACGAGAAAATTTGAGATAATTATTTTATATATATTATAAAAATATTTTTATATTTATTTTTTAATAATTTTATCCACAAGCATATTATTGATATACAATTTATATTTATATATTAATACGATTACAATGCTTTATAATCACATACATAAAATTATTTATTAGATAATTATTAGCAAATATTAGTATACTTGATAACTCTTTTAATAAGCATTGAGTCCTTCAAAAGAATCTACATGTAAAACACACAAGATAACAAAAATTATTATAAATATTTACAACGTTATGACACTAAATTTACAACTATATAAACCAAACCAATATCATTAATCTTTCTATAAATACACCAATCCATATCTTTTTTTAAAAAAATTTAATACTTCCTCGTTAGCCACTAATGAACTCTTTTTTTACATTAAACACATTAAACTAATGTCACCACACATGTAACTACTCCTTGATTTACATATATTTTATGCCCCATTTAACTACCATTGTTTCACTTATTTTTTCTATGTTCATACTGTATGGTATAACCGACACCTGAGCTATGAAAGGAACTTGATTTGTTGTTAACATAAGTTATAATCATGAATGCTTGACGAGATTTACAAGTATTAATATTAATCAAATAAGATGACTAATGTAATCATGTTAACAATCTATAATCTAATTGGAACCTCCTTTGTGTGTGGTTTTCAATTGAATAATAAGAGTTTATATTATACTTGTTTGACATACCATTAATGGAATTTCTAACCTTGACATTTGCTATTATCATTGTTTAATCGTTACATTAATATTCCTTCTCAAAGTTCTCATCTTCTTCTTCTTCTCCTCCTTCTTTTTCTTTATTATTATTATTATTATTATTATTATTATTATTATTATTATTATTATTATTAGTATTGCTATTGCTATTATTATTGTTATTGTTATTGTTATTGTTATTGTTATTGTTATTTATAATTTGTACAATTAATCTCCTTATGGTTCGATCCCGGTCTTGCCTGGTTATTTATTACTTCAACACTCCTGCACTTGGGAGAAGACATCAATCTTCTAGTCGTGTCAAGTTTTTGGCACCGTTGCCGGGGAGGTAAGTTCTTGTATAAATTATAGTAGTTATTTTATTTTCTCTGTTCACTTTTCTTATATATAACTTTGTTTCTTTTCTCTTGTTTCTTCTTCTTTTGTTTTCTTCTTTCTTTTATTCTATTTCTATGCGTGCATGAGAGTGTGGTCACATACATTAAATGGTAGACTTTGTAGGGTATCCTCATCATTTTTAGAAAATATGGCCGAAGAAGATAATCAATCACTTCATAATGAGAATAATGAGAATAACCGTGCTAGAACACTTAGAGACCATATGAATCCCACAAGAACAAGTGCACCATCATGCATAGTTTTTCCTCTCGATGCATCTCATTTTAATTTTAAGCTAGGCATTATTCAACTTTTACCTTCTTTTCATAGCTTAGAATTGGAAAATCCATACTTGTATTTAAAGGAATTTGAGGAGGTCTACAACACATATAATAATTTAAATTGTTCATACTATATGGTATAACCGACACCTGAGCTATGAAAGGAACTTGATTTATTGTTAACATAAGTTATAATCATAAATGTTTGACGACATTTACAAGTATTAGCATTAATCGAATAAGATGACTAATGTAATCATGTTAACAATCTATAATCTGATTGAAACCTCCTTTATGTGTGGTTTCCAATTGAATAATAAGAGTTTATATTATACTTGTTTGACGTACCATTAGTGGAATCTCTAACCTTGACATTTGTTATTATTATTGTTTAATCGTTACATTAATATTCCTTCTCAAAGTTCTCATCTTCTTCTTCTTCTTCTCCTTCTTTTTCTTTATTATTATTATTATTATTATTATTATTATTATTATTATTATTATTCAGAATAAAAAAATATATAAAAAAGCTATGATCCAATAGTGTTAGATCTATCTGCAAAGCAAGATATGAGAGCCTTCGGTCTGGTTACAATACCTGACCTAAGAGTAATATTTATAATAGAAATAATAATATTAAACTTGTATTACTCAAGTTTTTATAGTTTTTTATCACTTAAAATCAAATTTATGGTTCATCTTTTATAGTAATAATATTTTTTAAGAAAATTTATTAATAAAAGTGATAATAATAACAATAAGAATAATAAAAATAATGCTGATGATTATAAACTTGGGTCTAGCGCCCTAACCAGACCCAAGTTTTTAGGGTCTGGTTCTGCTAATAATAATAAAAATAATAGTATTAATAATAATATTAAACTTTTCTTAATAATAATATTAAACTTTTCTTAATAATAATATTAAACTTTTCTTACACAAGTTCTTATAGTTTTTAATTCCTTTAAATCAAATTTATGATGTTTCTTCAATAGTAATAATATTTTTAAAATTTAATAATAATAAAAATATTAAGAATAAGAATAACATTCATAATCATAATAATAATACGAATAATATTGATAATGACGATGACGATAACAACAATAATTTTTAATTTTATCCTTCAAATCAAATCTATGTTTTGTTTTCAATAGTAATAATATTTTTTCTCAAATATATTAATGATGACAATAATAATATTTATAATATTAATAAATATTAAGAAAGATAATATTAAACATGCCTGACTGAAGTTCTTATAGTTTTTAATTTTACCATTCAAATTAAATCTATGGTTTTTTTCAATATTAATAATATATATTTTAAATTTATTAATTATTATATTAGCAATATTCATTATAATAAAAATAAGAATATTTTTAATGCAAATAATAATATTTTTAATGTTAATAATAATATTAAACTTATATGACTCAAGTTTAACTGAGTCTAGTTGCAATGTCAAACTCAAAAACCTTAGGTTGAGTTGTAATATTATATCTAAAAGGCTTAGGTCTAGCTATAATATTAGACCCAAAAGCCTTCGATGTGGGGTCTGGCTGCATAATCATGACATGAAAATATGATAACTAAATAGAAAAAATTAATATTAAAAAACAAAATTAAACAAAAAAAAGATTAATTGAAAAGGAACAAACAAAGAAAAAAATAAAGCAACATTATTCCAATGAATAATGCTTTGCGAGGAGGGGTATAATAAAATTTCCTCATGAGATCATCATCATCTAATGAAAAGCATGAATCATGCAGTTTAATTCTTAATAAAATTGATATTAAAATATGAAATTGAAAGAAAAAATCTAATTAAGAAATAGAAAAAAAAAACATATATCAAACCAGGTTAACCTGTCAAATTTAGAATCTGTGTCATGACAATGTGATAACTAAATAGAAACAAATTTAATATAAACAATCTAAATTAAAAAAAGTAATTAAAAAGAAAAAAATATGTATAACTAAAAGGGACCCGCCTTTCACTGTGGATTTGCATAGTGAAAGGCTAATGTCTTTTAATATCGAGTATAATATTAATCCTTTTAGGTTTTTTATCCTTATGTTAAAAAAGGGAATACTAATTTCTTTCCAAAAAAATTAAAATATTGTTTAAAAATTAAGTCAAAATCCTTTGAAATTTTATAAATATGTTTTAAAATTCATGCAATATATTTTTTATAAAAAAAACAATGCAAAAGGTGTTTTAAAGTTTCTTTAAAAAAGATGCTAAAAAATGACTTTAGGATTTTTTTTGCCATATACAAATTTTTTTTTCCATTTTTTATTATTTTTTAAACTTTGTTTGATTAAAAAAAAAACAAAACAAAATAAAGCCTAAAATGTATTTGTCAGCCACATCGTTAAACTAAAAGACCCTTAACAAAAACAAAATGGTAAACCAAACAAGGTATAAGTTCTTTGACCTAGATTTTTTTTATGAGCAAACCCAACTAGGTTGACCCGACTAGGCAGACTCGACTAGGTTGATCGAAAATATTTGGTTTATTCATAAACCAAACCAAAAACTTTAGTTTGATCCGAAAACTAAACCAAAGCCTAAAAAACAAATTAAACTCGGCAAAAACACATAAAAAAATACTTGAATGAAACGAATCAAATACATACAAAAATGAAAAACACAAAGAACATCAAACGTGAATCCAATAACATGAATTTAGATTCAAATTAGATTTGGTAAAATAAAAGGCACATACGTGTTGGAAATTATGCAAGGAATAATAATCTAGCATCTAATTTCTTTGATTTTCACTAAAAATTCATGGATTATCAAAATAAGATCCAATTCAAAACCTAAAGCTAACACTTAAAATTTTTTGTAAACAAGTTATTTATGCAAATAAATAATAGATTACTTGTTAATCATGTCTGAAGAAATATCTTAGACAAAGTAATCAACCAAAATTGGTCTAAATCATGTAGTTAAGGCAATGTTCTTGGAAAGAACTCGAAGAACTACCCAAAATCGAACCAAGCAAATGTGAAATTCAAATCAAACCTAATATAAGCATGTTGGAAATCATGCAAAGATCTATAATCTAGCATCCATTTATTTAAAGTTTCAAGTAAATCAATACTATTTGGCTAAAAATAGGTTTCGGTGCTGAAACAAAACCCTAGAACTTAAACTCTTTGAAAAAAGTTATTGATGCTTATGAATCATAGATTATTAACTAATTAAGTCCATAGAAAAGTTTTGCATAAGGAAATAAAGAAAAATTAATCCAAATCATGTAGCTAAGGTAATGTTTTTCTCAAGAGCATGAAGAATATTGCCCAACCAAAAACGTAGCAACGTGACCAAAATGTAGCCATTATGAAGCATTCAAAACTCATATTTTTTGCATCTAAAATATTTTTTTTTATTTTAACAGGTCACACCAACACACACAAACATATTTGAATAAAAAACACTATATATATAACATCAAAACACCAAAATCAAGCTAGAGGCACAATTCTAAAATAATAATACAACTTATATGTTCATGCAATATGAATTCAGTATTAGCTTTTTTAACCTATTCTGTGCATGAACATACATAGCAAAGCTAAGGTAAAGACCCTTGCATTAACATGTATAAGCTAGGTTAAAATACAAACTAAAAAAATATTATATATAAAAAAAAACTTAAAACACCAACAAATAATATACATATAGAACAAAAAATGAATAAAAAAAACTAAAACAGTCTATAAGGACCAGCTTTTGGATTAGGACTTCTCTCCTCCTCCTTTTTGTCTCCTAGCACCCTCATTGCCAATGTTGACACGATCAAAAGATTGATGTCTTCTCCTAAGTGTAGAAGTGTCGAAGTAATAAATAACCCGGCAAGACCGAGGTCGAACCACAGGAAGTTTAATTGTACAAATTATAAATAACAATAATACAACAACAATAACAACAACAACAACAACAACAACAACAACAACAACAACAACAACAATAACAACAATAATAATAATAGCAATAACAATACTAATAATAATAATAATAATAATAATAATAATAATAATAATAATAATAAAGAAGAAGAAGAAGAAGAAGAAGAAGAAGAAGAAGAAGATGAGAACTTTGAGAAGGAATATTAATGTAACGATTAAACAATGATAATAACAAATGTCAAGGTTAGAGATTCCACTAATGATATATCAAACAAGTATAATATAAACTCTTATTATTCAATTGGAAACCACACATAAAGGAGGTTTCAATTAGATTATAGATTGTTAACATGATTACATTAGTCATCTTATTCGATTAATACTAATACTTGTAAATCTCGTCAAGCATTCATGATTATAACTTATGTTAACAACAAATCAAGTTCCTTTCACAGCTCAGGTGTCAGTTATACCATACAGTATGCTCACAAACTTAGCATGATCTTGATCTGGACACTAAGATGCCTAAATGCATGGCAAATGCCTCCTTTTATAGGCCAAAATTGGGAACTATTGATTTGATGACTAATTGATAAGTGGGTAGCCAATTCTTAACTTGGTTGCAATCCTTATCTTCTCTTGGCTGTCCAAAATATCATTGATAACGTCAAAATTAAAGCCACTCAAAAATATCAAAGTTGTAGGTAATTGTCTCAGATGTCTTGTGTAACAATTCAGCTCATTTGGACTTCTAGAACTCTAGATATGGCTAAAATACTGAATAGTGCTCGGGTTAGAGGATAGATTCGGGCTTCTTTGTTGTTGCTACAATTTGGATTTCAAAATGGCCATGTCTTACCTTTCCATCCATATAAAGTAGACCTAAATCTGAGATCTATAGCTCCAGATATGACCCAATTACCGAACAGTGTTTCGGTTTGGATTGCACCGATATTTTTTTTCTAATTTTGGTCATCTCTTTGCCCTTGCAATTTAAGTTCTTAAAGTCATCAATCAATTCTTTTATTTATATGATAGGCCTGTATTTAAAATGAACATATGATAGGCCTGCACTTAAAATGAACATTTACCATAAATTAAAGATATCTTATATTATTAGATATATTATTATAAAACATGCTTTAGTTAAGGAGTTATTGATACTTCAAGTGCAAAATAATGATATAAAACCATGATAAAAATGCACTTTTAAGTACTAATCACACCCCCCAACCAGCTTATTACTAGTCCCTAGTAATAAAAACGTTAAAATAGAAAAACAATTTGCAAATTCCACAAAGCAAGGTATTCATCATTTAAATTCCATTAATCTATCCAGATAAACAAACTCTCATTAAATTTATATATCAGCTCAATATCTCTTAACAAGATATTAATAAACCTTTCTTTTATACTCAATGTATCAACACATAATTATGGGGCTTTACTTGGAAGAAAACAAAATTTTGTTCTAATGTTTAAGGTTAACTTCCTTGGGTTGGGATTATTATTTTTTTCTTTTTTTTTCTTTTTTTTTAAATATATATACATATAATTTAAAAACATCATGCATCTTTAACCAATGTAACTAGCTTTTAGATAATGACTCCCAGACTAGTTGGTCTTAGGGCATTAGGTGTTAAGACACCCCTACGAGCTTAGTAACTCGGGTCGCAAATACTGATATGTAGATAGTGCAATGTTTGATTCCCTTAAGCTTTTCTCCTCAACCCATGTAACAAGCGTTGGGCCAATAGTTCCCAAGTCAGTTAACTTTAGGGTATTAGGTGTTAAAACACCCCTTCGAACTTAATTGCTTAGGTTAGGGAGGCTACGAAATCAAACTTATCTATATTTTTATTATTATCATTTTTTTCTTTTTTTGTTAATTATATACAATCCCTTTCCCTTAGTTGTTACCTTTAACAAAAGAACATAAATAATGTAATAATCCAATATGCAACCCATAATCATATGTTAAAGTGTGTGTGTGTGTAAATTAAGGTTTAAGAATACATGTTAAATAAGTATATGAGCAGAATTAAATGATAACAATGCGAGAGTTTGTAAACCTGAATATTTCAAGAAGTATTATAATAGACCTTGTTAAGAATGGTTACTAAGATGCATCTCAAGAGTCACTTTAACGAAAGAGATCTTTTACTCTGCCATCCTAGTAACAACAATTATGCACATGCTTTATGAAATGAAAAATAATTTTTTTATTAACTACTACCCTCTCTATTGACAAACCTGAAACATAGTGAAATGAAAATAAAAAAAATAACAAAACACAATAATAAAACCAAAAGACACAAAGATTCATAAATGAAGGCTCAAATCCAATCTAAGCTTTTTACGGCTTTTCTTAGTTGACCAATTTATATGACTCATAGAGGGATCAATTACAGGAATGAAGGATTGTAGTTGGTCAATTAATTGTTCAGTAGTAGCAGCATAGATTATGATTTATTGTACAAAAGATGTTAGAAATTCCTATTCCATAGCATGATCAAGAAAAGACAACAACTTATCATAATAACCATTAACATTTAACAAACCTATGGGTTTATGGTGAATGTGCAGTTGAGCCCAAGAGAAAATATGAAAGATCTCTTCCAATGTGCCTAAACCACCTGGTAAAGCAATGAAGGCATCACCATGGTGAAACATTGCATTCATTCGAGCCGACATTATGGAAACCTAAAGTTCCTCTCCAATTGTTTTTCCAATGATATCCCTTTATGCTAAAGCTTCGAGGATGACCCCCAAAACTTGACTACCTCCTAAAAATACAGCTATTGACACACCTTCTATTAACCTAAGACTGCCTCCCCCATACACTAAATGAATCTTTTTCTCAGTTAGCACTCGACCAAGATGATTTGCTGATTCTAAAAACTCCTTTTCTTTCCTAGGACTAGATCCACCAAAAACACAAATATTTCTTATATGATGACTTGAGGAACTTGTTGTTTTTACACACTTCTGTATTTGTTGAATGTATGGGTTGAGTAAAAATGAAAGGATGGAACAGAGGGTTTTATAGATGAGAAATTAGAAAGGCAATCATAACACCTATATGTAGGCTAGCTAAAGTCTCATACACACACACACTCTCTTTATTTATTTATTTATTTTTGAAAAAAACATGTGTATGTATCAGTAGTTGTGATTGTGGCTCATATTTTCCCTTGGTTTTACGTCCAAAAACAGCTTAAACGCCCTCTATGGGTCGGGGATAGGCTTCCCATCCAGCTTTTTAAAAAACTGGCAAACATGGTCTTTTTTAGTCAGATTCCCAAGACTATGTCAAGCATGTTCTCTATGAAAATGGGTTCATAAGTCATGAATTGCACGATGCTTTGACACGACGAAAAGATGTCTTCTCCCAAGTGCAGGAATGTCGAAGTAATAAATAACCCGGCAAGACCGGGGTTGAACCACATGGAGGTTAATTGTACAAATTATAAATAACAATAATACAACAACAACAATAATAAGAACAATAACAATAATAATAGTAATAACAATAACAACAACAACAACAACAACAATAACAATAATAATAATAATAATAATAATAATAATAATAATAATAGTAATAATAGTAATAATAACAATAATAATAATAATAAAGAAAAAGAAGGAGGAGGAGAACAAGAAGATGAGAACTTTGAAATAGAATATTAATGTAAGAATTAAACAATGATAACAAACAATGTCAAGGTTAGAGGATCCACTAATGGTATGTCAAACAAGTATAATATAAACTCTTATTATTCAATTGGAAACCACACACAAAGGAGGTTCCAATCAGATTATAGATTGTTAACATGATTACATTAGTCGTCTTATTCAATTAATGCTAATACTTGTAAATCTCATTGATTAGTACTTAAAAGTGCATTTTTATCATGGTTTTATATCATCATTTCGCACTTGAAGTATCAATAACTCCTTAACTAAAGCATGTTTTATACTAATATATCTAATAATATAAGATACCTTTAATTTGTGGTAAATGTTCATTTTAAATACAGGCCTATCACATAAATGAAAGGATTGATTGATGACTTTAAGAACTTAAATTGCAAGTATAAAGAGATGGCCAAACTAAAAAAAAAAGATGTCGGTGCAATCCAAACTGGAACACTATTTGGTAATTGGGTCATATCTGAAGCTATAGATCTTAGATTTCGGTCCAATTTATATGGATGGAAAGTTAAGACATAGGCCTACAACTTTCATATGGAGCCCAAGATCTATAAAGACTATTTTCAAATCCAAATGGTAGCAATAACAAAGAAGCCCAAATCTGTCTTCTAGCCCGAGCACTATTCGGTATTTTGGCCATATCAGGAGTTCTAGAAGTCCAAATGAGCTGAATATTTTACATAAGAAAGCTAAGATAATTGGTTACAACTTTCATGTTTTCAACTGGCTCCAATTTTAACGTTATCAATGATGTTTTGGGTAGACAAGAGAGGATAAGGATTGTCATCAAGTCAAGAGTTGGCCACTCACTTATCAATTAGTCATCAAATCAATAGTTTCCAATTTTTGCGTATAAAAGGAGGTATTTGTCATGCATTTAGGCATCTTGGTTTCTAGATCAAGATCATGCTCTTCCTTTCTCTCTTTGTATTTTTTGTAATGTTTATGCTTTACTTTCATTAATATCAAGTTTATGCCTTTCATTTCCTTTCCTTTACTTAGTTAACTTTTATGTTCTTATTTTGTTTATTTATTTTTCTTTCTTTCATTATGTCTAGCTAAGTTTATTATGTCAAGGTGAAAAGGTTACACTAATGGTGTAAGAATAAGTATAGTATAAACTTAATATGGACTTTAATATTTGATACTAACATGTTTTATATTTGTTATCTTGTTCACTCTTTAATACTTTGCTTGTTAAATAACTAATCTTGATTTATATTGTATAACACTTGGTACAACAAATGCTTGGCACTTTCATAGTTCATATTGTATGGTATAACCAACACTTGAGCTATGAATGGAACTTGATTTGTTGTTAACATAAGTTATAATCATGAATGCTTGACGAGATTTACAAGTATTAACATTAATCGAATAAGATGACTAATGTAATCATGTTAACAATCTATAATCTGATTGGAACCTCTTTTATGTGTGGTTTCCAATTGAATAATAAGAGTTTATACTATACTTGTTTGATATACCATTAGTGGAATCTCTAACCTTGACATTTGTTATTATCATTGTTTAATCGTTACATTAATATTCCTTCTCAAAGTTCTCATCTTCTTCTCCTTCTTTTCCTTTATTATTATTATTGTTGTTGTTGTTGTTGTTGTTGTTGTTATTGTTATTGTTCTTGTTATTGTTGTTGTATTATTATTATTTATAATTTGTACAATTAACCTCTCTGTGGTTCGACCCCGGTCTTGCCGGGTTATTTATTACTTTGACACTCCTACACTTGGGAGAAGACAACAATCTTTTCGTCATGTCACTCGTCAAGCATTCATGATTATAACTTATGTTAATAACAAATCAAGTTCCTTTCATAGCTCAGGTGTTGGTTATACCATACAGTATGGGCTATGAAAGTGCCAAGCATTTGTTGTGCCTTTCTAATTTCTCATCTATAAAACCCTCTCTTCCTTCCTTTCATTTCTACTTAACCCATATATTCAACAAATACATAAGTGTGTAGAAATGGCAAGTTCCTCAGGTCATCAGATAAGAAATATTTGTATTTTTGGTGGATCTAGTCCTGAAAAAGAAAATAAGTTTTTAGAATCAGCAAATCATCTTGGTCAGGTGCTAGCTGAGAGAAAGATTCATTTAGTGTATGGGGAAGGCAGTATTGGGTTAATGGGAGGTGTGTTAATAGCTGCACTTTTAGGAGGTAGTCAAGTTTTGGGGGTCGTCCCCGAAACTTTAGCACAAGGGGACATCATTGGAAAAACAATTGGAGAGGAACTTCAGGTCTCCACAATGTCGGCTCAAATGAATATAATGTTTAACCATGCTAATGCCTTCATTGCTTTACCAGGTGGTATAGGCACATTGGAAGAGATCTTTCATATTTCCTCTTGGGCTCAACTGCACATTCATCATAAACCATAGGTTTGTTAAATGTTAATGGTTATTATGATAAGTTGTTGTCTTTTCTTGATCATGCTGTGGAACAGGAATTCTAACATCTTTTGCACAACAAATCATAATCTCTACTATTACTGCTGAACAATTGATTGACCAACTACAATCTTTCATTCCTATGATTGATCCTTCCATGAGTCGCATAAATTGGTCATCTAAGGAAATCCGTAAAAAGCTTAGATTGGATTTGAGCCTTTATTTGTGAATTTTTATGTCTTTTGGTTTTATTATTGTGTTTTGTTATTTGTTATTTCTGTTTTAGTGTGTTTCAGGTTTGTTAG